>CM027125.1:34047619-34647619 GCA_015476505.1 Urochloa ruziziensis | reverse complement strand
AAACAATGTCGCGATCATGTCGTTGCTAAAAGGAACCCGGACACACAGAGGCTGCTTTTGAGCATCTATTTACCTGTGAATGCTTGTGTTGTGGAGCGAACATGACTGAGGTTAGAAAAATTGCGCCAAACATTTGCTGCCTCTCGCCTTGAGAGGTTTGTGATTGTAAGAGCTAATCAAGTCAACTGTCAACAGGTAGAGAGTGACTTTGCAGCCTTTTGCTGCAGCACGGAACGAATCAATCAAGTCGACAGTGGACGTGTGCCACGGGGTGGGCCACCGGTCAGTGAGATGGCGTTCGTCCCGGGTTTGCATACACGCGGTGAGGCGTGTGGGCACCGGGCAGGTCAATCTCTACTTGCCTCCTCTGCCGTACGTCAACTCGTCAAGCTAAGAAAAGTCTGGAGCTAAATCTTTCGAGATTCTTTCTTTTTTTTCTGCAAGGGATATCCGTCAATTTAAAAAGAGGGAAACACTTGCCAAAAAAAAAAACTATTTTAGATCACTTTTCTCCGCGAGAAGACTGTGATCCCGGCCTACCAAATCTTCCATCCACAGCATGGAAAGTTCAGGCTGGCGAGCGAGTCACTTTCTCTGTTACTTCGCTCTGGAAGACCTTGGACGTGTTTAGTTGAAGAGAAAGCGGTGAAAAAATACTGTTGTTGCTAGGGAAACGTGTACAAAGTAGAAATGAACTGACACAGTTCTCTATGATGGAAAACTTTTGATGGAAATAGAGGAACTAAACACGCCCTTGCCGGATTGAAATTAAGGTACTAACAGTGCTTCTTTAGAAAAAAAAATGTTGCGATCATGGCGTCGATAAAAAGAAACACCCAGAGGTTAGTGTGACGGAGGAGCGAACATGGTGGCTGAGGTTAGAAAATGGCGCCAAATATTTGCTGCAGCTAAAACAGCTAACCCGTCGCCACTACTGAGACTGCCAACATGCAGAGAGCTAGGCTTTTGCTGCCGCACGGGTACGAATCACGTGCATAGACGGTGGACGGGTGTCACCCGGCGGTCCCACTGGGCAGTGAGTTGGCGTGCGTCCCAGGCGAGGTGTGGGCCCCACGCCGACCTGCTCGCGCCATGTGCGATGTGTACAGCGTGTGACAGAGCAAGGTCCACGGAGAAGAAGTAAAATTCCATTACAAAAAGAAAAAAAAACGCGGAGATCCCTGCTTAGTCGCTCGATGAGATCCCTGCTTAATCGCTCGATGCTAATCCGTCAGCCTAGCCTAAACAGTTCTCCTCTGCTACATCTATACGGTGCAGTGCAGTACGTGCACGCACGCACGCGCGCGCACGCCGTGGCGAGCGGCGCGCGGCGGTTACGAGTTGCTGTCAGCAGGACGAGCACGCTGCACGCTGACCTCAAGGTCGATCAGGATTCAGGCACAACACTCTTAACTCTACCCTAGACACAGCAGAGCACGTAACAAACATATCCCATGGCACCGTCGTCATCGCCATCGTTTCTGATCCCACGGGGTTCTCGTGGCCCTGATGACGAGTTCAGACTTCAGATAATTTCAGCAGGAAAATTAGACACGCATGCATGTCGCTGTCTTTTTTATATTTTATTAATAACTAACCAAACAACAAACATGTCACCGTGGTAGGTACTGTATACAGTAATAAAAAGAGAGATGGCGACGTCATCCGGCAAGAGAAAGCGTAAAAGGCGTGTGAAATTGACACCTTGAGGTTTTTACCGCTGATGGGTTGAAAACATAGAATGTTTTAAATTTGGCCTATGTTTAATACCCCAAATTAGTATACAAACATTTGATGTGATATGTGGTAAAAACCCTAATGTGTCAATTTCACACGCCTTGTACGCTTTCTCTTGCCGGATGGGATACAAGGCCGGCCACATCGAATGAAAATGATATCCGCTGATGGCGTACAAGGCTGGCCACTTCGTCGCCCGCGGAGAGCGAGCGTGCGAGTGTGTTGGGTTTTGCCGCTTTTGCATTTGCCCTTGCCTGCAAGATCCGGCCCACTAACCGGATACCGACGAATTTAGGCATGCTTAACATTTCAGTATAATAATAATAATATAATATAATACACTCTTATACGCCAAGAAAAAGAAGGCTACAGAGGGCATCGTTTCACTGCAGCTATTACTGTGCACTTTTACTATTGTGTACTACTCACGCGATGAAAATACAGACACCCGCCCGTCAAAGATTTTCACACCGCCCGTCAAAGTGCCTGTGGAAAAAAAAATTTGCCAAGGCCAGCGTGTCGTCCGTGTAAACTGAATAAATATCCAAACTTGAATAAATATCCAAACTTTTAGGGGTGTGTGGTTCCCACTGCTAAAGTTTACCACATATCACATCTAATGTTTGTATACTAATTTAGAGTATTAAACATAGACTAAATTTAAAACTAATTGTACAGATGGAGACTAATTTGCAAGACATATCTAGTCTAATTAGTTCATGATTTGACAATGTGGTGTTACAGTAAATATGTGCTAATAATGGATTAGTTAGGCTTAATAGATCTGTCTCGTGAATTATCCACGATTTATGTAATTAGTTTTGTCATTAATTTATATTTAGTTCTCTTAATTAGTATCTAAACATTTGACGTGACGTCTACTGTACTAAACTTTAGTCACAGGATCCAAACACGCAGGCCTTCAAGGCCATTATTCACTGTTACTGCAATGCAATCGTCATGTGTTGCGTAGCTGTGTTTGCTCTCCACGCAAAGTCCTGGCTAGCCCTGGGCACAAAATACCGAAACCGAGAACCGAACCGAAATTACCGAGAACCGAACCGAAATTTACCGAAACCGAAATATTCGGTTCCATGTTCGGTTCCGAGTTCTCAGGAACCGAAGTACCGAGGTAAGTACCGAAACCGAACCGAATTTACCGAACTTACCGAAGTGAACTGAAATGTGATAAGTTTAAGTGTTGTTATATTATTGATTGTACTGTTATAGACTATTATATTATGTATTTTTGGCACTCACACTTATAATCATGTGGACTTTTATATGTATTTCTATTTTGCACTATTATTATCTATGAAATCATGTCAAAATTAGTTTTTGAACATGCTATTACATTTTCTTTGTGATCAGTTCGGTACTATTCGGTAAATACCGAAACCGAACCGAATTTACCGATACCGAATTCCCTCGGTACCAAGTTTTTTTAGGAACCGATCGGTACCAATTTCTAAGGAACCGAATTTGTATAGGTACCGAGGAACCGAACCGATCGGTTCGGTATTTACCGAATGCCCACCCCTGGTCCTGGCATTCCATACGTGTTGTTCATGTGCCAGGAAGAAATCGATGAGCCCACACTTAGTGTGTCCCTCCGCGGTTTGTACACATTTTTTCGAAAGATCCGAAACTTAATGCCTTGTATATTGTTGACGCAAAAATCGGGACTTGACAGACGCGTAAACACACGAACGAAGGCGTGGCCTTGAAAACCAGGGTGTGCCAGTCAATCTGACATGTTGATTGACAAGGACAAAAATCGGAGGTCAAGAAACAGCTAGAGAGCCGATTCTTTCGTCAGTGAAATCGAACAATGGAGGACCGATTCTGATAAACAGAGAAACAGCTAGGGAGCCGATTCCAATAGTCAAACAGCAGAAAGCCGATTGATAACTAAGCAATAAAAGATAACTAAAAGCAATCTAATAAAACTTAGTGAAACAACACTTAAAACAAGTTAATCAACTATTAGATAAAATCTATGATTAAGCTTTTAAACAAAGCTGATTAGTGTAAGGATCTAGATGTCGCCTAGAGGGGGGTGAATAGGCGAGACGACCAATTTAAACTTTTTGTCCACCTTTCAACCGGCTGTCAGCACTAGGCGGTTAAACCGCCCCTGCCTGGCGGTTAAACCGCCCCAAGGCAGTGAGCTGCCCAATAAGTTGCTCGAACCCCTTTTGTTCTTCTAGCACCAAATACACTTGGGGTACTTCTTGTGCAGGTATATCTAAGCAATATCTTCAAGCTCCTGCACACAAATAGAGTATACCCAAGTAGATCGAAGCGGAAGCAAATAAAGCTAGAAATGAACAAGTAAAGTGAAGTAGAGACACAAGGATTTGTTTTCCGAAGTTCAGACCCGCTGCAAGCACCAAGCAAGTTCAGCGGTTCCTAGTCTCCGTTTGAGGAACCCCGCAAGGTTGCCTCGCCAAGGTGTATACACGCCACACCTTAGTCCTTCACTAAAGATGGTCCTTTTCCACGAAGGAGGCAAGACCAGCCCTTACAAACTTCCGGTCGCTTACCACACGAATGGGAGCTCACCGGCGACGCCTAGCAGTCTAGGAGCCAAGCTCCAAGAGTAACAAATGCACAAAGAACTTTTGACGCTAACCACGAGTGCTCAAGCTATGGTTTTTGCTCTCTAGTGCTCTCACAAGATCTCTGAGCTCACAAAGCTCTCAAGCTCACACCCAATTGCTTCACTCAACCCCAACTCAAAGATTTCTATCAAATCAAGCAAACTCGCAAAGAGTGATTTGGAGAAGCTCCTCTGCTATTAGAATGTGTCAAGAAGGCTAAGAAATCACACATAACCAGCAGCCCTCAAAGAAGAAGGCTAAGGGGTATAAATACCCCATCCAACAAAAACTAGCCGTTAGAGATCTGTCATGGCCGGTTAAACCGCCCCTTAAGGCTGGTTAAACCGCCATTTCAAATAAACTAGCCGTTGGAGCTGTCAAAGGTTAGGTGCGGTTAAACCGCCCTGGGTCAGTGAGCACCCACTTGCTCAATTTTCATCTCAACTCTCAAAGCTATCTCACTTAGGTTATCTTTTGAGCACTATTGTGGTGTTAAGTCAATTATTCAATGTGACATCCCTCTTGATAGTACGGCATACCTATACTCAAGAATAAATATAAAATCCAATCACTTGCTTGAGCTTGAATGCCTTCAATTGTGCCGCACATAATCAATTCTTCTTTTGAGGACTGTCCACATTGTTTAAGCTTGAGCAAAAATCAACTTGAGCTAGTGACTTGAACCTTTGATATAGAATGAAATCCACTTCTAGTTGCAAGTCAACTTTCTTCCATAAATATTGATACTTGCTTATATGAAGTCCACATGTGATCATGATTCATCAAGTTGATCCGTAGAAAGTTTCGTCACCCTTAGCAAAGAGTTCATGACTCAAGCCGCAACTTGATCACACAATGCTTGGTCCTTAGAAACACTATCCCGAAATCCAACCTTTCTTCCATGCTTCACATATAGCTGCATATATACTTGTATCATTCATGAAATCCATCCATTTGCTTTGACCATAGAATATTAACCAATATATCCATGTCTTCTCATGCAAGTCATACATCGAGTATATAGAGTCATGATGTCCCATACCATCATTTCTCTTAGCATATATTTCTTAGCTCGCATTTCTCAATTTTATCCAACCTTGATCGTGATGTCTCATTTGGATCTCAACAAGTCTTCACAAGGTTAAAGATCAAGTCCCTTTTCATGTTTCACACTTACTTGTTGTACATCATGTTATATCACTATGATATCCATCACTTCTTGCTTATGAGCTTAACATTGATGCATTCAACAAATGAATACACAAGTATCATGATTATTCAAATTAAATCCTGCTCATAAACTTTACAAGACATGTTAGTTCTTTAATCGTTTTGTCATTCAATTTACCAAAACCCACTTAAGGGACTAGATGCACTTTCAATTAGATCGTGTTCTAAGCTGGATATGTGGTGATAAAATCTAAAAATAACAAGAAAAGACTTGTAAATGAAGCAACAACGATGCGTCCGATGCTAAAGCTTAGAAATTATTCAGTAAAAACGGAACTCACGAGCAGGCCTTGAAGATCAAGATCACCTCGACTTGCCCAGAAGAACTTGTGAAAACGAAAAGGTTGACGAAGTCGCCGACTTGAAAGTAAATTGCGACTAGTAAATGCGAGTAATAAAAGGTTTTGTTGTATTGATGTGTATCCTTTTCTCACGACCCTCAGGGCTTATATTTATATTCTGGAATTACAAACTCCTAGTCGATTACGATATGACCAAACTTGACGTAAAAGAAATAAACTTCCTACAAATTATTATTCGTAACAAACTAAAAGACTACCATCTAAAAGAGACATAAAACAGCCCAGTCAATGGCCCAATTCAAGCCCATAAGGCAATCAGCGTCTTCATTCTCTGTGTGGGGCCAGGGCGACGGCAAGCTCCGGTAGGGGCGACGCACCTCGGCTGGGGGTGCCAGGCGCTAGGCTAGAATCCTCGCCGCCGGCAGGGCCGTCTCCAGGATTTTGGGGCTCGCGGCAAAATGAACAATGGGGCTCGTGGCAAAATGAACAATGGGGCCCGACAATTAGAAAAAAAAAATATAGTGGCAAAATTGAGAATTGAGCGATTGAAAAACAAACGTCTTCCTGTTTTATAAAACAAAGAAAAGTATAGTGCCAATTAGCCGATTATTGGACAAATAAAAACTTCAACTATTGTTGTTTAATCTAATTTCTATTTGCTTGATTAACGTACATATGAGAAGTCGGCAATTTTTTATCTCCGAAACAGAGCAAGTACAAGAGCAATGGCAGAAAGAAATAGCACCTAACCTGACGACGTCATCTGATTTTTTAGAGTACTGGAGTCAAAATTCAGAGCGACGGTGGCAGACGTACTAGCTGTGTAGCGGGCCTGATCGGCAGGACTTGCAGCCTTGCAGGGCTGCAGCCGGGCAGCCGGCGATGGCGCACACGACACTCGGTAGATCGGCCAGTAAGCGAACCGTCTCGAGTCTAGAAGGAAAATTGTTCGTGATTGATTTTTTAGAGTACTGGAGTCAAAATTCAGAGCGACGGTGGCAGACGTACTAACTGTGTAGCGGGCCTGGTCGGCAGGACTTGCAGCCTTGCAGGGCTGCAGCCGGGCAGCCGGCGATGGCGCACACGACACTCGGTAGATCGGCCAGTAGGCGAACCGTCTCGAGTCTAGAAGGCAAATTGTTCGCGATTGACTTTCGACTTCTACGCACCGCTGTAGATCGGCAGGCGAGACTTTCACAGTCATGCGGCACCTGCTGGGCTGGGCCGAACTGCTGAATTATAATTATACGTATATACATGTACATGTACATGTAATTTTGGGGGCCCTGTTCGGTCGCTCAGTTGGCACGCCCTCATCGACGGGCCTGGCTGCCGGCGAGGCGTGCCAGCCAACGGCCAGACATCGCAAGAGAGAGGGAGGGAGATGAGGAGGAGGATCCAGAAATAGAAGAAGAAAAAAAATCAGGGGGCTTTTTTATATTTTGAAGGGGTATGGACCTAAATGGCACACTTTAACAAGTACCGGGTGCTGAATTTCGATTTTGCAAGTTCGTGGGCCTAAGTGGCACAGCGGGACAAGTTCAAGGGCCCCTGATGCATTTAACTCTCCACAATATAATGCTCTAGAAAAGGGGTGTATCAGTCTGAGGGTACGTTGTTTAACGTAAATGTACTGAGGCTGGGGTTTGAACCCTGAACCTTTCGGTCACAGGCGGTGAAGCTCTACCACTACACCAAAGTCTACCACAATACAATATAATGCTCTATGTTATTTTTAAAAAATGCTCGATGTTTAGATAGCTCCTGGATGGGAAATCATGATAAGATCCAGCAGGTTACAGGGCGTGCGTGCATGAAATCAGCAATGCAGAGAAAGGATGGTGAATGCCGCCATTCAGTCTTCAGATAATCAAGATCCATCCATCCAGCAGTACTTTGCTGGCAATCCATCTTTTGGTTTCGGAGAATTTATTTCTTCATGTTGGGATCGATTATTCCCATGCCAGATTGATCTCCGGCCAAAACCCACAGATTTCTTCAGCCCGTGGTAATTTCAGGCCCTCTCTACCTTGTTCAGATACGCTACGCGTCCCTCAATTCGGTCGTTTCATCCGCCTTCCGTACAGAAATCTCGGTTGCATCGTGTCAGGCGACCGTCGCGAAATCAGTCAGATTAAGATCGAAAAGAGAGATTCACGTTAAAAAAAAGATCGAAAAGAGATCTTCGTTAAAAAAACAAGAAGATCGAAAAGAGCCCGTGCGAACCGCGGCGGTGCCACGCCAGGCGCGCGCGTCCGAGCACCACGGCCCCACACGACGCTCGGATCCCGCTGCACGTTGCCCATCCGACGGCTTGGACTACCCGTGGGGGTGGACGGTAAATGAAATACCGTCCACCCCTGGGACGGGGGACGAGCCAGCGTCCACGCCCTCGGCGCGTTCACCGTCACCTCCCGCCGCCGTTCGCCGGCTGCTCGAGCACGACGCGGGCCAGAGCCCAGAGCACGCGGTTTCTTCGACGCGGGGACCCAGCCGCCGTTCGCCGGCTGCTCGAGCACGACGTGGGCCAGAGCCCAGAGCACGCGGTTTCTCCGACGCGGGGACCCAGTTCGTGCAGAACGCACGCCTGCAACGCCTGCCAGCCGACCTCGCCGGCTCGTCCGAGCACTCTCGCGGCGGCGGCGGCGTGCGTCACGGGCAGGTGAAGCGCGGCAATCCGATGGTCGGTCGCGCGGGGCTTAAGCTCAGCGCACCTGCTCTTGCTCAGTCGTCCAAGGATGGCCGCCGCGGCGCCGCCCGCCCGCCCGGCCGGCGACGTGTCAGTCTCGGTCCCGCGCCGCCGTTCGGCAGCTGTTCGAGCGCGGCGCGGAGTGGTTCGTGCGGGACACGCGCCTGGAGCGGAACGGCCTCGCCGGCTCGCCAGGCCACCCTCACAGAAGAGCGCGCGGCCTGCGCCACGGCAGGCGAACGAAGCTGCGCAACGGGTCGCGCGCTCCGGCGTCTACTGCTGCGGGTGAGGGCCGCGACGCGTGCACGACTGGCCGAGATCATGGCGGAATGACGGGCGGTCGTGCGCGCCGAGGTCGATTGCTGCTTTTAATTTGCCGGGCACGGGAAGGAACCAGCGTCCCACGGCGTGCATGGTAGCACCGGCAACGACGACAACACGCCATTGCCGAAGCAGAAAGCCTCTCCCTCTCGATCTCCTCGGCGCTGCGTCCTGCTACGGCATCCTCCGGACTCTTTGAACACGTACGTCGGCCACCGATGATGCCGTACGTTCTCTGTGAATTCGTGATCGAACTGCAGGGGGCATCTTGCAATCTTCTGCGGAAAGAGATTCTGTATGCAGGAGCTGGACTTGTCACCGGCTTCGTTCAGCTCATCACGGGCCACGGTGCTCACTGGGCTGCTTAATCGGCTTTCATGCCCACATGACGCGCTTCCACACCATCCCACGCCCGCGGATCCTGCCGCACGTTGTCGATCGAACGGCTCCTACGACCCCAGGGGGTGGACGGTAAATGAAATACCGTCCACCCCCTGGAACGGGGAACGCGACGCCGACCACTCCTTCGCCGCGGTCACCGCCGCCGCTCGCCGGCTGTTCGAGCGCCCCTCGGGCCAGAGGACGCGACACGGGCGGCGGCCTGCAGATCACCGCGATGCGCCATCGGCCGGCCTGCGCGCTCCGGGATCCGGAAGCCGGAGCAGTAGAATCTCTCTCCCTCTCCCTCCTCGGCGCCGCATCCTCTGCTCCAACAAGCAAGATTAAGCCATGGCGGCCGAGTGGAGCTCCTGCCTGAGAGGTCCGGAGTGAGTCCGGACCCACGCGCCGCTGACAAGACCGGCGTCGAGCAAGTTACAGACAGGGCCGGATTCCCCCGGTGACGTGTCAACAAGACTGTGCGGCAAGCTCCAGCCCCCAACCCCTGGTGAGGGTGAAGCCGACGCATGCATGCATGACATGACTCACCGGGAATCACGGCCGGCGACACGGTCCGGCGCCGACCTAGGACGAGTGCCGCTTTGCCGGGCAAGAAGAACGCGCCATTGCCCGCGTGGCATGCTCTGACTCTGTTGAACCACTGCGCGAGCGCGCGTTCTGAACTTTGATGGGTCGTACATTGCTCCTGCCATCGTCTGGTTCAGGAACACAGGCTCGGTGATCGCTGGGACAGTGGGACGTGCCAGAGCAAGTTGAACTCCCCAGGCGTCGATGCATGCAAGCGCATTGGACGCGAAACAGCAGCAGCTAGCACCAGAGGCACAGAGCTCTGTGCCGGGAACGCAGCAGCGTATAGTACAAATGAGTGGAGAGGGGCAGCCAGCGCCTGGGCTGACATGCCGGCTGGGAAGTGGGAATAGGCACAGCTAGCGAGCTGCAACCACGATGCATCTTCAATCTTGAGAGAAGTTTTTGAAAATCAAATCACTCTTCCTGCCTGATGAGAACGGATATGAGTGCAGCCCTGCGGAGCACGGAGAGCGCCCCTGGCCGGCCGGCGACGGGGAAGAAGATCGAGAAGAGCCCGTGCAAATCGCGGAGCACGCGGTCGTGTCCCATGCGCGTGCGAGACGTCCGAGCACATGCGATCGCCGACGACCACGCCGTTGACGACCACTGGGCAGGCTCGTACCTAAGTTTATGTGGCCATGGTGCAAAATACAAATGGTGGCCCTATAACTATAATATAAAATGATAATGAAAATATATTCGTACTTCATAATACAGCTATTATAAAAATTTAGTAATGCTAAAGAATTAAATGGTGAATCTTTCTTACCAAATTTTAGGAATGTTAGGAATTGGATTAATTGGTTCTGAATCAACTACTGAAGTGTGAACCTCAACATTGTCTGTGTTATCTCTATGGTTCCCATCACCATCTGAGTGAAGAGTTTGATGTTCTGTACTAGCCGGTGATTCTCTAACAACAAATTTATCAATAGCACCCTTCTGACTCTGAGCAACTTGTTCTAGTCTTCTTTGCCTCTTGTGCTTTTTTTTGCGAGAAGAAGAGAGCTTTATTTATTACTCGGAAAGTTGACTACAATCGTGAGCAATAATTTGCTCAATACAAACTGGCAAGGCTGAGTGCCAAGTAGCAGAATGCTTTGTTCGCTTTGCCAGTTGTGCGAGCTCATGCGCCGCACCATTACACTCTCTTCTTTGTATGGACTGCCGACCACTCCGGTAGCTCCCTAGCAGCTTCTCTTGCCTCCTCCAGGATGAACTGCAGGTTCGAACGCCTGTCCTCTTTATTCTGCAGAGCACACGCCACGGTGCTACAGTCTGTTTCCAACACCACCCTGTAGGGATGCCATTCCGCAGCTAGAATCAGTCCTTCTCTTGCTGCCAGCGCTTCCATTTCCTCAGCTTCTTTACCCCTTGGAATGTATCGCCATGATGAGAGTAGGGCCTTCCCCTCGCTGTCACGAAAGACAACTCCAATTCCGCCGCCCCCCACGCAGCTATCAAAGGCACCATCGACGTTAATCTTGATCCAGCCATGTTCTGGCTTTTCCCATCGCTTCTTCACCCGTTGAGGCTGGAGCTTGGTCCCTGCAATCAACGAGTCAGTTGCAGGTAATTTGCCATGTGGATCACTCCCTCCATGCTGTTGTCGGATGGCACACACCTCCGACCAGTATTTCAGCAGGAACTTCACCGACGCCACAATCGAGAGCATCTCCGATCCTTCCGTGATGTTATTCCTTACTTGCCATACCCGCCATAGCAGCATCAGTAATTTAGCACCTTCGTCCACTCCACTGTTCGCCTAAACGGCCGTTTAGCCCGTTTACACACCGTTTAAACGCTACACAGTGCCTAACTGTGTCCGTTTTATCATCCATTTAGCCCGTTTAATGGCTGTTTAATCCGTTTAATTGGCCGTTTAGTCCGTATAATGAGCTAAACGGTGGGTGACCGACTGTTTACCGTTTAGCGTTTAGGATAACACTGGTCCACTCCCAAACTATTTACTGTGAAAAGTAGACTGCCCGGCAACAGCCTCATGCACTGTTCCTCATCCGGCAAGAGCCAGTGCTGTCTCATTGTTGTCTAAGCATTTTCGCATGCTGGCACTGGACTAGTGCGTGCATTACTGACTCGTCCTCCATCCCACAAATCTCACAGCGGCCAGCAGGCACGATGGACCTTCTCCTTTTATTGGTCTGTGTAGCTAACCCGTTATTCATTACCTTCCATCCAAAAATGAGGATTTTGTGTGGGGTTGGCAGCTTCCAGTACTCCTTCCATATAGATCGTTGTTCCTGGTCCCTGGAGGTGGATTGATGATCACCACGCTCCAACTCCTGGATATTTCTTGCAAGGCTATAGGCACTCCTCACCGAGAAAACCCCGCTCTTCTCATAGTACCAAGATACACAATCCTCTCTAGGTCTCAATGGGAGCCTGATATCAAACACATGCTGCACATCACACGGCCTGAAATGATCCCTAACCAGCTCCTGCTTCCACTCCATACTGGCTTGATCGATCAGTTGTGATACCCATTTAAGACGACATGGTCTCCTTTTGCCTGCCGGCCGGAGAGACCATCCCCTTGGCAACCATGGATCACGCCATATTCTGATGTTGTTCCTGAACCAACCTTCCATAGGATTCCTTTCTTCAATAGTTCGAGTCCATGTACTACCGCCTTCCAGGTAGGAGACTGACATACTGGGAAAGCCGTGTCAAGCAAGTTCCCGTTAGGGAAATACTTTGCCTTGAGCACCCGAGCACAGAGGCTCTCAGGTCGATCTATTAATCTCCACGCATGTTGAGCGAGTAGCACTTGATTAAACAGAGCCACGTCTCTGAATCCTAGCCCCCCTGTCCCTTTGATTTTGTGAACTTGTCCCAGGATATCCAGTGCGTTCTCCTGCGGCCGTCCTTTTCGCCCCACCAAAATCTCCTTATGCATCTTGTCAGTGTTTCATGTAATTGTCCTGACAATCTGAAGACCCCCATTAAATAGACTTGGATAGCTTGTGCTACTGATTTTATTAGTGTTTCTTTCTCAGCCGATGAAAGCACTCTCTCCTCCCATGCACTACATCTCTGTATTAGCCGCTCAGTTATAGCCTGAAAACGATCCGCCTTCATCCTTCCTTCAGGTGTTGGTAGACCTAAATATTTTGCCTCAAAAGACACTCGGTGCACATTAAGCTAATTCTTCACACCTGCAATCCTCGCAACCTCTTGCTTCTCATTGAACAGGATAGAGCACTTGTTAAAATTTATTAGTTGTCCAGTGCCCCTACAAAATTTTGCTAGAGCATCTTTTACTCTTGCTGCCTGTTCCTCAACTACCCGAAAGAACAGCAAGCTGTCATCGGCGAACGGTAGATGGGTAACCTCTGGAGCTCGGCGACAAACTTTAAGCCCTTGAATATGCCCCTCATTGTTCTCATGCTTCAGAACCTTTGACAAACCATCAGCGACAAAAAGGAACAAATAAGGCGATAACGGGTCACCTTGGCGTAATCCTCGTGTAGGCTGGATGGTGTCCAACAGGACACCATTGAAGCGAACCCGGTAGCGGACAGTGGTGACACACTCCATCACCCACTGCACCCAGTTTCGATGAAAGCCCAGCTTCTAGAGAACTTGTTCTAAATAGTTCCAATTTATACGCACAAAATTCACTCCGTGAAGTATCCACCTGCTGAATTGCATGAATACACTCAAAGGCAATTAGAGCATTATCAGTGATTAATCTACCTGGTACAAATGCACTTTGATTTTCTGAAATCAGATCACCTAGGAAAGGTCTCAACCTATTTACTAGGCATTTTGACACTACCTTATAAACCACATTGCATAAACTAATAGGCCTGTAATCCTTTAACGTTTCAGGATGTTGTACTTTAGGGATTAAAACAATAGCAGTGTCATTGACTCCGTCGGGCATATGTCCTTCCTCAAAGAAAACTTTCACGGCCCAGGTGATGTCCTCACGGAGTATCCCCCAGTTCCTTTGAAAAAAACCTTGCCGGGAAGCCATCCGGTCCGGGCGCCTTTAAAGGGCCAATTTGGAAAAGAGCTGTACCAATCTCTTCTTCTGAAAAGGCCTTGCACAAGGTCTCATTCATTTCATCAGTGATACAAGGATTAAATAAACTGAAACCTCATCAGGAATTACATGCTGGTCTTTAGTATATAAATTCTCGAAATATTGATTAACCATACCTTTCATCGTTACCTGATCGTTCACCCATTCTCCTTCTGTGTTCTTGATTTTTCTGATTTTATTCCTTCGTGCACGCCATGCGGCCCGTTGGTGGAAAAAGCAAGTGTTCCGATCCCCCTCTTTCAGCCATGATACTCTAGACCTTTGTAACCACATCATCTCCTCTCTATATAGCACTTCATTCATATTTCTCATATGATCTTTGATTTCCTTTTCATCAGCAACTCCTTGTTGTAACTCCCCTAATTTTATTCTCAGATTTTTCCAGCTCTTTCCGAACTGAGCCAAATTTCTCATTGCTCCATTGTTTCAGAGATTTCATCACACCTGCAAGAGCAACATTAATTGTTCCCAGATCACCCTGCGTTGCTTCCCTTTCCCACGCATGGTGAATCTGATCTTCCAATGATGCTTCCCTCTCCCACATTATTTCATAATAACATTGTCTACACCCCTGCAGGATCGGTTGCTCCTGCTGTACACTCAAAAGCAAAGGACAATGATCAGAGCAAGGGGATATTAGATGTGTTATGGAGGCATCAAAAAAGCGATCAATCCACTCCTGCGTAGCGACGCCTCTGTCCAGCCGCACCTTAACATTCCTATCACCCCCTTTTCGATTATCATAAGTCCATGGTAAACCCGCAAAACCCAGGTCCTTTAGACCACAAAAATCTAAAACATCTCTGAAATCCTCAATTTGTCTCTCCCCCCTCTTCGTGGCTGAAAAATGCTCGAATTGCCACATGACCTCATTAAAATCCCCTATCACCACCCACGGCTCTTGTGATCGAGTTTTTAAACGTTGCATAATTTCCCAAATACGATGCCTGTCCTCAACTCTTGGTTCCCCGTAAATAAAAGTAGCACGCCAAGGTGCAGCATTAGGATCATCATGAATGGACACATCGACAGTGGTGGATCCAGGATGTAGAGATAGGGGGTGCTCATTTTTTCCTTCTCCTTCCTTTCTTCTCTTTTCTCTTCTTCTCCCTTCTCATTTTCTTCTTCTTCCTCTTTATCTATGGCTAAAATTTACAGGGGGCTCGTGGGGGCTGCCATGGACAACATGGGGGTAGGGGGGGCTCTAGCCCCCCAAGCCCCCACATTGGCTCCGCCCCTGCACATCGATATAACGATCGTGGATCGACAAAAGATTTACTATAATATTCTCATCCCAAAACAAAGCAATGCCACCACGTTTACCTTGGTTGTCCACTGCAAGACAACCTTTTAAACCTAGACGCCAACGTAAGTTTTTCACACGACTCTCACTAATCATAGTTTCAGAAAGAAAAACAAGCTTGGGGTTATACTGACGCACTAATGCATCAAGGTCGCGAACTGTCCAGGGGTTCCCCACCCCCCGGCAGTTCCAAACTAGGGCATTCATTGCCCCTGACAGGGCTCCTCCTGAGCACCCGTCAGGTGATGTTGCTGCTCAACATTCAGATCACACGCCGCCTCGGCCACCAGCCCCTTCCCTGCACGGCAACCCTCCTCTTCCGCTCCACCATTTCCTGCTGTTTGTAGCTCGACACGCAGAGACTGCCCCTTTAAATCGCGGATAGCATCCACAATCTGAGTGGGTGATGCCTTCTTCCCTTTCTTTGGTTTGCCAATTTCTTTCACCGGGCTCGGGTCTTTCAGTACTTGCTTCTTCTCCACACCCTTTTCTGCTCTAGCCGCCTTTGCTGCCTGCAGGTGATCATGGATGCTTAGGCTACCTTGCGTTTCTGACTTGGATATGTCAGTGGACCCATTGTAGGATTCCAGCCCCGACACTCTCTCCTTTCCTCCAGAGACCTCCTGTCCATGCTCATCAACCACCATGTTCTAAATGCTATGTGAGAGGGCATTACTAATGTCACTCGGCAGTTTCTTTGGTGTAGATTCAGCCTCCTGCCCCTCCAACAATCTTACTCCACCCTTCTGCCCATCCTCCTTCCATTTAATCCGACCACCAAGAGTTGTGCTTGACGCTGCCTGGATTCTTGCTAATTGCCCCCCCCCCCCCCCCCCCCACTGAAGTTGAGGGCGCGATTAACCCGAGACGGCGCAGGTGGAATAACAAGCTTACGATCCTCCCCCTTCTTCATAGGTGACTCTCTCATCCACTCACCAAATCTCTCCTTCTTTTTTGCTGTCATCTCCTCTTCCACAAAATCCACCTGATCCACTTTCGGGCATTCCCTCTTTGAGTGGCCTAATCGACCACACGTGAAGCAAAAAAGGTACACCTTCATATCTCACTTCAAAGCTCATCAAGCCTTTGTTTTTAATCCTGACTTCCACGAAAGGTTTGAGTGGTTCCTCCAGAGGAAACGCCACCCTCGCCCTCAGAAAATCTTTAACAGGACCTCCAACCACCAACACATTGTCACATACCTTCTTTGCGAGCACTGATGTAAATGCTTTGTTCATCAGATTCTCCGGCACATCATAAAAACGAACCCACAGATTAATAGAGTCGATCACCACCTCTGATGTCCGGCTAAAGCCATCATATGGAACCACAATGAGTCCATCTCCCTTGTGACGCCAAGGACCGTCGTTGATTACACGGGTATACTCTAGTATGAATCTATTGTTTCCCAGTTTCCTCACCGGGATCGGCTTCGCTAAGTTCCATGCAGTCCCCATCAACTCGAACATCCCTCTAGGGTTTTGGCTCAAATAGTACCGAGCCATGGCGAACCACTTCGGTGCTTCTTCTTCCAAACCCTCACTTGGATCGAAATCATATGCATCCTCCACAACAACTTCCTTCCCAGCAACACTTTGATCCACCACTGCCTGATCACCCTGTTCCTCCATGTCAGCCTGCGCTGCCATCTCCCCGTCACGCAGTTCGTTCTCCGCCTCCTTCGCGGCCGTTGCGGTCGACATGTCTTGGATCGCACTCGCCTCTGCTCCGGCAAGCGTCCCGTGCGGCTTCGGGTGGGCAGATCCCTCACCGGGTTCCCCTTGATCACCCCCACCGAAACGAGACACCCACGCACAAGCAGACGACAAAGTTTGAAACCCTAGACAATAAAAAACCGCAGCCGGTCGTTTCGAAGATCAGGAGCAAACCAACTTGTTTTGGGAGTATCCGAAAGATAATCCTGGAATCCTTAAAATTCCTGCGTCGTAGGCCAGATTGCCTTTCCACCAAGACTTCCCGAAGAAGTAAACCCTCTCACGGAGCCCTAAGCCCCGTAGAGTTAAAGGACATGTAAACGAAACACGGTCACCTTGCGAAGGCAGGGGTAGAGTCCCCTTCCGAGAGGACTTCGGCCTGCGTACGACGGCGTAGCACTAACTCTGTCGTGGGCATCCATCGAAAACTAGATCGCTCCGCCGCCGCCCCAAAATCGCCATCGCCCTCGCTCCGTGTTTCTCGAGTATTCTGTTTTTCTCAGGTACGACGAGCCCTTTGCCTCTTGTGCTTTTGAGCACCAGACTCATGATTTCTATTTCTAACTCTAGAAGACATGATCAGCCTATTCATAATTCAAAAAGAGAAGAAAGCTAAACTAAAAATATGATCTGTAAGGGGGTCCAACCCATCCAAGACAATAGCAGATGCGATTCGAGACCAATCATCAATGCAAATCGAGATCTTCCTGATCAGTGATTACTTGTTCACCTGATGAACGACGAGTGGCGACTGCGGCGTCGATGTGAGCAGGAGCAGCGACGGCGGTGCCAGCGTCGATGAAAGGCGAGCGGCGTGCGGCGTCGACGGAGGGAAGCGAAATCGTCGTGATTTGCTGACTCGTGCGTGACTTCGGTCGTTCGGCATCCCTGTACATGCGTGCGTGATTTGCTGATCAGGAAAGGAAACAAACAGACGTGTGTGCATTACTTGCCTTTGGCTTGTTAGGCTTTAGTTGTCTAGTGTTAATTACTGTGATTAGTAATTAATGGGCCTAATTTGGGCGGCCCCTTCAAATGGGCGGTCTGGCAATGTCGCAGGTTGCGCCGCCTGATGTACGGGCCTGCCACTGGGGCTGCTTCTTGGGCTTTGAAGCCCATGTACTACGCCACTAGCACACCTTCATGCAATCGGATCCTGCCGCTGGTTGCCCATCAGACGGCTCACGCAACCCTAAGTGGACGGTATTTTATTTACGGTCCCTCTTTTTTTTTTCCTTTCCGAAGAAGCCTCTCTTTTTTTTCCCGGAAGACGTGTCTCCTGATGCGCGGCAATCTCCATGACTCCATGCGTGGCGGCCGGTCGACGGACGCACGGTACGCGCCGAGGTCGATTGCCGCTTGCCGCGCGCGGGAGCGGGAAGGAAATGCAGCTGCTCCATGTCGACCCGGCGGGTCGGGCGAGGCTCTGCGCAGAGCCGCAGAGAGCATTGCTAGCTCATGCCGAGCTGGGGATGCTTGCTTGGCAGGGCTCTGAGCCTCTGACCGATTCAGTTCGTGTGCCAGTTCTCACATCACATCATCTTATTATCTTGAAACCGTATTGTTCTTGATCATTCTCATTTCTGTAATGTTGGCATGCAGTGTCCTATTATCTGGAAAACACGTACAGCAAAGAGTTCAAGACCATGTTAGTTGATTCCTGTAGTGATCATATCTGGCAGAGGTTGGCTCCACTTAACGCTGCAGCTTGTGATCGGTACGACGACAATCTCGTCTCGTGAGGATAAATCTAGCGAACAGGAGAAAGAAATGAGGCGCACTGTAGCTATATATTTGAATCAGCATGGGGACTTGCAGTAACGGAGCCATCTCGAACTGCAGATGATCCGCGCTCTGCAGAGAGACAGACGTGCTCGTGTCAGTGCTCGGGAACGGACTTTAAACTAACTGAGGGATGGAATAAAAGCAGAGTTCAAGCTCATTAACAGGGTTTTGCGCTTTAGATACACAGGAGCAAAGCCGGGTTACCAAGTTTTATAATCGCATTTATTTACTCAACCGAAATTTCAGATAGCAATGGTTGCCACCATTTCTTTCTTCTTCATTCAGTCGTCGCAGGAGAAAGCCGGCCCGCGCGCCATGGCCCACGATGAATGATCACTGGTAGGCTGCTTCTTGGGTTTTTCAAGCCCACACGACGCACCGGCCGCACGTTGCCGATCCGACGGCTTGGACGACCCCAAGGGTGGACGGTAAATGAAATACCGTCCACCCCCGGACGGGGAACCCGACGCCGACCGCCTCCTCGCTGCGGTCTCCGCCGCCGTTCGCCGGCACTTGGAGGGTGGCAAAGAGGCAGGGGACGCGGCTGATCCGCCGCCCGCAATACGCGCCTGGAACGGCTGCCTGCAGGACACCCGCTCTCGCACGGTCGGCGGCCGCCAGCCAACGCGTCCGCCTGCGCCGCCGGCGGCGTCCGCGCAGCGCAGCGCAGCGGTTACGCGCTCACGATTCCGGAACACGCCTCGTGCTCCGGCAAGATCCGGCAGTGGCGGGCACTGACTCTGACGCACCGACCCCCTTGAATCGCTTTTGCCAACGACACCGACGCCGAGCGAGTGGCAGACAGAGCCTGCTTCCCCAAAAGCGAGATGGGAAGCAAAGCGAGCTCTGAAAGGCAACCTGCAGCCTACGTAGAGCTCTGAATGGCAACCTGCAGCGACATGCTCATCAATTTTCATGTGGTGAACGGCAATCTGCAGTCTCTAGGTCCATCAGCAGTACTTGTGTTGGCAATCCAACTTTTGGTTTCGGAGGATCATCCATTTTGCGTGCTGGTTGATGGCTTGATGCTAATGCCCACACAGCTCTACATGCTTACACAATGCACGCAGTGTGCAGGAACTAAAAGCTTGGAATCGCCGAATGCCTCCCATGTCTGCAACTTTGAGTCTCTAGTTCGATGGGATGGGAGCAGTGTCCTGAACTCCTGGCATGGGATGAGAATTAAAAAAAAAAATCGCCTTCTTTTTTTTGTTTGGGTGGTGAAGAGGTTCAGGTCAACAGATAAAATTTCTCTCAGGCTTTGTTCGGTTGGACCTGGATTGGCCGGCATTGCGCCTCAAACCCCGTGGATCACCCCGACGTGTATTCAATACCAGCCCATGAAACAACAGGCGTTCGTTTAGCCCACGCGAGTTTTCGTTCCAGGCTCAATCCCGACGAAAACCCTCAACCCCGGCCTGTATTCGATACACGAGTCAACAGTCGTGGATCTCATCCCGGAGCTGCGTGGGTGTGAGGGCGGCGGGGGCGACGACGGCGACCCAAGGCTCCTTCCGCCGGCGGCTGTCCTCTTTGTCGGCGGCCTTTTTCTCCTGTGAGCTCGTCCTTCCCTACCTCCCCTTCTCCTCTCCAGTGTCCCTATCCTCGGGTTTCTTGCCCACGACGGCCCGTCGGTGTGGCGGCGTGACAGCCATGGGTGGCGCCGGCGCCGGCGAGCAGCCGCACGGCACTGCAGGGGCAGCGGCGCGATAGCCCGTCGGGAAGGACTCACGGCGAGCAGCCGCACGGCACTGCAGGGCCCGACGGCACTGCAGGGGCAGCCGCTGCTAGAGTAGAGCAAGAGATAAAAGTTCTCTCTTGATGAAAATTGACTTATTTCGAAAGTTTATTTCCCATATGCATGCATGAACATCCTGTTTGTTTCATTTCTTTAGGACCCCGACAAAATTTGTAAGAGACAAACTTCATATTTTCTGACCAAAAAATCCAACTAGCTAATAACTCTGAAAACGTAGCATATGTGTGTAAAGCTTTAGCTCTGAAGATGAATAATGCTAATAAAGATCAGTAAAAGGCTTCTGTGAAACGTGCATTGACTGTCTGTATGCATGGGAACATGCATTTCAATTAGTATATGCAGATTGAGTGTCTGTATGCATGGGAACATGCATTTCAATTAGTATATGCAGAATGTGCAGAGCACTCAATTCTTCAAGGGGTGTTTACAGAACATCCCCTGAATAAAGATCGGTAAAAGGCTTCTAGATTCTAAATTATCTAAATTGAACTTAACTGATCAGAATTAGTTTGTCTAGCTCAATTTCTAGTCTCTTTATAACATTCCGTTTTTGAACTTTATAGTGCCAAAAATAACATAAGTGTTTTGTCTCCTAAATTATTCTAGCTATAACATTCCGTTTTTGAACTTTATAGCTAGCCACTCTCACAAGATTTACATAAGGTTAGGAACAATAGAGATCTCAGTTGCAATACTTGTTTGGTTGAGTAACATTCATGCTAGTTACGTGTAATATTCATGATATAGTGCCAAGAGTAACTTTGGAATGAAATTTCAGTTGCAATACTTGTTATTTTGTGCTGTCAGCTATTCTCATGATGCACTTTGGAATGAAATCTAAGCTGTTTTGAACCTGCAAGTAGCATGGAACTGTTTGGAACATATTGTTTATCTTGTAGTCTGCAATAAGTAATGAACGAACATCCATTCAGGTGCTCATTGCGTTATTGCTGGTTACACATGTTAGCTTAGAGTCAACATTATTCAGTGATAGTTGAAATCAGTGTAGTCTGCAATTAGTAATGAACGAACATCCATTCTGTGTCTACAGGCTCGTGTGTTTTTTTACTTGGATCTAATTTTTTCTTCAATTTCTCCTTTTCAGTTGAGGTAAAGAAAAGGCTACCTTACAAGACTGAAACAACTTGTGGACCTGTGATCTACGCGTGCTGAAGTGTTATTCTATGTGTTGAGGATGTTTTCTTTTTTCCCGTTTGTTATTTATTAGGCCGAAGTGATCTGCCTAAGTGTCATTCTACGGCCATTAATTATTGAAATATGGAGCATTCCTTTCAGTTAGATCACAATATGTTATTCTGATCTATTACATTTCAATCAGATCACAATGTTGTTGCAAGGTTGAGGTAAAGAAAATGGCAGGAAATGGACCCGGCGAGTGGCATCCTGGGCTGTGCCTGTGCTTGTACCAGAGTGATCCCATGTGTCTGGAAGTCTATTAAATTTCAGTCAGATCACAATGTTGTTGCAAGGTTTCATATGCATTTTTCAAATTTGCTTGACTTGTGTGCTCAACCGAGAGTTAGAAACAGGCTTCTCCACGCTTGCTTCAATCCATGGGGGCTAACCGAACAAGAAAAGGCAGGCAGGGAATTAGCGCTGTTAATCCCCACGGGTATTGGGTGGCAGCAGGGGTTTTCACCCAATACATGTCTGGGTTAGATACATTCCGGGATTACACCCCTGGCAGCCGAACAAGGCCTCAAGGGGTGTTGGGTTGTGCTTGTGCTGGGACCGTCCTCCGTGCAGAATTCCGTGGCATTCAGGCCAGCCTGTTGCCGAATTAACCGCTGAGACGTGCAACATCATGAGCAGGCTCGGCGGCCGATAGCAGTGCTGCAGAGCACCGAACACCTCGACCTTGCGGGCGTAGACCAGGATGTCGACGCCGGCGACGGGGAAGAAGAGCATG
Organism: Urochloa ruziziensis; assembly: GCA_015476505.1. Classification (NCBI taxonomy): domain Eukaryota; kingdom Viridiplantae; phylum Streptophyta; class Magnoliopsida; order Poales; family Poaceae; genus Urochloa; species Urochloa ruziziensis. The sequence continues at coordinate 34,625,207 of CM027125.1, read as the reverse complement.
GCGATCGGGTGGTGTTCACTTGGCTACCCGAGCGCGCCGCCGGCGACCAGAACCTTGTCCTCCTCCAGCATCATATCACGAGCCACGGCCCACGGTGTTCACTTGGCTGCTTCGTGTGCTTTGAATTGAAGCCCGCACGACGCTCTAGCCCAGCTTCCCCACGCCCGGATCCCACCGAACGTTGCCGATCGGACGGTTCAAACGACCCTAGGGGTGGACGGTAAACGAAGCCGCCGTCCGCCCTCTTCGCCGCCGCCGTTTGCCTGGCCAGAGGACGCGGCGCCGGCGTCCAGCGCAGAAGACGCGCGCCTGGAACGGCGTCCTGTCGGTCCGAAGCAGGAGGATCGCTCTCTCTCTCTAGGATCGCCCCCTCGCCGCGGCCGCCGGCTGTTGGACCACGTGCGGGTCTTATGACGCGGCTTCTCCGCCGCACGGAGGAGAGTAGGAGACGCACGTGGAACGTCTGCCTGCCAAGCGCCCGGCCCCCGTCGCCTCGACGGCGGTGAGCCCCAACGGCAATAACGAACTCCGGTCCCCCTCCCTCCCTCGGACGCGCCTGCCAGCTCCTGCAAGCTCCCAGCCGTGGCGGGTGAAGCCGGCGCGTGCGCTAGCTGTGTCGATCTCTGGCTGACGCCTGACGGGACGCCGCTCGAAAATGGTGTGCAAGGCCGACGTCGACCAAGTTTGGGACATTAGCTTCCCCAGACACACAAGATCTTAGGGAAAAGTGAACTCTGATACAGTGCCAAGTACTGCTAACTGCCAACGACCGTCGTCAACGAAACATCGTCGATAGGGCATCGAATGCCGCTTTGTGTTCCCGGGAACTGCAGAGGCATCTTGCCATGGCAACAACAGAGATATCTCATATGATGCGAACGGATATGCGTGCAGCCTGCCAGCCGAAGCGCGCGCTCTTGTGGATCTTCTTCCCCGTCGTCGGCGTTTTCCTATCAATGTCGGCGTCGCCGCGTGCTCCGCCGTTCGCCCGTTCCCACGGTCTCTGTTCGCCGGCCGAGGCGCTCCGAGCACAGGCCGAACACCACGCCGTCCACGCTCACTGGGCTGCTTACTGGGCTTTCAAGCCCATGTTGGCCTTCTCACGCTCGCATCCCGCCCGTTCGGTGCCGATCAGACGGCTTACACGACCCCAGGGGGTGGACGGTAAATGAAATACCGTCCACCCCCGGACGGGGAACGAAGGCGCCCTTCCAGCGTCCACCACCACCGCCCTTGCCGCGGTCGCCTCCGCCGCTCGCCGGCCAGCGCCTCGCCACTGCCGTTCGCCGTACGCTGCGAATAAACGCGCTGTGCGCCGGCCAAGCCTCTCCGCCGCCGTTCGCCGGCGCGCTGCTGGAGCGCGCGGCGCAGGTCATAGGACGCGCTTGCTCCGCCACGCGGACAAGTTTGTGCGGATCAATCCATACGCGCCTGGAACGGCTGCCCGGCTCGCCCGGCCACCTTCTCACGGAACGCACCAGCCTGCGCCACGGCAGCGAAGCGAAGCGCCTCCGGACTTGGAAAGAAGGAGCCTCTCTCTCTTTGTTTCGCCGTGACTGACCGGGAATCATGGCGGAACGGCGGGCGGTGCACGCCGAGGTCGATGGGCCGGGCGATTGCCGCGCGCGCCAAGGAATGCTCCATTGACGACGCTCTGCTTCGAATGGGCGATCTCGTCAGTTAACCGAGCTCGATCGGCGGCGACCATGGCGGTGTGCGTAAGCCGAAGGCCGCCTTCCTCGCCCCGGCGAGCTTGGCGTCGGGAGCAGGAACTGCAGCTGCTCCATGTGAATCCGGTGCCTCGGGCAATGCTCTGCTCAGGCCACACAGAGCACGTTGCTGATGCAGAGCTTCGTGAGGTCGAAGTTTGCTGGTGGCGTCGGTCACTCGACGTTGCCGATCGATTCGAGGGGATGCTTGAAAGGGGTTTTGGTTGATTCAGTTGCAGCATCGATCGGTAATGGAAGGGGGTTACCAAGTGCCCGTTCTGGCATCATCATAAAAAGACATACTGTTCATGTTCTTTCACTAAAATATTCTGGTGATCAAATGTATCCAGAGTTGATCTGTATCTCAAATGTTTTACTCTCTATCGTTTTCTGAAAAAAAATGGGATTATCTTGATATGTGTGGCCAACCAATCAATAGACTTTGTTGCAAAGAGTGTTCAGGAGCAGAAGCTATCCAGGGAAGTTAAAGATGTTGAAACAGAGCTGAAGAAAATCATGGAGGAGAAGAGGGAACGATGCCATTCGCAGCCAGAACTTTAAAAGGGTAACATTACAAATACACGGATTTCATTGCTCGGTGAGCAGACAAATGATGACATTTCTTTCTGTTGCCTTCTCCCCAAAAAAAAAAAAAAAAAACACTGTAAACACGTGACTGACACGATGATATGCAATCAGGCGAAGCAGCTTCGGGATCGTGAGCTGGAGCTGAACTCTCATCTCACAACTCTGATCGGCAAGAGCAAATAAATGGCCAACGATGAGGTGAATCCCGGCATGTCGTCGACAGTGCAGTGCCGGTGGTCACCAAAGAGGACATTCGCCACATCGTGTCCCTCTGGACTGGCGTTCCCCCCCCGATGGAGAGAAGGCCCTGCAGTCCTGCACCGGCGCGTCATCGGCCAGCACAAGGCCGTGACGGCGATAACCGGGCCATGCCGTCCGATCGCGAGCTTCGTCTCCGCCGGCCTGACCGGCGTCGGCAAGTCAGAGCTCGCCAAGGCTCGCCGCCTACTACTACGGGTCGGAGGACGCCATGGTCCGGGTGGACATGAGCGAGCTCATAGTCATGGAGCGGCACGCGCCGCCGCCGGTGGGAGCCGTGGACGCCGTGCGGCCCCTGATCCAGCAGCAGCGAAGTAGCGCCGCCGGGCCAGCAGCCGTTGGAATCAGTCACAAAAGCTGGAACCCAGACGACAGGCCCATGGTTTTCACTGGGCTGCTTTTTAGGCTTTTCAAGCCCACACGAACGCACCGGCCCGCCTTCATCCGCTCGGATCTCGCCCGCCCGTTGCCGATCCGACGGCTCGCGGGACACCTGGGGGTGGACGGTAAATGAAATACCGTCCACCCCCGGACGAAGAACCACCACCCCCCTCGCCGCGGTCGCCGCCCGCCGTTCGCCGGCTGCTCGTTCTCGAGTGCGCCGCGTGCCAGAGGAAGCGACGCGGGCGTCCCGCGCAGACCGTTTGGGCGTCCTTTCAGGCATCCGAGCGCCATCGCACGTCGCACGGGCGGCGACCGGTGAGCCCGCATATCACCGCGACGCGGATCGGTCGGCCTGCTTCGCGGCGGCGAAGCGCGACGGCCGCGTCCTCCGGGATACGTAGCGGCTAATCAGGCGCATATCTCCCTTTACTCGGCGCCGCTCGCGTACTGCTCCGGCAAGATCAAGCCGTGGTGGGTGGAGCTCCAGACTCACTGACCGCCGATCGATCGATCGAGCTGCGTCAACAAGCAAGAGCAACGTTCCAGCAAGTTACAGAGACAGCCGGATTTGCCCCCAAAACGAGATGAGGGCATGCGAGCACACGTCGGCGACCGACGCCGTTCTCAGTTATCTCGATCGATCTGCAGAGGCATCTTGCCAACGAGATCCTATATCCAGTATTCCAGTTGCAGGCGTAAAAAAGGAACAGAACAGAAACGGGGCCAGGCCGCTGGGGAGGGCTGTCGTGAGGATGCTGGAGGACACCCTCGCCGACAAGGTGCTCGACGGGGAGATTGTGGAAGGGGACCGGGCGGATGTCGTCGCGGCCGCCGTGGCTCGTCGGGACGGGCGCGTCCCAGGACTTTTCTTCCTTCACTCCCTCTAGCTATGTGGCTGAACGCGCGGTGGTGGTGTGGCCGGTGGGCGCGGCCGCATTTTCCAGCCACCTCGCCGCACGCACCGGGCGGGCACCGGGAGGCCGGGACTGGCGGGCACAAGGCGCCAGCGACGTACGGCCGCCAGAGCACGGGACGCTCCCCCGCCGCCCTCGATCCGGCATGCTCGCGACCACACGCCAAGCGCATGGCGTCTAGTTCGGAGCGCCGTGGCCAGCATGACGGTCTACTGGTACTAGACTACTAGTTCGTAGCGCCGTCGCCGGACGGGTTCTGCGCGCACGGACTCCGCCGCACGTGGCCCGCGCCGGCGCGGCTCGCCAGGCCGGACACGTGCTCTCAGGAATGGACGCAATCTTGCACCAGCCTGAGGAGGCTGGCCAAGACATCGGAGCTCCGAGCCCGCAGGCGGCTAGCTGACGACCGAGTCCCTGCCTCCCTGGCTGTGCAATGCGCCTCCGATCCGGAACGCACGTGCTCGATCGAATCCGCTACCGAGGTTTTTGGACGGGTTTTCAGCCACCGTCCACCCCCTGTTGGTCGCAAGGACGCCCTTGCTTGCGCCGCCGCCAATAGGAACGAATTGCCCACCAGCTGGCCGGCGGTGTCTCCCGCCACGGACGGCCGGACCTCTACTGGGGCTGCTTCCTGCTTCTGCCCACGCTCGATCGCCGGACGGCGGCGGCAACCGCGGACCGCGGCTCCGGTTCACCCCCACTCGCCGTGCCCGTGCTCGAGTGCGCCGCCGCGGCGGCGAAGCGCGACGGCCGCTCGATCCGGGCTCCAAAGCGGCGGAGCAGGAGCATATATCTCTTTCCTGGCAGGCGTCTCGGCGCCGGCCCGCAGATCACCGCGACGCGCATCGCCCTGCATGCGCCGCGGCGGCGTTGCGCGACAGCAAGCTCCAGCCGCGGTGGGTGGAGCTCCTGCTTGCAAGTTACACAGAGATTCATCAGGTGTGGCGTCCATGCATGGCGTTAAACACCATCAGCAGCTAGCTCAAAGAGAGGCTCAGAGATCTCTGTCCAGCAGCATCGTACGCGAACGGAATCACGGAGAGCTGGGATGGCAGGCTGCCAATAGCGAGCCGTAGTAATGATGCACCTTCGGGGGCATGGACCACCTCATCGGTCGTGTCGTGCGGCCCGCCGCTGACCGGAGGTGTCGAGGCCGACGACGGGAAAGAAGAGCCCTGCTGGCGGGCGACAGTGTGGAGCGGATGGTGGACACGGCACGATCGTGCCGGCGCCGGCGGCCTCCACTGAGCGAGGGCAACCAACCACCTGGCCTCGGCCTAGAAGAAAACACGGCCCACGGCGAACAACTGGCTGCTTCTTGGGCTTTCAAGCCCACACGACGCGCCCGCTCGCCTTCTTCACGCTCGGATCCCGCCGCAAGTCGCCGATCAGACGGCTCCCGCGACCCCTGGGGGTGGACGGTAAATGAAATACCGTCCACCCCCTGGACGGAGAACGAAGACACCGTCCAGCCCACCGCCTCCTGCAGTCGCCGCCGCCGTTCGCCGGCTGCTCGAGCGCGCGGCGGGCCAGAGGAAGCGTGGCGGGCCTCGAACGGCGCCCAGGCAGGCAACCGCCGCTCGCCCCCCGCACGGGCAGCGGCCCCGCAGATCACCGCGACGCGCATCGGCCCTGCACGCGACGCGGCGGCTGCGCGCTCCATGCTCCGATGTCTCCTCGCCGGAAGTTGGAGCGTGGCACGGGTCAGAGGACGCGGCTGCTCCGCCGCGTGGAAGGATACGAGCCTGGAACGGATGGCCAGCTGCCACGGCGGCGGCGAAACGCAACGGTCGCGCGTCCTCGCCGTGCCCGGCTGCTGGTGCTCGCCGCGGATCACACGACGTGGCTGCTCGAGCGCGGCGCCCCCATGCTCGAATCTCGTTTTCCCATGTAAAGCCAAAGCCCATGGCATTCTTCTATTTTGCTGTGTACGTGGTAGTGTGGTACGTGGTACATGGTGCACATAACCGAGATCTTTCGGAGGCAACCTTGGCGGGGTGCGTAAGCCGAGGGCCGCCTTCCTTGCCCCGGCGGCTCGGCCTCCTCCACGAACATATATGGCGATGAGAAAGAACTGCGGCTGCTCCATGTCGACCAGCCGCCTCGGGAAAGGCTCTGCTCAGAGCACGTAGAGCACATGTCAAGCCCGTTGCGGATCGAATTAAGTGAACGCTGATGAGAGGTGCAGGATCATGAGTGTGCGGTCGTCAGCTGTACATGGGAGCTGCAGCAGCGCATTGGAAGCACTTCGGTAGTGCGGCCGCTGACCGGAATTGTCGAGGCCGGCGACGGGGAAGAATAGCCTGGCGATCGGGTGGGGCGGATGGTGGGCACTGGGCAGGGCAGGGCGCCGAACGCGCCACCGTCAAGGCCGCCGCCGGTGGAGGCCCCCTCCTGACCTCCACCACCTGGACCTTGTCCATCCAGCTGTCGGACGGAGGGGAGGAGGAAGAGGAACCCATACGACGGCGCATGATGTTCACTGCGCTGCTTCTTTTCATGGGCTTTCAAGACCAAACGGCTTGCCCCGCTCGCCTTGTCACGCTCGGATCCTGCCGTACGTCGCCGATCTGACGGCTTGAACGACCCCAGGGGTCCCCAGGGCGGGGAACGAAGACGCCGCCGCTCGCCGGCTGCTCGAGCGCTCCGCGGGTCAGAGGATGCGACACGAACGCCCCGCCCAGACGACGCGTGCTCCGCAACGGCGTCCTGGAGGCGTCCGGCCTCCACTGTGGGGGCAGGCGTCTAGCCTCCGCCGCGGTGGTCTTCAGAGGCGGTGACCGGTTTCAGAAGACCACCGCACAGGACGCAATGCCTCCCTCCACCCGAATCCTGCCGCCCGTTGTCGATCTGACGGCCGATGTGACCCCTAGACGTTGAACGAACGGTACGCCGTCCACCACCCTCGCCGCCATTCGCCGCGGGTCAGGTCACCCGGCTGGTCCGCCGCGTGGAAGGTTCGTGTGGAATACGCTTCTGCAAGGCTGGAACGGCCGCCTCGCGCAACGGTCACGCGGTCCCGATTCCGAAGCAGAATTCAGCATCTCTTTCTCCTCGTACGCGACTCCTGCTCCGGCAAGGTCCAGCCATGGCGGGTGGACTGGAGCCGACGCGACGCGACGCGCGCACGGGCTCTGACTCTTTATGTCTTTAGCCACCGACCGCCGAGTCGCTGATCGAGCTGCGTCAGCGAGACCCGACGCCGAGCAAGTTACAGACAGCCGGATTCTTCTGAAACTGAGATGAGGCCAAGCCATCTCTGATCAACGACCGCGGTCGTCAACGAACTCGCACACGGGCGGACATCGATGCTGTTTATCTCTAGTCATGGATCAAACTTGCTGTACCTTCTACGGGAGATTCTGTATCCACTCGCAGGCGTGTACTACATATGAAAGGATCACAGACAGGACGGAGAAACGGTACGTTCAGCTTGCCGTGAGAGTGGAGCAGGAGCACACACATCCTTTCCTTCCATGGAGTGGGATGATAGATGCAACAGCAGCCACCGCCTTATTGCTCATTTAATAATTTGCTCCTAGATGCAAAGACATCCGGTCCAGTCAGCAATCTAAGGGCACAAACTGGCAAGACGCCAAAAAAAAAGAAAAGAAAAGAAAAAACAAAATGTAAGCAATGCGCCGCTGGATTCCGTTTCCCGTCCAGCGAATCGAGCTCAGCAGCGTTGCGTTGCGCCTCGATCGGTCGGTCGTGCGGCTGCTGGCCGGCGACGGATGGGGAAGAAAGATCACGGCGATCGTGTGGAGCAGGACCTGGACCATTTCCCTCCAGCCAGCAGCAAGCACTGCCAACGTTAGGCCGCCGTTGATTGGAGTCCGCCAACACGGAGGTGGTGCTCCCTGGGCTGCTTCTTGGGCTTTCAGGCCCACACGACGCACCAGCCCGCCTTCCTCCACCGGATCCTGCCCGCACATTACCGATCCGACGGCTCCCGATACCCCAGGGGTGGACGGTAAATGAAATACCGTCCACCCCCTGGACGGGGAGAATTTTTTTTTAAATTTAACCCTTTTTTTAATAATATTTTAACATTAACCCCACCAGAAATTTAATTTCAGTTTTGACCCTTTTGGACGCGCCTGTCAAGTTGGCGCGGCGAGCAGCCTTTGCCGCGCCACAGCATGTGGCGCGTCAATTCTGCCGCGCCGATGCATGTGGCGCGTCAGGCTTGCCACGCTGGCTTCTCCGCTGGCGAGGCAGCATGGCTCGTGGTGGGGCCAGCCTTTGACGCGCCAGGCGGGACGGCGCGTCAAGGCTTGACGCGCCAGGCGGGCCGGCGCGGCAGGGACTTAACCCCGAGCGCGGCCCACTCTTTCTCCTCCCTCCCTTCTTCCTCCTCCAGACCCGCGCGCCTGCTGCTGCCGCCGGCGGCCGCCGCCGCCCCCATTCCCCCCCAAATCCGGCGATTTGGGTTGGGAAAAGAGGGGAAAACATTCTCCACCTCGTGGTGAAGGTATTCCCCTACTTTTTTCTCCTCGATTAGCTAGTGATTTGTGAGATATTTGCATGGATGTGTCCCTAGGGTTAGGTTTTTGATTTCAAAATGTGATGATTTAGAGGTTCGATTAATTGATATGGATGCTTTAGGGAGTCGCTATAGTTGCTCTGCTCGTGATTTTTACGTGTAGAAGTAGTTGCATGACTTGATTTTGTGAAATAATTTTGGATTGTGTAGTGTAGTGTAGATAGTATAATTTCATCAATGTAGCTAAGTTATTTATATTTTGTATGTAATATTTCCTAATGGAGGTATGTGAAATGAATTGTATTTTGTAGATGGATCGTTTAGTTCGTATGTTTCATGGTGGTAGTGTGAAAGAGGATGGGGAGTTTGAGAAAATGAATGAGCAAGTAGAGTTGTTTGATTCGCCTCCAAGTTTGAATGATGTGGTTCAGCGTGTGATTAGCACACATGGTTGTCGTGCCGATGATGTGAAATTGAGAGGCCGATTTGATTGTGGGAAAGCTAGGTCACATTATGTGTTGATGGATTTGTCGTCCGATTCGCATTGGCGGCAGTACAAGGAGATAGTTGCAGGGGCTAACGTTGGTTGCTATGAAGTTGCGGTTGACATATGCCGTAGGACCCAGAGTAGCGCTGAAGAAGTTTATAGACTTGAGGCTGAGCATATAGCGGTTGAGAATCTCACTCAACAATCCAACGTTAGCCATTTGGATGAAGCTCCACTAGACAATAATGTTGGAATTGAGCGATTTTGCAATGATCATCCATTTGATATGGCTCGTGCCGTTGATGATTTTGATCCCGGTGTATTTGAGCAAGAGGAGAATGAACATGATGATGATGATATATCAACGGGGTCTGAAGGTGGAGGTGATGAGGATGACGATGAAGAAGAAGAAGACGAAGAATTTGAAACAAACGGCTGCTCACCAATTGAAAATGTGGTAGAACTTCCGAATGAAGTAGAGGAGGCAGACGGTGACAATGAGGGGCATGTTGATGTTGGGTCGGTGCCTATAGTGCCACCAATTGTTGAAGATCGATTTGCATACACTCCTAGAGAGATTGCGTTGTTGAGGCAAGTCGATGCTGTGATTCCCGCTGTTGCGAATGATAGGGACATTAGCATGTGTGATAAAGCTGTTTGCCAGTTTGAGATTCCGACATGGGAGGCAACGCAAGATATTGAGAATCCTACCATTACGAAAGGCATGAGGTTTAGTAGTTTTGAAGAAATGCAGTATTTTTTGGCGGACTATGCAGTGAAGAAATTCAGGCCGTTCTATGTAATTCACTCGGATAGGAATTTAAGATATGAGGTTGCGTGCAAGCAAGGTTGCCTTTGGCGAGTGTGGGCTAGGTTTGTGAAAAGCACCGGTCAGTGGAAGATTAGTAGGGTGGTCCAACCACACACATGTAGAACCGCCGTGGCGAAGCAAGTACATTCCCAACTGACAGCAAGATATCTATCCCGTAGAATTCTTGCAATTGTTATGAAGGACAATGATACATCAATTCCCTCACTCATTGAATCCATATTTGCCTTTAGCAGTTACCGTGTGAAGTATTCAAAGGCTTGGAGGGCCAAGCAACATGCCATTGCCATGCTATGGGGTGATTGGGCCGAGTCATATGGCCATGTTCCTCGAGTGCTACAAGCAATGGCCCATTTCAACCCTGGAGTGAAATGGTTTCCTTACACCACCGGTTTGATGCAAAGTCCGAATGGTGTGTTGAAGCATGTCTTGCATAGAGTATTCTGGTGCTTCCCACAGTGTTTACTAGCATTCCAGCGTTGTCGTCCTGTCATACTCGTGGATGGTACATTTCTTACAGGCAAGTATCAGGGTACCCTTATGATGGCTGTCTCGGTGGATGCTGAGTCGCAGATTGTGCCCCTTGCCTTTGCCGTTGTAGAGTCTGAAAACCTTGAGAGCTGGTCTTGGTTCATGAAGCTAGTCCGACTTAATGTTCTTGGGCCGTCTAGGCAGGTTTGTATGATCTCAGACCGTCACGCTGGACTTCTCAAGTGTGCAAATGACCACATGGATGGATATCCACCCCTAGTGCACCGGTGGTGCATGAGGCACTTTGCTGCCAACATGTGGAGGCGTCACAAGAAGAAGGAAGTTATAGAGAAATTGAAGGCGTTGTGCTCCGTGCCAACTGAGAAGGAGTTTGAGGAGAAACTAAATGATTTGGTACCGGATTTGAACAATGATGCAAAAGAATGGTTGGAGGGTGAAATGGGTGACAAGGACAAATGGGCTCAAGCTTTTGATGAGGGCGGGGCACGTTATGGCATCATGACCACAAATTATGCCGAGTCTCTAAACTATGTGTTCAAAGGTATTCGTAGCAGACCCATTGCTGGAATTATTGAGTACTCGTTCACGAAATGCAATGAGTACTTTGTGAACCGTTATGGATGCGCAAAGGATCTATTTGATGGTGGAGCTAAGTGGGGAAAAATAGCGGAGAAGCATTTACATGGAGCAGAAACTCGTTCCCTCGATCAGACTGGACTACCGCACGGGCCACATGGAATGATATATAGTATAAGAGGTTCCGGTGGTACAAACATAGGTGGCGAGAGTCATGGAGGCCGGCAATATCGACTTGACCTTAGGACCGGGGAGTGCTCTTGTATGATCCCACAGCTGTTTCACCTACCTTGTTCCCACATTATTACAGCATGCAGATCTAGAGGTCTAGATTATATAGCCCCACTTTACATGTCCCCGTACTATGCTAGGGAGAACACTCTAAAGGTATGGGAATCAACGTTCGAACCATACCTTGATCCATCGCACTGGCCGGCTTACGAAGGTTTAGAGTATGTGCCAAATGAAAAGCTTAAAAAGACCGGTAAGGGACGGCGGAAGAAGAAGCGTATTAAAGGTGACATGGATCAGTTGCGTCAAGGACGTGCTAGTTTGGATTTTGGCACGGGAGAGTTTGAGGAGGAAAGGGCAAAGAACCGATGCACCAAGTGTCACAAGTTCAAAAATAATTGCGCGTGTAAGAAGGCAAAGAAAAAGCGAAAGAAAAAGACGAATCGCTCTAGTTCCATTAGTGTAGCCAGCCAGGTATTAATATAGAATTTGTTGATATTTATAATGTTCGAGTTATTTATTTTTTTGCATTAATTTAGTTACAAATGTTGTAACAATTTTGTTTGTAATTGTTCTAAAATTTCTGTAATATAATTTTGCAGGATGGCGCACCCCGTGTTCCCGCTCCTTGAGATCGCCCACGACACGAGGCATCGCGCGCACCGCCTTGTTGACGCGGGGGAGGTGAATGTTTTAGTAATTTTTACTTTTCTTCAATTCTTCATATCTATTGTAAAAGCATGAACTTTCTGAATTCATTGTGCTATTATCACATCTTAATATCATTATATTAATTGTAATGTTCTTTTACCTTCTATGCAGGAGTTGGAACCTCTGAGGCCTCGTACCCACAGGCCGTTCAGGTGGGATGAGCGTTACGCGCACTACATTCGACAGGCCGGCCTTCTGCCGCTAGCTCGGGTGGTTTGTGCGGGCTTGCCAGTGATGGATGGTCCCCTGTTGAGCTGTTTTGTGGATAGGTGGCGCCCTGAGACACACAGTTTCCACTTGCCCAGCGGCGAGATTACAGTGACCTTGGAGGATGTTGCTATGATCCTGGGCCTGCCGCTTGAGGGGTTACCGGTGACTGGTATCATTCAGCCAGAAGGATGGAGGGACTTGGTTGAGCAGGTGATAGGGATTAGGCCACCGGAGCCGGAGGATGGAGATCCGGGTAAGAGGACCTCTGGTGTGAACTCGTCTTGGTTGAGGCATCACTTCAACCATTGTCCTGCTGGTGCTCCCCCGGAGGTCGTTGAGTTGCACGCTCGTGTGTGGTTGTGGCACCTCTTTGGAGGTTTTCTGTTCCCAGACGCGTCAGGGAACATGGTTACATGGAGTATCCTTCCTTTTTTGGCTCAGCAGTGGGAGAACATTGGAGCGTTCAGTTGGGGCTCTGCGACACTTAGTTGGTTGTACAGGCAGCTTTGTGAGGCATGCAAGCGTACCGGAGCTGGCTCGAGTCTTGGAGGGTGTGCTTACCTACTGCAGATTTGGATCTGGCTCAGGTTCCCTATGGGTAGACCGTACAGAGCACCTGTTGAGGTAATGATGACATTGGTGTTAACCTTTATGTTTGCGCAATTTGTATAATCGTACTTGATGCAATATTGACTTGAAATTTGTTTTATGAAGCCGTGGCCGCACCATGATCCCGAGTCTAGGCCGACTGTTGCCTATTGCTGGAAGAACATTGGAACAGTTCGAGGGGGCCCTCTTGGCGTTACAAAAGTTACAGAGACGACATCGACATTCTGACACATGGACAGGTTTATTCTCTCAAGTCCTCAGTAACTTGTGACCATTTATTTAGCTAGCTGTCCTTAAATTCAGGAAATTTGAACTTTTTTGGGCTGATTACGCCATAACAATTATTTGAGGGTCATAACTCGCGATCTGGGCCGACCACATTATACCAAACTTGTTTCCAACTTTGTTATGCATGTCATATCAAAATTTGAGCTCAATTCGACTAGTATGTTGGGCCTTATGAATTTTTTTAACTAGCTGTCCTTAAATTCAGAAAATTTGATTCCGTATCTCAATATGTGTGATTTTAGATCTTTTGGCAACCATACACGATTGACTATGCTGACGAGCTAGAGGAGCTTGGATTGAGCCCTATGTGCACACGTGATCGTCAAATCTGGAGGTCCCGTGTGCCACTGATTTTTTTTCATGTGGTGGAGCTTCATTTGCCGCACCGCGTCCTGCGTCAGTTTGGGAGATTGCAACATTTTCCACCTGAACCCGTTTCCACCTCTTTAGTACTTCACCAGTAAGTTGACACCGAATCAGAACATGTCATTTCACATTACAAATTCTCATTTTTGTATGCATGTTACAATTGTTCAATGTTGTCTACAGGTTTGATAGGAGAAAGAGGTACGGTCAAACTGATTGGCGGATCACACATGCCGCTTACCTGCAGCAGTGGGAAAACAGGCAGAGGTTAGAGCCAGATGATGGGCCAGTGCACAGGCTCAATAATTTTATTGAGTACCTTCGTTGGTACTATGGAGTTACTCGTGCTTTCTTGAAGCCGGCTCTTCCAAACACGGACGTGCCCGTAGCAAACTTGCCTGACACAGATGATGAGGGAGAAGATTTCATTCACGATTATGACCGTTTGAATCGTGAGGGCACACAGGTTCAGAGAGGTCAATATCAAAACTACATGGTGAGATTCTTGGGGACTACATCATTTGCTACACTTCTACGTGTTATTTTAACTTACAAAATATTTTGCTGAGCAGGCGCAACAGTTGGGCTATCTTGCTAACGAGGCCGGTGTGGCAATGGCATACACTACTAGGGGGCACAATGCCGGTGATTATCTGTGTTCCTTTGCCGAGGTGAGGTGTACATAAAATAGTTCATTCTTGGTCATTTTATAGAACTATCGCTCTAAGCTATATATTTAACTAACATGTAGCAGAAGGTGAGAAGGAGCTGTAAGAGACTTGCTCGTGGACTTAACTGCATAGCTGCACCAGATCCGGTCCACGTCCCTGGGACAAGTAGCCGTAGCCCCTCTGCGACGACTTCGTCACGGCGCCGCACTCCGGTGCATGAGGGACCTAGTGGGCCCACCAGGACCCTTCACGCACTAGTTCTAGGACCCGCAGTCCTAGTGGCCAGGCCTCAGCCTCTCGGTCCGGCCACCGAGCTGGTAAAGCTCCTGCCGGGCCAGAGTCGTCCAGCTCATCTTCGGATGGGAACAACTCTGAGGCCAGTGACCCTACGTATGGACCAGACGAGCTTCGCATGTCCCAGATGTTTGATGCACCTCCACCCACGCAGGGAGAGCCAAGCCAGGTGAGAGCATTTGTACTCCTAATTAATTCTCGTATGAGCACAACTTAGATACATATGATTATATACGTAATTTGCTGCACAGACACCTCCTCGTCCGCGTCGCCGCCGTCGCGACCATACTGACGTTGGCAGTGCAAACCTTCTTCCTACTCAGCCTGGACGTCAGCGCCGCGCTCGAGTTCCCCACACCCCGGGACAGTGAGCATGTGTATGCTAAATTTGTGTATTGAACTATGTGAGATTTGTGTATCGCACTATGTGAAATTATGAGACATTTGTGTATGGGACCACTCGGAGATTAGTTTATGCAACTAGCCCATGTTTAATTATGAAAAAAGTATGTGCGATGAAGTAGTTGAGAATGTATGGTTTGGATGAGAATGTATGGTTTTGCAACAAAAACATTCTGTTGTCGCAGACCGACCGACGAAATGGTCAGGTCAGAGCAGCGAAATGAGTTGGTCAGGTTGGCCGCATGCCAGCCGCCGCGCCAGTACGTTTGGCGCGTCACTACACACCTGACGCGCCAGTACGGTCGGCGCGTCAGCTGTTAAACAGCGCGCCAACGTCAACAGCTGCCGCGCCAATCCTACTGGCGCGTCAGTCACAGACAGACGCGCCATTGCCGATGGCGCGTCAGGCCTCTGTTGCCGCGCCGTCCATATTTGGGGTTTGTCCCCTTCAGTGAGGCACTGGGTGGAGAGGGACGCCGGCGCGGCAAGCCAAACATCTTGGCGCGTCAAGGCCTGACGCGCCAAACATCTTGGCGCGTCAAGGCCTGACGCGCCAGTACGTTTGGCGCGGCAGGTGGCTTGCCGCGCCGGCGTCCCTCTCCACCCAGTGCCTCACTGAAGGGGACAAACCCCAAAGATGGACGGCGTGGCAGCGGGTCTCTGACGCGCCAGCAACAGTGGCGCGGCAGAGCCAGCCCGACGCTATGCCTACTAGCGCGGCAAAGGCATCTTTCGATTCCAAATCTTTGGATTTCTCATCTATTTAGATATGAATAGACCTAATTGTTATACAAACAAAATAAAACTCTTTCGCTTCACTTTGTCTCGCTTTCTCTAAAATATCTAAAAAAAATAATTGCTCTACCCTTTATTTAATGATAGTCAGAGACTTCTAAATAAAAAAGAAAATACTTACTACCAATTAGATTAGAACCTAATTAAAATGGGATAACTAAAGTATGCATCCTAGCACCCCATTCATAAACAAAAAATGTAAGTTAAAGCTAGAGAGATTAAGATCATTCATAAACAAAAAAAATCGAACGACCTAGCACCCCATTCTTCACATTAATCAACATGTAATTATCTATTTTCTACGGCTCAACTGATCTTTTAGAGTATTCTTATTTTTATTACAGAAACATGCGTCATTTGCGTTTTTCATGTATATTTTGATTACAAAAATATATGTTATCCTAAATAAAGCAGAAATTGTGCAGCCCAATAGGTGGCTGCAAGCGTGCAACTCTTTAACATTCTTCTATTCCTAAATTTTTCTCTCTTCCCCTCCGTCGGTGCTGCTGGACTACTCTCCAAAGCAAGCCGCCATCGCCTCAAAAAGTTCTAGTCAAAGGATCTATGTCTCGAATTGTACCAATGTTTCATCACCCATGCAACTCGTATGTATTATGAAATATCCTCATCTGCAAATACATCACATGCATCACCATGTATCGAATACATCACAAACATCTCAAATTTGGTCTCGAATACATAGTCCCCTAATAAAATTGCTCGTTAAAATACAATCCACTAATACATAACATGGAAAGCAAATTGTTCTTCAGCACATAGTTCGATACAATACAACAACTAGATAAATCAAACAACTCAAATCACCATGTATCGATACTAGTCGTCACCACAATCATCATCACGCACATTTCGACGGGAGGTCCCCACATCATCAACCAAGACACCCTTACCTTTCTTGCTCGCCTTAATTGCCTCAAGTTGCGCCTCTCTTGCCGCCTCATCCATTCCATCACCACCGCCAACATTGGGCAAGTCAGTAGGCAAGTTAGCTACTGCTGCCCTCATTGCCTCCATCTGAGCCTCTTCAGCTCTCTCCTGCATTTCTCTCCTTCTCTTCTCCCTCACACTGTCCTTCCACGCCTCCCACTCATCTTCCTTCTTCTGCCTCTTGGCTGCCTTTTCGGAACTAGTAAGAGGACGTATCCCAATTTCCATAATCTCTCTCTATTACGCCTCCAATATGCCAAGATTTTCTCATAGTTGACGGAACCCACTTCAAAGTCCAACACTTGCCAGTTCACGAACCATCTCATCGTAAATAGGAACATCGATATCCTCATCTTCTGGTAACGGCACACCATATTCTCTCCTAACCTTTTTCCTAATTTTTTCAGTCTCGTACCTCTTCCAAGGTTCAGATGTGGCGCCCAACTCTAACATCAACTCATGACGACCCCGAAATGTCTCCCAATCACATGTCCTTCCCTCCTGCAAATCCAAAATACCATATAAGCATGTACAAATTTATATTCATTTGTTACAATAAATGATAGCAATGAAGGCGCATTTCTCACCCAATACTCTCCATACGCGTTGCCACAGAACTTTCCAAACCCAAGCTCCGATGGCACAACACCTTCTGTGGCAAGTATCCCACACTTGCAACCGTGATGGCGGCCAGGTCTCGTAGGGCCATGGCTTCTCACCAGACCTCGAACTCTCTAACTTCTGCTTCGGTTGGCCATTCAGCTCTCGGTCCATATAGAAACTCATTGAAGTCACACCTTGGCCACCCCTCTGTAATTAAAATAAATGTAATACACATTACTCATCCACAATATATGAATGAGTAACACGAAACAAGAACCAATGAGTCAACTTACTTGTGATTTTAGCGAGCAACGGAAGAATGGTGCAAATTTGATTGGGACCCCTACGTTGGGCCGTTGAATTTCGGCACGCACTCCACAGTGGCAAAAAGGAGGATTACTAACTCTCTCTATTGCAGCAAGATCCTTCTCCTCACTGCTCATTGGTGGAGGATTGTGGCGGTGGAGGGACCCATCGACAAACTCGTTATATGGCTTAATCTCAGTGCTTCTATGTATGGGAAAAGACGATTCTAGGATCAAACTTGTCTTTTCCATCTATCCACTGAAAGAAATAACATGAAACCCCTTTCCTAGGGTCCAGCACAACTTGTTCCAACACAATAATAAGCTCTCGCTGCGGTCTTTCTATGTCTGGATTGTGTCACCCAAGCAGGGACACCACAACGACATTCCGGTACAGGTAACGCAGAGGCACAGGAGCGTCCTCATCAGCCTCATCGGGGTATTGCCCAAAGCCCATCATCTGTTGATAATATCGAGGGTTGTGCATCTCAACTACCTACACATTTCAGAAAATAGCAACTAATCATACCAATACTACCTTCACTTTCTTTTTCTACACATAACATAACCAATATAAAAAATGCACATACTCGCCCTCAGATCCACATGCACAACGATAACATTATCACTAGTACAACCACACACCTATCAAACTAGGCATCCATTCAACCTAAAATAAAAAACCTAACCAAACCCTAACATCAAAATACTACCATACATGAGAAATGTAAAGAAAAAAACTCGAAATAGATAAGGGTAATACCTTCCCTAAGCTGTGGGGTGTGATTCCCCTCACTTATACCACCTAAAATCGTCGGCGGCGATGAATTTGTGGGGGGCGGCGCCGGAGGGGAGCAAGAGGAGGGGTCTGGAACGAGGAGGAAAGGAGAGGAGAGGAAGAGCAGGGCGCCGCACGGGATAATGAGCCAGCCGCGCCAGCCCGCCTGGCGCGTCAACACTGCCGCGCCTGTGGCATGTGGCGCGTCAGGGCGGGTCCCGCGGAGCTCCAACGTGGCGGCCGAACGCGTGCGACGCCACCGTGGCATCCCTGACGCGCCGGTGCATGCGGCGCGGCAAAGGCTGCTCGCCGCGCCAACTTGACAGGCGCGTCCAAAAGGGTCAAAACTGAAATTATATTTCTGGGTGGGGTTAATGTTAAAATATTATTAAAAAAAGGGTTAAATTTAAAAAAAAATTCGACGGGGACACGAACGAATACGCCGGTCCAGCCGTCCACCCCCGTCGCCGTGGTGGCCGCCGCCGTTCGGCGGCTGTTCGAGCGCGCCGCAGGCCAGAGGACGCGACGCCGGCGTCCCGCGGAGAAGAATCGGTGCGCCGGGACGGTGCTCTTCCAGGCGTCCGGGCGCCGCCGCGCGCCCTCGAGCACGGGCAAGCTCAAGCCGTGGTGGGATGGAGCTCCTGCCTGCAAGCTCCGGACTCACTGACCGCTGATCGAGCTGCGTCAACAGCGACCAACGTCGAGCAAACTTAGTTACAGACAGAGCAATCTTTTCCCCAAAAATACAATCGAGCTCCGGTGCGCGCCGTCGTCAGCGTCACCGAACACGTCGGCATCTATCGACGCCCTTCTCTGGTATCCGGATCAGACTGCATAGAAGATTCGATCTGGATCCACTTGCAGGCGTATAAAAAAAGAAGATCCTGAACAGAAACGTACGGTTACATCGCACTACGCAACAGCTTGCATGTGAGTGTGAGGGTAGAGCACAACACAACCTTCCATGGAGGAATGGGATGGACAAATGGTATGATGCAACACCAGCAAACCTTATTACTGCTCATCCTCTCATTCTTTGCACTGAAGCAAACATCCAGTCTGTCACAGTAACCAGTTTTCTCTCATGATTCATGATATATACACATGAAAAAAAAAGATTGCTAATTGCTGAAGCCGCACTGAAGCAGCGATATAGTATAGCTCCGGTCTCGTCCAACCTCAACGGGCAAGTGAAACATACTGGTAAGTAGTAACAGTACAAGGGGTGAGCACTAAGCAGAGATATGGTTATTGGTTAAGGTTCAGGGGTGAGCTTCTGTAACCTGCGCCGTCGGAATTGCGGTCACTCTCGTTCAGTTTCTGCAGCCTGCTGCTTGTTAAGAGCGGAGCAAGGTGGCCCGGCAGTAGGGGCAGTCGCCGCGGGACTGCAGCCACCGCTCCAGGCACGCCGAGTGGAAGACTGCCGGCAGTGCAGCTGGGTGAGCCCGTCACCCGCGGCGGCGCAGCACCGCTCCAGGCATATGGAAACACTCTGCTGGAGCTTCTTCGCAACTGCGGCCGTCGCCTTCCTCTGCTGCTACTCCATTGCAGGCCGAGCGTTTAAGCTCAGGGACGGGTTCGCCTTCGGGGAACACTGTGATGGGCGTACGCTCTTCTGCATCAGTGCCGATGGGCTCCACATCCGCTGTGCTTTCTTCAACCTTTCTGGCCGCGATGGGTTCACCGGGCTGGAAGCAGTTGGTTAGTGTGCCCAGTAAGCAATCGGGAGAGAAGTCAGCAGGGCGAGCTAATCCAGCCCAACTGGTCTCCAAGGGGCACGTCTTTTGCCTGCAACCAGGACCACGTGCAAATGTTAGGTTCAGTACAACGTCCATGTCAGATTATATCCAGTAAAAAATGACATACTAAGAGTTGACGTGGATGCATACCTTCTTCCTGATAAGTCCACGCTGTTGAGCCTCTGAAGGAGTCTTTCCCTGGCCTGTTGCACGGCGTCAGGAAGTCGACCATGGTCCGATACACTGCGGTTTAGCCTTGTGCTGCAGGATATCCCGGCTACATGCTCTGTTATGTTTCCAGCTGGTCCAGACACTTGGTTGCGTCTCTCTGATTTCCTGGAACAGGTTCCTGGCCCTGGTTTTCATGTGACAGAGGTTAGAAGCGATGGTAATCACTGAAGATGACTATGAAAATAAGACATGTCGACATACTGTCCACATATAATTATCTGGTGACCGAACATCACCATGAAACATGCTTGTTGCAAAGAAATTCTGAATTATACATAACGAATAGTGGCCAACCAATGACAATTGACAGTAAAGAGAAGATTCCTCACTGGAATAATCCGATTGATTTATCATAGGCTAATATAGGAAGTGCATTTATTTTGCTAATCTGGAGCTAGATTCAGCAAAAATATTGCTAGGTCTTCGAAAATCTAAGCAGTATGAGTATCTTGGAGAGAAAGGGATAAAGCAAAACAAATGTCTGTCATAATGGTCACAATAGCTGAAACAATTGCAGCTTCTTTTGCAGATATGAACATGAAAGAAACGCATCAGAAATTGACACTTTTATGTTACCAATAGTACAGGCCCACTCAAAGTTTTGCACTAATATTTTGAGCTCCAGCCTACAACTCATTGTTGTCAGAAATAGCTGCTGTGGAGAGTGGAGACTATCATTGCAATGCACTCATGGCTCTGTCTTAGATTATAAAATATTCTTTTTTGAGAAAACTATTCACTGCTTGGTGCCTGATTGATATAAAACTATCCACTTTCCTTTTTGGAAACCATTGTAAGGTTCCTACTAGAACACATACTCTGCCTACTTCAAGAAGGTAGGCAGAAAGAATATGAAACCAACTTTCAGGCACTGTGAATATTCCAGAATGTCCTAGGATACAGAAAAGGAGAACAGTATATGAGGCATTGCAGGACAGAAGATGGGTTAAGGACATCACCGCGCACTCACCGTGCAAGTGATTCTAGATTACTTGGACATTTGGGAATTCCTTCGATCGGGTCGCTTGCAAGCCCAATGTTGCAAGACACCTTCAAATGGAGTTGGACACGCGACGGCTCCGTCACAACAGCATCAGCGTACCGCGCCTTCTTCCATGGGTCAGCATGCGATTCCAGGTGCCAGTATCCTACAACAACAGGAGAGCCCAGGTAAATGCAAGTTTTTCTTATGGTTAGCTCTACATGATCGGTGTTGGACGGCTGCACGACGCAAGAGACATCATCTCCAGAACAGCGATAGTTGTGTATGCTGCGACCAAGAGTCTGAAACAATCGATCACCTGCTAGTAGGATGCTCCTACGAAGGGTGGTGTGGTTTGTCCGATGTTCGATAAATGCGATTGGCAACAAAGGGCCCCTTCTCCATGATGACCTCTGCTTCGTCGATTGGTGGTTGCGCTCAAGAAAGAGTCTGGACAGGCACTCAGAAAAGGCTTTGATATTTTGGTCGTCCTGAACTCCTGGCACCGGCTGGCTAGAACGCAACGCTCGCACTTTCAACAGACAGGCAGCGTCAGCCTCAAGTTTTAGTTCATGACATTTTACAGAAGCTTAATAATTGGTTGAGTGCTGTGTCACTAATTTGGCGCCTATAGTGCGGCCCTTGGGTTTACATTTAGGGTCGCACAATTACAACAATGTAAGTAGTTGTTGTTAGAGGACTTCTACCTCGCAGCTCTAGGTCATCAACTAATGACCCGGACGCTGCCTAGGCTGTAATCTTTTTTCTTCCTCTTAATGAAATACGTGCAACGGCACGGTCGTGAAAAAAAAAAAAAAGGAAATATTCCGAATGCCGTGAACTCTCAATGTTTTGAAGAAAAATTTCTACTGAATTAGCCGTGAAAACATTTTCTTCGTTTCGCGTGATCCAAACATCTAGGTAAATGAAATTAAACAAAGGGCGTATTACAAGTACGGATGATCCACAACTGCAACATGTTTAATCTCTCTGAACTACTTTCTACCACACCGACTGCATGATTTCAACTCGGGACTTTATTTATAATAGTCCTATGCAACATCAGGGTCTACGGTACATATCTACATCTATCAGTAGTTCAGAACAACAATTCCCCACCAGGGTTCCCTCTATGATAAAATCATGAACTTTGACACACTCTGTACTCGGTTAGCCACTAAATTAATTGTCATGACCATGACATGCCCTGTTCCCTTTCCAGATAAATCACCGCTTGCATCCACTTCTTCTCCCCTTAAAGCCACGATCTTTTTCTCAGTCACGCATACAATCTGCACACTAACTCCATAACTCTAAATTTCTCGTGTAAAAAATCATTATTTCAGACTGACCTAGACACCAAGAACACTAATCCAACATCGCAGAACAAGAAAAAAAAAGAATAACAATCCATGCTCTAAGTTGTAACTAAGCTGAACTGCGGAGGTTGGAATCTAGAAGGAAATGGAAGAACGCTCGGTTTCTTCACTCAGAAAAGCGTAAAAAGCCCGCAGCTTTAGCGAACAAACGGCAAGAAACCAGAGGAAACGAAACGGCAGTGGCTTCTTGAGGACTCACCGACTTGTGGAGGGAGGAGAGGGAGCTGCGGCGGCGTTGGCGGGCGGAGGCGTCGCGGCCTGCCCGGCGGCGAGGGTCTGGTGGCTCGGGGCCCGGGTCCACGGCGCCGGCGAGGGGCGGCGCGCTGGAAGTAGAGGAGAGGCGATCGGCATGCACGAAGAAGGGGAAGAAGGGAAGGGGGTGATGAGAGGGCCCGAGGAGTTGTGGCGAACTGTTACAGTTCCACTCAATTTTCTGCCCATTTCTCTCACGGCTAGAAAACTACTGTTACAGTTCCACCCAATTTTCTGCCCATTTCTCTCACGGCTAGAAAACTCGCTATCAGTGCCGGTCACACAGGCGCTTAGTACCGGACGCTGTGACCGGCACTGATTTGGCAGCACTAACGTGCAGTCTTTAGTGTCGGCTGGTAACCTCAGCCGGCAGTAAACTGCACGACCCCGCTGCTAGTGCGGGAGGACAGTTTATTATCAGCCGGCACTAAATCTCCTTTTTCTCCTTTTTTTCTTTTTTATACGTACTCGTATGTGTACTATTTACGTCTACGTAGTATTTGTACTATTTGCGTTCGTACTACATTACGACGATATAATATCACACTATTAATATTATATATATCTATATACATAAATAGATAGAATTCATACTACAGAACATTTGAGTACTTGTACTACAAATAAGAATTACAAGTGCTTCATGCACAAGACATATCAATAGTCGTGAATACCCTTCTCAATTGCCACGACGCTTGAGTAGGGATCGCCAAAGAATTCTTCGTCCTCATTTATGATTTCATCGAGCACGAATCCGCAGATAGATTCTTGAATTGCCCTGACCCGAGCATCTTCGATCAGATTCTTCATGGACCAACGCTGTAACGTTTCCGGATGAAATCATGAGAACGAAAAATCATGAATTTAAATTAATTACCAGAATTGATTTTGCTCACGTACCGCGAATGTGGCCGGCGTCATTTGCCCCCTTTCACTCACAAAGTTGTCGATCCATTCGCATACGTAGTATCCACACAAGTTGTTCCCTTGCTCCTCTCTGCACTGTAGGAAACTGGGTTATGGCATAGAATAATAAAATTTTTATTACGAATGACACAAGATAAGAGAGTCTGGTCATACCGTTTTGTCAGTCCTAAATTTTAGAGGATCGAGTTTGTCTTTTATTTTTAAGTGTTTGCTGAGGAAGCGAAACCATGCCTTGTTGATCAGGTTGATGAGGTCTTGGTACATAGATCTATCCTGCCTCAATGAATCGTAGATCCAGACCGTTTGGGCGTCAATCTGAATAGCAAACAGTATCCAATGGAAACTGCTCATATACATACGCAAAAACAACCAATTAATGTTGACTATAATAGTTATTTATTATTATTATTTTGAAGGTATTGAAAAAGTGGGAAAGGACTCACTGATTGTATGGCAAGAGAATGAATGGACACATGCTTTGCTTACGCATGCCTCTGTATATATTGTCGACCACGTCACAAGATTTTCTCTTGACGGTTTCCTCGTGTATAACATCGGGGGTCCAGGAAGCCGATGTTATGGAACCTCTTTTGACGGGCAATTTTAATTTTTTGCCTACAGAAAAATAAAACCACAAAAGCAGGGATTAGTCAACAAACACGCGCCAAGTATAAATAAAATAATAAAACGAGCAGAAACACCTACAAGCACCATACACTCATGAGGCACTTGTGAAGGGCATCTTGATGGAACAAATCATAAAATGCATCAAAGTCGATCCATATATCCGCTGGCCCCCGCCAAAATGCTCGTCTTTGATCGAACCAAGAGCATGTCAATTCCGTTCGAGATTGCACTGCATACCATTTGTGCAACTGCACCATTCTCGTTGGTAGATACGGTAACAACTCTGGCCATATGAGAGGCTCACCAAGTACAAACTTTTTCTTGCCTCGGGTTTCCTGTAGAGCTTGCCCTAGCAATGAGTCGCGGTAAGATCCGTTTGTATTATCATCCCGGCAAGGGTCCTCGGATCTGTTGATTCATTGAGAGGGGATCACAACGCCCTCGCTGCCGCCACCACCCTCGACTCTGGCGGCCTCCGACCCCTCCGCCGCTGCACATGGGCCTGCATTCACGCGAACTCGTCGACCTTCTTTCCCCCGCTGCCACCACCACTCCGCCACCGCCCACCCACCCTAACCCGCCCTCCTCCTTCCCCCTGCCGCCCCGCCCCACCCCGACCAGCGCTATCACTGTCGTGCCACCCGTCCATAACCCACCGCCAGTTGTCGACCAATTCCATCCTAACCCCCGTCCTCCTTCACCCTCCATCCCCCGCCGTTGGTCGCCGCCCACCGAACGCCCAGCTGTCTGGCCGCCGCGTTCCCGCCGCCGCCAACCCGCCTCCACCGTCGAGCCGCCGCCACCCCCAAACCCTCCCTCTAAGTTCGGTAACCGTGGGAACCCTCGGAAACCCCGAAACCCTAACCCCAACACCCGAACACTAACCCGAGGGTGCATGGCGGCAGCGACGCGATGACAGCGGCGGCACTCGGCGTGCAACTTCAGTCTGTCTACAGTAGCAACTTGAAAACACGGTTTGCGGCACGGATGGGCCGCATGGGCCATGGCGTCACGCGCTGGCGGTCAGGCGTGACCCCACGCGCGATAGACTTCTCCATATTGGAGTAGAAAAGAAGATCAACATCAGGGCTTTGCTAGGGTGGGCCATGTGGGAAACTTACTTCACAACGGTGGAATCAAATTCTAGAATTAGAGATGTGATCGCTACATATAGCTATATCTATTTTTATCTCTTGCTAGCAATACTTAAACAAAATTGAAATATAATGTGTATCGAGTAGAAGGAAATTAAATATGCTAAGTCAAAATTCAATTATTTCCTAGAAAATGTATGCAGATCTATTCAGTGAAAAAATATAGTTGTAAAAATAATAAGTTGTAGAAATAAAAAAGTTATGAATTTTTAAAAAATAATAAGTATTTGAGCGTAGCACCGCACGAGTATTCTGCTAGTAAGTATAAAAATATTGAATGTGACACATACTAAACTTAGTACCCAGATCAAACACCCCCTTAGACTCTACTTCTTTCCTTTTTGATTTCACACTGTAATTTTGTAATGTTTTGACTCTTCTGTGTCAATACATACCCAAAAAGCTACGCCCTTCTTGCTCCTAGTACTGCTTTTTTGCAGGTTCAGGTTGCAACAATAAGTCTATGAAATTAACCAAATAATAATTCGCGCACACGTTGAAAATGTTCATGCAGTTAAATCTGAACAGAATGGATTATGGATATAGTAATATGAGTTGAATCACACAAAGGTGCAAGGAGCATGCTGTTTCAACAGTCGTGGAAACTTCCAATCGATGAACAAGTTGGACTTAATAAATAAATTAAGGAACGGCGGGGTACCAGGGAAAGAACACAAGCCCTGACCGGACCCAAATCGACCCAGTTCGCAGACGTCTGGCCTCACATGGCAGAGGTAAAACCTCTCACACCTCTGCCGGTCATGGTCACACGGAACCACCAAGACCAAAGATATACAAGTAGTGCTGGACGAAAAACTCGTAGCTCTCAAACTCGCTCGTTATTGGCTTGGCTCGACTCGTCGTAGGACTTTTAAACGAGTTAGAGCCAAAGATTCAACTCGGTCTTATAACGAGCCAGTTCGAGGTGGCTTGTGAGCCGCTCACGAGCTAAAATCGAGCCAAGTTGCTTTAGTAGCCCAAATGACAAGTGTTCAACTATCAAATATGGAAAAGGTCTTTTGGACCCCTCAACTATTGCCCAAGTTTGATTTCGGCCCCAATCTTCAAAACCACGTATTCCACACCCCGAACTAATGAATCCGTTCACTTTACGCCCCTCAGCGGTTTCGTGGGCGTTTACGGCTGCGGTCCTAATCATCCCTATCTTCTTCCTTAGGCGCCGGCGCTCTTCCTGCCACGAATCCCACTCCACCCCCGTCGTGCCCCAGCGGCCTGGCCCGCCCGTCGGCGCTCTACCGGTCGCGCGTCCCGTCCCTCCCCTCGCCACGCCCCAACGTCCATGCCCTCCCCTCGCTGCGCCCCAGCCGCCCGGCCCCGCGCGCTGGCGTGCTCCTCTTGCCCTACCCGCGCCGCGTCCCAGCGGCGACCCGCCCCGCTCGTCGGCGCTCCTCTGGTCGCGCATCCCGGCCCTGCCATTCCGCCCCTCCCTCGCCACACCCCAACGTCCCAGCCCCGCTGTAACACCCTAGAATTTAAAAAGCATTTAAAAAATTTAGAAAAATTATAATAATTAAAACTGGATTTACTTGAATAGAACTATGCACTAGAAAATATAATGCATTAGTTTATTTCTGAAATAAACCATGTGCTATGCTTGCTCTAACCCTAAAATAAACCTAGAGCTTAAAGCCTACCCAAAAACCCAAACTGGATTTGAAATGGAATTCAAATTCAAATTCAAACTCAAAATAGGAAAGAAAAGGGAAAATAAGAAAAAAAAAGATTAAAACCTCGTCCCAAGCCGAAACCCAACCGCGGCCCAGCTTTTCCCGTCTTCCCCGAGGCCCAGCCCAGCCTCGACTCCTTCTCCCTAAGTCCGTCCCACCCCTCAGACTTTCCCGCGCGCGCGGCCCGCCTCCCCGATGATGTCGCGCTGACGTCACCGTTCGTCCCTCCCTCCTTCCTCCTCTCGCCGCCGCGCCCATCCCTCCGCCAACGCCGCCCGATCCGCCTCCACCGGCGCGGATCAAGCCTAGGGGGACGCGCACGCGCGCGTGTCACCCCCACGGCGCTCCACCGCACCACGGCGGCGCCGACCCCCGCAGCTTCGCGCGGAGCTCGCCGCTAGGGGCACGCGTCGCCGCCTCGAGCTCCCTCCCTGCCACACGTCCGGCCACGGGGGGCGCCGGGGAGCTCCGGGAGCTCACCTCCGGGCTATAAATAGCCTCGGATGCGCTCCCTTGAGCCCCCCCCGCACTCACTGGCCACATACACATCACACGCATGCACGCCGGCGTCGGCCGAGCGCGAGCACCACCGCCGCCGCGCACGACCGGCCGAGGCCACGCCGGTAGCTCCCTGCCGCCGCACCCCGGTAGGTAATCCTCGCCGAGCCACGCCGCCACCCCTCTCCTTCCCCACGTGCGCTGCCGACCGAGAGCCGCCGGCCGCCATGTGCCGCCGCACTCCAGCAAGCCGCTCTCCTCCGCGCCTAAACACGCCGGCGCACCCCACGTATCCCCAGGCCACCCTCAAACCGTTCCTAGGGCCTAGGAACACCCCTACCCGTTTTCCCCTTTTGCGCCGCCTGTCGCCCGAGCAAAGTCTTTGAGTTACTAATTTCTTGCAAAGTGCTGTTTGTGAAGATATTTGGGATAGCATCTCTAGAAAAAGAAATCCGAGGAGATGCCTATCTTATTTGGTCCATCATCAAGGATGTCTTTGAGGATGTTGGTAGTGATGATGAGGAAGCAAGAAGAGCTGAATTCTTCAGAGGTGTGCTCATCACCTTAAAAATTCAAGCTGAGCTTCAGATGAAGATAACCATGCAGAAAGATGAGCAAAACAAGCAGGATGTGCTCACTGTGCAGGCAGCGGTTAAACCGGCCTACAACCCCGGTTTAACCGCCTCTGACAGAGATGCCACATTGCATCATGCTCAAGACACAAGCATGGACCCAAACAAAGCTTCCACTATAGTAACTTCATCTTCAAGTGATGAGGATATTGTATGCTTGATGGCCAAGAATGAAAAGAAGAAGAAAAAAGAAGAAAGCCAAGAAAGCCAAGGCTCAACCTAATGAGAGATCTAACTCCTTGACAGAGGAATTAGAGGCTCTCAAATCATCCTATGCCTCCTTGGTTTGTAAGTATGACTCATTGGCAAATGACTATGCTTTTGTGACAAATATTTTACCTTGCATAGCAAATTTAGGAAAAACAAATGAAGGGCTCAAAGCTCAACTTAACAAGATCACTAGTGAGCATATGAAGTTGCAAGGGACACACAAAGAACTTGAATATTCTCATGAGATGCTTGTAGATTCACATGTCTCACTAGATATAGCTCATGAGGCTGTGCTCAACTCGCTAAAACTTTATCAACCTCTCACATCCACATGTCCATGCTCTCTTGTCGACAATAACTTATCTTGTGCTAATCCTTGTTATTGTCAAACAAGCCAATCTAGAGTTGAGTATGTACTTGTAGAATCTTGTGATGACCTTATTGCTCAAGAAAATGATCAACTCAAGCAAGAGGTCAAAAAGTTAAAAAGTGACTTGATCAACTTAAGAAACTTGAGTCAAGTGCAACCTTCTAAAGATAACCGTGAATACATGGTGAAGAAGCTTGTAACATCCCTGATGTTAAGTCTTAAGTTAATGTGAATCAGTGATGGAGAAAATTTGAATGAATTGAGACTTTTGGGGTAAAGTCAAAACTTGGTCAAATTTGACCAAAAGTCAAAAAGAAAAGAGATGGTTTGAAAATTTTCAAACAAAATTTTGGACTAGCAATTCCAAGTTAGTGGAACTTAATGGAGTGGAGTTTGTGACAAAATTCACTTCATAAGTGCCTCAATTAAATGAAGAAAGAAAAAGACTAAAGTTACTATTCTCCATCTGAAATCAGTGAGAAGTTGATAAGTTCATCAGCTTGAAACTTTTGATTTTTCTTATACACTACCTTATGACCCAAAGTAAAAGTGGAAGCTGATAGTTTGAACTTGCTGTGAAATTTATCTCACAACTTATTTTGGCTGTTAAGGATTTATTTTGAGCTACCCATCTCAGGTAAATATTATGTTTCTGCTGTCAGCCTGAGAAAGTTTCTAAGTCTGGAACAGCTGAAAAACCTTTAACTTGGGGCGCGATTTTGAAAGGTTTTTGTGTAAGAACTTTGGTAATCTTCATGCCTAAAGTAAACTTGGATATATAGAGGATTGATGAGAGCTCTTTCCTTGTGAAGAAGTGGCATTTACCTATTTAACTTAGGGCTCAAAGTTGGTTAAATCGAATAGTTTCAGACAAATCAATGAAACTGAATACTGTCTGATGGACAGTTAAGGTCGAAATTTTGGCAGTTTTCAAAGGAAGAATTCTTTCATTTTTGTATATGGAGTATTCATCAACTTCATGAAAAATGGGATGTTGGATACTTGAGCTATCACCATGCCAAATCTTGTTTGAAATAGAGGTGATTTGCTATTTATTTGAAGCCTCGAATTTTGGATGAAATACACTGCGACCTCTGAAGATTGGGGAAAACAGAACAGAGTGGAGATTTCGATTTTTCCCCAATGTTCAGAGATCCCATCCGAGTGATTGAGAGAAGTTTTAGTCCAATGATCTATACCAAAGTTGAAGCTCTATAGTTACTCTCCAAGTTTGGTTCAAAGTTTATGAATTTTGGAATCAAAACGGGCAAATTGGATAGAAAGAAGAAGAGGACAGATAGGGCGGATGGGAGCTGTCTGCCTGCTTGCCGCCGGCGAGCAGAGGCGGTCCGGCCGAGCCACGCGGCGGCAGCGCTCGAGGACAGCGTGTTGGGCTCAAGCAGGAGGTGGCACGGTGAGTGGCGGTGAAACTTTTGAATATATACCGAGCTCCCGATCGAGTTTATCTCCTTCCCGCCATTTTCACCCTTCCACCATCTGTTGGAGGTACGACCATGGGCCCACAGGGATGCATGGATTGTCTCCAGACAGAGTCGTACCAGGCGTGAAGAACACGAGTAGAGTACTAAAAGGACTCTTCTCGTTATGGAAACTAGTCGTATGACTTGTAAACTACTCGGATTGCCTTGAAAAGCACTCTCCGAGTAGTAATTGGTTAGGATTCTACTCGAAACCAACCTTGTAACCCTGCCCGCCATGAATATAAGGCTGGGCAGGGACCCTCTCAAGAGGAACCCAAGTCTCTCAACAGAGAAGACGATCTCATCAATACCAATCACCAAACAGGACGTAGGGTATTACGCCTTCTAAGCGGCCCGAACCTGTCTAAATCCTGAGTCTCTTTGCCTTTGCGTTCTTGATCTCGACGAAACCCACCTGAAACTCTACTACCTCGGGATACCCCTCGGTAGGATCGACGGTAGAACACCGACATCTGG
This sequence comes from Urochloa ruziziensis, assembly GCA_015476505.1. Taxonomy (NCBI): domain Eukaryota; kingdom Viridiplantae; phylum Streptophyta; class Magnoliopsida; order Poales; family Poaceae; genus Urochloa; species Urochloa ruziziensis. The sequence goes on along the minus strand of CM027125.1, from coordinate 34,594,626 downwards.
CGCGCCAGGTAGGGGTTTTCCTCGAAGATCCGTGGAGAACGCAATGGTGACCTACATTCAAGCTGAAGCGCCTCAGGAGGGCACAACGTTCCACTTTGGCTCGTGGGTCTACGTCGCCGACGGCTCGAGTGGCTTCTACAGCTACTACGAGACACCCGTGAAGCTGAAGCAGGAGCAAGCGCCCATCATGGAAGATTTGGCCAAACAACTCGGCGAGATCACGCTCGCGGACCTCATCCGCGGGCAAGAGTCCGAGTCGATCATGACTACGGAGTAGAAGACAACCCTCCCACCCCAATTCCCATTTGGAATCCGTAATTCGACCCACGCATATTGTGAGGCGTTACGGAGCCAGTTCGAGTCTAACAAAGACTCGAAGCGGGACGTCCCAGTCCGAGTCATGGCAGGACACGCCAACTCTCTAGCCAAGCAGTCCCCGAATGCCACTCGGACTCGGACGAGGAGACACTACAACGATGGCGAACACAACATTGTGATCTACGCCACGATTGAAGGAAGATCAGTGTACCAAAGAGACAGGATCCCACGGGACGTCTACGAGTCCCGCCAGATCTTTGTACTCTTTGGGCCTGAAGCTACTGACGACCTGCCGTTCCAGTACGGCACACCGCTACTGCCAGAAGAGGAAAGCTCTACGGAGCTCGTCACCCCAAGCTCCAGCGACTCTGTCAAACCCAATCGACAAGTCTTCATGGCTGGCGCAGCAGCAGCTGGCGACGTCGACAACGACCCGCGCTACACTTTCGAGCTAGAAGGAGAAATCTCCGCAAATGAAGACGCACCCGCTGGCGAATCCACTCAAGCGGCCACGGACAGAGAAATCCGGAACAACAAGAGGGCTCAGCGCCGCCTAAACGCTCGCAATCGCGTCATGGCTGGGCGCAACCTCGCTCAAGAGTTCGCACGAGTGGCACGCTACGACTCTCCTATGGCTAACGCCATGGAGATTGCCTATCACATCCGCAGTCTGCCAAGAACCCCAGAGACGGCAGCTGCACTCGAACGGATCAACGACATGGTCCGCACTCTCGACAAGGCCATCGCCGCTGCACCATCGCGCAGCGGCCGAGCAGCTCTAAGCGAAGAAGTCGAGAGCAGCGGACGCCAACCTCCCCACGACAAGAATCGCCCCCCAAACCCCAGCCGACTGGGAGAAGTCAACCGCGACGCGCGCTCCATCCTTGAATCCAAGAGGCGTGATGAAGCCCGGGGATACAAAGAAGACGACGAGTACCCAATCGTTCTCTAGGGACATCCGGATGGCGGTTTACCCACAACCATTCAAACCAGTCAGCTTCGAGAAGTACGACGGCAAGACCTCCCCTGAGTCGTGGTTGCGCATCTACTCTACGGCTATCGAGTGCACGGGGCAACACTGCCATCAAGTGCAGATACTTCACAATGGCACTCGAGCCCGCTCCACTCACATGGTTTGAAAACCTGCCACGACGCTCCATCGACTCCTGGGAATGCCTGAAGAAGATCTTCGTGTCGAACTTCCAAGGCACATACAGTCGCCCCAAGACTCGACACGACCTCGCCATGTGCAAGCAGCACAAAGGAGAAAGCGCGCGTGACTACATGCGCCGCTTCATAGAAATCAAGACTCTGGTGGTGGACGTTTCTGACCGCGACTGCATCGACTTGTTTCAGAACGACATCACCAACAGGTTCTTTGACAGGCAATTTGGCCTGCATCGACCAAGGACTCTGGACGCCCTGCGTGACCAAGTCGAGACGTGGTCTGAACAAGAAGACCGCGACCTCAAGAAATATGGCCCTCCCAAAGGCCAGCAGGGCTCCCAGAACAACAAGCGCAAGCCAGACGACACAGTCGCGGCTCTGGAGACTGGCATGCGAAGCCAGAAGAAGAACTACCCCGGCAAGAGCGACGTTGAGAAGATCATGGACAGGCCGTGCCCAATGCACCCAAGCATAAGCACACTATGGGCCAATGCTACGATCTCCAACGCATATACGCCGAGAAGGATCGAGAGACCAAGGCCAAGAAGAACACGGCAAGGGAACCACTCGATCCTGAAGCCAAGAACAAGGAAAGGACCGACGACGAAGATGACGAAGACGAGGAGGACCAGACGAACAAGTTCCAGAAGCCCAAGAATGTACTCATGGTCATCATGGGTGGCGACTATGGATTCCCCACTCGGAGGAAGCATAAGCTCGCTCTACGGCACATAATGGCAATTGAGCCAGCCGTCCCAAGATACCTAAAGTACTCGGAGGTTCCAATCACCTTCTCCAGGGCAGATCAGTGGAACAGCTACGACGAACCAGGGCAATTGCCACTCGTCCTGGACCCCACGGTGGCAGGATCACAACTCACCAAGGTGCTCATCGACGGCGGGGCAGGGGCTGAACGTGCTATTCTCTGGCACCCTGAAGAGGATGGGACTCGACATTGAAAAAATGTTGACTCCCACCGATTCCCCAGTTCTACGGCATTGTCCCTGGTAATGGCAGTCTTCCCCTCGGTCCAAGTCACATTACCAGTCACATTCGGCACGCATGAGAACTACAGGACGGAATACATCAAGTTCGGGTGGCGGACTTCGAGACTTCGTATCAAGCGATCCTCGGACGTCCGGCTTTGGCCAAGTTCATGGCCATACCACACTATGTCTACCTCGTCCTCAAGATGCCAGGACCCAGAGGCGTCATCTCTATCCGCGGCGACTTGCGACGATCATACAACTGCGACAGAGAGGCTGTGGAGTTTGCGGCTACCACTCAGGTACCCAACGCCATGGCCCAGATCTTCGCAGGCTCAGAAGCTGAAGCAGTCATGAGTATGAGAGTCCCAGCAAGGAGCCTGACCACAAGGCGGCTGTTCCCTGAAGACGTGCGACCAGACGTCACCACTACTGGAAGGAGACCAGTCGAAGACCACCAGAACGGGCCGGCTTAACCCCGAAATAGGAAGGGCGAGCTCGTCAGGATGCTGCAAGCCAACCGCTACATCTTGTGGTGGAAACCTGCAGATATGCCAGTAGTGCCAAGGAACCTGATCGAGCATAGCCTTAACGTCGATCCAAAAAGCTACACCCAGGAGCAACGGTTGCGACGGATCGCAACCGACAAGCGAGAGGTGATCCGACGGAGCTGCGAAACTACTCGCCGCAGATTCATCAAGGAAGTATTCCACCCGACTGGTTGGCAAATCCAGTCTTGGTGAGAAAGAAGAACAACAACGAGTGGCGCATGTGCGTCGACTACACTCGTGCAGAAGTTCCGGAGTTCCCTTTGATACTTGTTGATTCAACAAAGTATACATCGGTCAAAATCCGAAGAGTAGATCACATGACTACTTTCCAGGATCCTGAGTACTTAGATGTAACTAAGACCAGGCTGAACACCTGTAGAGGCCAGCTAGCCTTATAAAGCAACTACCCAGCAGTGTAATTTCAAATCTTTGAGTACTTATTTGAAAGTACTACAGAGTCTACTCGCACAAGAGAGTAGTAACTTCAAATCTCTGAGTACTCATTTGAAAGTACTACAGAGTCTACTCGGCAAGAAGAGTAGTGACTTCAAATCTCTGAGTACTCATTTGAAAGTACTACAGAGTCTACTCACAAGGCGAGTAGTAACTTCAAATCTCTGAGTACTCATTTGAAAGTACTACAGAGTCTACTCCACAAGGCGAGTAGTAACTTCAAATCTCTGAGTACTCATTGAAAGTACTACAGAGTCTACTCCATATAAGAGTAGTGATTTCAAATCTCTGAGTACTTATTTGAAAGTACTACAGAGTCTACTCCATATAAGAGTAGTGATTTTCAAATCTCTGAGTACTTATTGAAAGTACTCTAGAGTCTACTCCACAGTATGAGTAGTGATCTTCAAGTACCAGTTATCAAGTGCTTTGAAGTATAACTCGCAAAATGAGTACAACTTGCCGGGGGCTTCCTGAATACACTGCAAGAGTGGTTTGGATGACTTTTCGGGCGCCTCATGATCAATGGAATTCATCAATAGGTGGTCGCCTCAACCCGTTGCAAGTTATCAAGTCAAAGCTCGACTTCAGCTTGTGCCGCGGTACTGCCGCATCGCCAATATGCTTGTGATGAACTCAACTAGTCGGAATCAACTCTGACTAAGTCTGCTTCATCGACAAACGGCAACAAACAAGCTAAGTTACTTATTTCAATTATTTTTTATTTTTTCTAACAAGATTGGCCAAGCGCCGAGTACTTTGTTTGGATGACAACTTTCTAGGCCGCACAGCGTGCTATTCACATCTTCGCCAGCTTCCAGGCTCGGGGCTGACGCTAAAATTACAACTCGTTAGCCATCAGGCTTACCTAGTTGTCTTCTCCAGCATATTTGAGTCGCCAAGTACCAATGATGGGACCTCGACTACATTGGCACCTGACTCCTGATTCTGGGGAGATCGCGGCGTGACAAGTCAACCACGACCTCCTCTGTCTGCTACTCTATTGATGGTGGCTATTTCGACTACATACTACTCGATGCATCTCCGCTGGCTCCTATGCTCGGGGGCTGGGTACAAGAAAACCACTCGGATGAAGATCTCCAAGATGATTCGATGTGACTACTATTTCTGGGTGCAAATTACCACTCGGATGATGATCTCCAAGATGATTTGAAGAACCCTAAAGCTCGCTGGACCCTTGAATTGATCATTCTGAATCGTTTCAAGGCTCGGGGGCTGATAGGCGATATACATCGACTGCTGATTTTATTTTTCTGAAGACTGAAGACTTAAATCAAGACCCTCGGCTTGATTCTTTGATTCAACCCAAGGCTCGGGGCTACTTGATATCAAGTGCAATTTTTCCAAAATTGCACATTTCAAGAACAAGATGAAGATTCAAGATTCTGTGGACCCTCAACCTGATTCTTCGATTCAACTTAAGGCTCGGGGGCTACTCCATATGGAGTGCGATTTTATCGCACACCATATAATATTTTGAAGACTACTGATTTAATCAGAATAAACGGGGCTTAAGCACCTCATGGCCTCGTGACAACCAAGACCTGTCCAAGACTGATCAAGCACTCGAAGAACTCGAAAAAGCACTCGATTGGCTTGGCAAGCACTCGGTTGATGATACTCGACGATGAAGCGCTTGGGGGCTTGTTGGAGGTACGACCATGGGCCCACAGGGACGCATGGATTGTCTCCAGACAGAGTCGTACCAGGCGTGAGAACACGAGTAGAGTACTGCAAGGACTCTTCTCGTTATGGAAACTAGTCGTATGACTTGTAAACTACTCGATTGCCTTGAAAAGCACTCTCCGAGTAGTATTGGTTAGGATTCTACTCGAAACCAACCTTGTAACCCTGCCGCCGGAATATAAGGCTGGGCAGGGACCCTCTCAAGAGGACCAAGTCTCTCAACGAGAGAGACAGTCTCATCAATACCAATCACACACAGGACGTAGGGTATTACGCCTTCTAAGCGGCCCGAACCTGTCTAAATCCTGAGTCTCTTGCCTTTGCGTTCCCTGATCTCGGCGAAACCCACCTGAAACTCTACTACCTCGGGATACCCCTCGGTAGGATCGCGGTAGAACACCGACACCTTCCTCGCCGTCGCCGGAAAAATTCGTCGCCGTCCGACCGCCATAGCCCAAACCACCCCCTCAAACTTTTGTCTCATCGTTCTTTATCACCTGCACTTGATCCCGTCTGAAGTTGCTCATCACCGATCTCCCTCGAGCCAGAAATTCGCGACTTTGTGAGTTCTCTGTTCTTGGTGAGTACCCTCCCATGGAAATCTTGGTTGCCGTAGTTTTTATCTAGGTTTGATGGCATGAATGGGTTGAGTACGAGCCGTAGATGGTTCAGAAGGTGTTGGTTGGGTTTGAGAGGCTCAAGTTCGACTGGCACAGCTGCGCCGCCGCGAGCACCGCCAAGTTCATGGCCGCCGCCATGGGATTCTTGGTTCTGGGCGCTGGGAAGTTAAACTAAGGGAAGCACTAGATGTTCTAGGGTGAGGCGAGTCTGTGGGTCATGTTCTAGCAGAGCTTTTCGCCGCCGTTGAGCCGGTGTAGCTCCGCGCCGCTGTCTAACCCTAGCTTGGCCGCCGCTGGGTTGCGGCGCCGCTCTACTGCTCTGCCGCCCAAGCCTACACCTCCAACGGGTGCGCCTCGCGTAGGGGGTTAGTTTCCGAGCCGCGTCGTGGTCGGAGACCCACCACCGGCGGGTCGGCCGCCGGTCAAAGTCGGCCGGCGTCGGTCAAGGCCGTTCGGCTTTGTCTCTGGACGCCAGGGACCGCGGGGAGAAGAATGGGAAGCCCAGGGGGTTTTCCATAAAAGTGCCATTTAGATTTAGATTTAGATTTAAATTTCAGTTTTCACTCTAAAATTCATAGAAATTTGTAGAAATGTCCAAAAATAGTGAAACCAATTTTGTTAAGTTTGTTTTATTTTCTAAAATTCTTAAACCCTAGGTCAAATTATAAAATAAATTTGGTATTTGTTTATTTAACATCTTTTAGGTTATTAAATAAATACTTAATAATTTCCAAAATGCTTAATAATTCTGAATAATGATTTCTCAATTAGAAATCTATAATAAATAGATTTTTATTTATTATTTCTCTCTTTTTAAGTTAGAAAGTAACTAATCATTTTAAGAAAAACAAATTTCAAAAGGTGCTTAAGAACTAGTTTTATTAGGAGAAATTGTGGGTTAATCTTTTAATTAAAGGGGTAGTTAGTGTTGGCTTGCAACTTTATCATGAAGAGAAGTTGTATGTCTTGTTTCTCAAAATTTTGCATAAACTAACATCTGTTTTGTTTACCTTAGCAACTGAAGCTCCGGAAGTCGAATACGTGGAATTATCTGAGGAACAGCAGCCATCAGAAGAAGTAATTGTGATTGCCCCTAAAGCCGACGAACCGGTTGAAGAATCTAACTTTTTTGTGACTTCAGGCAAGCCCCGGTGCATTTAAACCTTTTTATTTCGAATTGTTCATCATCGTGTCCAAATCTTGATATATGTGACGCATTAAGTCTAGGAGTTGATTGAAACCTACTTTTATGCACAACTCCTCCTTGATATTAAGGACATCTTTGCCATCTGTTCAAAATTTAGTAATGTCCCATGCTTAGTCATGCTCAGTAGTTATCATTCTCTCGGGTAACTTTGTTACTCGACCACTTAAGGTAATCAGGATCAATTAATTGAGAAACCTGAAAGAAATAAAAACTGGTTTGGAATGCGAGCAGAAGCTTGGAAGGAATCGAGAGAGATCGATTCTATAGTTCTGTTTGCCTGCTTAAGATGATTAAGGCCCGTCCGTTGTTTTAACCGCTAATCAAGTAATTTTTACCTGGTAACTTACTGGGATGGGGAACCAGCAAGCCCGGTAGGTTGGTTGACTCTTGGAGTGGAAATATTTTTACCGGTGCTTGTTGAGTCGGAGAAAGGCGGGGGCGTAGCGTGAAACTCACCTGATGGTCAGGCCAGACGTGGGGCCTCTTGTGGGGGTGCGTTCTCAGGTTCGGGTAATTATATTTCCAATTTTTGAGTATGACCAATCGAAAGGATTGTTGCGTACAACCTAATTAGCTGTATGTGGCTGGGAACTAGGTCTCTCCTGCAGGATGTAAATCGGTCCGGATCGCCACTATTCTTGGTTATGAATGTGCTTGATCACTGTTAAGCATCGTAGCTGAAATAAGTGGAATATAAAGTTTTTATGGATTCAATATGCTGATTGATCTAATTACCACTTGGGTGAAAAACACTTTATAACTTAGAAGCTTAAAGTAGAAACTAATTTTGAGTTATATTAAAATAAAAATGTAAGGATTACCTTAGTAAGCAATTTTTGCAAAATGGTGAAGTCAGCCAGTCCACTAAAAGATTAGCATACTCCTTGCCTCTCAGTCTTTTAATTTCTGTTAGCCGGGTTAGCCTTGCTGAGTACCTTTTGTACTCAAGCGATTCCTGTGTTGTTTTCAGAGGCATCTCAACAGGAAAATGAGGAAGAAGCCCCGATGAACTAGAACATCCGTGGGTCTCTGATGTTCTGGTGTTTGGCCTAGCTGTACATTTATTAAGTACTTGACTGCCCTGGCTTTTGTTTTAACTTCTCTAGTATGGCTTGACATGCACTTAAGTTTGTTTCAAACTACTGTTTGTAATAATTCGTACCTTGAGTTATTTATGTACTTGTTAATACTATCCCTTCTCAAAAGTGATCCTGATATATGGCTAAGGTTAAAGTTGTAAGTGGATGTTTCGGGTTGTCCTGGGGACACTCGACGGATTGCCGGGTTTAAACTGTTTGAAGTGCGTTGGGATAATTACTGTCGCGACGGTAATTGACGCACTTGAACCAGTTTAAATTGGACGGTTCCGCCACAAAGCTTGAGAAGGGTTCAAATGTCACTAGCTCAGATTCTAAACAAAATCAGGCCAAGAATAGCAAGATTCAAGAAAAGATGGAAGAATCAACCATATCTCCATCAAATGGTTCTTTCAAGCAAAAGAGCCAAGCAAGGCAAGCCAGCAGACAAAAGTACAAGGAAACTCATAGAGTCTACTACAAGTGCAAAGAGAAGGGTCACTTGATCAACGAATGCAAGACTTTATCAAGTGAGGAAAAATCTGGGGACACCCGGTTAAACCGGGTAGCAAAGACGGTTAAACCGCCCCTTCCCCAGATTGCTCAAATTCCTCAGAACAGAAGCAAACCAGCCACATCAACCATTAGCAAGCAAACGTTAGATCAAAAACAAGGTGACAAAGAAAAGGAGCCACCAAGCAAGAACAATAACCGAAGATGTTATGTGTCAGCAAAAAGGACATATGAGTAAGGATTGCCCAAATGGTGAGCTCCCTAAATCAAACCTTGTTAAATATGATTTTACTGAGATTGGGAATCACAAAATTGATACTTGCACTATCAAGGTGATTCACTCACCTCAAACGAGTGTAAGAGCAATTTGGGTCCCCAAGCACCTTATGACTAACATCACAGGACCCAACAAGATCTGGGTACCAAAAATAGTTTGCTAAGCTTGTAGGACCATGGAGATGCATTGAACATTTGGCTCATCAAGAATGTATGCAATAAATGTGGAAAGGTGGCCAAATGGAAATAATGAAGATCTATATCTCTTTTCAATGACATCTTCACTTCAGTTACTTACTGTCTCTCTATGGTCATCATTCTCTGCTTTCAATCTATTCTTTTCACATGTTTAGTACGTATAGAAAAACTTGAGTGTTGACCTTTGCTCTCAACACTCAAATACTCTTTATCCCACATGTTGCTATTGACAGCTCCCTGGTAGAGCACTCTTTAATATATGACAGGGATCAAGGCCTAAAAGAATCAAGAGAAATGTTGAGATGAATAGCACAAGAAGCTAGAACTTTCCACCTTAAATGCACAGGGCGGTTAAACCGGGTCCTCCTGGCGGTTTAACCGGCCTACCTCAAAGAGTTCAAAAACTCTCTGGCAGAAACCAGATCTTCCGATTCTATGTCGGATGATCCGGTCCTGATCCAGAAGATCCGATCCAAAACTTGCCTAAAGCATTCTATTGCTTATATGACAGTAAGTACATATGACATATGTTCCATTAAGCAGATATTTGTATGTCTTGACCAAGTGATAGAATGAGTCTTCTCCAAGTTCCTAATAGAACTGAAAGTGCATCAATAAGGAAATTCAAATCTCTTATGCACAAATTGAGGGGGAGCTCATCCTAAAACTTGTGTCCTTGTGGGACTAACGCTTTCTTTTAAAGAATTTGTAGTCTCATTCACGAGAATATGTTTCTCATTGGAGTATGCCATCACATGTTGATCCAAGGGGTAAAATTGTGAAACTCTTATTTTGGATTATGTGCCCTCTTTCACATGGCTACTCGCCATAATATAGTTTAAATTACTTTGTTTGGTCTTGAAAGGAAATTTAGCCTATATTATGAAATTTCATCTTTTAGTGATCCTCATGCCTCCAAATCTATAAGGTCACTAAAGATGAAACTAGTCTTTGTGCAAATTAATGCTTTCTCTCTCTATGTCGGTTTAGCAAAATTATTAAAAGGGGGAATCTTGATCTTAAAATCTTATTGCACATAATGGGTGACTTAAACGACAAAGGTATGTTCCTAGAAACTCATGTTGTACTTTTGAGCATTTAAGTTACCATACATGCTAGTGTGTATCTTTGTATATGGTTAGTCCATTTTAATCTCTCTTGTCTTACTTTTCGGACATCTAATTGATGTCTTCACAATTATTGACTTTTGTCAAATACATGCTTTTGGCGAAAGACATGAATTAAATATGTTGATTTGGTCATTATCTTGGACTACCATATATCTGTGGTGACATAGGATAGATTTTTTTTTTAAATCATTCACTAGCATGATAGGAAATGTGCCTTATTTGAAAAATTTTGGTGTTTGGTCTTTGACCAAGATTGATCTACTGTGACCATTGTTCAAATTGGTTGATTGATGGCTGGTCACGAGTAGTGAGATTCTCTCAAGTCCATAAAAAATCCTCATCTACCCATTCACCTTTCTTGGAAGAAGCAAGAAAAGAATTTTTTGGAAAAACATATTCTTCTGAGATAATTGAGCCAATTATGGATTGTTCAGTATATTATCTCACATCTATCTATCAAAAAGGAGTTGAGTTCAAATCTATCAAAATTCAATCTATCTATGCTTATTGTCCACTGTCCAGCTCAGGACGGTTTACCGCCCCCTCCAGGCGGTTTAACCGGTCTGCCTGGCAGTTACCTTTTTAACCCTCTCACATGCACACAGTAACAGAATCTTATCCAACTTACCCCCTCGTCCCAGATCACCACAGACTCTTCTCCATCGACCAGAACACTCCTCTCTACCGAGCTCTCTCCCTCCATGGTGATTTAAAGTTTTCACCAAGGAAAGCTTGGTCCCTTTGTAGATTTGGACCGTCCTTGGTCGGTCTAACTGAGCCCCAAGCAGTTGTTGAAGAGTTGTCTCGGTTTCCCCTCTCCAAAGGTACTCAAATGTTGTTCTTCATCGATCTACATTTTGAGCCAATAGATTGATGAGTTTCCTCTAGTCAATCTCCTAGAAATAGCCTTTAGCAACACATCCTAACCTGCTTTTCAAGTTTTCTTGGTCGCATTACTTGGATTCAAATCTAGGGTTTGACTGCCAGGGGCGTTTTAATCGCCCCAGGCAGGCAAGACTTAGAGAGTGACTCCTAGCAAACGACCAGGTATCATCACCTAGGATTATTTTCATGAATCATATGTTGTTTGAGTCCTTGCACAGTGGTCGGAACTTAGGCCGAAAGATCTGACCCATGCATCGGAACTTTCATGACTTAGCCAGTTATCTGATGTCCTTGCACAATATCTTGAATCATCCAAAATATCTATGATTAAGAATGGAACTTTTAGAGTCTCTGGCTCAGCTCTGCCAGAGGCGGTTTAACCGCCCCTAGTGGCCGATTTAACCGTCCCAGACAGAGCTGACCCAAAAAACTCTAAATCTTTCCTTTCGCAATCTGTTCATGAATCTCTTCTGCTCGTGAGAACTTATACATGTGTTCTTCGTCTTCTGTGACTCAGGACAGAGGTAGCATGACTGGACGGCAGAGAAAGAAGAGTAAGGTGGATGATCAGGCCAGGTCAAGTTCAAGGGCTGGAAGTGGTAGAAATTTAAGGCCAAGGGCGGCCAAGAGAGCAGCAGAGCAGCAGATCGATGATATTGTGGAGGGAGAAGAAACTGAGGAGGAAAATGGGTCTGGAAGTGATGATAGTATGGAGGATGAGGATTATAGAGATGATCCTCATGGCAAGGCAGCAGCTGAGGAAAGTGACAGTGATGGTGATGTGAGGGCAGTAGTGATGGTGATGAAGGGCAGCAAGCCCAATGGCACATAGTGGCAGCCATTTGAGCTCACAACCGAGACAGAGAGCCCCCAGAGGTGATAGCTTGACACTTAGGACCAGGGCTCCAAATTATCCTGCTAGAAGGAGACCAGTGGATTATTGTGCTAGTAAGATGGCAGATTTGGCTAAGCAGGACAGAAGGATAAACCCATATAATGAAGTCCGGCCTACTTCCACTGATTATAGGTTTCATACCATGTTTCAGCAGGACTTCTACAATACCATCCTTCTCAAGAGTCCTGATGTCACATTGGATGCAAAGTGGATTGATTGGGAGCACATGGCCAGAGCTAATCATGTTGTTTTTAATCAAGTCATTGATGCATGTGAGAGGCAAGGGGTGAAGAACCTTATAGGTTTCAAGTGCAATTGGAATAAGGAACTCATTGCACAGTTCTATGCCACGGTTTACTTTGGACATGAGGATGGAGATAGAGCTATGTTTTGAAAAACCGAGGGGACTGACCACTATATCACTTTTGATAATTTTTTTGGGTATCTACAGGTTGAGAATAATCCAATACATCATATTGTTCATAATCCAAACTATATGGATGCAAAGGATCTAGGGTTCATGTATCCATCAGGGACTGACCCTTCCAAGTTTGGACATATTGACGGGCTCTACACATACTACCGGGTGTTGAACAGACTATTCAAAGTCACCATTTTGCCTCGTGGTGGAAACACCTCAGATATCACACGTCACATGAGGGACTTGATGTGGCATATGCGTCCGCGTGCTCAACGCTTCAATGTGGCAGATTATATTTGGGAAGAGATCAAGTTCATCTCCGAGCACCCATCTAACAGCTGTGGTTATGCCCCTTACATCATGGATTTTATCAAAAGATCCACAGAAATTGGGAGAGTCAAGGTGACTGGAGACATGATCCTTTTAGACCAAACAAACCTTCTGTTGTCAGGTTGATCTCACCTAATAGATCCCTAGGACCTTCCCCAGCTGACACCGAGCCAGCTACAGAGATTCAGGGGAGGAGCAGCTGTTTGGAGATCAAGCTCCTCCTCATGCAGGGGGCGGTTTAACCGGGTCCCCACCCCGGTTTAACCGGCCCAGGGCAGGTGAAGCTGGACCATCTTATTCTAGGCCCTGAAAGCGCACATCCACCTTTAGAAAGTTGTTTAACTTATTTGGTGGTATTTGTCATAACCAGAGAGACATTATGGTGGCTGAAAGAGAGAATAGGATGAAGGAGAAGAAGACAAGGGATTCCATCAAGATGTTACACAATGCCCAAAATCTTCAACCTCGCAGATCACCTATTACACCCACAGTGGAAGAGCCTGAGATACCTTCAGTGGATGACATGATTAGAGGCTTTCAAACCACAAATTTTATGGCACTTTTTATCCCGGTGAAGGTGGATCCTCCTCTAGCCAAGCCACTCCTACTCAAGAGGAAGTAGCAGCAGCACAGGCGCAGTTTGCAGCATCAGCTACGGCGGCAGCAGCTAGAGCTACACCAGGCACATCATCTTTTGTTCCACCGCACTCCTATGGGCCAGATTATCGTGGATTTGCCACTTCATTTGCCGGAATGACTTCATCCAGTGGTTTAGCACCTCAGTCACACTCTCAGTCAGAGTATGCTTCCAGACTTGGATATGGCAGCTTCCTAGGTGCTCCCTTGCCAGGCATGGGTCTTGGTGATCCCAATGCCTCATCTTCAGGAGCTGCAGGCACTCTTCCTTCCACATCTTCAGTTGGAGAAGAATGGGCACATCGTATATCGGCTGACCTTTTTAACCTCAACCCTTCCTCCGGTATGTCCCAAACTCCCTCTAGCATCACAGCTTCCTTTTTTGAAATCACCTTGCCTAATTCTTTATACTTAAACCCACCCTTGGATTGGTTAAATGAAGGACATGATCAAAGGTGGAACCCCTCAATGGGTGGTGATGGAGGTGGAGAGAACCAGTGATACACCTCAGAAGCTCTTCTCCTGGCCCTTTCTTGATGATGGATGACAAAGGGGGAGAAGAACATGGATTAAAGCTTGCTTCTCAATATAATTTTAGCCAGTCCGGGTAGGGCGGTTTGACCGGCCCCTGGTGGTGGTTAAACCGGCCTCAAGTGAGTCTTGAGACATGGATCTGTAATAAATTTAAATTCTCTATTTGTGGACTTGAGAACCTGTAATGTGTGCTACTCTGTGTGTGTAACTTATTTATGACATTAAGTGACTTTGTGCTAGAGTGATGCATGTTTTATGATGATTGTTATCTTTGTTGTGCAATTATCAGAATAGGGCGGTTAAACCGGCCCGTTGGGGCGGTTAAACCGCCTGTCACCTGACAGCTGCACAAACTTCTTTTTTATGTGCTTTTGTGCAATATCTATCATATGCATCACGGATTGGTTCTGTTTTTCTTCACACACTTGTTGCACCCCACAGATTCTGAGATTTAGGGGGAGCTCCATGGTTTACTTGGTATATGTGCAAAAATTGGCATGTGAGGCCAAGTTCATGAAAATTCTCTACCTTTGCACATATTAAGGGGGAGCTCAGTCTAAATCTCTGAATTTAAAAGCGTTATTGTTATATCCTTTTGTAAGCTTTAATCGGGTTGTCATCAATCACCAAAAAGGGAGAGATTGAAAGTGCGTCTAGTCCCTTAAGTGGGTTTTGGTAAATTGAATGACAAAACGATTAAAGAACTAGCATGTCTTGTAAAGTTCATGAGCAGGATTTAATTTGAATAATCATGATACTTGTGTACTCATTTGTTGAATACATCAATGTTTAGCTCATAAGCAAGAAGTGATGGCTCTCATAGTGATATAACATGATGTACAACAAGTAAGTGTGAAACATGAAAAGAGACTTGGTCTTTAACCTTGTGAAGACTCGTTGAGATCCAAATGAGACATCACGATCAAGGTTGGATAAAATTGAGAAATGCAAGCTAAGAAATATATTCTAAGAGAAATGATGGTATGGGACATCATGACTCTATATACTCGATGTATGACTTGCATAACAAGACATGGACATATTGGTTAATGTTTTATGGTCAAAGCAAATTGATGGATTTCATGAATGATACAAGTACATATGCAGCTATATGTGAAGCATGGAAGAAAGGTTGGATCTCGGGATAGTGTTTCTAAGGACCAAGCATTGTGTGATCAAGTTGCGGCTTGAGTCATGAACTCTTTGCTAAGGGTGACGAAACTTTCTACGGATCAACTTGATGAATCATGATCACATGTGGACTTCATATAAGCAAGTATCAATATTCATAGAAGAAAGTTGACTTGCAACTAGAAGTGGATTTCATTCTATATCAAAGCTTCAAGTCACTAGTTCAAGTTGATTTTTGCTCAAGCTTAAACAATGTGGACAGTCCTCAAATGAAGAATGGATTATGTGCGGCAAAATTGAAGGCATTCAAGCTCAAGCAAGTAATTGGATTTTATATTTATTCTTGAGTATAGGTATGCCGTACTATCAAAAGGGATATCACATTGAATAATTGACTTAACACCATAATAGTGCTCAAAAGATAACCTAAGTGAGATAGCCTTGAGAGTTGAGAAGAAAATGGAGCAAGTGGGTGCTCACCGACCCAGGGTGGTTTAACCGCACCTAGGGGCGGTTTAACCGCCCCTAGCCTCTGACAGCTCCAACGGCTAGTTTATTTGAAATGGCGGTTTAACCGGACTTAAGGGGGCAGTTTAACCGGCCATGGCAGATCTCTAACGGCTAGTTTTTGTTGGATGGCGTATTTATACCCCTTAGCCCTCTCCTTTGAGGGTTGCTTTGTTCTGTGTGATTTCTAAGGCTTCTTGACACATTCTAACAGCAGAGGAGCTTCCCCCAACCACTCTTTGTGAGTTTGCTTGATTTGATAGAAATCTTTGAGTTGGGGTTGAGTGAAGCAATTGGGTGTGAGCTTGAGAGCTTTGTAAGCTCAGAGATCTTGTGAGAACACTAGAGAGCAAAAACCATAGCTTGAGCACTCGTGGCTAGCGTCAAAAGTTCTTTGTGCATTTGTTACTCTTGGAGCTTGGCTCCTAGACGGCTAGGCGTCGCCGGTGAGCTCCCATTCGTGTGGTGAGCGACCGGGAGTTTGTAAGGGCTGGTCTTGCCTCCTTCGTGGAAAAGGACCATCTTTAGTGAAGGGCTAAGGTGTGGCGTGTATACACCTTGGCGAGGCAACCTTGCGGGGTTCCTCAAACGGAGACTAGGAACCACTGAACTTGCTTGGTGCTTGCAGTGGGTCTGAACTTCGGGAAACAAATCCTTGTGTCTCCACTTCACTTTACTTGTTCATTTCTAGCTTTATTTGCTTCGCTTCGATCTACTTGGCTATACTCTATTTGTGTGCAGGAGCCTGAAGATATTGTTTAGATATACCTGCACAAGAAGTACCCCAAGTGTATTTGGTGCTAGAAGAACAAAAGGGGTTCGAGCAACTTATTGGGCAGCTCACTGCCTTGGGGGCGGTTTAACCGCCAGGCAGAGGCGGTTTAACCGCCTGGTGCTGACAAGCCGGCTGAAAGGTGGACAAAAAGTTTAAATTAGTCATCTCGCCTATTCACCCCCCTCTAGACGACATCCAGATCCTTTCAGAAGGGGCCGCCACGACGACAAAGGATGCTGGCGGCAGCAGCCGTCGCGCGAGGGAGAGGGAGGGGGCGGCGGGGTGAGGGAGAGGGAGGGGGCGCCGGCGGCCGTCGTCCCCGTCACGCGTCGCGTGAGGGGGAGAGGGAGGCGACGGGATGAGGAAGCGGGGAGGACGAGAGGTGGCGACGGGGGGACCGGGGAGAGAGGCACCAGGGTGAGAGAATGATGGAGGTGGGCCGGTGGAGAGTTAGGGTTTTAGGGAAGTTGGGGTGGGCCGGTGGAGAGGAGGCCTTTAACAGGCCGGTAGTTATCGGGCCACCATCGTGCCGTCCGTCTTCGTGTCGTGCTTCGGGCCGGCACTATGGGCCGAGGTGGCGGCCTAGGCACTAAGGAGCCATCGGGCCATGCCGGCACTAAGCACTATTAATCGGGCCTCGGGTCAGGCTAGGGTCGTGCTTTTTAGGGCCGTGCCTCGGGCTGCTGATCGTGCGTGGCCGAATTCTATACCCACATGGCAGAGGCAGAACTCTCCACCTCTGCCGGTCATGGTCCCACTAACCACATGTATAAAAGTAGATGGCCCCTCCGCTAGTCGTTATCGTGGCGAACCCCGGAACCCGCATCATGCCGCCGCCGGTGCAGCCTCTGCCGGATGATCTGATCCCAAAATCCTCGTGCGCCTCGCGCCGGACGACCCCGCCGGCATCGTACGGACCTCCGCCGTCTGCAAGACCTGGCGCCACATCCTCGCCGACCCCGCCTTCGCCGCCCGCTACCGCTCACTCCACCCGTCATCAGCCCCCGTGCTCGGCTTCCTCCACAACCAGAGCAACCTCCACGTCTCCCGCTTCGTCCCCACCTCGTCCTTCCGCCCGTCCCCCGCCGCCGACCACCGCCGCCGCCACGCGCACGACTGCCGCCACGGCCGCGTCCTCTTCTACGACTACGACTTGCGCAGCCCCACGCAGGGGTTCGTCGTGTGGGACCCCGATCGCCGGCGGCGGCCTTCACAGCTTCCGCGAAAGTATGGGCTCCGCCCCGATTCACCAGGCCGTGCTCTGCGCCGGCGGGTCGCGCTGCGACCACCGCGGCTGCGCTGGGGGGCCCTTCATCGTCGCCGCCGTCGCCATGGGGTTTGGCGCCGACGACGAGTTCCTCGTCGAGGGGAAATCCTCGATGGCGCAGGCCGATTTCTACACTTCCGAGACCGGCGAGTGGGGCATGCACATCTACACCGACGTCGAGACACCCTTCGACTTGGTGGATCGCCAAGCGGCGCTCGTCGGCGACTCGCTCTACTTCGTCGGCGAGTCCGGGATCCTCCTGCGGTACGGCTACGAGCTCCTACGCCGCCGACTGCTTCGGAAAAACTTCTGGATCAAAGATTATTCCAAGTACCTGTCGGTGATCAAGCCGCCGGAGGGCAGGCGTCTCAGAAACGTCTTCGTCGTGGCGGCGGAGGACGGCGGGCTGGGATTGGTCAGCCTTCACAACAGCTACAGTAATACCAGGCTCTGCCTGTGGGCGGGGGATGCCGGGGAGTGGGTGCAGCGCAGGGTCATTGATCTCAAGATGATGCTCCCGATTTGGAACCCCAAGAGGCGACCGTGTTTGTGCGGAGTAGCCGAAGATGGCAGCGCAATGTTTGTGGGCACAGAGGATGGCGTCTTCGCCATCGGGCTCGGGTCATCGTCGAAGGCCAGGAAAGTGAGCGAGGTGGGCAATGTCAACCTCATGTATCCCTTCATGAGCTTCTACCTACACCGAGTCATTGCTGGTACGGCCTTGATCTCTTCTTACCTATGTTTGGCCTGATGATTATATGGTTTCAGAGTTTTGAGTTAAACAATCGATGTGCCTCGGCAAGTTTATCTGCTCGTACAAAGTGTGATTGCTAATATATGTTTGCTCATACCTTTTCAGCTGAAGCTAGCTAGCGGCAAGAATGCAGCACCAGTGTGGGATCACTGATGTTTGATGTGACTCGCTTGACAATATGGAACCGGCAAATCACACGCGCCAAATTTGGGAACGTGTGCCATCGACCATCTTCATGTAGTGCTATTTTTTGCGTGTTTAATTTGTTTCCTTATGGGGAGTCCAGTGAGAATAGTTTGATTAGTTCACTTGATAGTCATCATCAGCGTTCCTATTGTCGATGATCATGAATCAAACACTCACTAAGTTCCAGTTTAAATGTTTCATATCATAATATATAAGCCATTTTCCAGGAAATTGATTTGACACGTACAGCCATGCTTGTGGTTCACCAGTAGTTTCTGTCCCGTACAGACAGCTAGACACTTCTGCTAGCATTACTTCAGCAATCATGGACAAATTGGCTAATGTTGGATTCGTAGGAATAATGATTTTGGAGTATGGACATGTGCTTCCATGTCATATGACATGGAGTAGTTGAGCTGTTTCTTAGTTTAGTTTGGCCCATTTGCCGGTAACTGTCGGGAGGTTTAACCCATTCCTGTTTGTTTCATAATTAACCCACAATGTGTGATTTCAGCTCTCTGAACACACCCTAGAAGCATGCATGGTAATGAAAAATACTCATTTCATCTAATATTAGTTATCATTCTAGCTTTACCTTTCAAATCTTTTTTATCTTTGATCACCAACTTTTAGAATTTGTAGGCATCGTAAGATTTTTGTGCCTAGAATCACTATGAGAAATACTTTCATATAATGTACAATTTGCACTATGAGAAATACTTTCATATAATGTACAATTTGCATGTTGTCAAACTATATAAATATGTAGGAATTGATTTTTTTAGGGGAGGGGTTGATTGTTAAAGATATAAATATTTGGCTTAGGACAAAAGTAGAATGACAACAATTTTGAAACGGAGGCATATGATCAGTTGCAGCCCTTGCAGTTTAAGCATGAAAGCCTCGTGTTCTCAGAGTTTTATTACCATTGGAAGCGCGTTTGGGGGAACTGTAATTTCTCCTCTTCACGAGCATTTAAAGTTCTGAAAGGGCACATTGAAATGCCACCGTCTTATAAATAAATAATGGTTCCGGAAATCATCCACCCTGCCAGCTGAAACATAAGATTTTATCTGGTTTCAACTGAAGGACTGACTGAGTAGTGGTACAAAATAGCGGGCTAAGTCATTTAGCAGAAGGTCTCCAAAGACAGCTAATAGCGGACTAAATGGAGCTATAGCGTCAAATAGCGGCTAAATTGTACGTAGAAGCAAATACCGTCACCTCTCTAAAATCAGCTATAACGGGAGATAGCGGAGCTATAGCCGGCTATTTTTGTACTATCTAGTGAGTACAAGGGGGCTTCTTACTGAAGGACAGGCTCAGTAGTACGTAGTGAGTACAAGACGACTTCTACGTAGTAGACGTAAAATGTACTTCTTCCTCATAAGTGCATTCTCTGCAACAATCAAATCATAGAAACAGTTGAACACCCGTTTCTTCAATGCCCCATTGCTATAGCTTGTTGGGGCCTAATCTCTGTCCAAGTTCAGGCCTCCTTTGGAACAAAGGATTGGTGAAAGAATTTTATAACGAAGGAACAAAGGATTTTGCCTATGTATCCCTTTGGAACAATTCCAATGGATTGAACGTCCAAGAATCCTACGAAATTCCTATGGAATACCCCACCATAGGAATTTTGGAAGAAATCTAGCATGAGATCCAACCCCTTTTAGAAATTTTCCGTTGTGTCGATCTCCTCAAATTCCCATGTTTTTCCTATGTTATATGCCTATATCCATACATTCCATTGGTAAGTTTCCTGCATTTCATCTTACTATAGGATTGCAATGCAACCAACTCAAATTAGATTTTTTTTTTCTATTCCTACACTTCAAGAATCATCAGCTGGCAGTGCCCTTTTTCATGGACACCATTATCCTCCTTTCATGGAGTACTGGCTAGACAGGAATAATTGCATTTTGAACCAAGTGCCACCAACAGTCTAAATTCAAACTTGAATTCGATATGCCTATCGTGTGAAAAAAAAAGAGAAATATTTCCCTCAAATTAGACTATGGCTAGAGTCGTTTGCTCTCTCCCCTTTCTATATATGATTCTATCCTTGCACTATTTGCTTATTGTTACCTCTATACTTTATAATCTGTAGGGGTTTTTACACCCTTCCGTTGCCCTATATAGAAAACAAATATAGGTAAGAGTGGAAAACATAGATCCAAGTTGTAGAACAAGTATTTTGAAGATTTAAAAAAAAACTAAAATACTGAGTATTTTGAAAAGATTTGAAAGAACGAAAACAACAATTATTTTAAACTGATGTGTCATTATATGACTTCAGTCAAGTTCAACGCGACCGAGCATATATTGGCCACATCAAAATTGAGTTTCCCATTACATTTTCCAAGCAATCTGCTGAACCCTTTTTTTTCCCTAGTAGAGCAACAATGTACTCAGCTATTAAAGTATTAATGCATCTCGCCGCCTCTATAAACAATCCGTTCCCTGAACATAGTTTAGTGCGCCGCCACAGTTAACTACTCGCATTAGTTGGATCCGCGGCTTCAGCTGAGACGCAGTCAGGATAATACTCCGTACTCCCCTGTAAGCCTGAATTCGATGCCTGTTTGTTTATTGAGCAGTATGAATTCCGATCTCTGACTGCCTGTCTGAATCTGACAGTGTCCATGTGAGCTCCATCCCTTGACGCCCTTCGCTGAACCCTGCTACTTTCAATGCGCTATGATCGGCCGATCGCTAGAACAGGGTACTGCACTTGATTGATGCATCACTCGCATCCCGTGCGTACTCCTACTTTGCGACAGTGACACGGATCTGGTCATTTATCTGCTTTGCGATGATTTTTTTTAGGGGAGAACTTTGTGGCTACGCTTGTTAGAATCAGATTCAGTAATTCAGATGAAGAACAAGACGTCAGTGATTAAGGTAAAAAGAACTTTTCAGTGATCCTGAGGCAATTGAAGTGCTGAACTGTAGTTGTTGTCTTGTTGAGTGATCCTGAGGCAATTGAAGACTTGAAGTGCTGAACTTTAGTTGTTGTCTTGTTGATTCGAGCAGATTGGCTGGCTTCTGAAACACAACTGACAAGCTTCTTCTCATTCAAATTTCATCCGAGCGCATTGATTTGGGTTTCACTGAAATGTCACGTGTTTCATGATACGCAATCGGAGAAGGTCGCATCAA
Organism: Urochloa ruziziensis; assembly: GCA_015476505.1. Lineage (NCBI taxonomy): Eukaryota > Viridiplantae > Streptophyta > Magnoliopsida > Poales > Poaceae > Urochloa > Urochloa ruziziensis. The sequence continues at coordinate 34,572,941 of CM027125.1, read as the reverse complement.
GAAAGAAACGTTTAATTCTTATTCCATCTCAAACTCTCCCACATCAAAAATTTATCTGTACATAGCAATCGACCAATATTGATTCTCCCATATCCAAAGATCACGTACCCACGCCACGCAGTATTACCGATAGAGAGTTCAAGAACAGCAACAACAAAGGATCACGACGGAGACGGCAACGACACCAGCCAGCAGATGAACAATGATGGATGCCTAGCCTATCAGTGGCTGTAGGTGCAGGCCTTCTTGAGGGAGACGGGCTTGCCGAGCTTGGTCTGGTCCATGGTGACCTTGCAGTGCACCTCGCTGTGGAACTTGGGCTTCACCAGCCTGCCCAGCACGAACGCGCGCGACCGCAGCCGCACCGTCAGCTCCATGGGCACCGCCGGCGGCGGCACCACCGTCGGCGGCATCTTCTTCTTGGCCGGCGGCTGCGTCGTCGGCGTGCTGCTCAGGCTCGACCCGCCGCCGTACAGCGGCACCTTGTCCCCCACCACCGACACCGTCAGGCTACGCTGGCTCTTCCGCGCCTGGTAAAAGTACTTGATCTGCACCATTATTCAACCACGGTCAATAACCATTTCGGAAAGCAAATAACTTTCCAAAAATAAGCAAAGAAGAGAAATCGAATTGCCACTGAAATTGAATGTGAATTCTCCATTTCTTTTTTTTCCCTAGAAACATATAAATGAATGTTTCGAAAAAAAGAAACATATAAATGCTCCATTTCTTGGGGATCAGATGATCATGATGGGGGCGATGCGAATGCGATGCAGCAGCCATGCAGGATCGCAGGAACCGGATGACAGCTAGCGATGGAAACGATGCGGGGAAACTGCGAGGGATGATGAGCTGTGCGCCTGTGCCTGTGCTCGCGTTTCTACGGCATGGGCCGGTGATTGTGGTCTCGTGTTCCCGTCAGCGGTCGCTGTCGACCGCAACTGCTACCGCGCGTTATTCGGGTCAACGTCAGTGTGCAAGCTGTAGTCCAGCGTTCAATATATCTACCGCTACAAGCAAAGATAATGACTGGAAAATCGGTGCCCTGTTCTTACAATATGCACCGGTAGTGGTAGGCCTCTGATTTTAAAATTTGAGGTTTCAGTTTCACTGCTCCTAATATTGACAGAGATGTTGCAAACACGTCACATGATTTTGGCATCAAGTGACAAATTAGCTTTTTAACTGTTAATTCATTGCACTCAGAGAACTGCTACCACTGCGAGTAGTCCAGTTGCTCTGCTTCCAATCTAACACCATCAAATCGACAGATTCTGAGCCGTGCTACTCCATTACCCCCAAATTATTGTGAATCTTAGCGAATTCGCAGATTAAACTCGACCGATCAAATCATGTGCGGACGGCGGCATGACCAAATCAGGAGCAGTAATGAAACAGATCGCTCGCCGGTGTAAACAAGGAGATTGAAGAAATGGTGCGAAAGGTGAGGCAGAGGGATGGTAAGCTTACATTGCCGGAGGCGAGCTGGAGCTGGGTGTAGTAGAGCGTGACGGGCTCGGCCGAGACGTGTACGCCGAAGAAGGTCCCCGTGTTGCGGAAGGTGAGCCTGACGGTGGCGTTGAGCGACGCCATCTCCGTGGGCACGAGCGACGCGTCGGTGCCGGCCTGGACGACGAAGCGGTGGAACGTGGCGGACTGGAGCGTGACGACGGGCCGCTGGTTGCGGCTGGCGCCCCAGAGGATGAGCGCGAAGAAGAAGAAGAGCCCGAAGAAGGCCCCCACGAAGAGGATCCCGTACCGGACCCGCCTCGGGATCCCGCTCCACCCGCCGCCGCCGCCGCCGTACCCGAACTCGTCCCCGTCGTCGTCCATCCCCAGCAGGCCTTCCTCCTCGATGGCCGCCTCCTTCATCCATGGGGCGCCCCCGCGGCCGCGGCCGCCGCGTCCTCCCCCGGCGGGAGGAACGCCGCCTCCGGCGGCGGCGTTGGCGGCGGCGGCGGCGCGGGAGGAAGGGCCCTTGGCGCTGGCGGAGAAGCGGGAGGAGGAGGAGTCCCTGGAGGCTCTCCCCAGGGAGCGCGGCGGGGACGCCGCCGGGGAGGAGTGGAAGGAGGACGCGGCCGTCTTGTTCTCCCCGTCGTCGTGGCTCGGGGACTGCACGTAGTAGGCGGCGCGGGGTGGGGACGACGGCGCCATGCTCGACGTCACCTCCGAGTCCGTCTTCGCGTGACGCGCCTGCGGCGGGGGCGCCTGCTGCTGCTGCTGCCGCTGCATTTTGTTCTGGCGAGATGGATGCGGGTCAGCGCTGCGGGCCTGCGGCGGCGGTGGTGGTAGAAGTAGAGTGGTGCGCGCCCACCACTCCGCGACCTCGCGCCCGCCGCGGGTTTGTTGGAATGGGATGAGGAGGGGGAGATGGCCGCCTTTTGTGTGTGTGATCTGCCGCCTGCCGGGGAAAAGGATGGACGTGTCGGGAGGGAATACTGGTAGGAGTGGTAGAGAGACGTGAGGCGGCGGCTGACCGCGTCGACTCGATGGGAACCCGGCACCTGCCTGCTCTATCTATCTACGGTCTGAATCCCATGTGCGGATTACTTGCCGGGCGGTGGCTACGGGGGAGTAGTTTACAGCCCGGGTATTAGCTGGATGGATTTGGATTAGAAATCAATCAAAGCTTCCCTTCCCCCAGGTTTGGTTACTCTGCAATCTGTAGGCAGAGTCACCCGTCTCCGTTTTCAAACCCATCCGTTCAGTTCGGTTGCGTTCGGTCTTATCTGTTTCCGATCCGGCTGATGTGATGTGCCCGTTCCTTGGACCTGTCTGTCCGTCCTTTGTCCCCCTCGCACCTAAACCCCTTTTTGCACTTTCAGGTGATCCGAAAAAGGGAATCAGCAACGGGCACGTACCGTCGACTAGCCTTGCTGACTACTGATTAGTGCTTGATTACGGATTACCACGTCGTGTGTTAACCATCTGCTTTCCGGACGCGAATCGTGCAGAGTACTGCTGCATTGCCATTCGGTTCGACCATCACAGCGTAGCTGCTGCTCTTCGAAACAGACAGACCGTGGGCATGCAGGCCCCACCGAGCTTGGACCCACATGGCAGTGATACAAAGTCAGAGGAACCAATGTTACGGCTGTCCGTAATGTTAGGCTGTCCGTATAGGGGTACCACATGAGAGGGGCTCCGTACCTGCCAGCTCGAGCCCCCGCACGGGACTTCTAGGGTGGAAAGAAGCCGTCCGGTACCAGCCACGATGGCGTGGGGCTCGCCCGCCGGCGCGCTTTCTCCAACCGCTAGAAAAGAGAGGGGGAGAGGAGAGGGAGAAGTCCGCCGCCGCCAGGTAATGCCGGAGGAGGAGCGTTGTCATGCCCGCGCCGGAGGAGGAGGAGAGGCGCGTCGGAGAACTCGACCCGCCGTCGTCGTCGGAGCCGCGCAAGGTGCGGGGGAGGAGCTTGACCTTGTGCGGACAGAGAGAGGGAGAGGGCGGCGGCGGTGAGGGCGTCGACGAGGCCGCGTGTGAGCTTCGCTGCTGCCGCTGCCGGAGGACTCGACCCGCCGCCACTGCATAGAGGCCTGAGGGGCCCAAGAAGGAATCAGTGCGGTGGGACGGTGGGGGGAAGGGAGGACGACGGGGGATTAAAAAGATCTGGTTTATGGGTCCCACTTGATGGTAGTTGGTATAGAGGTTGAGTGTAAAGGTTGATGGGTGCGGAAAAAAATAGATTTAAAGTATAGAATCACACTGATCAGGACATAATATTCTTTTTAAAAGTTGGAGGTAGAGGTTTATCGGTGCGAGAGCCTTAAGGCCTGATTGGTTGGGTGCATATGCCCCCAACCAGGCTCCCAGCATGGGAGATCCTATTGATTGGTTGGTTGTATGGTCTCTATGGTCTCCGGGGCCTGCCTTGGCTCGTGCAAAAGGCAGTCTACAGCCTGGCTCCATCGATACAAAGAAAAACTTGCGTTTTTGGCGAGCTAGGCTCGCTCGTTGCAAACAAACGCATTGTCGGTCAGTCTTTTGGGCGATCGCAAACGTAGCCAAGCCACTTTTTTTTAAAATAAAGGTAGGAGTGCTGCCATGTCATATAGAAGGAGTGCGGTTCAATACTATGCGATGCAAGTAACCAATCAGCGGCTCAAGTCAACCAGGCTAGGCAAACACAGGCAACCGAACATAGCAGACTTGCATGTGCTGAGCCTGGCTTTAGGATGAGCTAGGCTGAGTAGATACCAAAACCAATCGCGCCCTTAGCATGTGTTTGGTTTGGGGGCGATGTGGAATGGGATGGTTCCGTTCCTATTTTATGGGATGGGATCGTTCCATTTTGTGTTTGGTTGAGAGGGACGAAACGGTTCTAGTCTTTTGTTTGGTACGAAGGATGGAGAGAATGGGACGGATGCTGATTTTAACACCGTTAGGCACATTTGAGTGGGGTCCACCCGTCATTCTCTGTGATTTTTTATTTTTGCCTTTTCACTTCCCTGTTCTTCCTTGTCTTTTTCCCCTGCTCATCCCCGTCGGCCACCCCACCAGTGCTCATCCCGCCGACCATAAGCCATGGAGAGCTCGCCCAGGCCATGGAGGCGTGCGGCGCTCGGCCCTGCCGGCCTTGGTGGGCGGGCGCAACTCGCGCGGAGCTCGGCCCGCCGGCTAAGAGCGGACACGTAGCTCACGCGGAGCCGGCCATGGCGGACGCGCAGCTCGCGCGGCACTCGGCCACGCCGGCCATGGCGGGCGCGCAGCTCGCGCGGATCTCGGCCTGCCGGCCATGGTCGCGTCGCCCCGCTCTGCCACCCAGGCAAGCTCGCCCCCGAGTCGCGGCCGCCACGCCTGCGTCGAAGCTCTAGCCGGGAGCACGACGAAGAAGATGAGGAAGACCTGGAGCGAGGGAGAAGACGGTCTTGACGACGTCGAAGAGAGACGAGCCCGTCCGCCAGTTTTGAGCAGACGGAGTCGTTTCGCATCTAGACCGGATGTTCCCCTAGTGGAATGGCTCGTCCCATATGTTTCGAACCAAACACCTTAAAAAATAAACGGTGTTGCTAGCGCCACGACGTCCGATAATTTTTTTATTATCGGACGGTCCGTTGCAACATGACACAAACTGCGTGCAACATTAAAGTTTTATGTTTGCAACATCGATGAAACATTTCGAAAAATAGATCTATCTGTCTAAGAGAAAAAATCTCGCCGCAACATTGGGTAATGTTGCATTAAACATGTAAAGTTTTTGCAACATCTAAAAGCTGCATTTGCAGCATTAAGAATGTGTGATTGCAACAGGTAATGTTTTATGCGTACAGAAATGCTATTGAATACCATTGATCGAATAACATCAGGTGAAAATTCCCACCGCAACATCATGTAATGTTGCATGAAACATGTAAAATTTTTGCAACATCTAGTGTATTTGCAACATTGAGAATGTGCGATTGCAACATGAAAAGTTCATATTTGCAACATCGAGAATGCGTACAGAAATGCCATCGAATACCATCGATCGACCATTCAGATATACTTTTTGCAACATTCGCATAAAACAGTTGCAACTTTTTTTGAAACATATGAAACACGCGAAACATACGCTTGCAACATGAAGCTAACCCTAGCACATGTGACAACCCAGGGCTTAATAGGATTGATAGAATACTCATATCAACAAGTTGCAACTTCTTTTCCGGAAGCTTATCTCGAAAGAACTTCAAAGTTAAGCGTGCTTGGCCTGGAGCAATTTCGGGATGGGTGACCGACCGGGAAGGGTGCGCATGAGTGAGGACAAAGTGCGCAGAAAAGACATACGTTGGTCTGTGAGGATAGTCTTGAAGTCCTAGAGAGCTGCCAGGGTAAGCAGGCCCGGCCTCGGGGAGGCGGGACGTTACATTTGGTATCAGAGCCGACTCTCGCGGTTTCACGGGCGCATGGGGTCGCAGTTGCGCAGGCATGGTGCGCGTGGCTGGTGTGAGCCCAGAGTGGTCACACAGCATGGCACATGCGCTGGCACTGGGCACATGGACGTGGCCGGAGGGGACGTTCCTGGCCTGGGGTTGATCGACGAGGGCGTCGATCTCCTAAGGGGGTGAGATTGTGACAACCCAGGGCTTAATAGGATTGATAGAATACTCATATCAACAAGTTGTAACTTCTTTTCCGAAAGCTCATCTCGAAAGAACTTCAAAGTTAAGCGTGCTTGGCCTGTAGCGATTTCGGGATGGGTGACCGACCGGAAGTCCTTCCCGGGTGCGCATGAGTGAGGACAAAGTGCGCAGAAAAGACATGTGTTGGTCTGTGAGGATAGTCTTGAAGTCCTAGAGAGCTGCCAGGGTAAGCGGGCCCGGCCTCGGGGTGACGGGACGTTACAGCATAGGTAGAGGCAGGAAGAAGAGAGCAGGAGGATGGCGAGCAGGGAGCTCCGGAGCGGCAGCCTTGGCGAGGATTGCTCCGGGCGGCACCATGCGGACGGCGACAGGCTCCAGGCCGTCGACGCACAACGGAGCAAGGTCGGCGGCGAGGTCCGGTCCGGGCGAGCCACGGGCACAAAGTAGCCTCGCGTGTTGCAGGCCCGCGCGTGCCGGCGGCCTGGGCCGTCGGTGGTGCTCTCGCTGCAGGCCCCGCCCGCCGGTGGCCTCACCTGTCGGTGGAGCTCCCCGCTGCAGGCCTCGCGCGTTGCTGCTCCTGAGCCCCCGCGCAGAGCATGCCGCTGCCGGTCTTGAGCAGGCACGCCATCAGTGGCATGCACTGACGCCCTTCCCGTCAGATCGACGATCGCATCGATGGGGCACGGAAAAGTCAAGCGGCTGCTGGATGAAACGTGATAGGACCAGACGAGTGAAAGGTTCACCTGATCGTGGTGATAGCGTGCGCTCACGTGAAGTATAGGCGTTGTTTATATGTTTCGCGAAATTTTTTTCTCGAGTACGTTTCCTCACATGCATGACATATTAAATGTAGTTAAAAAAAATAACCCATTATATGGATGGAGTGTACTTCGCGAGACGAATAGTTAGGTCGTGATTAGACAATAAATTGCTACAGTAAACATGTGCTAATGACGAATTAATTAGACTCGTTAGGTTCTGTCTTGCGATTTAATGATAGAATCTGTAATTAGTTTTATAATTAATCTATATTTAATACTTAAATGTGTGTCCGACATACTCGAAAATTTTTTCAGCCTCCCTTTAAACCCAGCCATAGTTTAGCGGTGGAGACGGGTGGGTCTGCACGAGCGTCCGATGCTCCGGACGTCTGTGGTGTAGCGTTACCGAAAAATAAAACCCAACTGTTTCATTCCTCGAACCAAACACACTGCTTAGAGGATCCTCGTTCGGTGCGTGCGGGGGCACGGAACGGAAGGCTCCCACACCCGAGACAGCACCGATTTTCTTTTTCTGCCAGAACGCGGCGACCGTCGTGTACGGGCGAGGGGAGATGGGTCCGCAGACCGCGTGCCGCCGCATCGGCAGCCGTGAGCAGCATTGACTTTGGATGCAAATGCAAACAATGGCCGCCGCGTCAAAGGTCCCCTCACGGTCGATCCAGGCATCCGTGCAGAAACGGGTGTCGTGGGATGTTTCGCGAAATTTTTTTCGAGTACTTTCCTTCACATGCATGGCATATTAAATGTAGTCGAAAAAAATAACCCATTATATGGATGGAGTGTACTTCGTGAGACGAATCTAATGAGCCTAGTTAGGTCGCTGATTAGACAATAAATTGCTACAGTAAACATACGCTAATGACGGATTAATTAGACTCGTTAGGTTCGTCTTGCGATTTACTGACAGAATCTGTAATTAGTTTTGTAATTAGTCTATATTTAATACTTCAAATGTGTGCCCGACATACTCGAAAAAAATTTCACGAAACATCTAAACAGGGCCGTGATCTCTCCCCGCCTGACTTCCGGACGACCGATCTAAGCTCACGTGCCTTCGATCTACTAGTCAGTATCCCTCGCCGATCTCTGACGGTGACGTCGCTCGTTGGCCGCGACAGCTTAGCGCACGGCGGCCGGCAACGGCAGGCAAGGCTGCGGCCGCGCGCACGCCGACGGGATCTGGCTTGGCATGTGGCCCAACTGCCTAGTAGTGCGCCCCACGGCATCTGGTCGATCCCGTCCAGGGCTTGCAGTGGTCGGCTGATCATGCCACCCTTGACCTCCGGTGGTGGAGCACCACCTCGGGGCAGTCGGCACGGCTCTTCTGTTCAAGCCGACAAGCGCTGAAGCTGCGTGCGCCCTTCAGGTTCAACTGCAAGCTCCAACCTGGAAGGCTGGAAGAAGGAACCGCACAAAAAACGAACTCCCAAGTCCCAACCGTTAAGCAGCAAGGTCAGACGGTCCGGACGCCAGAGACTCCCATTTTCAGCTGATCGAATCCCCAGCGTCCGGGGGGAAACCAGCACGTCTCACTACTTTCTCGCTGCCAAGGATCAGCCACGTCGGTGCACAGGGGCTCGTGTACCGCGTGGCGCATGGCCGCCCATGTACCATGACGAAGCACTACCTGCCTCGCCCGGTCTGCGTCGAGGTTGATGATGGCGCGCGTGAGCGTGGTACAGCCCAGCTCTGGGCTTGGTGCTCCCAAGAGACGAGAATCCGCACCCCACACGTCAGACACTCGGATCGGGAACAAAGCAATGCAGTCGAAAACTCCAAAGCAGAACCCAAACGTAAGCTAGAAGTGAAGCAACAGCACAGGTGCCCAAAATTTGCGCAGGAAACTCGGAAACAACGGCACTGCTCGTCTAGTGCACCCGCTGGTAGATTATCGGGTATCCGGTGAAACCATGTAGCACGACTTGCCATGAACGCGTTGCCATGTTCCAAGCGCACATCAATGCGGCTATCAATGACAAACAACCACCAACACCTAGGGAAGCTGGACGACAGCAGTCACTCGCTCTCACTCCCACGCCGCCTCGCTTTTCACTCCCATCACTCCAACGCAGAGGTCAGCCTGCCCCCTGCCCCATCGGCCTGGCCCCCTCCCGATCTCACAGGATCCTGCACTGCGTCGGCCACCATCCATCACGAGCCACCATCAGTGATCAGCCAAGCCATCAATAGTCTCCTCAAAAAATGGCTCATCAGCCAGGCCCTGCAGAATCTGCCGACGCAACGCAACGGAGCACCGCTAGCCGCTAGCTCCACTACTACTGACAAAACAAAAAAACGGCTGCACGGGCCGGTACCATCAGGCCAGGAACGCGCCGTTGCCGTGGGCCGGCGGCGGTGACACCCGCTGCTCGTGATCGGGCGAGTTGCACTCCAGGAGCACGCTGCGGCTGCAGCACGACCTGGACGTGCTGCTCGACGACGGCAGCCACGACCTCGCCGCCTCGCCGCTGAACTGGGCCAACGCCTCGCCGCCGACGCCGCCCGCGCCCGCCAGCTTCCCCTTGGCCCGCCACCCGCCAGCGCCGCCGCCGGCCTGGCAGTAGTAGTATCCCTCCTCGCCCTCGACGGCGCGGGCGAACCGCCCCGACAGCGGGTCGAGGCGCTCGTGGAGGATGCGGAGCACCTGCTTCATGGAGGGGCGGGCGGCGCCGTCGCGGTGCGTGCACCAGTGGATCACGTCCGCCACCACCTGCAGCTCGTCCAGGTCGAACGCGTCCGCCACCGCCGGGTCCACCAGCTCGTGGAGCCGGCAGTCCGTGCCGATCAGCTCGCGGGACCACTCCACGAGGCTCCGGCTGCCGCCGCCGTCCTGATGGCCGTCCTGGACCACGACCACGGGCCGCCCCGTCACCAGCTCCAGCAGCAGCACGCCGTAGCCGTACACGTCGCTCTTCGGGGTCACCTCCTGTGTCACCGCGTACTCGGGGTCGACGTACCCTGCTCACAAGAGACTTTGATGACACGTTACCAGTACATAGTACAGTACCCGTCAAATTGATTCTTGGACTGGAGAAATCGCAAATGCCATGAAAAATCCAGATATTGATCGTACATCTGAAATGATGAGAGGAAAAAGGCACCAGAACTTGGAAACGTGTGCCTTACCAGGTGTTTGTTGGATCTTGACATTCATTGGGGTGGAACTGGGAGTTGTATTGCTACTACTTGGGCAGTGCACAAGACCGCAACCAGCAAGCTGTTGGAAGTTGAAACACAAACAGTTGGTTTATTATGCAGAGTAAGGATTACAAATCATGACAAAGTTCTGCACCAGCTACCTTTGCAAGGTAATTCTTATCCAAGAAGACGTTGCTGGGCTTAACATCTCCATGGTACAGTGGAGGATCACAATAGAAATGAAGGTACTCCTGCAACAAAACATTATAAAAAAAAGGTTAACATTTCAGATGTAATTGGTCAGGAGTTGGAGAATTGGCATGGTAAATATTGATATACACTTGATTGATAAAATTCTAAGAAACAACTAATGTGCCAAGCACTATCAGGATCAATGACTTCTGTATGGATGAAGGGGAAAAAAGAACAAGCCTATTCCTAATTGAGATCTCTGTTTTCTTGAAACTCACCAAAGCATTAGCGATATCAATGGCAATTTGGACCCTATTTTTCCATGGTAGCAGATGTTTACTAGGCGCTGCAAATAGTAAAATGATTTTCAGCACACAATTCAAAAAATGATGTGCCATAAGAAAAATGAGAATGAAAGATGACATATTACAATGTAGGTGGTCTTGGAGGCTTCCATTTTCCATGTATTCATGCACCTGGAACCTGGATTACAGGGCATTGTAAAAACCAGATACTGGTAGATATCTGAAAACTTAAGTATGACAGATATTAACCTCTCAAATCTTGTCAAACAAAAGCCTCTTAGTCCGACAAGATGCCGATGATGCAACCGCCCGAGAAATTCCATTTCTTTACAAAACTCTTGCTGGCTTTGTTTTGGCAAACTCTCGATGCGTCTGATAGCAACCACAGATCCATCATTCAGTTGGCCTCTGAATACTGTACCATTTTCACCTCCTAACACTGTGCTGAAGTTCCTTGTTGCTTTCTTCATTTCTTTGTAACTAAATCTGCTAAAAATGGTGGAATGACCTGCAAAATACTCATGTTAGGCAAATAAATTGAAATGGCTCTTGAACTGATTCTGATTGTAAAGCAATTAAAAAATTCTGCATCAGCCATCAATCTATCCAATTTTGAACCACAAGATTCCAAAATAAATTACAGGGAGCCCATAATAGAATTTAGTATGATGCACTGTGGCAAGACAAAATTCAAACTACACATAATTTTCCATATTACTGATTGGTAGCTTAAGGATAACAGCTAAAAGAAACTGAACCTAGCTAGATCAGTCCTTGGCCTGAATTCGGGTGTGCCTATTTCCTTTTTAGTTAGAAATCACCTACTTCCACCTAGATGGTCTATTTTTTAAAATTTAGGAAAATGGGTACAAATGGCATACCTAATTGATGAGATATTAATGTGTAAATGGTAGTTTAAAAAAAAATCAAATAGCATGGAAGCAATCAAACATATTGATTGGATCTAGGGTCTTATATTTCCTCATGTTTTCCATGGCCCATGGGCTCCAACTCTCATTCTGACACACAACTTTCCCTTATCACCACATCACAATGATTGCCATAAATGAGTGTTTGTGTCATTAAAATCAAGCATATTTCACAAAGAAAAGGTAAGCTAGTATCCAGCAATTGTACTTGATGCAATATAACCTCATTACTGAGGACAGTTGGACATCCAAATAAGCAAAAGCTCATCAAAGAATTACAACATCACAACAACAAAAATTCGGAAATTCTTACCTTCTTGGCCCTTTTTCACACAGGAGAAACTCCATGGATCCATAGTATTTCCTTCTATTTTTTTTAGTTCTTTCTTCTTTCTACAGATTAGCAGAATCAGTACTATCACTAGTAGAACTGCTAGTCCTGTAACCAAAGCTCCAATTGCCGGGTATAGAACAAGCTTGTAACTGCGATGATGCTTAGGTGGCACTACAGGAACTTGCACCGTAAGTGGACTAGGGGATATATCCGGCGCAAGAAGTCCAACTGAGGCTGATCCAGAGATGTTCGCTGCATTATATATTCAACATTGAGAAGGTTACATATTGAACAAGGTCAAGTTACAAACTACAGAACTACAGCAAGCAAAAAAATTCAGAAGAGCATGCTTTTAACAAATCTAAGTGCCGAACTTGTCAAAGAAAACAAAGCATATCAAGAAGTACAAGCATATGTAAAGCAACAGCTCATCTTACCAACCAATATACAGTAATATTTTTTTCTAATATGAAACCATATGCAGAGACAAAAAAATGGCATTATGTTCACAATACAACTATTACTACGAATACTAAATATCATCAAAACACTGGTACTGATAAATATTTACTACGAATGCTTCATTAAAATGGATACTTACTGTTGCATATTTATATTAGGATACTAACATGGATGAACTTGCTTTACAAAATCAGAAGAAAAAATATCCACAGTAATCATTGGGTTAATATGCACTGAAGAAAAAACTAGGAAATGATATGCGAGGTGCCAGGCTTATGCCTTAAATAGCGCTCCACGCAACAGAAGGAAAACACATTTATGACAGGAAGAAGAGGTTGCACATCTATGTTTACAGAATCTACATCCCAACATTTTTTAATAACACTGGCCATTGTATAGAAAAGGAAGGCAAATTGATTTTATCGAATATGCAAACCTTGAAGAGCACTAAGCCCCTGAACGCTAAAAAAGCAACCGGCTGTATCAACAGTAGATATATTCCCTTGACTCACAAATGCAACAAAAGCAGCATCACGGCAGGTATTCAGCGTGACATTATCTTGCTCCCCCACAAGATGGCGGAGGTACGACAGACCAGAGTTTAAGCACCTCTTGCAAGTGATGTCATCTGAAAGTGTAGTTGCACAGCTTCTTGTGACATCACTGAAATTCGGAGACTGCAATATCTGAACGATGGTGGTCATCCCAACACACTGATAGGACACTTGAATTTTGATCCCAAGGCCACAAAATGAAGCGGCAGTGGGCAGTGTCCCCTTCGACACCAATGTATCAGAGATATTGGCAATGCAGGCATCAGAAAATTCATCTGGAACACCGAGTGTGCCTGTTGTGTTTGCATACATGGCAGATGAGACTGCGAGAACAGCATTGATGTAGCGGCAACACTTTGAGTGTCCATTTTGATCCGAGCACACGGAAGCTATCAGTCCATAGTTGGGCCAACTTAAATCCAAAGGACAATCTGCAGGATGGAAGAATGACAATTAGTAACAAATGGTGCTGCAAATGTGCAGAACTGCAGATACAAGAAAGCTCAAAAATAACAAATAACTTTTGAAGACCAGCCAAATCACTCCATATCTTTACTCTGAGAAAGCTTTAAAAAAATACAGTACCGAGAAGAAAGAACAAAATCTGCAATGAAGTCGTGCATCTGTTCATGTCACCAATTGCATCATAGAAACCAGAAACTGAAGTGAATGCCACAGATCACACAACCAGTACAAGTTGGATATCTTTCTTGCATGCCCAGCAGAACATGCGATAAATTCCAAATCTGGTCCCCAGATTTCATCGTACCGTCGGACATGCTATAACCAGATATTCAGAATGCCGCGTACCTACGGATAAGCGTGGACGAGTATGGATACAACAAGTCAAGAATCCAACTATTCAGCTCTATTCTATGGAGCACAAGTCTGAACATCCCACGTGAAGAACATCAGGTGAAGGTTAAGTCAAAAACAAATTGGTGATTCAGTAACGCCAAGTGACAGGACATCATAGCCTGGGGGAGAGCAAAATCCAACGGCTACGAAGCAAGCCGAGGGAGGCCTGAGCGGCTCCCAAATTGGCCGTATACATGTAATCGTATAACCCAGCGTGGTACAGCAGCAACCCCATTAGGTGAGCGAATTGAATGGCGCGAGTGCGAGCGGAGCAAGGTCCCCCATGGCAGACGACACATGCGCCGCTCCGGTGCCCCCCGAACAACTTCTGCTTGGAAGGCCATTATTCCCCTTGTCAAACCCTCAGATAACAAAATGCAACCGCCTAGCCTAATAATGCAGCTCTCCAAATCCGAGCGGAAATGCAGAATCGTCACCAAATATATCTCCAGGAAAATGAAAAGAGAGTCATGAACTCAACGAATCACCAGGAGATAGGGAATCAAATCAAAGAGCTAGCGAGAGAAAATCGGAGCACTGGTTGGTGGTTGCGGACTGTGGGGGGAGTAGGCCGCGCTTCTGCTTCCACCAGCGAGCACAGCCGCCACCGCCGCCACCCGCCACCACTACCATCATACCCCGAAAACCCAAGCGATCACTGGGCGCAAGCCGCAAGCGAAGCGCGGCCTTGCTAGGAGAATGGGAGCGAAAAATAAGGAGAGAGGAGGAGCTGGGGAACCCGGCGGGGCGCTTACCTGCCGCGATCGCTGCGAGGGCCGGGCGCGCCGCCAGCAGCAGCAGCAACAGCGGCGCGGCGAGGAGCAGCTCCGGCGCGAGGCGCCGCATCGGGCCGCGCGCGCGCGGGGGCCGCCGACGCAGGCGCAGGCGGAGGCGGCGGGGCCGCGGGAGTGGAGTCGGAGAGTGTGCAGTGAGTGGCTCGGTGCGGGTGGAAAAAAGAATCCGGCTCGAGAGAGACGACTCGTCGGAGAGGGACGAGGAGGACGGCTAGGCAAGGCAGGAATGGGATGCCAGGCTGCCCACCCGACGCCAACCCGATACCCCCGGCCGGGGCGGTGGTGCTCTTTTGTTTGTTCGCCGCTTTTTCGCTTTGCCGTGCCGTGCGCAGCTGCGTGCGCGCGGGCAGGCGCCCAAAGGTTGGGTTTGGGCTCACGGGCGCACAAGCGCCGCGCCGCAGCGGGATGGGTAGGATGGTGCACGTGGCGTGGACCGGCCCGTGCGGCCATAACAGTGAGTAAGCTGAGTGCTGCTACTAGCAGGTAGCAGCCGGCCGGGCCGCGCGCGGCGCCGCGCTCGAGGCCGCCCCGCGACGCCAACCCCCCGCCGGCGCCTCTCGTGACCGGCCGTCTCGTCGGGGCTCGGGGGGCGTTGACTGACGACCATCTCGGGGGGACGACCTACGACCAACAGACCAGTGGCGAAGGCAAATAAAACGGGGTCTGCTTCGTTAGAGCAACTTCAGCAAGGCCCCTACTCAAAAAGTAGAGGCCGAGAGTAAAAAAAACAGCTCCAGTAGAGCCGCAACTCAATCCCCTAAAGTAGGGAGGCATCCAAATCCCCCCTCCCAGCCCATCTCCCACGGGTCCGTAGGGAGGCCCCTACTCGACGGTTCCCCTCGCGCGCGCCTCTGGAAACCGCTCGCCTCCACTGCACCGAAGCCGCGCCGGAGCGCCGCCGCCTGCTCCACCCCGGCGCTCGCTTCCCCACTCCAAAATCGACGCCCCAACACCAGGGATCCACCGCCGCCGCCCCCGAGCTCGAGATCCGCCGCCGTCGCCCCGAGCTCGGGATCCACCGCGGCCGTCCCGAGTTGGGATCCACCGCCGCCGCCCCGAGCTCGAGATCCGCCGCCGCCGCACCGAGCTCGGGATCCACCACCGCCGCCCCGAGCCGTCGTCGGCTCGCCGCCTGGATCTCCTCCTCCGTGACCGGCCGCAGCTCCCTCGCCGCCCGGACCGCCCTTCCTCGCCACCGCCGCCCGAAGGTCGGGCTCCTCCACCGCTCGGGCGGTTCCAGCGCCCGCTGCCGCGAGCTGGGAGAGCGGGGCCTCAGCACGGGAGCGGGAGCTCGAGCTCAAACGTGGGGGAGGGAGCGGGGAAGAGGAGAGGTGGATCGAGGAACTAGAAGTAGTAGAAATGGTAGGAGTCCGGTGGGGAAGAAGAGAAAAAGAAAGGAAAAAAGGATAGATCGCTGACGCGTGAGCCCCACATGTCATGATAAAAAAGTTGGGACTGAGAGTTAGGGCTGCTGCTGGAGTTGAACATAAAAATCGAGCCCCATCAAGCTGGAGACAACCCCTACTCAATAAAGTAGGGACCTGGAATATGGACTATTGCTGAAGATGCTCTTAGTTAACGGGGTCTTGTAGCTTGTGAACACTTAGATTTCCTTGTAATTTCAAAAGAATCGTCGGAGTCTTCAGACCCCTATGACATAAGGCAGCTACGCCCCTGATGTTGATGGCCGTCGTCGTGTCGCGGGTTGCTCGTCGCCATGCGTGCTCTTGAGAATCCCTGCTACGACTATACCGAGCCACGGTGTTCATCGTTCATTTTCGCGGAGATGGACCCGGCGGGCGGACCTGGTGCCCCGTCGCGCGGCATCCAGCGGCCCATCCTGCGCTACGCATTCTACTGTTGCGTGCGTTTTTCTCGGTCTCTCGAAGATGCCCTTGCCCTGCGAGTGAGAGGGCTGCACGGCGGGAGGAGGATGAGGAGCAGCAGCTGGACCGGCGCGCCCCCACACGCGCACCACCACCGTCAGTCGCCACGGCAGAGCCCAGCCCTGCAGCAGCCTACTACAGTACTTGATGACCCCCATTTCACTCCCGACATTCTCTCAGGAAACTAATTGCCGGTATCCTAAATGACAGGCATTATACGGGACTGGCAGGCATTTATGTTACGTGTGCAAAACACACAAGCGACTTGTCACGGTGCCGTCGTTCCTCTCTCGACCCCACGCAAGTTCCTCTCGGGGAACGCGGCGGCGCTACAAGCCTACACTGCGTACTCCCTCCGGTTCAGTAAAGGAAGTCGTTTTGGACAAGATTTGAGTCAAACATTGGGAATATAAATCGTGAATAACTTTTAAGTCGTTGAGTTTGGAAATGTAAAAACTACATGAATAGATTTGTCTTACAAAATACTTTCATAAAAGTATACATATGTTAGTTTTTAATAAATATCTTTATAAAAATAAGAAGTCAAAGTTGTACTTTGGAGACCGTGTCGCTGTCCTAAACGACTTCTTTTACTAAACCGGAGGGAGTACTCCGTAAGTACGTACAGAAGCGCCAGGCATGCCGATTGCCCAAAAGGAGTTGTCTGCGTCCGCTCTGGAGTCGACTGGAACTGAAGAACCACCACCACCGGCTTTCTCTGGCCACAAGCTCTTGTCCGAACCCAAATCCATTTGCGGATCTGCCCAGACGGCTGGCCACCGGTTTAGCACAACAGGGTATCCAATAACCAACCCATTTCACTCGCTTGCTCGTAGCTCGCACCCTACTGCCTCCTTAGTTTATTACGAGTAGTTCTGAATTTGAATGTCTTCGCTCATAAACCACACATGCCGGCAGAATATATTTGAATTCATTTAGTTTTACCATCAGGCCATGGAGTGGTTGGTAAAGCTCGCGCATGTGTCCACATTTAACCAGCAGTTCGTCGGAAAAAAAAAAAACATTTAACCAGCAGAAACCCATAGCTTCAGCGGTCAATGTGTGCATTTGTATGATCTGGCTGCATTTTATTTGTCTTTACTATTCTCTGCCTTCTCCCAACCGCTTCATGACTTGGCACGTACAAGTGCGTCCTCCTTTTTATGCCAAGAGCCTGAGGCTACGTATCGACGTACTTGTCGATTAGAACGGTGGTTATTATTATGCTAACTCGCAAGTCGCAATTGATTTCCGTGGTTGCGTGCACATAAACAAATAAACAATGAGCCAGTTGACATGGCAGGTTGGAACAGGAAGTACCAAAGGCCATTGGGCGTAATCCACTCCGACTTGGCGCATCATTGCATTTTTGCAAATTTGACTCGTTCAATTGGACATAATCCAGTCTGACTTGGCCGCGTCATTGCATTTTTTTTGCAAATTTGACTCGTGCAATTGGACAAGGTAACATGGTAGGGAGTTGGGGACTAGGGAGTGCAAATAGACTGTCGTGTAGGACTTATATATTGCAAGATTGTCTAGCTGTGACTCCTGTGTGTTTTAGTCCTTGTTTTTGTACATATTTCAGTGTTGATGTATTTTTCAGTCCGTGTTTTTCTCTCTCTCTCTTGTTCTCTCAGTTCTTCTGTTTCTCGTGTCTTCCCTAGTTGTGACTTTGTGAGAAAATGATTAAAGAAAGCTCGCTCAAAGATAGAGATGTTAATTACCTCACCCAAGGAAAAAAATAATCCTATTAAATGTTTGTTGAAAGCTTCCAACCAATTCATGATCATATATTTAGGGGGTCCTAGTTGTGTAAATGATAGTTGTGCAAGATACTCTCGTTTTATATTGCTTTGAACGGAATGCTCGATGTAGAATCTGCATATAATCATTTTGGGGAGTTTGCACCTGTTGCGAGGAAACGTAATCGACATGATGTTAACAAAACAATCCAGTTGCCCAGCCCAGAAATAGCAACAAAAAAATTATCGAAGGGGACACGGTATAAGTGTATAACAAAGGTTTGTTGCCCCTCCCCCGCGCACGTCGCTCTCGCCCGAGGGCGACCCGGCCGCGCCGCCACCCCTCCCTCTCCACCTTCTCCCCCGTCTCGCCGCCGCCTGAGCAGGCCGCCGGAAAGTCCGGACGGCCGCGAGGACGGCGGCGGCGGGGCCATTTTGCAGCTTTCCCTCCCGTCGTGGGGCGTCGAACTCTCCACCCTACACATGGCCGGAGCTGCAGCCGCTCACGGGCCAGATCCACACCGGGGAAGCACGGATCCGGCATCCTAGCGCCCTGGATCCGCCCGGCCCCCCTGGCGGCGGACCTCTGCAACACCAGCCCCTTCTCCGAGAGGTCTGCAGCTGCAGAGTGTGTACCGCGCGCGGGCGACGGTGCTGCGGCGGCCAGGCCGGCGCTGCGGTGGAGGACGTGGTGGAAGGCCAGGCGCGGGAGGCCAGCGTCGACGTAGTCCAGCTGCGGCGGCGGCGGCGGGACGAAGCCGCCGGCGGCGCCGTTGGACTCTACCGGCGAGGCGGCTTGGGGTCCAAGATCTGGCCCCCGCTGACTACCTCCAGGTGCTCGGGGCACCCTGCCCCCCCTCCCCCCTGTCGTGGGGGTGCCCCAGACCCATCCATGGCCAGAGTTGGAGACGCCGCGGGCGGCCGGTTCCGCGGCGACAGGGGATGGATCAGGCGTTTCGGTGCCCGGATCCGGCCTCTTGCAGCGGCGACATCGACGTCTGAGATCCGCGCCACTTCGCCTGGCAGGGTGCTCAGGGCATGAGTTCGGGGCCCCTGTCCTGCCCTGGCAACCATGCGCGCGGATCCACTCCTCTGCACTCATGCTGCATGCTTGGTACCAACCATGGTCGCCAACGACCTTGGACCGGCGAGTGCCTGAGGAAGACACCAGTGTGGGAGTTGTCGGCGAAAGCCAACTTGGTTCTAACCAGCAACAACGTCGATGCCTGCGGGTGCCGATTTCCTCCATGAAGGCGTTGTGGTTGCAACTTCTACACCACCTTGGAATGGCGGCGACGGGGTGATTACTTGTGCAGTGAAAGCATCGCGCCCGGCGCGCGGGGAGGTACCGACCTCCGCATAACATTCAATCGAGTTCGTCTAACCCAAGGTGATGCTACATTGATGCCATCTCTGATTGTCATGTAGCTAGGTGTTGTAATTTGTGGATGTGCCACAATTTACCCTGGTGCTAGGGTGTGTGTTGTCATCTGTGGGTGAGGCCACAATTTTGCCCTTGTGCTGGGGCTGGCTGTCGTTATTCGTGGTATGCCACACTTTCGTCCATGTGCTTGGACGCGACGCCGTTTTAGACCTATTTAGATAGGTGGGTGTCATGGTTTTAGCCCGGTTTTCCATATTAACCGTGCAAGGTTTTTGCCTCATTTCCTAAAAATGAGGCCTTTGATCTGTGGTCTGCCACACTTTGAATACAATTCAGGTGGGGATACCCCCGGTTGACCATTCAAAAAAACAAAGGTTTGTGTTTGCTTGGTGCTAATAAAACAATATTGCCATTCCATATCTTAGACTCGCAATAATTTTTTAGGCATGGGTTCGGTCCAAATGCTACATTTGTGTCTCTTGTGATTTATGAAACTTACTACACAGTTTCTTGCACTCACATGCCGAATACACATCTTCCTCCAAACTTCATTATAAAAAACGCGACAACCATTTTATCTGTCCCCCATATTTTGTGTGGCAGCCACACTCAAACCGAACTTTGGGCGACTTTAGATTTTGCTAATTTTTGCAAGAACGACAGGGCATGGAGTTCCCCTTTGAGACCTCATGTGGTATTGTTGCCCAGTTGCTTACTCCTCAAGTTCCCATGTGGCGGCCGAGATGAGTGCCGAAATCCAATCTCTCAAGCGAAAGCCAAATTGGAGTACACAAAACAAACAACCACGAGATTAGTCCATCATTTTTCCCCCTTTCAGTAGCATTTCAGCACGAGAGGGGAGAGATGGCAACGGCAACAACTAAGCAACCGAGAAAAACACCACGCGCGCATGTCCGGCCTTGCAAGCCACACAACACGAGCGCCACTCATAGACGCGAGCGAGGCGAAGCCGGCCACGCACCAACCAAACCTTTGCCGCCGCCGCCCCCTGGTTTGGGAGTTTTTTGGCCGGGTCGCCGTGCCCAGGGCCAGCAACCAGAGCCCCGGAGCCGGAGGAGAAGGAGGAGGCGACGATGGCCGGGGACGGGGCGGCGGTTCTCACTTGCCGCCGATTCGCCGCGGTGTGCGTCCTGCTGGCGCTGTGCGCCTCCCCCGCCGCCGTGGTGGTGGTTTCGGCGCGGAAGGTCGGCGAGACGTGCGCGGCGGACCGGAACTGCGCCGCCGGGTTGCACTGCGAGACGTGCGTGGCCAACGGCAACGTGCGGCCGCGCTGCACCCGCGTCGCCCCCGTCGACCCGCAGACCAAGGTGCGTGCGTGCGAGAGCGAAGCTCCTCTCCTCTCTCCCGTCCGTTGGCCTCTCTGTCTGTTGCTTCCGCCGCCGCCGCCGCCCCCTCAATGCGCCTTCCCCGCGGCAGCTCGCGCAATTCTTTCCGCTCTGTCGTTCCTTACCCGTGTTTCGCGGCTGTGCAGGCGCGCGACCTGCCGTTCAACCGGTACGCGTGGCTGACGACGCACAACTCGTTCGCGCGGCTCGGGCAGCGGTCCCAGACGGGGGTCGCCATCGCCACGCCCTGGAGCCAGCAGGACACCGTCACCGACCAGCTCAACGTGAGTTCAATTCCCCCTCCGGCGCTGGCCCTCCCCCTGTTTCCTCCTCCTCCCATTCTGTTTCCGCCTCGCCTTGAAGCCTCCTCGTGCTGCCTCGCGCATTTGGATGGCCCGTGGGCCCGGCTGCGCGCCACGCACGCAAACGCTACCTTAACTTATGTGATCGCTGTCGCTGTATTCCTTCACCCTTCAGTCTGCTGCTCTCGGCCGCCGGCGCGAATCTTGGAGCAACGGCAGCCACCCAGCTCCTCTCCACGCTGTTGCTCTCACGCCTTGATTGGGAGCGGACACGCGACGAAAGGCGCGCCTTGTTTCGTGTGCTCCTACTAGCGTCCAGCACTCCAGCTGGTAGGTATGGGCGCCAGGGCCGCCGGACGCGACGCGACACGTGTCGCGCGGCGCTCTCTGCCTGCCGACGCGTGCGCGCGCTCCAGGCGGCGGCGTCCGCACGGGTCTGCGTGCATGGCCGCACGCGCGGACCAGAGGGGAGAGGGCCACTGCCGGCCGCACTGGATGGAGCCGAAGGCAACACGCCGCCGCTGCGGCCTGCGGGCTGCGGCTGCGCTGGGGAACGAACGATTGCTTGAGGTCGCGGCACACACCTGGCACGGCGCCACGGGCAGGCCGCGCGCGCACGACACGACCAAACAGCCAGCCAATGGCCTGTCCGGGCCGTGTCTTTGGATGCCCCTTTGCCCTGCGTTCTTGTGTGGCCCGTGGGCTGTGTGAGGAGGGGACACCGGTTGCCGCGTCAATTTTGGGCGCCGTCTCACCTCAATCAACTCGTGACATGGCGACTCGAGTGGTGATCGACTTGTGCGGTTCTGAACAGCCAATCGACCTATGGTGCACTGCACCACAGACAAGGACAGAGATTCCCCTGAATTCCATAGCACGCCCAAATACCCTCGCTCGATGTCTTGTTCCTTCAGATTCTGAGCAGACTCGGAAATCTACCGCTAGATTATGCATGTGCCGCGCCTTGATCAGACACGAAATTTGTTTCTTCTCATCCCCGTTTGCGCGTGTCTGCAGAACGGCGTGCGGGGCCTGATGCTGGACATGTACGACTTCCGGAACGACATCTGGCTCTGCCACTCCTACGGCGGCATCTGCCAGAACTTCACCGCATTCGTAAGCGCTTGTCCTCACAAATCTGCATTTTTTTTTTTTTGAACCCCACAAATCTGCATTTGCCTTCACGGGCCATCCCATCTCTGAGGCGACCTCGATCGGAAAAAACTTGTGGCACAGCAACCGGCGGTGAACGTGCTCCGAGAGGTGGAGCGGTTCCTGACCCGGAACCCGGCCGAGGTGGTGACCATCTTCGTGGAGGACTACGTGGAGTCCCCCATGGGCCTCACCCGCGTGCTCAACGCCTCCGGGCTCGCCCGCTACACGTTCCCCGTGTGGCGCATGCCCAAGAGCGGCGGCGACTGGCCGCGCCTCAGCGACATGGTCCGCGACAACCACCGCCTCCTCGTCTTCACCTCCAAGGCCGCCAAGGAGGCCGCCGAGGGCATCGCCTACGAGTGGCGCTACGTCGTCGAGAACCAGTGTAAGCTTCAGTCACCAATGGAGTCTTTTTTATTTTTTGAATCCACGTACTGAACACACACACACAAAAAAATGCAGACGGGACAAAGGGGATGGTGAAGGGGGCGTGCCGCAGCCGGGCGGAGTCGGCGGCCATGAACGACCTGTCGAGGTCGCTGGTGCTGGTGAACTACTTCAGGGACCTGCCCAACTTCCCCGAGGCGTGCAAGGACAACTCGGCGCCGCTCATGGGCGTGCTCGACGCCTGCCGCGCCAAGTCCGGCGACCGCTGGGCCAACTTCATCGCCGTCGACTTCTACAAGGTCAGTGCTCTGCCTCTGCTCGACATCAGTGGTGCAACGTTCCAGCGTTCTTCTGAACCTGAACCTGAACCTTCTCTGTTCTTGCCATCGTCGTCGCCGGTGCTGCAGAGGAGCGATCGCGGCGGCGCGGCGGAGGCCACGGACAAGGCCAACGGCGGCCTGGTCTGCGGATGCGGGAGCATCTCGGCCTGCAACGTAATGCACCCTGGCTGCACAAACCTCTAGTACTATTTTTTTAGTGTATAAATAATTGGCATTGCATTCTGAATCTTCAGAACTAATCTGGCGAGCCAATCGACTCTGATTCGATTTCGAGAGTTGATTTTGATGAACTCGTCATGCACAAATTCGTAGCAGCAGCCAGCAGTTAACTGTCTGCTGAAAATTCTACTGAGATGATGCAACTGTCCTGTGTATGTGCAGGCCAACGGCACGTGCACTCCCCGGCACGGCAGGACGCCCAAAGGCATCTTCAACGCCTCATCCGACGCCGCGGCGTGGCGGTCGCCGCCGGTGCTGCAGTGGCAGCGGCTCGTCCTGCTACCTGCTCTCCTCGCTGTACTTCTGGGTCTGTAAATTGTCCACGTTTTATTTTGTACAGATACAGAGATACTTTGGTAGTATCAGCCTGGGAGCAGCCTAGTCCGCATCAGACTGTATACGATACGATACAGACTGTATACGATACGATACAATTGCATACAGAGCTATACGATACAATAGAGCTAAGCAACACAAAATGGCGAAATATGCCTATTGGCAATGATCTTGATTCCAAATGACCTGCTTAACCAGCAGCAGTAAACATTTTCTTTTCCCGAAAAATTATCCACCTAAAGAACTGTGTCAGTTCATTTATATCTCTATGCATGCTTACTTTTTCATACTTTCTACCCCTTTTTCATGATCTAAATACAGCCTTAGTTTCATTCACTCGTCACCCTTAAATAAAACTTTCACAGTTGATTTGGTTGGGGTGCGCCAGGCCAAGGCAATAGTGCACTGCCTCGGCGACGCTCGAGAGCTCTAGTGGCAAGCCACTAAAATAAGTTCTTCCCCACAAAAATAAATTCAATATCAAAGTGGATACATGATCCACGTATCAGATATTAAACTGATAAGAACAGATACTACACTTGATCTTAGCCAAAAGGCCGAGAAAGGTATGAATTGCTCGGTTGCACCTGCCTCTCCTTTTGTTGCCCTGTCTGGATGTCGCCCTTATGTTGGAACTAAAATTCTAAAACAAGCGCGTGTGTTTAGCGACCGGTTTGGTGTTCCCCAGGGTTTTTTTTTTTTTTTAAAAAAAAGGGAATGGTGTTCCCCCAGGCCCCAGGTCATCATCAACTAGTGGATTGGGCCTCTCAACTTGACCTATCATACTCCGTACGGAGTATGTCCGATGAAATCCCCGGGCAGCTAAGCCATCAATTCACTATTGTCAAATAAAATTAAGACGCGTGTCCTTGTTTACTGCATCGCGGCTCACTACACATCATAGGCATCAGCCAGTCACTATTGCATGCGCCCTACGTGGTGTGAAACGGAAGCTATCGCAGTGGTCCTGTGCATTGCCGTTGTGTGGCCACTTGTGCGTCGTGCTTCTGCGCTGAAAAGGTCGATGTCTCTTGGTTCGTCGCGCCGTATTTTTCTTAGAACATCGCCTTTTCTCCTGCACACCATACGGTTTGCACGAGTGCCTCATCAGCACGCGGCGGAGCGCCGAGCGCGTGTTTCATCCTAGTATCGACAGACGCAGAATGAATTGATATTGCTACCATAAAAACCCCTATATTTAGTAGACAAAACTCCAAAAGTGTATATTAATTAACACATATATACAAGAATTGGAGCATTTTGCAACAATTGCATCGATACTTTGACCTATCATTTATCACTTCCTCTTGATCGTCACCTGCCGCAATAAATAATGATAATGATCAGCAAAAAAAAGAAAGGTTTTCGTGTGCATAGTATACATGTACGCGGTCTCTAAAAAAATCAACTGTCATAATGTTATTTGCGCTAATAAATCTTTATACTTATTATTCTTTAAGGAAATATATTATTTTTATGCACACATTAACTTTGAATATCGCATGACCTCAAAATATAACTATGAATACTCCAGCTCTCCATAAATCATACCAAGCTAATCTACAACAGGCAGGTAGACGACCATCTCATAGTTGCAGGCAGTGCCTCCCTCTCATCCTCTCCCATTTGAGCTAATAATTGCTACGGAGTATCACATAGGTATTTATAACATAACAACACACAAATGAATATTTATATAAAAAAGGAATTAGGATAGCACTTCATCGTAAGCAAAGTACCAAAGAAAATAAAATATATGCAGAAAGTAGGTGAACACAACTTATTCAAGAAGAATGCACAATTTCGAAATACTAACCAATGCCTCTTCAACCTAGTCCTCACTGAAAGTTATTAGATGTATTTGGGAAGCGTAGAACCCCGTAGGGCCGCGTATCTTTGTTAATATAGGGCGACAACAGCCGTCGCCGTGGCTTACAAGCTTTGGGAATCTCGGTAGGGTTTGTTACCATGCTAATCTTGATTACAAACAAATCTACAACTCTATCTACATGTTAACAACCCAACCGAGAATCCTCACGTACATATCATGTTACATTGACACGATTGAACCTTAGCCACTATTTCTAACAGTCCCCCTCAATCTGAACTGCTCTAAGTTCAGATTGGTTCTGAATTCTTCAGTCTTCTGATTTGACAACGGCTTAGTGAAACCGTCAGCCACCTGATCATATGTAGGGACAAAATCAATCTTCAAGAGTTGTCGTGCAACCCTTTCTCTCACAAAATGATAATCAACTTCAATGTGTTTTGTTCTAGCATGGAACACGGGATTGGATGACATATACTTAGCACCAAGATTGTCACACCATAACCGTGCTGCCAACGGTGTCTTAACACCCAATTCTCGAAGCAATGATTGCACCCACATTATTTCTGCAGTCGCATTTGCTAGAGCTTTATACTCAGCCTCAGTGCTCGATCGAGATACCGTGGCTTGTTTCTTTGCACACCAAGATATAAGATTAGGGCCTAAAAATATTGCAAAACCACCGGTTGATCTTCGATCATCAGGACACCCTGCCCAATCTGCATCAGAGAACCCGCTAACAAGCATTGAAGGCGACTTCTTAAAAATCAAGCCCGTATCAGTAGTATACCTTAAGTATCTTAGGATTCTCTTCACTGCAGTAAGATGAGCAGTAGTAGGTGCGTGTAAATACTGACAAACCTTGTTTACCGCATAGCAAATGTCTGTTCGAGTCAGAGTTAAGTATTGTAATGCCCCAACTATACTTCTGTATCTTGTGGAGTCCTCTGGTCCCAACAATTCTCCAACATGCAAAGATAGCTTTTCTGACATAGAGAGCGGCGTATTAACAGGCTTGCAGCTTAGCATATTTACCCTTCTTAGTAGATCTTCAGCATACTTCTCTTGTGTGAGTAAAAGGCTATTGCTTGCCTTTTTAACTTCTATACCGAGAAAATAGTGAAGATCACCTAGATCTTTGAGAGCAAATTCCTCATGAAGATCACGCAGTAGAGCCATAGTAGCTTCATGTGATGAGCTAGCAACTATTATATCATCAACGTAAATAAGTAGGAACATGGTTACCTTCCCTTTGCTATAAAAGAACAAAGAGATGTCAGCCTTTGAAGATCGAAAGCCAAGCCTTTGAAGTTTGTCACTGAGTCGAGAATACCATGCTCGAGGTGCCTGCTTAAGCCCATAGAGAGCCTTGTCTAATTTGCAGAGAAAATGTGGTCTTGACTTGTCCTCATAACCAGGTGGCTGGCGCATGAACACATCCTCCTCTAGAACACCATGAAGAAACGCGTTCTGTACATCCAATTGGCGAAGGGACCAACCTCGCGAGACAGCAATAGACAAAACAAGTCTTATTGTAGCAGCTTTAACAACAGGACTAAACGTATCCTCATAGTCTATGCCATAGCGTTGTTTGAAACCCTTAGCCACAATTCTAGCTTTATATCTATCTATTGTACCATCTGGTTTTCTTTTAATTTTATAGACCCATTTGCAATCTATTACATTTACCCCCTGTTGCGGTGGAACAAGATGCCAAGTCTTGTTTCTCTCAAGAGCAAGATATTCATTATCAATAGCCCCTTTCCAATTTTTATCATGTAGAGCTTCTACAAGAGTATTAGGTTCACCATTTGCTGCAAGAAGACCGTACCTTATTGTGCCATCAGTATAGTGTATGGGTTTTCGAATCCCAGATGACGCTCGAGTCCGTGGACGAGTCACTGATGGATGTTCAGTTGAAGGTGCCGCACCGTCACCTTCAGGTGTCGTGGTCACAGAGGATCCCGACGGCAAATCATCAGATGCAGATCGATCCCCCCGTGCGGGCGATACCGGGGGCCTTGGCGACGGACACGTGCCGGTGGAAGGACCAGGCGGGTCAGTGTTGGTGGCGTTGCGACATGGGGACGGACACATGCCAGTCGACCGACCGCGCCCTGGTGAAGGAGCTCCCGCCGCGTCGCTGGCCGTTGCTGGCGCATGATCCAAGGTTGATGCTGGCGCTGATTCTGAGGCGGATCCGCCTGCCGCCTCTGTGTTGGTCGCAGGAGAATCAGCTCCGGGACTCGCGCCAGGCCCCTGGTACATGAAATCACCTCCAAATAGCGCCGAAACAGCACCATCTGCATCAGAATTTTCTGCACAACCTGGAGAGTTGTCAGCTGGGTTAGCAGAAGGATTAATCATGTGATCAGGTACCGTTTTTTCCCCAGTAGTTTGTGGTAGAAGGAGAACTTCAGAAGTGAGCCGAGCGCCAGCATTTGGGTGTAACTCAGAGAATGGGAAGATCGTCTCATCAAAAACAACATCCCGTGATATATAAACACGCCCAGTGGAGATATCGAGGCACTTGAAACCCTTGTGTAAGTTGCTGTAGCCAAGGAAGCAACAACGTTTTGAGCGAAACTGAAGCTTTCTAGTGTTAAAGGGGCGGAGGTTCGGCCAACATGCGCAGCCGAAGATGCGAAGGCTCGTGTAATCAGGTTTTTCACCAAACAATTTTTTCAAGGGAGTGAGATAGTCAATGACTCGACTAGGAGTTCTATTTATGAGATAGGTAGCAGCAAGGAAAGCTTCATCCCAGAATTTCAAGGGCATAGATGCATGTGCGAGGAGAGAGAGCCCGACGTCAACAATATGACGATGCTTTCTCTCTGCAGCCCCGTTTTGCTGATGAGCATGTGGGCAAGAAACACGATGTGATATACCAATTTTGGTAAAAAAGGAGCTAAGCTTTTCATACTCGCCACCCCAGTCACTTTGGACAAACTTGATTTTATGATTAAAGAGGCGCTCTACAAGGTTTTGAAAATCATGAAACACTTGAAAGACCTCAGATTTTCGTTTTAGCAAATAGATCCATGTAAACTTGCTAAAATCATGAATAAAACTCACATAATATTGTTTTCTTCCAACGGAATCAAGAGCAGGGCCCCATACATCAGAGAAAATTAAATCTAAAGGAGCTTGAGAGGTGCTAGACGAACTAGAATAAGGTAGCTGATGGCTTTTCGCCTGTTGACATGCATCACAGACTGAGCCTTTATTATTATCACTAGAAACAGGAAGATTAAATTGACTAATGACCTTCTCAACAATAGGAAAAGATGGATGCCCTAGCCGACTATGCCATCTGGCAGGTGTCGGTTTTATTGCGCTCAAAGCATGACTCCCGGAAGATGAAGGAAGAGGGTAGAGACCACCCTCACACTTGCCTTGTAGAAGAATTTTCTTCGTGGCCTTGTCCTTGATAAAGAAAAAATTTGGATGAAATTCAAGAAAGGCGTGATTATCAGCAGCAAGACGATGAACGGAGACAAGATTTTTTGATGCTTGAGGAACATGTAGGACATTATTTAGATGAAGAGATCTACTTGGGGTAGAAACAATAGCATGACCAACATGATTAATATCCATACCTGCACCGCTTGCTGTCCTGATCTGATCACCACCATTATACTTGTCATGCATGGACAGGCGATTGAGATCGCTCGTCAAATGATCAGTAGACCCGGTGTCGGTATACCAATTGGTATCCACACCATAGGAGTTTGTCGCGGAGAAGGCATTCTTCTCTGGCGGCTGGAAGTCCTCTTCAAAACGGTACCAGCAGTCGAACGCGGTGTGATTTCCACGCCCACAGAGCTGGCACCTCTCACGCTTGACGTTGCTGTTCTGGCCACCGCGCGAGTTGTTGGGGGGTCGAGTGTTATTGGTGTTGCTGCCTCGACCCCTACCATTGCCGTTCCCACGCCCTTGGCCCTGGGGATGGCCACGACCGCGGCCATAATTGCCACGGCCACGACCCCCTCATGATGCCAAGTTTGCAGAATAGGAAGAGCCACCATGCTGCAGATCCAAACGTTGCTCAAAAGAATTAAGCAAACCATAAAACTCACTCAGTTTGATCTGCTCCGACCGTGCCACAACTGCTGACACGACCGGATTGTAATCTGCGTCAAGGCCGGTGATGATGTGCCTGATCAATTCTTCATCGTCGAGCGGTTTCCCAGCTGCTGCCATCTCGTCAGCCAGGAGCTTCATCTTGTTGAGGTAGTCCACCATCGTGGAGTTGCCCTTCTGGGTCGTGGCTAGCGCGATGTGTGTATTCATCGCTCGCGCCTTGTTCTGGGAGGAGAACATCTCCTCCACGGCCGTCCACACTTGAGAGGCCGTCTTGTGCGTCGCAACTTGAGAGAGGACGTCGCGTGTCATCGAGCTCAGCAGGTAGCTCAGAACCTGCTGGTCCTTCGAGACCCAGATTGAATAATCCGGGTTTGAAACCTTGGTGGTTTTACCATCTGCTTCAACTTCAATCTCCTTGGGAGGCGTCGCCACGTTGGGGGTCGAGGAACGACTCGAGTTGGGCGCCCCTGATCGCCGGCATCACTTGTGCTTGCCATAGAAGGTAGTTGGCTTTGCTAAGCTTTTCAGAAACAGGCAAGGGAAGGAGCGGCGTGACGGAGGAAGAAGATGAGCTCGCCATGGATGTAGAGAAGAGGCTCTGATACCATGAAAGTTATCAGATGTATTTGGGAAGCGTAGAACCCCGTAGGGCCGCGTATCTTTGTTAATATAGGGCGACAACAGCCGTCGCCGTGGCTTACAAGCTTTGGGAATCTCGGTAGGGTTTGTTACCATGCTAATCTTGATTACAAACAAATCTACAACTTTATCTACATGTTAACAACCCAACCGAGAATCCTCACGTACATATCATGTTACATTGACACGATTGAACCTTAGCCACTATTTCTAACACTCACTGTTGTAGTCAAGGATTACAATCGCTATAGGTATATGTATATATCAATTCTTGGACCATTAGAAGCACGCTAGAGGTAACTACAGCCTACAGCTTCCACAAAACCTCAAATTACTGCAACCCACAGAAGCCCGCATCCACTAAGTGAGTAAAAGGCATGGCGACTGTTCCCTTCTCACTACTATTTTCACTGGACACTTTAAGAATACAAGGAAGGTAAATGTTAACTGACTAAAAGAATTAACATGAGGCCTTTATTAATAAAAACTCACTACTTGTAATATGAGGGAAGGCAACACACTGAACACGGTAGCAAAATTGGACAGTGCATAGTTCAACAACTATCAGAACAGTGAATTAAACGAGGTAGCATCAGCGTAGCCAGGAGCACATATTGTAATACTCGTGTCACGGAGCAGCTGCTGTACCAAGCAACCTTAGAACTTTCGCATTTGATTTGGTTGGGGTGAGACAGGCCAAAGCAATAGTGCTACGCCTCGACGACGCTCGAGAGCTCAAGTGGCAAGCCACTAAAATGAGCTCTCCCCTATAAAAAATAAATTTAATATCAAAGTGGGCACATGACCCACATATATATTAAACTGATAAGAACAGATACAACACTTGATCTTAGCCAAAAGGCTGAGAAAGGTATGAATTGCTCAGTTGCCCTTGCCTCTCCTTTTGTTGCCCTGTCTGGATGCCGTCCTTCTATTCCTCGTCGATGTGGGACTCAAATTCTAAAACAGGCGCGTGTGTTTAGGGATCTGGTTTTGTGTTCCCCCCAGTCATCAACTAGTGGATTGGGCCTCTCAACTTGAGCCCAATGGGCCCGATTAAACCCGGGCCCGTCTTTTCTTTTTCTTTAATATTATAATTATAGAAAATCCTATATAATTATTTGAAGCTGGATAAGATTTTGGTATTTTATTTTAACTAGCAGAAGGGCACGTGTCGCAGACACGTGTTTGGTCTGGTGGGGTGGTTGTGGAGTCCGAGCCCGACCAATGTCTGGATCACTTGTTGGATAGAAGAAAGCACCACTACAATGTTTTGGGTCAGTTGCATATCTGTTTGAGCTCTTTAATCTGCACGCTCCAGTTTCTTCTTATTGGACAACCCTCCTTCCTTTTTCTTTTGTGCCTCGTACTCATCATCCCCTCAACATTACGTTGTCATCCATTGACGGCTCTTTGGTGGCATCCTGTCAGTGAAACCTAAATTAGGCTTGAAATTTCTTTGTTCCGCAATTTGTGATGGACTCAATGACAAGCTGATGTACCTCGGCGGCTGCTGTGACAGCGTCCTTGAAGGATAACTTTTTGGAGATGGCCTTGAAGTCATCTAGGAGGGGGTCGTCCAGCTGGGCCTTCTCCGGCACGTACTCTACTCTATGTGCAACAAGTACAGCATGATCAGAAAACCTAGGTTTTAGCACCTGGGTATATCGATATCGAGGATGCAGCGCTGAAACTCTCTTACGGAGTACCTAGGGATTAATTAGGGCTGGGAGGATTAGCGCCATAAGCTCCCTCGTCCGTATCCTAATTGTCATTGGAGGCGGCGGCCTTGTTCTTCTTCGCCTTTTGGCGGCGACAGCGCGGTTGGTCTACCGCGATTTGGTTTTGTTTCCGCTGGGTGTGACGTGAATAACCTTCCGTACCTTCCTCTTTCTATATCAATGTGACCAACGCAATTTCTTGGACGAGAACAGGTGGGGCCAGCAGGCCGTCAAAAAAAACTATTGATCACGGTGTAAAAGAAAAAAAAGAATGCCGATCTTTTGAACCTCAACCAAAAAAAAGGAATCACTCCCTTTCAAAATTACAAGCGTGGCACAACCGGGCACAGGTGGAGACAAATATACATATATCTCTTTAGGCATGTGTTTTAAAAAAATATAGCGTGGGAAAGAGTTCTAATGGCTAACGTGTAGCATGAGAAAGAGTTTTGACTGCTTACTACATGACCCGTGAGCCCACTTGTCAGACCAATAGGTCCACATATTTGATGAAACAAAATTTTTTCGTTCTTTTTAATATAGATTCGTGATAGTATAGCAGTAGCGCAACAGCTGAAGATATAGCTCCATAGCATAGTGGTGACTAGTGACATACGGAGTCATTCATATGCTGTTAACAGAAGTTCAGGAATGCGGAAGAACTAAACTAACTCCTGTACAAGGGGGGGGGGGGGGGGGGGGGGGGAAGGAACGCTAGTACTTCTAATACATCTTTTAAATATATATATATACGATACGATACTACTTTTAGTTCACCTGCCTCAATCAGACATCTTGTTTGATATATCATATTTATACGACATTCTAGTTCGTATGCGAATTTTAGCCTATTCTGAATCAGTCTGGTTTAAGCCTTTAACTGAGGCATTTGGTTTGGTTTTAGGACTGCAAAAACAGATGGGGGCAGATCGTATGTATCTGCCGAGCACGAGCTTAATAAACAGAAATCCATGCTTGTCAGAGGCTCACAGCAGCTGAGATCAGCTCCACAACAAAAATCAAAGGACATTACATCCCAGAACGCAGGGTGCACACGATTAGGTAACATTTCTGCTTAAAGGCCGGAGCTCGCAGCAATGGACTTTGCAAAGCACAAATTGCAGCTACCAAACCAGCATACGTTTGAGTTCGGGACATCTGTTACCAAGAAGACAGTTCCACCCATCATACAATGGCTATAAACAGCCACAGCTAAGATACCAAAACAGAAGCCAAGCATTCACTTGGCCTAAGTAGAGCATCGACGGTTGTGCATATGCACAAGAACTAGAATCACAAACCAGACAGCAAAACGGGATATGCTTCCAAAATAGGTACCGATACGAAAGTGAAGCGTTTGCAAAGACTATTATACTGGAACCCAAGGTATCAAGATAGCACAATTTTCAGCATATGTCAGCACTCGCCGATCCGGATAACATTACTAGTACATAATAACTGTCCTTCAAAATTAATCGCCTCACGCAAAGGGAAACACCATGTCCATACTAGGGGCAACTTCACTCCATGGAAGAAGAGGTCGGGCCAGCGCCAAAGCCACTGCCGCCGCCACGGCCAAAGCCAGGTCTGCCACCACCAGAACCCTGCAGAATTTGTGGGGGTGGAAACAAATATCAGCAGGTATGAAATAGATTGTGCATGATGCTGCCTCATCCAATTCATTCGACATCCCTAAAAGACATTTGACATCCATAAAAGAACTATAACATAGCAAAAAACAACAAGGGAACAAAATCTAACAAAATAACTTGTATCCTACTCCCCCATTAAAACCAATATCTGACCAACTCACATTTGTCATTTCCAATTAGTATTGGCTTTCTGTTTGTAAATTAACTGGCTATCATGACCTAATTCAAATACTGGGAATAGAAAAAACAGAGTAAACCAAGCTCTATAATTTGAAACACTGGCAGCTCTCTTTAAAGTGAGACTGCTCTACAATTTGAAACACAGGCTGACTAAATACAGTTTAAAGTGAGACTTAGACGAAATGCAGCATGTCAGGAACTGGGAAACAATATACGGGAGGCATGGTTTGCGAGTCGTTAAGCTGAAACAATATGAGGAACAGAAGGATGCAAACAATTTACCCTGAAAGATGGCTGGAACTCTGCGGGGGCTCCACCCTTCTCACCACCGAAGTCACCAGGAGCACCACGAGGGCCACCACGGTACCCATCCCTGTCACCAAACCTTGGCCTGTCACCCTCAAAGCGAGGTGGGCCCCTACAGAATTTGCAAGCAAAGAGAAATAAATAAATTGCCTCATTCAATTTCAAAAGCAGGCAACAGGATAATCAGAGTAACCATCAGTAAGTCAAAACTCACAGTTTTGTAGATGCTATCTACCTAATGCCATAAATTAGCTTAATTAACAACTCACATCAAAGCACAAGTCTACAACAATGCACAACACCCTATGACAGATTCTATCAAAACATGCAGGTCCACAGTTTGTTTACATACTATATTTACTTGTGCATAATAGGCGCATGTCTAATAAATCTGCCAGCACCACAGCTACTGACAAATCCCAATCAGATATAGCATAACACAATGGGTGAATACACAAGCACATGACCTAATTGAATGATGAAATTTTAATAGCCCTACAAAAAGTGGAAAACCCACAACACTTTTAAGATCTGGTTATAATTCTGCCACTGAAATCATCACAAGACATGTGCAACAAACATGTAGAAACGTATCTGACTGCACAATTTAACATGGATATAGCAGAGCAACAAGAAAACAAAGCTTACCTTGGGCGGTCACCAGGAGGGCCAGAGCCAAACGGACGGCCCAGTGGCCTTGCAGACTTCTTGAGCGTGGCAGGCACGATCTCAGATGGCAGGTTGAGGTAGTTACGCAGGTGCTCGATGCCATCATTGGTGAGGTACCAGTAATAGTACTGCCAGGAGAAGGTCTCCCTGACGTACTCCTTGGACTTGAAGCTCTGCATGAGCTTGATCACCTGCAGGTTGGGCACGTCAATCTGCGGGTGCTTCGCCAGGTTGTAGTCCTTCTTGGCATACAGCACGCCCTCTGCAGCAACACATACATCAAGTGAGAAAAAGCTCCAGTCACTTATTCTATCACGATTCTGAATTCTCCATTTCTCTGAATTTCTAACAAACAAGGAGCCCATCTGTTTCAAAGGACTCTAGCTTCTAAACAATAAATGACAAATCCTGTTCAACAGAAGGTTATGTTCAGCTGATAAATCTTATTGCAAAGATTATAGGTTGTCGAAGATTTCGTCAACAAATCGAACTCTTAATACCATGCTACCGATCTATCTAAAATAGTGCAGTTTTTTTTACACTAAAGAGTAGACTAGCGTTTCCCTAGCAAGATTAGTACATCTTTCCCCTCCCAGACAAAGAAACATCACACAGACACAGGCTGCTACCCTCTAATACAAGTATAAAGGGGAACGAATTTCTTACCCTTGAAGAGGTACTTGCAGATCTCATTGCGGTTCTTCTTGGGGATGATCTGCGGGATAAGAAAAACAAACGCGAGATTAACACCGGCAACAAAGCATACGGGAGCCGAGGAGCGGCGGCGGATTGAGCCTCGGGGGTAGTTGCTTACCATGCTGGGCAGGCGGGTGAGCTCCGGGTGCTGGAGCGCCTGGGGCTCGAGAGGTGGCGGCGGGGGGGTGGGAGCAACAGAGAGGAACCCTAGCGACCGAGTCGGGTGAAGCTTTTATATAGCCGCCGCCGCGGTGTAGGGTTTGCTTCGGGGAGCAGGGGGAGAGCGAGCCAGGGGTATAACCGTCAGAAACTCGGAATGGTGGAGGCCCTGAGGCATCTGGGCTTTAAGGCCGAATGATCCGGCCCGTTTATTTGCTGCGTACGGGCCCGTGGGCTGCTTGCTCGGCCGTTTTGGACAGATCTGGGACGGAAGGTGTTGGGGATTTTGATCCATCATCATCAGCGCCCATTTTCTTTCTTTGACCAAAACATTTTCATTCCTTTCAAATTGTTGCATTAATAGTTTTCTTGGTGCTCAAAAAATTAATAGTTTTCTCAAAACAAATTGTTGCATTAATGAGGTATAAAAAATATTTTGCATTTTGAACACCCTGAAAGTCCAACGTTTCAAATAAAAAGTAGTAGACGATCAATGAGCTTACAAGACTTCCAATTTTCCTTTCAAAATTCAATTTGCGAGTGAAGCGAGGAAATGCCTTTCAAGTTTGAGATGTCCGAGTTAGTCGCATGGGAGAATCTGAACAGTCTAAAAAAAATTCTCTACGGATTTCGCGAAAGAAAAAGGTGTCTGTATGGTACTACAATATTTCATTATGCTTACATGAGATCAATCCAGAGCAATTGCAGGCCGTGGCCACCGCCGACAACTACCTGTCGGCGTAGGACGCACGGCAATGGCCAGCACGTAACCATCTGGACAGCGATTCCCGGTGGAAACGTCGATGCCGATCCTTCTTCACTAGTCGTGGTCGGAGCCAGCTCCTCGCACCTCCAAAAAGACACAGGACCTATGGCCGGATTAGCTTGTTGCCCATAATGGAATTCGTTACTTCTCCGGCCCGTATCAATCACAGGTTCATCGTGCAGTAGGGGCTTGCCCCTCCTGTTTCACTAAAACCAATCACAGGTTCATAGCTATCTGAACCTCTGGCCAACCACAGCAGGCAAATATCATGGGAACTTTTTGTGGCTACCTGATTGCAATTGCTTGTCAAAACCTGTTCAAATCTTGTGATTGTGTACCAAACAATTGCAGATACATCAGGCATTCAAGTTTCAACCACCTAGCAACCTTGACCATTCAGTCTGAACAATTGATTCATCACATACTAGTGTTTGGTACACCCCCAGGCCCTAGCAGACTTGAGCATTCTGTCTGAGCAGTTGCATAATCAGACTATCAGTGTCATATGACAGGAAGTGCAGCTAGTGTAGTGACATCAGAAAACAAAACACAGATGCTCAAAACAGGCAGCATGGTTTATATGTGATTGGCCCATCCTAAAGGAACGGTGTTTCACCTATAGCAATGCTCAATATTTTTTTCACCTCCAGTAGACACACATTTACCCCATACAGATCATCTCTCAAATAAATACGACCCCGGAATAAAACAACCAAAAAATCACTATGCCTAACATATTAATCCGACAATGTACAGATACCACCACGACGATCACCATTGGTGCTTGCAGAGCTCGTGTGCCCGACTGACCAACCGACGAGACAGCAAATGAGCCTTTTTGTGGCCTCGCGGCATACAGATGTTTGGTCAGGCACGAGGATTCCCAAGGATCACCACTTTTCCTGATAGCTAGGTGCCTATGTCTCAGTCTTGAGTTCTCCATTTGAAAGGCTCTCCTCCTTTCGGTGTGTCTTTTGGCGTGTTGTCCCCACTGCTATCGCCCGGTTCGCTTGCAGGTGTTTCGACTGATCTCGCTTGAGTTGGAGCCTTGCCACCCCGACGTTCCTGCCAAGAGAGTAGCAAAAAGCTAGCAATCTAGTTTGTATAGTTTTGGAAAACATTGCTATACTTTTACAAGAATTTTGAAATTATTAGAAGACAAACACTCAGGTAACCAAGCAAAAACAAACACTCAAGCAATTCAGGGACGGACCCGTAGGGATACTTGATTAACACGTCAGCAGAAGATGAGAAGATGTTACTCAGGTAATCTAAATGTAAACAATGAGCACAGAACAAGGTGATCATTATGATGACTTGGCTAGCAATAATATTTTGGTGTACAAAATCAATGCAAATCATCATAATCAAATAGTGGACTCTCAAAAATAAGTTCATAAATATCCACATGCCACTTTGACTTACATCTCTGTAGGGAAAATCATCAACTTCAAGCATGTGAATGACATGCCCAATCTTCGGCCTTTTGCGAGCTTCAGGATCTACGCACCGCAAAGCCACTAGCAAAGCCTTCTTCAATGCCCTAGAAGTAGGCTTCTCGGTCATCTTCGGATCCAAAACCCCTTCGGAGTTTCGGTTGCTGACCATTGTCTTCAGCCATTCAACAAGATTAACCTGAAAAGTATTACTCCATACAGCTAAGAAATGCATTTCACAGGATCTTTAGTTATCATCCGTAAGGAGCAAGGGCATTACTAACCTCCCCTGGTGGCCTGTTGTAATCAACAGGAACCCGGCCAGATATTATTTCCATGATAAGGATTCCAAAACTATAGACATCACTAGTTTCATTTAACATGCCAGTGCCCGCATATTCTGGCGCAACATACCTGCAAATAATAAAATAAAAATAAGCCACCACATTTTTGTATATCTTGTATGATCCTAATTTTACAGGTAGAGAGTTGATGTCTAACCCAAATGTCCCCATGACCCTGGTTGTGACGTAACTCCTCTCTGAACCCAAAAGCTTTGCTAGCCCGAAATCAGAAAGTTTAGCATTCCAACGCTTGTCAAGGAGAATATTGCTTGACTTCACATCACGGTGAACAACCTTTGGTTCAAGCCCCTCATGCAAATACATTAAGCTGCACAGTTAGGTAAAATAATGTAAGCAGACAGTGACAACAAAAATATTATATAGATAGCAGATATAAGCTGAAAAGTGGATACCCTTTTGCTGTTCCCAGAATAATCTTCATTCTGATATCCCATGTAAGAGGGCTCACAGGACCAACATCACCATGGAGCCATTGCTCCAAGTTTCCGTTATTGACATACTCATACACAAGCATCCTGAAAAAAAAAAAAAACATATTCAACAAAATTTGTGGTATAAGCTCCTCTCTTCTAAAGCACAACAATCTGAGATAAAGCTGATATTCATATGAGAAAAAAACCTTTGGTTCCCTTCAGCACAGTATCCTAACAGTCGCACCAGGTTCTTGTGCCGCACTCGCCCAATCGCTTCCACCTCAACCTTGAATTCCCTCTCTGCCTGCCCCCTAACAAATCCGAGCATCACATTTTACTAATTCAGCGACACTAAAATCACAGATACAGACATATATTTCATCATCTATGAATAAGCAGACTTCACTACTAAGCATGAATCATAGAAAACACGACTTGGTTGGGTATGTCAGCATCTGAATTGTCAACATCTCCATTGACCATTCGTGTGCATCTTGCTTAGACTACAATCGACAGTTTCTAAAAATAAAGGAAACCAATTCAACACATAAGCTTCTAAATACGGCTACGATTCAGCTTACAGGTAGCATCAGTACCTGTTGTTGAGCAGGTTCTTGACGGCGACCTGCACGCCGCCCTCGAGGACGCCGTGGTAGACGATGCCGTAGCCGCCCTCGCCGATTACCTTCTCGTCGGCGAACATTGAAGTGGCGTCCTCCAGCTCCTTGAGCGTGTACCAGTGGCCCCATCCCAGGTGGGACACCTCGGGGACCCCGGGCTCCCCTCCCCCGCCGCGGCTCTCGCCGCTGGCGCCCCGCGACGACGGGCCCCCGCTCCGCTGGTGGTGCGGCGGCGGCGGCTGCTCCGGGAACGTGATGCGGTGCTCCTTCCCGGTCTCGATCTGGATGGAGTCCGGCGGCGGCGCCTGGAGCACTTGCGCGAGCGGCGTCTTGGCCGGGGCGGCGGGGGCCGCGGTGCCGCGGGAGGGCACCTCCTGGATGTCCTTTGGGGGCTTGGCGGGGTGCTTGGCCTGGGCATTGGGGACGACGACGGGAAGGTGGAGGACAGGGGTGGCCGGGACGGCGCGGCGGCGTCGGCGGCGGCGGGAGGCGACGAGGCACAGCAGGGAGAGGAGGACGAGGAGGAGCACGAAGGCGGCGCCGACACCGATGCCGACGAGCTCCCAGAGGTGGAGCCCGAACACCAGCGTGCCCTGGTCGGAGGAGTCCGACATGGGCGCCGCGCTGCCCAGCTCCCTCCTTCCGGGCTCAAACAGAAATGGCGGATCTCCCCGGAGCCCGAGCAGAATTGGGCACTAAAGAACGATTTTTTTCAAGAAAAAAATCGCCAAAGACTGGGGTTTTGCAGGGAATTTGGTGAGCTAGATTGGATTCTCGCAGGGAACAAATAAGTGGGCAAACAAAGTGGCCAAGAACAAAGAATCTCTGCGATTTCTGCAGGGGGGCAGTGGGAAAGGTAGGACTTTGGGGAGGAGGAAGGGATTTAGGACAGGATGGAGTGACGAAAAAGGTGGATTTGGAGGGTGATTGGGCCCAAAAGGGTTGGATTTGGGGGCAATGTGGGGCGCGGAGAGGGGATCATTTCGAGGGTGTGAGGAGGGAAGCGAGGTTAATTTAGCTCTGATGATGCGAGGATGGATTTTGGTTGTGGAGGGTGAGGGGAGGGTGGTGGTGGTGGTGGTGAGGTGTGGCCTGGGTGGTTGGTGGCGATCATTAGAGGCCAATCACATCCCAAATCAACAAGAAATGCAGAGGAAGGCATGGATAGTACAAAAGTGACTGCTCAGAGTAGAGTGAGAGTGAGAGTGAGTGAGAGGTCAGGGGAGGGGAGGGGAGGGAGTGGAGAACAGGGCATGGAGGAGTGGACTCCAGAATCCAGGACCAGTGAGAGGGAGGAGCAGTGACAGCCTGACAGGATGCTGCGGGCTTTGCATAATTGTATCAGCGACTTGGAATTCGGTGATAGGGAAGTCAATACCGGATACCTAAACAAATACAGGATATTTTGAGGCTTCATACGAGCTCGGTTTCAGACCAGAGGGGGCCACGAGAGAGCGAGTCTTTTACGGGTATGCCATTACCAAATATGGTGGTTACCTATGTGTTATTAAAAAGTTTGTAGATATCTGTGTGCCATCGTGTGGACTTTCTTTTACCTGTGCGTCATTCCGTCCACTTCAGTTAGAGTTTAGCCCTGATAGGTGGGACCCATCTATGGAAAATGACCTATATGCACCTGGCCTTATCTCTCAATGGTAAGTGGGACCCACCTGTCATCCCTCTCCTTCGTCCCATCTCGAGCTCCATCCATGGCGCGGGGCGGGGCAGAGCCGGGCGGCGCGAGGCCAGGCCAGCCGGCCAGGCCGCCTGCACGGGGCAAGGCCGGCGCGGGCAGCCAGATAGGCCGTCGGCGCGGCGCCAAGCCAGCGTGGGGCGGGGCCGCCGGGCGGAGGACGGCTGGATGACGCGGGGGCGACACCGACGGCGCGCGGCCAAGCTGCCGGCGCGGGGGTGGAGGGCGGGTAGGAGAGACAGAGAGGTGGGAGATGGACATGGAGAAGAAAAGAGAGGAAGGTTAGGGATGACAAGTGGGCCCTACGGCGTAGAAGCGCAAAATAGTCTTTTCCTACCTCCGTTAGCATATGTTAGTCCTCCATCCGTCCAAAATGGCGCAGAGGTAAAAAAAATGTTCATGCGATGGCACGCAGTGTCTACAAACTTTTTTAGTGGCACGTAGGTAACCACCATCTTTTTTAATGGCATAGACGTAAAAGACTCTGAGAGAGTTGCAAACCCACGGTTTCAAGCGTAGAAATTTCTCTAGAAACTGGATGGTTCTTTTATGAAGTTGGGCATGTTTAGTTACAGAGAGAGGATAAATAGTTTTTTACCTAGAAAACGTGTCAGTTCATTTGTTCTGTTTGTATACGTCTTC
The DNA here is from genome assembly GCA_015476505.1 of Urochloa ruziziensis. NCBI lineage: Eukaryota > Viridiplantae > Streptophyta > Magnoliopsida > Poales > Poaceae > Urochloa > Urochloa ruziziensis. The sequence continues at coordinate 34,531,561 of CM027125.1, read as the reverse complement.
CACTTTTTACTTTTTCATCGGATTTAAACAACCCATTTGTGTTTGAGATTTGTATGGAATTTCTATTTTTTTTGAGCCTGTAAATTTATAGGTAGTCATATTGGTGTGTATGGGAATGAGAAGATATTCTAAATTGGGATGGGTAGTCATCACCGACTTTTGTGTTCTTAGCAACTAAATCTGCCGACAATGTTAGACTACGCACAGCCATAGGATTTTGTGGTGGGTCTACCTCCGTACATAGACTCCGTGTACATACGAGATGCGTACTGATCCGTCCTGTTCAATAGTGTCTCATAGGTTGTCACAATCACCACGCACGTCTATGTAGCAAACTGTGGTGCTTGCCACATTGCAGAAGTCGTGTAGGATACGAGTATAATGACAGGATATTGACGTTGGGATTGCTTAATGCAACTTACACAAAGACGATGCTTTCATACTCGATTGACAATGTCATACAAATCGTGGCATGGCAATGGGGGTTCCAAAGGAAAAACGTTGCAAAGATTCTTCTTTGCTGTAGACCTGTAGTAGCTCGTGCACCGAGTCCAGGACGGACGTACACGGCCGTACATGGTCGGAGGCGGGAGGCCGCTATCGCAGATTCGCAGCGAGCGAGACGCCGTCGTTTTGGTTGCCAACCGCAACACCACCTCATCCCACGTGATTCTCGGCCTCCTCGGAGCGCAAGTTGCACATTGCTGGTGAATGTACGGTCCTCGGAATAAGAGACTTGCTGGCCGAAGATGTTTGTGTTCCGTGGAAGACTGTTTCTTTTCCACCTGCAGCTTCAATTCTTCATAGTTCTTCGGTCTTTGAGCAGATTTTTTTTTTGGTAAAAAGAAACTTTGTAGCATGCTCTGTAAACAATACCCACTCCAAATAAAGAGAGTAAATGTTGTTCGAACTGTGTCTTCACATTTAAAATAGGAAAAAAGTTTAGTAATACTTTTTTCTCCCGACAATCTTCTGGTTTTAGTTTTCGGCTTGTGCCTAGATTAAGTTTGTTCCGAAAATGTTTAAAACCATGCAGATGGGTCTCATGGCGGTTTCTTTTGTCTAATTTAACATGTGAGAGACGGGAGTTAAACAGAGAGTTAAATTAGACTGGCCACGTGAAACGAAATGCTCGGATTTATCTTAAGACCCATTTTCTAGGTGGAGTATGTATTTGTTGTGTATGATGCTTGAACCATAGACCTCTCACAGTCATGTCTTTATCCCTGCAAGTTCTCCATTCATGGAAAGTGCGCTCTTTCCATGAAAATTGGCACACCATAACTCTTTCGGCAGGAAATTGCACAGAACTGAGCAAACAGCCACGCGTGCCACCACAACCTCCAAAAGCACACAACCGATCTGTTACATGCATGTGCTGTCATAACGCAACGGTAGTTCAGAAGAGAAACGATAACCAGACCAAAGTGTTCACTGTGCCGCCCGCGATAATTGCAAGCGGGGTAGTTGGCGAGCGCATCACCGATCCCTGCTTATACTCTACTGACTGGCGTGACTGCGCCGTTTGGCCGGACTCGTCAGTCCCTGCGTAAGAACACACGAGAACAGACAACAATGACACCAGCAATTCAATCCCTAGCTGATTGCAATCGCAGCGGCACTCTTGGTTCCGATCAGCCACCTGCAAATGCGACAAACATGGCAGGATCTCAAACATTTTTTTTGCTGTTAATTTTCCCATCGACTCAAACTGATGTGTTCTGTTCTTCCACAACGATGTATGTATAGTATATCTCCCCACCAATCAAGGGATGTACAAATCAGGCCTGCATCTACACTGATCACCGGGTTGTACAAGATGAGAACTGCCAGAGCAAAATGAGCTGATCTTGTGCATGACTGACATCTCTAAATCTTTTTTTCGCTGTGTTGCTACTTACTTCCAAGATGGCCCAAAACTTTTCTGTGAACATCTTCCTACTGCAGTTCACCTACTGGCGCCTCGTTCAGCCATAGGCAGTGGATGAAATCGTACAGCTTTGCGCTCACACTTACCTGCCCAAAGTGAAGAGTTAGTGGCGCTACTGGTTATGAAGTGTCATTATGGGAATGATAAGGGGAAAAGAAAAGGAATAAACCTTGTACGGTGTCGGATTTAGCCGCCGGATGTGGTCAGGCCGCAGCTTTTCAAGCTGTTGCATGCAGCGGCTTCTGATCTTGTCCAAAGAAGGCAGCTCTGCTCTGGGTTTATCTGCAGGGAAACACAGGTGCACATGTCACTGAAGCATAACAAGACAATCAGTAAGTCGAGAGTGAGGACACTACAAGCCTATATTATTTTAAGGATCCCACAGGTAATTGTTATTCAGGGTTTGATGAGGTTACTTTTCCTAAACGTCTCCTATTTTTGTTCAAGAAAGATCCTGGAGCAACATGAAAAAGTTGTTGCAGGGGCAATATCAACATGATACAGCACTAGAAATCTACAGAATAACCTCAAGGAAAGATTTTGAATCCGCCACCTGTTTTTTCAAGACTTTACTGCTTAATAAAAATGTAGTGCAAAAAGAGGTTCCTCTCAACTTTTAAAGGATATATGGTGCAGATGCTGATTACTTCTCTTTCCGATTATCAGTTTCCAAAATTTAGTCACGACTTGGTCCATGATCACTGACAAAATTCTATTTACAAGAAAGATAAAATATCCATACCTGATCTCCCAGGCCAATAGCACTGGAGAAGCTCCTCAACATGTTGGGGGACAACATATGCTCTCTTTGATTCAATGAATGGATGGCGGCAGAGGATTCGTTCTCCTGCCTGCAATATTTTGACATTATGAAATCCAGTTTAAACATTGGAGGTTACTGCAAATGAAGATGACAAAGACAAGATACAGAACATAGGAAGCATGCGATGAACTCAAGTTACTCTAGATTAGCTATGTTCGATTCCAAGGTAGATTCTACAATTCTGTTCTTTGATAATTAAAGAATCTTTTGCTAAGTATAAAGCTCACATGTGAATAAAAGAAAACAGAGGTATATTTTACCTTAGGTGATGGTTCACTTTCACGAATCATGATGTCCACCAGTGGATAGCCTTCTTTCCCGTACAATCTGAAACATCGCTTTTTGCATGGAATGGAAACCTGAAATTACATCGTACCATCAGTAAACTATACATAGAAACCAATTACTTCAGACATTAGAATACCGGACATTCGTACTTTTGCCACATCCTCAGAGAGTTTAATACGAGGTTTACTATTGATCTCAACTAGCTTAAAGACACAGCCAAGAGCAGCCTGGGAATAACACGTTACAAGATAAGTTCCAATCCCAAAGGCATCAACCTCATGACCCTGCAAAGAAACGGATATTTTAAATTATATCTGCAATGGATAGGATTAAAAAGAAATAGAAATACACCTCAGAACACAGAAATGCATCTGATTGGCAACACAGCTGCCATCATATAAAAAGATAAAAATAAGACGGTTTTTATGAATTGCAATATCGATCCTGAGATAAATTTATTACCTGTTTGTTGAGGGCATCAATGGTTTCCTCATTCAGGTCATTGCTAGCAGTGATGACCATCTTCCCAAAACCAGGTACATTAAACTCCTTCTCTACAGCACAAAACACTTTCCGTGCTTCTATAGACAAATAGGCCAGATCACCAGAATCTAATCTAATACCAGATGCCTTGTACCTACAAAAGAAGATATTATTAGGCAAAATGAGTTGTTTAAAATTTGAGAAAATATCAGGCTATTTCTTATCTCAGTTAACCATGGACACATAAGAAACCAAACCAAATAGAAATGACAAAATATGCAGACAATTCTCATCTGTATTCCCGAACCATAGAGGAGTCTTGATTACCTAGATATTGCAGCTTATTTTGCAACAAAGCACATCAGTATTACTCAGTCCCTGATTGGCAGGGCTTCAAATTATAAACAAAAGTTGTTAAAAGTTTAAACAATACCAAATTATATGCTACTGGTGTGACTTTTTTTATTAACTTAAGCTTCATCTGTTTTTTTTCCTTTTTCTTTTAATTTTTAGTACATGACATTTCCATGGAAAGACAGGGCTGTTGGTCAAACGCACACGTAATGAGCATCAAAGGACATTTGACATACCCTAAGTCATGTAGTGCTAGAGCCACAGCGCAGAAATTTGGAATACCACTTCGCATAACCTGAAGGTAAATAATAATAGCAATAATTATGCTCCAGACAGTAAGGACTAGAGATGCAGCACAAAAACGGAAGCATCCACACTCTGCAGATGAAGAGCAGCAGTGACATAAGAGATGGTGAGTGTGGCTTATGCACAGTTAAAGACATACATGAATCAAAATAAATGCCAATTTAGCAATAATAGTAAAAACACATTTTTTTAGGAATCGTGCAATCACCTATCACCATTCTCTTAGGTAAAAATAAGTCCATACATGTCTCTGCCTATAGTACCAACAAACACTGCAGTAAACAATAGATCACGGTTTCTTAATACCAGCATTGAATATGAGGATCATTTGGTAACATCAGAATTGAGAAAAGGAGAACCATTTGAAAGTTAAACAGAAAATCTTGAAGTCACTGACAAATATCAAATGGGAGGTTTCAGACATATGCACCACCTCAAGAGAAGAGTGTTGGCCCTATTCATTCAGGCACAAATAACAAACAGCAAAACTAAGCCAAACAAACTAACAACTCACGTCGTAAGTGTCCACAAGAGCTAGGAAGTTGCTTGGAAAAGCCAATGCATAGGATGCAAATGCCGCCAGCTCACTTTGGTTTGTATAACCAAATACACCGCCTAATGAATCTGCTACCTGAAATCAATTGGAAAAGTGAACATAAGAATACTGTGACAACTAAAACCAATGCAACAAGGTTCTGCAATCACACCTGTATCTTTTGAAGCCATTCCTGCACTAAACTAACAAAATCCTGGCAGACTCTTGAACCATCTTTACTCCTGAGGGTCTTGTCAGGGATCTCATCAAGGCTCTGAAAGTTTTGAAATTTTACTAAATCAGGAAAGGACCAACTCACAATAAATGGCACAAAAAGGAAAATGTACCCCAAAATGTGTTCTAAGCATGAATTTCCGTAGATGCAAATGCAAAGGAAAGTACCACCTGTTGTGCACACTGCACAAAAATGGCATGAAAAGGAGTCACTGTGGTCAAATGATAATCCATGGGTTTTGCATCAGACTAAAAGAACATAATGAAAGAAAACTAGCATGGCTGAAAAAGAAGGAATGGACTGTGTTAACCGGAATCGTAAAAGTGGGGCTAGCAATCAATGCAGTGAACAAAAAAGGTTTTGTTTTACGAATGAAACTGTATGCACAGAAATAATGCTCTCCAGTGACAAAAGTTATTGTATCCGTGAAAGTTCTCATTCATTCATAACAGGAATGGTATTTTACTGACCATATATGAGCTAACAAAAGCATGAGAATGTGTTCCACGAAGTGGTATGCCAAACAAATTTCCAGCCAACACATTACTGCAAAAACAAGAAGAAATTAAACAAATAGTGAACATTGTTAGTGTATATAGAAAGGCCCATCTAGAGGCCCATGTACCTCATGTATTTAGCCCACCCTTCTAGGGATGGAAGAATAGACAGTAATTTTCCTCCTCTAGCATGGTATCAAGCTAGGGTTCCCGGTTCCCTCTCCCTCCCAGCCCCTCCCGATCCAGCCGCCGCCGCCGCCGTCGCCGGCCATGGCCGGCCGGCCGCCGCCGCCGCCGGGCTTCCCTCCCCTCTCCTCTTTCCCACCCCTCCCTTCCTCTGCCGCGCGCGCCGCCGGGCTTCCCTCTGCCCGCGCCCCTGCGCCATCCTCTGCTTCCGCCGCCGCCGGGGCCTGGGCTGCCGTCGCCGCCGCCCAGCCGCCCCTGGCGCCGCCGCCGGAGGTCCCTGACCTCGCCCTGGCGCCCGCCGACGCCTCCCTTCCCGCCGCCCCGCCTCTACGGCCCTCTGCGGCGGCTGTGGCGGCGGCAATCGCCGCCGGGCTCGGCATGCCGCCGCCGGGCCAGACGGCGCCGAACCAGGCGCCCCCGGCGCCCCCTTCTCCGCCTGGCGCCTCCCTCACCGCTGCCCCTGGCGCCCAGGCCGCCCCTGGCGCCCAGGCCGCCCCTGCAGCCCAGATCGGGGCCCAGATTGGGGCCCAGATCGGGGCCCAGATTGGGGCTGCGGGCCTGGGCCAGGGTGCGGGCCTGGGCCAGGGCGCGGGCCTGGCCCACCCTGCTGCCACTTCATCGGCCGCCGCCTCTCTCGCCTCTGCCCTCCTCGCAGCAAAGACCGAGGCGGCTGCTGCTGAGGAGCGTGTCCGCGCTGCTGCCCTCGCCTGGGAGCGCGAGCGCACCGCAGCGGACACCCTCGCACGCCAGGTCCGCGGAGGCGGAGCAGTACCTCTTCGCCATCTCTGCCGGGAAGCAGCCCGTCGTCACCGACGCTGGCGCCACTTCTTCCTACCAGGCGCCGCCCGTTGTTTCCACGCCGCCCGCCGGTTCTGCTTCCCGCCCCGACCCGACCGATCCGGTCGTCGCCCACCTCCACCTTCACGCGGCCGGGGTCCAGAGCATCCGCACCATGGTCACCGTCGTCCTCGACCCCGCGTCCACCGCCTACGGACGCTGGAGGGACCAGGTCCTCCTCGCCCTCAGCCGCTACGCCCTCGACGACCACGTTCTCCTCGACACGCCTGCTGCGGAGCGCGACGTGTCGTGGAGGCGCCTCGACAGCGTCGTCCGTTCCTGGATCTTTGGGACCATCTCGCTGGATCTCCAGGACCTCGTTCGGACTCCCGGGGGCACCGCTCGCCAGGCCTGGCTGACCCTCGAGGGCCAGTTCTTGGGCAACGCCGAGCACCGTATTCTTCGCCTCGACACTTCGCTCCGCAACTTCGTCCAGGGCGACCTCTCCGTCGGTGAGTACTTGCCGCAGGCTGAAGAGCATGGCCGACGACCTTCACGCCCTGGGGTCTCCGGTGCCCGACCGGACCCTGGTGCTCCACGCTTTGCGCGGCCTCAACGACAACTACGAGCTCATGCGGTCTTGGCTTCCCCGTCAGCGGCCCTTTCCCACCTTCCACCAGGTCTGTGAAGACCTCTCGCTGGATGAGATCGCGCGCGGTCTCGCGCCTGGCTCGTCCTCCTCGTCCACCTCCACCGCGCTCGTCGCTCCACCGACTTCTTCGACGCCACCTGCCACCTCTCTCCTGGGCACTCCTCCGCCAGCTTCTCCCGGCCCGAGCGGGGGTGGAGGGGGCCGTGGTGGTGGCTCTGGTGGTGGTGGTGGACGTCGTCGCCGTGGGGGCCGTGGTGGTGGACGCGGGGGCCGTGGTGGTGGCTCCGGAGGTGGTGGCTCCGGTGGAGCCGGCACCAGCGGAGCACCGGGATCTTCGGCCTCGTCGTCCGTTCCTGGTGGTGCACCCTGGCCATCCTACACCCACCCATGGTCAGGGCGCATCTCCATGTGGCCGTTCGGCCAACCTGCGGCCATGTTCGCCGCGCCTCCTCAGCAGTGCTTGACTACTTGGACACCACCTGCTGCGCCGAGCCATCCTCCACTCACCTGGGCGCCTCCGCCACAGTCCTACCCGCCACCCGATCGGGCCTGGTGGTGGGTGGGATGCCACTGCTCTGGCACAGTCGTTCAGTACCATGGGCCTGACACCGCCAGTGAGCAACGAGTGGATCGCCGACTCGGGAGCCTCGTTCCACACCACCCCGGATGCTGGTATACTTTCCTCTGTACACCCACCACACCCCTCCTATCCTTCTTCTATCATGGTCGGGAATGGGTCGTGTCTTCCTGTCACTTCTGTGGGCACTGCGACGGGTTCTTTTCGTCTTCCTCATGTTCTTGTTGCTCCACAGATGGTCCACAATCTTCTTTCTATTCGTCAGTTTACTACTGACAACTCTTGTTCTGTTGAATTTGACTCTTCTGGTCTTACTGTGAAGGATCTGGCTTCCCGACGTCCGCTCCTCCGATGTGATAGTTCGGGGCCCCTCTACAGCATCCGCCTCCCTACTTCCGCTGCTTCACCTGCGGCTGCCACTGCTTCCACTCCTTCAGCTGCTTTCGTCATGACACCATCGTCTGCTACTTGGCACCGCCGGCTCGGTCATCCCGGCCGCGACGTTTTGGCTCAGCTTAGTCGTAGTGCAGATGTTCCGTGTACTAGGACTGCTGATGAGCACCTTTGTCATGCTTGCCAGTTAGGTCGTCATGTTCGACTTCCTTTTTCTTCTTCTTCTTCGCATGCGAGTCATGCTTTTGATCTTATACATTGTGATCTGTGGACATCACCTGTACTCAGCCTCTCTGGCTTTAAGTACTATCTTGTGGTAGTTGATGATTTCTCCCATTACTCTTGGACTTTTCCTTTGCGTGCTAAGTCTGACACTTTTCCTACCCTCTTTCGCTTCTTTGCCTGGGTGTCTACACAGTTCGGCCTCACTGTCAAGGCCGTCCAGTGCGACAACGGCCGTGAGTTCGACAACCGCACCTCTCGTGACTTCTTCCTCTCTCGCGGTGTTCAGCTCCGCATGTCTTGTCCGTATACTTCCTCTCAGAACGGCAAGGCTGAGCGGATGATTCGCACCACGAACGATGTCGTTCGCACGCTTCTCCTCCAGGCCTCCCTGCCTCCTCGTTTCTGGGCTGAGGGGCTTCACACTGCCACATATCTGCTTAACCGTCTTCCGTCCATAGCTTCTCCTGCTCCTACACCTCACCACGCCCTCTTTGGCACCCCGCCCCGTTACGACCATCTTCGTGTCTTTGGGTGTGCGTGCTATCCTAACATTTCTGCCACTGCTCCGCACAAGTTGGCTCCTCGGTCGACTCGTTGCGTGTTTCTCGGGTACTCCCCTGATCATAAGGGGTACCGCTGCTTCGACCTCACTTCTCGTCGAGTTCTTATCTCCCGACACGTTGTGTTTGACGAGTCGGATTTCCCCTACTCCACCTCCTCCACCCCGACTCCTGACCCGGAGTTGGACTCCATGTTTTTGACTGACCGGTGGTCCAGCCACCTGTTTCTGTCTCTCCTTTTCTGACAGGTTCTCCCGCGCCACGCGCGGCCCCGGTGCCCTCCGCTCGGGCCCCGCCTGGCGCCGCTGCCTGTGCCAGCGCCTCGTGCGGCCCCGGCGACCTCTCCCGCGCCACGCGCGGCCCGGTGCCCTCCGCTCTGCCCCGCATGGCGCCGCTGCCTGTGCCAGCGCCTCGCGCGGCCCCCGGCGTCCCCTCCCGCGCCACGCGCGGCCCCGGCGTCGCCTCCCGCGCCACACGCGGCCCCGGGGCCCCCTCCCGCGCGCTTCGCGCAGCCTGCTCGGGTCTACAGCCGACGGTCGGTGCAGGCTCAGCAGCAGCCGCACCGGCCTCCGTCTCCACCGCCACCAGAGTCGTCTTCTCCGCCTCCTCCACCGGACCCGCCGGCCCCGGCTCGGGCCCTTGCGCGTTTGGATCCGGTGGTCTACCACCCGCCTGTCATCCATCGGGATCCCAGTCACACTCATCCCATGGTGACACGACGGGCGGCGGGCGTTCGTCAGCCTGCGGCTCTCTCCGCCTCCGGGGGAGAGTCAGGGATCTCTCCGGTACCCTCCTCCGTCCGTGAGGCCCTTGCAGACCCTCACTGGCGCCAGGCGATGGAGGAGGAGTACGAGGCTCTTCTTGCCAACCAGACGTGGGACCTCGTGCCGCGTCCGTCTGGTTGCAATGTTGTCACCGGCAAGTGGATTTGGACGCATAAGCGTCGGGCTGATGGTTCTCTGGATCGATACAAGGCTCGCTGGGTTCTTCGCGGTTTCACTCAGCGCCCTGGTGTGGACTATGATGAGACTTTCAGTCCGGTGGTGAAGCCTGCGACAGTGCGTACTGTTCTCTCTATTGCTCTCTCTCAGTCTTGGCTCGTACATCAGCTGGATGTGAAGAATGCATTTCTTCATGGCACCCTGACAGAGACAGTCTATTGCAGCCAGCCGGCCGGTTTTGTGGACTCTAGTCGTCCGGACCTTGTCTGTCGCCTCAACAAGTCACTTTATGGTCTGAAGCAGGCTCCACGGGCATGGTACTCTCGCTTCACCTCCTTTGTGGTCTCGTTGGGGTTCACCGAGTGCAAGTCCGACACTTCTCTGTTTGTATACCGCCGTGGCTCTGAGACTGCTTATCTGCTACTCTATGTTGATGATATCATCCTGGTTGCTTCCAGTCAGACACTGCTTCAGCGCATCATTCAGTCCCTACAGCAGGAATTTGCTATGAAGGATCTCGGTGAGCTCCATCACTTTCTAGGTGTCACTGTCGAGCCTCGTCCCTCCGGCCTCTTCCTTCACCAGCGCCAATATGCACTTGAGATTCTGGAGCGCGCAGGTATGACTGACTGCAAGCCTTGCTCCACTCCGGTTGATACACAGGCCAAGCTTCCTGCAGCTGAGGGTGCTCCTGTTGCTGACCCGACTGCTTACCAGCGTATCGCTGGTGCGTTGCTCTACCTCACTTTCACCAGGCCGGATATCACGTATGCAGTTCAGCAGGTCTGCCTTCATATGCATGATCCTCGAGAGCCACACCTTGCCGCGCTGAAGCGGCTTCTTCGATACATTCGTGGTACAGTTGACTGCGGTCTTGCTCTTCACCGATCTCCTACCACAGAGCTTGTCGTCTACACCGACGCTGACTGGGCTGGCTGTCCTGACACACGTCGCTCCACTTCTGGGTATGCCGTCTTCCTTGGCGGCAACCTGGTCTCCTGGTCGTCCAAGCGACAGTCGGTCGTCTCCCGCTCCAGTGCAGAGGCGGAGTACCGGGCTGTTGCTAACGGCGTTGCGGAGGCGTCCTGGTTGCGTCAGCTCTTGGCAGAGCTTCACAGCCCGCTTGCCAAGAGCACGCTTGTCTACTGCGACAATGTCAGCGCCGTGTATCTCTCGTCGAACCCAGTTCAGCATCAGCGGACGAAGCATGTGGAGATTGATCTGCACTTTGTCAGAGATCGCGTCGCCATCGGCCAGGTTCGGGTTCTTCATGTCCTGACCACCTCGCAGTTCGCGGACATATTCACCAAGGGACTCCCCTCCACGACATTCTCTGAGTTCCGCTCCAGTCTCAACGTAGTCAGTGGCTAGTTGTGACTGCGGGGGAGTGTTGTATGTATGGTGTTTCTTGCCCAGTCTTGTACTCCGCTGCGCCGGCAGTACAGACTGCGGGGGAGTGTTTCTTGTATTGTTTATTGTCCAGTCTTGTACTTCGCTGCGCCGGTAGTACAGACTGCGGGGGAGTGTTAGTGTATATAGAAAGGCCCATCTAGAGGCCCATGTACCTCATGTATTTAGCCCACCCTTCTAGGGATGGAAGAATAGACAGTAATTTTCCTCCTCTAGCAAACATATTTGACATTTCGGTAAAGGAGAAAAAGGCTAAGCAATGCTATAATAACTGAAAATATACTGCTTCTTCAAACATCATTATAAAGAGCAAAGGCCATAAATATACTGGATTCTACTTATTCTACTTATAAATTTTAGAAGTGAAAGAACCCACCTGGTTGCATCAAAACCTCCCATAAAACAATATTTTGAGGCACTTATTGCACCATCAGGTCCCTGCAGTAATAAATTTCGTAGTGATAGTTAAACACAAAAATACTAACTTGTACAATAAGGTGTTGCAATGAGAGTTGAAAAGGAGAGGATAATAATAGCACACCTGCGCTCGTCTTAAACCAAACTCCAACAGAACCTTTGTTTTCCCAGCAACATGACGATGCCGCGCAGCATTAGTAGTTACCAAAGAGGCATAATTGATAAGATTCACAAATGGAGTTTCAAGAAGTTGAACCACCTGATGACACATAACAAGTGGTAAGTTACCATAGAGGCATTTCAAGATTTTGGTCATTGCTCAAAACAATGTGGCAAACATATATTAGTAGAACAACTGGTGAGTGCTTTGAACTTACAGCAACTGGACCCTCAACTCTCATCAAGGGCACTTTTGGAAAAACTACTGAGCCCTCAGGAATGGAGTACACCTCTACACCAGAGCAGTCAACTTCCCTAAGATAATCGAAGAATGCACCCTGGGAATTGTATATTACATCAGAAAATGAACATTTAGCAGGAAACTAACCAAATAATTCTGTTAAAAGCTGAGTGATAAAAGAAAATATCCAAGCCACGTGTATTTATTGTTGCTCCCGCTTCTTCCATTCAAAGTAGCCATTTCTTTAACTTCATGCTAATCAACCAACATATAATACATATAGGTGACTAAAAGGCTGATTTGCAGCAAAACCAGCAGCCTATCAAGGAACCATTAACCAAAATTGTAGGAGGAAAGAGGGAGTACTCGTGTCTGGATGAGATGATACCTCACACATCGGCATGACTGATTGCAGGAAAGAAATGTCATCTTCCGTGAACTTAAAATTCGCAATAAACTTAATGCACTCTTCAAGGCCAGCAAAAACTGTGAATTCCCCACCAAATGGATTTTCCTAAAGTACAGATCAAAGCTGTGAAAGGAAAAGGAACCAAATCAGGATGAGGTTGACAAAGCTGTTAGCCATACATTCTTTCTACTCATGGACTTGCATTAGTTGAAATCAAACAAAAAGGCGTTAGCTAGTACATTCACTGAAAGGTTTAGAAGAATAGCAGTTGCATGAGGAATCAAACATAAAGCGTTTCCCTGATCTACAAAGACTAAAAATGCAACAAAATGGGCAGCGTTGGATGGACATACAAGTTTCTAGTAGGTAATCACTTTCTCGTGCTATGCCAAAGAATGCTTTGTGAATTGCAGAGATTCAAGTTATAGTTTTTTTTCCCCAAATGTACCAGTCTGTTATAGAAGGATGATTTTGAAACTGCTACCAGACTAAAATTCAATGACCTTAAGCATAAAGTCAAAGCATGCGTACACCGGCATTATCCCAAGATATATCAAACCCCAAAGGAAGAAACCGGAAAATCTCAAATCAAGCATGATTCTTTTGCTACTATCCTCTCAGTTTTGGCTGTAATATGTTGTTACCAACTAAAAACATACACCCTGGGCCTGGTCAGAGCAGCGGTCAACTTTTCAGCATATACTGTTTCATCTCCGTAAACCTAAAATGCTTCTAAGCTGGTGCAAAAGTTTTTACTGTTCACACTTGAATGGACAAGAATACAGTACAAAGATATGCAAGGAATAATCTCCTGTAAACGAATGCATACAGTAGCTTATATTAAGATAATTGTGGATGAATTGTCCAAAAAAGGAAAAACATGGGGAAATACTTTTCCAACTTGGCCTAGTTGAATTATGCTGGGTGTCACTTTATTTGGAGGCATGTGGAAGCACTTTACAAATGTAATTTAGGAAGCTGTTGGAACAAAAAAAAGGGAAAAGAAAACACGTTGCATTTTCAGAAGCCGACAAATATTTGAACCTGTAAGTAAACTGTATTAATGCAGTACATGCAAAAGCAAGTCCTATACTCCTATTACCTTATTTAGATAAAACGTGAGGGTACAGAGGCACATTTGATTAAAGACAAAGCACTATGTCGTCAAGAACCATGATCGTATTCCATACGGGCATGGAGAAAATCACTTCATGCAAAGATCCTCCTTTAGTACAATATACATCAATAGTTTTGGTACGCGTATAGTTTTGCATTATCATGTTCTACATAGGTAACACCGTGACAGCAATATACAAAACTGCCTAGTGTAATTCAGAAGTACCTCCCAGAATATTCTTCGAATGACAAAATTACAATGCCTTTTCTTTTGAAAATCACTTGATCCTGAACAAGCTACCATAAACATGGTGATATCATCTTGCCTTTTTTTCCTGAGAAAAAGGAGACGTCCACTAGAACACCACTGAAGTATGCAACTTCTTTAAATAAACGTCGCTTTCTTGCATACGTTTGTGACTGTACACATTTCATACCATGGATGGCCAAAGCAATTAAATATGAAATCCAAAGATGAAATAATCATCTCATTTGTTTACTCAAGTAGTGAAGCTCGAACATCAATTTGTCTTCACTTAGATGTCTCCATCCATTTGTCTCCAATGAATTACATCATGATTTACAAGGAAAAAAAGCTCTATGTGCAGACTGAAAATTACCCCAAGACTAGGTACACTTATTCGGTAGAATATATCACAAGGACAAAGTCGTAAAAGTTTTGGCTCTGAAACCCGGTATATGATAAACTAACACCAATCCGGAATATACCTTTGATAACAGACCACACAAATGAATGGTTCGTCAACTCCAAGCAACTACAGGACAGCTAAAATATCAACCTCGACAAGGATTGATTAAAATTGCACATTGGAAAGAGCTTCCCAAAGCAACACAAAGTTAAGCTATGAAAATGAAAGCCCCTTTTGAAGTCAGAGCATTTGTTCATTTTTTTAATAAGCAACATCATATTGGCTAAAAGTAATGCCTATTGACATACAGCAAATATACTAACGTACTAACCTAAAAACGAACAAGAGATTTAGAGCTGCAGAGATGGTCGAAATGTGGCTACTGTAACGATAGGAAACTGTGACTGCACACGAGAAGGCTCTCCCAAAGCAAAAACAGAGCACCAGCTAGAAAAAACAAAATTGAAAAAAAAAAAACTCTAACAATCAACAACTAGCAGCGGAGAGGATCACGCCGTGTTAACCCACGACGGATAGAAAGTGAGAACAAAATTGTAATACCAAACAACCGATCCTACGAGAACCTATATCAACACATTGATCAGAACAGGAAACGAGAGCATCGAACCAACAGGAGAGTTGCATGGGCGACAGCCAATAACATCCCCCAAAAGTCCCATCCCTCAAAACCTAACCCGGCACAGATAAGCCGTCCTGCTCACCACCCTCGCGCCAGATCACCACCCCCCGATCCAATCCAATCGGCCAAACAAGGCACAACCACGGGCGCGCCCAACGAAGCGGGGACAAGGTTGAGAGAGGGGCACTCACACGGCTCGGTCGGCGTGCTTCCCAGCCTTCCAGTACGCGTAGGCCATGGAGAACTGGTACTGATCGGTGAGCAGCGCCGTCGCCATGGGGTTGGTGGGCGCCCCCACCTCCGCCGCCATCACCGCATGGGTGCCGTTGCCGTTGGCGTAAGCGCCCGCGGGCGTCGCCGCCATCCTGGCCTCCCCGAGGCGCTCCTGGGAGGCGGCTCCGCCTAGGGTTGGCTTGGCTAGGGAGAGGGCGGGAGAGGCTGGCTGCGCCGGGAGGGGAGGGAAGGGGGAGGGGAGGCGGGAGGAGACAACTGGAGACCGGAGGGAGGCGGAGGCGGAGGAAGCAGGGGCCGGATTGGAATTTGGAAGTTCGGCCGGGAGCCTGTCCATATTTATACGTTGGAGAAGTTGCAGGCGTGCACCAGGGGAAAGAGGCAAATGACACCGGCACCCTTGGTGGTCGACCGGTCGTCAGGTTTGAACTTTGAACCATCGTGTTATGCTAGCAGTGTTAAGCAAGTTACATCATGATGCTTGATAGCATGACATTGATTTGGCATATGGCCTTCCATGTCTAATGCTTCAAATTCTCATAAAGTAATATGGTTCTGTTTAAGTTTTTTACTCCTATATCCATATTTTCTTATATTTATATTGTCGTGATTGGATATTTTGTCCTTATATTTATACTGTCATGATTAACGGTTAGTATCTCATTCAGCGCCAAATGTTGATCTTTGTTGTTGGCACAGTTTTGTCTAGCATGGAGTGTGGTCTTTTCTCATTGCAGGACTAGTTGGACAACTAGAGGACAAAAAAAACTTGTTGCGCACGACAAAGCCATAACAACATTTATTTTTGGGATAAATCCATCGCGGATGGAATGAGACATCATTTTTGTCCCCAATGACAATGAGCCTTGTAACTGAAAAATCAGGAGAGCGTAGACGTGTGTTCATTTTAGACTACAAATTAAATGATAAACATGATTTAAAAATGACATCTTAACCACGTCCATAACGACTGCAATAGGTGTTTCACTTTGGTTGCTACTACTACTCTCTACCTCAATTGCTTAGCTTTTCAAACGGCTGACACATATGCATTGTCACAATCACCTCTTAGCTTTCACGACTTGTTCTTTACCCAGTTATTCAGGCATAATGTTTCTATTCCGTTCCAACACCACTTTCATTTTATAACCAGTCTCTGTCCATCCTCTGCAGATTGACTCGATTGTTAAGATCGTGAATGGACGCCAAAATAAATACGGTCAGGAACTTTGAACCAAAATCGCTGGATCAAAAATATATTTACAGCATACATCGAGGACCAAATCAGAATCCTTCCCTCCGCTCGTTTCCGTTTCGGTCCAGCCCACTGCTGGCCTTTTTGGACGCTATCTACGGCCACTTTTCGGCCCTTTTTCATCAGCACTTCGAAGGAACACGGACGGAAACTTACTCGTGCCCACGACAGTTTGGGTCCCAGCGTAGTTTGGTCCACGTGTCGGTGAGGGTTTGTGCCAATGCACGGAGTCAAGTCCACGGGAGAGGTTGCCAGGTGGCGGTTGGTGTGGGAGGTGGCCCGTGGCCGTGGTCTACAGGAATCTTCCCGGATCTCCGCCAGTCGCCGCCGTGTTGCTGGGATCTCCTGCGGCCGCAGCCCAGGCGCGGACCCGCCGACGCCCGACGTGTGGCAGGGGAATTTTGAATTCTCCACCGTCAGTGTGCATCGCTATATCGGTCTCGCGAGCGAAGTACAGTAGGTGGAAAGGACAGGGGCACAGGGGCAGTCTAACCGGTAGCACTACTAGGATGAACGTTGTCTCTTATCACATAGAAGTGGTGTTTTGGACATGGAGTCATCGAGACCGTCTCAAAAATACAAATGCCTTTTCTTTTAATGAAATCTTTGCGGCACGCGTTTCTCCCATTCTCATTACCCCGCACTACGCGCACGGTACTGGCAAGAGCATAGTGTCCGGAACCTCGACTGCTTGAGGATCCATCCTGCTTAGGATAGGCGGCCGATAAAGCTTTTGGGGAGTGTTTGACGCGACTACTCGCTCCTTGAACGACTACTTCATCTACGTCTTGGTGGTTGTTCGTTGCCAATCGACCATGTCCTCTACATCCCAGTGGTCGTTCGAGGGGCTGCATAGCGTACCTCTGCCTGCACCGATTTTCCACAGGTCAACTCACTCGAAAACAAAAATTACAAAAGAAGTTTTAGGTCAAGTCTATATGTACTTATATGAGTTTGCCCTTTATATTTAGAAATTTTTAACTTTATAATGTATTTTTAAGTTATTTTCCTTCAAAGCTATATGTACTTATATGAGTTATTTGAAAAAAAATGATCTGCTTGAGAGCGCTAAAGTTTGGCTTGATTTGTGGATGATATAATTAGATAAAACGTTCAAACAAAAAAAAATGAGGTCATACTAATTTACATGAAAACGAACGACGAACAATAGATTACACAAAGAGAAGCTAGCTAGTAGAGATGTAATGTACTGAAAAATATGACCAATCCGATCCTTAGCATCGATCCAATGATATTTTCACACTTCAATGCAATGGACGTCTCCATCGACCATCTGGCGTATTTATCCGTATAAATAATCCCATCAACACAGTCACAGTCAAAGGCAGCCTCTCTGACCATGCATGTCGCGGTCAAAATTGTCCTTCCAAATTGAATTCTAACAGCTAAAAGTACAGTAGCTTTCACGCTCGACTTTCCAGTATCCTTCTTTCCTCCAGATATGCACAATCCACAAGAAAAAAAGCAGTAAGGCGAGACCGCGGCTCATTTGCAAATATCAGAGTCTCAAAGGAGCTAGAACCAAAAAGGGGGAATTTTACAATAAAGTCAGGAATTCGTGATGGGCCTCCGGATAAACGTCACCAAAGCTCATTTCTAGTGGCCAGCTCGCTATAGAAGCTTGTACGTGCACAACATTGCCGTATTCTAGGGTATGTTCGTTCATGCTTCGTCACCACTGGATGGGCACCACTGTTGGCAGAAGAGGTGGTTGCTTCAAGACGGTGACGTGAAAAGTATCTCACATGAACTACCAAACGAACGCGTCGCTATCTCGAGATGTTTACCCCTATTCCTTTCTTTTCTTTTTTGATGGGATCATCTGTTAACGCCGCCACTTTGCAAGCGCTGCTGCACTGGTACTAGATCGCACAAGCCGGATTTGGTTTGGCCCGTGTTCCTGAAAGAGACAGGATGGTAATCAAGTAGGTTTTTTTTGGAAGGAACATGTATTGATCTTAACACAGTACACCAGCTCTTTCATAAACAAGAACTCAGAAAAAAGGAAAATTACAAAGAAGTTTAAAATTCCTAATCATCTTCCTCGACGACTTCAGGGATCCGTTCGTCACCGCCAGTCCAAACCGCTTCTCAATCGTCGCCGGACGCCAGAGCCAAACTCCACAAAGTAGAGGCCGCAGAGGAGGGCTTACTGTTAGGCGCAGATGCCGAGTACACTGCCTCCCATGCGCATCGGCCAACTCCGGCACCCACGACGCAACCTTCAAATCCAACGCCGGCAACCCGAGCAAAACTCAGATTTCCACCAGAGATCATATTCCTCAGGATTAAACAGGCCAGCAACGTCATCACCTGAAGAAGACGACGATGCGCCAGCTCTGGACTCCAACACAGGTCTCCCCGCCTCTCCATTGGCGTCGGAGTAGATCGCCATCGGAGAACGGAAGAAGCCGAGAGAAATTATTCCCCTGCAACGCCGTCGCTTCCGCATCGCCGACGCCACCAGGAACAAGAAGCCGCATAGAAGCCAAGCTCCTTCGGCAAACCCTAGTTCCGCCGCTAAACATCGACAGTGAACGAACCCTAGACCTAGAACTCGATTAAGGACTCGATCTACCAAAAATGGACCTCCGCTTCCCTGGCCACCGGCTAAAGGCCGGCAACGGAGGGAAACGGGGGCCAGGAGCGGCGACGGCGACGGCGGCGGCGCGGGCGATTCCGGCGAGTCGCCTTCCGCTGGCCTGGTCGTGGACTCGTATGGTAATCTAGTAGTTTAGCATAGCACAATTGTACTAAGCGCTTAGCAAAGGGCCAAATTTGACTCTGTGTGTTGGTACCATCTGGATCATGGAGCATTTTATTATTCTGAGTGAGTGTGAGGTTGATGTTGATGTGATTATTTTTTTAAAATATATTTCTTTTTGTCTCGGTTTTTTTTTTTGAGAGGATCTTTTTGTCTCGGTTGTACCGTCGAGGTATGCAAGAAGGCTGAGGCCCAAGTTACGCGGCCCAAGTCATTCTACCTCTATACAATGCGGTCCACTTATCCACATGACTTAGAGGCTTTGTTTCCTTTTCAATTTTCAGAAATTATTCATTAGACATTTATAATGATTTTCCCTAGCATGCTCAACAGTTGACACTCTTCTGTTGGACTAATGTATTTGGGGTTCTAAAACGGTACATTAAAAATGCTGAACTTTCCCCCAAAGATTAAACATAAATTTTTCATACTCGATTCTGTTTTGTTGTCTTGATTTGATCAAACATATGGTGACCAGGGGCTTGTCGACTTGGTTTTCATCCGAGTTTTTCTTAGAATAATGCCCTCCCCTTTTGTTGGAAGCTTGTTCCAAAAGTATGAAAAAAATGCAGCGTTTGTGTGTTCTCAACCTTGGAATTATCACCTAAATAGGCTTGAAAAATTCTGAGAAAATATGGTGGTGTCAGGTGGTACTATCATAAGATCTCAAAAGAATTCAGTGCATTGTGCAATCCCATGGCCCGCGGCTGCCCAGCATATAAAGTGGACTCCAAGGCCCACATATCTAGGGGTGGTAATGGGCCATGGCCCTGATGCCCTCTTCACGATCCAACTCGGGCCTAATCATTTGTAGGCCAAATTTGTATATAATTTCGATCCGATCCGTTTAAGGCCCGATCCTTAAATTTGCTAGTATAAAAAGTTGGGCCCATTACCACCCCTACATATATCTATCCGTTTGTCGAGCCCATTATCCTCCTCCCTGTCGTCCTCCTCACCAGTCACCAAGCCATAAAACCCCCAATTCCCCAAAAGGCAAAAACCCCATTCCTCCTCCCCTCCCCTCCCTCGTCACCATCGCCGAGGCCATGGCAGACGCCGACGACGACAACAGGGCGCTGGTGCCCGCGGACCCGGATGCCTCCACGGTGGCGGCACCGCAGACGCGGACGCGGAGGCAGAAGTGGGAGGTGGAGTACGCGCGCTACTTCGGCACGCTGTGGCAGGACTCCTCCGCGTCGCCGCCCCCTGGGCTCCGCTACATCACCCGGGGCGCCCACCGCCACCAGGGCACATGGCTCCCCGCCTCCTCCTCCGCCGCGCTCTGCGTCTCCCGCCCGACCCTCTCTTCCGCTGTCCCCGTGCTCACCGTCTCCATCGGCGACGTCGTCTTTGTCCGTACCGAAACCCCCTCCCTTCATCCGTTCGTTCTTTAAATTGCATTTGCGTGTTTTTATTTTGTGAATTTCAGATCGTTGAGGTTTCTAGCTTTTTTTTGTGGGGTGGGGGGGAGGGGGGGGATTTGGCATTTGTGATGTCCGATGTTAACGTGTGCTCCGGGCAGGGCCGTACCATAAGTTTTTTTTATACTGACCCTAGATTTGAGAAATGACAATAACCAAAATATACATCATCATATGAAGTTCATGTGCATAAAGAAAAGAAAACTTGCTTCTACATAAACCTAGATGTGATGTTAACTTGCTGAATTCTAACCCAAACTCCAAAGAGCTCTTTTACGGTACCCAATACTACCTAATGGTAGTATGGTAGTATAACCGGTTTTTTGTTGTGGATAAAAAGGCAATTTGCACACAAATATATTATTTAGAATTCATGAATAACGTGAGATTAGGCTAGATAAAACATTTCATATATTTGATTTCATTTATTACAAAAATATTATTTTTTGTTTCCAATCATACCCTTATACTACCTATGAATACTACCTATACTACCGTAAAAAAACCGGTAGTACAAAATTAATTTCAGCCGTCGGATCTTTCGAAATAGGTCCTTTTTTATTACATACGAGTCCTTTCTAAACGGTAGTACAAGGTAGTATTGTGTACCGTAAAAGGCCTCAACTCCAAAATCCCAAGCAGCCAAGATCACGGTATTGTATAGATGATTGATCGCAGTGTTGATGCTCCATGGTCTCAATTTGCATAGTTTTTATTATTCTAATAAGTATCACTGAGTTTTTGTAATTATCATGCATGGTTGGATCACTTGATATATCTGTTTCCATTGTTAAGTTCTACAGACAAATGATTTCCCCTATATATTCTACATGTATTGCCCCATTCATTGTGCTTTCAAAATTTCTCAACGGATTGGTATGAGTTAAGGAACGCATAAGCTAGCTTGTCATGTTTGAGGCCTTTCGGATGATGGAAATTAATATTACTTTATTGGCGTATTCGATTTACAAGACGGGATGGCTTGTCTAACTGAACGTCCAGAATTGAATTGGGTAACTGATCTCATTGTTGCATGATCAGATTTCCTCGCAAAAGTTATTGTGAATTTCGTTTCATGGCTGATAAGTGAACTCTTGGGCTATTGTGATTTATTTATTGTTTTGTCACTTGGGTGAAGTTAGGCCTTTGTTTATGAATTCTTTGTCACTTTCATGACGTGACTAGCCATGTGTCTTTGTATGCTTAAAAGTACTCTATTTTTGTATGGTAACTCCTATATGGTTCCTTGATTTTTCATAGTATTCCCTTTCTTACTGAACTACTTTCCCATGGCACAGGAGGAGCACTTTGTGTCGATTCTTAACTTTTCATGGCCTCAGGTTACTTGTGGGACGCAGTGCCCCATCAGAGGCAGCAGGGTGGTGTTCATGAGCTTCTGTGATAAGTCTAAACAGGTATATCTTGGTGTACCATAAGAACAAGATGCGATCTTACCAATTGGTCAGTTGAAATAAATGATAGATTACCATTCAATTTATCTTGCGAGTTTGGAATTGTGTAATTCATTTGAGTGTCCATGAGATGTCTATATGCATAAATAGCTTGGTTTTCACTTTTCTAATGGCAGAAGTTTTTATTATGTCTCTGTAGATCCAGAAGTTTGCTGTACGTTTCCCACAGCTGTGTGATGCAGAGTCGTTCTTAAATTGTGTGAAGGTGAGTTTTGGTGCAGGGTCTTTCTCAAATTGTGTGAAGATGCCATAAATAGCTCTGTTTTTGTATAGATATATTCAAATGCCATTTTTCTAATCCTGTATCTATGTGCCCCTATGCGCATTCCATTTGCCATGGATGCCTTATTTTCTTTATGTTCTCTTTTCATGTTCACTAGGATACTATAAATGTAGCAATTGAAGTGTATGCCAATGTAGTACCATGCACTGTTATGTTTAAAAGTGATAGATGGAGACATCAATGAATTCCATGAGAACATTATGTAATTCTATTATGACAGCTGTTGATGGATCATCTTGTATGCCTTTTTAAGAATATAAATGAAAAATGCAATATACCATAGTTTTGTGGAAAACATGAATTTCATTTGATGGGAAAGAAATGATTCATCATACAAAAATATTTCGGAACAATGAGGTTTATTTATGTATTGAAGGATCCCCAACAGTTGTAGGTCGATAATACTCTTCACATACTAATAGTACTTGCATTTGTAGACCAAGTATTCAACATAAGTATGTTTTACAGTAGTTTTTCTTACATTAGAACCTTGCAGGATTTATAAATGTCATTTTGTCAGACAATACATGCCAGTTGAATATTTCAAACGACTAATAGAATTGTTGCTAGATTAAAGCATTTTGGATGCTGTTTACATACTGCTTCTCTTTGACAAAAGTTTACTTGACATAAAAGTATGGAATCACATCAATTCTAGATACATTTGTAATAATACCTGTGCTAATTTCATATGTTCTTGGACATATCAGGCAAGGAAGATAAGCATTTAGACCAGATTTCCTTTTAGCTTATAAAAGTTTTTTGAAGCACCAGCTTAATGTATTTATTTGATATAAAGGAATGCTCATGGGAAACCATGGACATCATACCATCTGGAAGTGATTATGTGTGTGAAGATACGTCAGCTTCTGAATATATTGCTTCTAATGGACTTCATCACAGGTAATGGTACCCTTTTTTTGTGGGAAATGGTAGAATTGTTTCGGGTTTGTCAGTTGCAAGATGTGTTTGCTTTCTAATATAATTTGTTGTACCTAGGCCTGATGATGCTTCAAGCTATGAGGAGCAAGCTTCTGATCACATGATGGAGGCACTGACAGTGAGCTACCATGAGGAACCGGAACACATGATAGAGGCACCAACAATGAGCTACCATGAGGAACCTGACCTTCCTGTTCTTCAACCTCTCAGTGCTAGCCACACTAATAACAGCTATTCGGGTTTCCCTCCTAGTTTCAGTCAAATGCTGGCAAATTGTTCAACTAAGGATGAGCAAGGTAAACGAATTCCCCATGAAGATTTACATTGAAAGCACAGTATCTTTATTTTGATTTCGCTGGTCTACCCACTTGATAATACAAATGTAAATCAGATACAGAGGAATCCTATCCGGTGGGTGCAACAAACCATGCCCCTCAAGAGGTAATTTTTGTATCCATTTTTGAAAATCCTGCAAACAGTTTCTACTAAGAACGCTGTTGATATTTGTAAATCTTTCAGGTGTACGCACCAGATAATTCTCATGATGGTAATGATAAACTCAACTTCATTTGTGAGCTTATTCGTATTGATGTATTTCCTCCCTTGATATGTAAACAATGTTTCTGCAGTTGCAGTTGCCACTGAAGAAATGATTGCTGATAAAGGAATGGATGCTGTTGCGGGAATCGATACCAGTATATTAACAGGTGACATAGTGACACGGATAAAGGTTAACAATCTTTTGGTTCGTTTCTCCTATTGTCAAATATTTGTATCTATTAACAGCATGTGTTTTGTGTCTGCAGACAATGTCTGATGACTCCTTTAAAGGTATGTTTTCTCTTCATCAATCTCGTACCCCTTCATAAGAAAATGAACCATATAATTTAATGGTCTCTGGCCATTTCCATCACTCATGCATGCTAATCAGGATTCAGGAATGCAGCGTTCATTTTAGTTGTTACCTATGAAATCCTCATTCTCTGCGCTCTTATTGATTCGGTGCTTTTTTTTTCGCCTCTAGATATGCTGTTCAAGCTTGAGAAAGTCATTGATGAACTTGGCGGTGACATGTCGCTGTAGATAGTAAAACCTCTTCTATGCTGCAGGAAGGGCTTAATCTGTCTCTGGTCATATATAATTTGTAGTAATATTTCACCTAGTGTCCATTTCGACTACTGCCCCTACAAAAGACATCCATGTTTGTTCACGGGATTAGCAAGGAAGGCAAAGTATGCCTTCTCTGACCACCTACATTATGCCTAGATGAAATGTGGCGCCACAACTTTGGACACCTGCTGTGTTTGTAAGCAGTATCTAAATCGTGGTTATATGTGAGCTATCTCCCACATATATGCATGCATGAGTTTGTTTATCTGGATCTTGACCTTTTGGTATGCTCATGTTTTTTTCTGAGCGGTTTGTGGTAACCTCATGACCGCTCGAGCTTCCGTGGTGCAGCTGGTGCCGCGGTTGGCATCCGCAATCCCTCAAAACCCACGCACGCCGGCGTCGGCCGGAGAACCTCCCTGCCGGCCGCCGCCTCTCCAGACCCACCGCCTACTCATCTCACCGCCGCCTCCGGGCCCCACTACCGCTCGCCGCAGGTTCACTGCCGTCTCTTCCGTCCGATCAGCTCCCGCTCCTGACACGACCTTGGCCCCGGCCCCCACCACATCCGCGAGTCCTTTCGTGAGGGGGCTCGCCGGCAAGGGGAGCTATGGCATTCCCTGGAGCGTCAAGACCAAGGCTGGTCTGATCGTGGCCGCATTCGTGCATTTCTGCACGAGAAATTGATTCCCGCGGCGTCAAACTCGAACTCTTGAAGGTTCGAAACCTCAGGACTACGGGCTTCACCACAAGCGGCG
Organism: Urochloa ruziziensis; assembly: GCA_015476505.1. Lineage (NCBI taxonomy): Eukaryota > Viridiplantae > Streptophyta > Magnoliopsida > Poales > Poaceae > Urochloa > Urochloa ruziziensis. The sequence continues at coordinate 34,506,497 of CM027125.1, read as the reverse complement.
GTGCCTCTTACCTCTGCACCGTCGGAGGAGGCGCTTGCTGCGCCACGCTACCTATGGCAGCATTCGCGTCCTTGGCTGTGCGCTATCCAAACGGCGTGTCCTCCGTCTCGGCCGCTGATGATTCTCCCTCACTGCTAGCTGACGGACTCCGCCCATGCCGGCTTGGTCCGCCCGCAGGCGCGCCAGCAGTCCTTTGGACCCGGCGCTTGCGGACGGCTTGCCTTGTTCGTCGCGGCGCCACGGTCTCTACAACCTCCGTGTCGCCCACTTCTTCGTCTTCCGACTCGCCGACCCGCTCCTCCGACTCCCAGTTCAGGTCTGTCGGCGGCTGCCGTACTTGAGCCGCCGCAGACGACCCGGCGCCCTCGTCCATCACCTTTTGTGCCCTGTCCCGTAGCATGGCCACTGGAACAGGACAGAAGTACTTTGCGGGGAGCTCCTGCACCACGACAAACGTCAGTCTACTCCTATAATGCAAGTAAACATGTAACTCGTCCCAGGAAACTCACCGGGTCAGCCGGGTTCTTCAGCGAAAAGGCACTCGGCGCCTTGAGATTATTGATCGCCCCCTTCATGAAGTGGGAGATCCTTTCCTTCGCATCCTCTCCCGACACCACTCACGCTTGCTCCCGAGTCGGATCTGTCGCCCCCCAGTACTCATATGCCGGGAGAACCCGGTCCTTGATCGGCTGGGTCAGGCGCTGGCAGAACGACAGCATCACCGCGCTCGCAGTCAACCCTACTGCCTTCTGCGTTGCAAGCATCGCCAGAAGTTCATCCGTCTCTCCCACTAGCCCGCTCTCCAACACGGCGTCCCAGCACGGCAACACTACTGGGGTATCCAGTCCGACTTGGCATGGTCGGCTCATGGTTGCCGATATAGAACCAATCCTTGTTCCAACCCTTGTTGGAATCGTTGGAGTCCAGAACAAGATATCTCTTGCTCATCCCAGACCGCAGAGCAAACCCAGCTCCGCCGACAACCTTTGGGGGCCCAGTGCCTCCCCGACCAGCTGCTATCGACTTCAACTTGTACAACCGCCTCCACAAGTTGAAGTGCGGGGGAATTCCAAGATATGCCTCGCAGACATGGATGCATACTGCGATGCTCAAAATCGAGGTTGGGTTCAGATGCGTCACCTCAATCTTGTTGTACTCGAGCAGGCCGCGGAAGAAATCGCCCGTGGGGATTCCAAATCCGCGCTCGAAGAATGACGTGAACACCGTAATCTCCCCGGTGTTCTCCCAAGGTCGGCGGTCCTTCCACGGCGCCCGCCATTGCAACTGTTCCTTGGAGCCCATCAGGCCGCGCGCCTCCATCGCCTTTAACTGCGCCTCCGTGACGCGCGACGGTGACCAGTGCTGCTCCTGATCCGGCACCATCTCCTCCTCTCCCGCGATGGGACTGACGACCTCCTCCGCCGCATCTGCGGCCGCCTCCTGCTCTCTCCGACTTCCGGCCATCCTCTTCGATCGAAAAGTGACTAGCTTCTTCACTCGCATCGACACGCTCACAAAGCGCGCACCCCCGACTACGGCGACGATTCACAGGACCTAGCGATTCGCGGCGGTGCACTAGGGCGGCGGAAATGGTTGCGGCGGCGGCGGCGACTGGTGAGAGAATGAAGAAGACGACTGCGGTAAAAACCGCTTTCCTTTTATTTACTAATAACCCTAACCCTAACCGCGCCGTCCGAAGTGGACGGAATCCGCGGCGGGGCCGTTAGCGGTACAACGGGCGGATCTAACGGCGATAACTTTAACGGCTCAAACCGGCGTTATCACGCCACGGTCGGCGCGTCCAAGAGACCAAGCCAGCCTCGTATACTCGGGGACTGGGCGCCTCAATTTTACTCGGCGTGTCCAAGAGACCAAGCCAGCCTCGTATACTCGAGGACTAGGCGCCTCAATTGTACTCGGCGTGTCCAAGAGACCAAGCCAGCCTCGTATACTCGGGGACTGGGCGCCCCAATTCTACTCGGCGTGTCCAAGAGACCAAGCCAGCCTCGTATACTCGGGGACTGGGCGCCTCAATTTTACTCGGCGTGTCCAAGAGACCAAGCCAGCCTCGTATACTCGGGGACTGGGCGCCTCAATTCCACTTAGCGTGTCCAAGAGACCAAGCCAACCTCGTATACTCGGGGACTGGGCGCCTCAATTTTACTCGGCGTGTCCAAGAGACCAAGCCAGCCTCGTATACTCGGGGACTGGGCGCCTCAATTCTACTCGGCGTGTCCAAGAGACCAGGCCAGCCTCGTATACTCGAGGACTGGGCGCCTCAATTTCACTAAGCACGCAACCACACCCATACGACCGGGAGCCGGGTCTTATTTCAATTTCACTCGGCATAACAATACAATGTGCGTTTCTTAGGCAGAAATACGTACATAAAGTGATGCGGCCACTCGCCGCTTACAAACAAGCAAAGATATTTACACCAACTTGGTGCATATACATAAACATCAGTGTGCCATCTGCTACATACCTATACAATTTGGTCCACATGACCTCATCGCAAGCTTTCTTCTAGCACCATGGATGACAACTTCCGACTTTCTTCTCCGGCGGACGAGCGGCCTTCCCTCTCCCGAAAAATATTTTTACTTGGCTACCTTTCACCTTCCACAATTTGATGTCTCCTCTCAAGACCCATGGGTCTCCTTTTATAGCGCCCGTGGCTGTGCATGCGCAGGACACCGTTACTATTCGCGCGTGACTTCCGGATCGCGACAAATCCGCGCCCCAATGCGCTGGCCCGCCTTTATGTCGCTTTAATGCTTTTGGCTGTCTCGTGCATGCATGCATGCGACGATCACGGGATTCCTATTCATGTCTTGACCAGCCAAGGCTGTCGTGGCGTTCTTATCCTTTGGGCGGCCCAGCAACTTTTTTAGGCTTGGATTATTTTTCTTCTTTGACCATTGGTCCGATTATACTAATCCCACCAATGCTCGGGGACTACACCATATGGAGAGCTCCTTTCAGTCGCTCTCCATATGCCCCGACAAGTCGGGTCATTTTTTCTTGAAGTGACTCGGCACCATCAGGAGTTCGACTCGGCCACCGGCTGGCACCCAGCCACACGGGCCTCATCAAGATCAATCCCGATTTTAATCAGCACCGCACACCCTTGTGTCGGCCTAATGATCAAGATGCTTCAACCATTCATGATGGCCTCGCGTCTTCATCGACAGTTCTCCACGCGCCTGCACGTTGCTCGGGGACTTGTGGGATATTGGTACCTGGGGGCCCCTCACCGACCAGGATTATACTCGGCCTGGGCCCATGTCTGACAACAATGTGGGCCGACTCAAGGCCGGGCCCACAAGACAGCCCAAGTTTGGCACACAAGACTACAAAGACTTAGCCCGCAAGGCGTGCGGTGTGACGCCTGCGTCAAGCGAGATACGCGCGACCTGGCTGGCAGATTGCGCCCGGATATTTTGGAGATTATGCCGCAGCCGACTCGGATTGCCTTCCAAACTGTAAACCGATAGGATTAGATCTCAACCGACTTGTAACCCTAGGCCGTTAGCCTATATAAGGCGGCCTAGGTCAACCCCTTAAGGGCATCCCATCACGTCTCATATTTTGCATCCTTTTCATCCGTTGTAACCGGTCATAGACTCGTCATTGCTTAAGAGCTTTGGCCAGTTCATCAATACAAGACACCACCGAACACAGGACGTAGGGTTTGTGCCTCCCGGCCGCCTGAACCTGTATAAACCTTGTGTCTCTTGGGTTACCTCGAGCTCCCTAGCCTCACGATCACCCTTGCCAATAAATCAACCACTTGGATACCACTAGTGGATTGTTGGATTGCCGGACCCAAAGTCCGACACTAACAGCACGGCTCTTCTGATCAGAACGACAGCGTGACGGGTGATGGGGCCGGGCCGGTAGAAATGCAGAAACTACTGCAATCATTTGGGATCCATTTCTGCACTTCCATTCATCCAGCCACAAAGCCCACAATATGTTACTCCTCAGATTGTACGTTTGCAGTTTGTACATACAATTCTTAAGAAAAATCTTAACTCATGTATGCGACTCGCCGAGAGAAGCATCTGAATTCAGAGAAGATTACAGTCAAAAGCAACACCGAATAGCTGCCGAAATGTAATTTGTCCCCGGAAGCGTCAGCTTTTCAGACAAGTGAGCGGAACAGCGGAGGGTGAAACAAAAAAGTGAAGTGGGCTCTATGCCTCTGTTGGATCCTCTGCTGCTGCACAAGACTAGCAAAAGCCCAGTAATACTAACACCATCCTAGCAGCAGCGAGTCTGTCTGTACTCTGTAGACTGTGAACGTAGACGCACTTTTAGGCCCACTCAATCTGTTGGTTCCGCTCTCGATTAGTCCCACACCGGAGTGTCAGGCATGCGCGGCCGAGCTGAAATGGGCGGCCGAATGCGTGCTCGGCGTGCCCCATGAAGGCGCACCCGGAGCACGATGACGTAGCTCCTGTGCTGCCGTGCTGGTGGCATGGTGCGTGGTGTACGCACCCAGCAAAACAAAATTTGGAGTATTTGAAAAAAACAGCCACCAGGCCACACATTAGGCGCGTGACATACGCGCCATACAATTTTTTTATTTAAATTTCAAACATTCCGTTGCCCGCAAATTATTTTTTCCGAGACGAAGCTCCACGATCGTCCGTTTCTGCACAAGAAATTAAGTTCGGCAGCATCGGGGCATGCAAGGAGCCATGGAGAGCTTAGCTTGGCTTTGGCTCATCCGATCAGCACTACGATTTGAGAAACACGCCTGAAATTCAATTCATGAGTCACCACATCAGCGTGTTCTGCATCAGTTTGTACCTGCATGATCTGTGCAGAATTCTTACAGATTGCTCAGAGTAGATTCACTGTCTATGCACAGATGCGTTCTCTCACCCGGAGCACGATGTCGTAGCTCCTGTGCACTAGTGGAGAAAGAGGCTTTAGCACCGGGCCGGAAGGCGCGTTTAGTACCGGTTGTGGAACCGGTACTAACCGACTTTACGCCCAAAAAAATAGAAAAAATATACACGAATTTTCATGCGTAGCTTCCTTACCATCCCACATATGCATCACTTATGATTGAATGGGAGATGCATTCCTTTTAAAGTAACCCGTGGAGGCCCATTTAGTCCCGATTTGTAACACAAACCGGTACTAACGTGCACGCCATTTTAGTACCGGATTGTAACACTAGCCGGTACTAACGTGCGTCGTTTAGTACCGGTTTGTGTTACAAACCGGGACTAAATGGGTCTCCGAGGCTTCCAATGTTACAAACCGGTACTAAATGGGTCGGTGACCATTTTAGTACCGGGTTTTAGACAACCCATACTAAATGACAAGGGACCAAAGGTCTTTTTTTTTTTTTTTTTAGTGGTGGCATGGGGGCGCGGAATGCTCACCCCGGCAAATCAAACTTTGCAAGTCAGGCACCGGGCCACCAGCAATGTTTTTTCTTTCCTTTTTTTTTCTGGTAAAATAGCAAAACCTCTTCTATGGGCCGGACACAAACGGGCCGTAACAATGCAATCTTCCCAGTCAACAATGCATACCTTTTTTTGTTAAGAACAAAATCCTGGATTTCATTTGTCCCGTATGGGCAGCCGAGAGCGCGTGCACCCTCCTCAAAAGAAAACCAGACGGCCATGTAGGCCTGCCCGAGGGCACACGGGCTCTGGTGACCACGTCGGGCTGCAAGCCCAGCTAGCGATTTCCATGTTGAGGGGAGAAAGTGCCCTGCTGTGGACCGCGTGCTTTGCGTTTTATATTTGCAGCACTACATAAGACTCGCGCACAGCCACCTAGTGAAAAAAAATAATAAGACTCGCGCACAAATTATCATATTTCTTTTCTTTGGTTAGTTCTACTATTATAACCCTATATTTATAATGTGGTCCACTTTATCCACAAGGATTAGAGGCTTTGTTCCCCCTTTCAGTTTTCAGCAATTCATTAGATATCTATAATATTTTTTCTAGCATGCTCAATAGTGACACTCTTCTGTTGAACTAATGTATTTGTATTTCTGAATCGGTAGAAATAAAAAGGATGACTCCCCCCCCCCCCCCCCCCAAAGAGCAAACATATTTTTTTTCATAGTAGATGGTTTTTGTTGTTTTCATTCGAACACACATTTGGTGATAAAAGGGGCTTGTGAACCTAGCTTTCATTTGAGTTTTCTCTTAAAAAATAATGCCCTTCCGTTGGAAGCTTGTTCCAAAAGTCATAAAAAAATGCAGCGTTTGTGTGCTATCAACCTTGGAACTACTAGCCTACCAACCAAATAGCCTCCAAAAATTATGAATAACATGGGGGTCCATGTAGTATTGAAAAAAAAATGATTAAGTCCTTTTAACCACCTTCATGTATTGGCCGAGTTCGCTCCCCCCTCCCTTCCACCCCCCGCGCGTCTAAAACCGGATATTTGAGGCCACCGATCTTCCAAAATCGCTCCTCTGGTCATTTTGCTAGCGGTTTTGGACACGTGGCACCCATTCAGCATGCAGGGACATCCTCGGTGGTGGCTCAAGGCGAATGGGAGATCGAAGTGGCGACCGGGGCGTGGGAGACGCAAACGGGAGCGGCGGCGGCGGCCAGACTCGATCGAGGCTCGGGTGAAAGCGGCTGACAGGGCGTGGGAGCGGAGCTCAGTTGTGGCCTCGTGGGGCGTGGGAGTGGGAGCTGAGCCGCCGCGGACAGGAGCGATGGCGACGGCCAGGCTCGCCTCGGCCTTGGACGGGGCGGCTACGAAGTGGCTCATCCCGACCGGGAGCCGCCTCCGTCCATATCCGTCACGTGTAGGTATCGATGACAGATTCCGAGGCCGGCCCCGCCATTGATGGGCGACATTGGCGGGTGGTGGCGGCGCGATGGAGTACTGCGCGAGCGAAGACGCCTACTTCTATGGTGGCGGCGGCGCCGCCGTCATAGCACACAAGCATCGGTTGAGCCGGCAGCGACGACAGAGAGGAGTATAGGGCGTTGAAGCTGCACGCCACGTTGTCGGTGCTCGTAGTGGTGGCCACGGACAATGCTTGACCGCCCTCTTCCCCATCGTTGGAGGTGGCTTGTCCCACTCAGCGTCAGCGGCCGGACGACGGGGCTGAGCTGAACAACCCGAAACCGCTAGCAAAACAACAGATGTTGAAAATATCTGGTTTTCAGGAGATCGGAGGCATCAAATGAATGCCCGGTTTCAGACAGGGAGGGGAAAAGTGAACTCAGCCAATGCATGAAGGAAGTCAAATGGCTTAATCCTAAAAAAATTGAGGAAAAACTACGACCCCATAAGCAGGCCTAGAGGGGGCTCCTACATGTCTTGTGGAAGGTAGATAAACAAGTCATCTATAAAGCCCACCAAGACCCAGTTAGTGGTAGGCCTTTCCACATTTCACTATAAAAATGTTGGGCAGAAAATGTTGACCAATATTTTATCTTATCTGGAACTATTGAGTCCCAACAATTTCTCGAGAAATGTTGGCCAACAGTTTCGACAAATATTGAGCCTCAAAGGAAATGTTGACCAACATTTTAACTTCTCAGGAAATATTGAGTCACAACAATTTCTCGAGAAATGTTGGCCAACAGTTTCGACAAATATAAAGCCTCAACATTTATTGACCGACAATTTTGAAAAATGTTAGATCCCAACTTTTCTTCAACATTTCATTCGAGAAATGTTGGATATGAAATGTTGACCAACATTTTATCTTTTCGAAGAATGTTGACCCTCAACAAAAATGTTGACCAACATTTTTGTGAAATGTTGAACCTCAACTTTTCTTCGCCAACATTTTCGAAAAATGTTGAACCTCAACTTTTTTCACCAACATTTTGAAAAATGTTAACCATTATTTTTCGAAAAACGTTGACCAGCAACATTTTCGAAAAATGTTAAGGCTCAACCTTTTTCACCAACATTTTCAAAAATGTTAGGCCTCAACTTTTTTTATCAGCATTTTCGAAAAATGTTAAGGCTCAACATTTTTTATCAACATTTTTCGAAAATGTTGGGCCACAACTCTTTTCACCAACATTTTTAAAAAAATGTTGCACCTCAACATTTTTGAAAAAAAACAAGTTGAACTACTCTTCTTCTCCGACGCCGCCGGTCGACGAGCCCACGCGGCCGTGGGTGAGGCACGTGGCAGCGGATGCGGAGTCGGCGGGGGCGGCGCGGGGCAGCCGCAGCCGCGCTGGGGGCGGCATGAGCAGCGGGATGGACGAGAGCGGGGAGGCGCCCCGGGGCCGCCAGCACGCCGGACCAGACGAAGGCGGCGGTTGGCGATGCGGTTGTCTGATGGGGGCAGCGCAAGCAGCTGCAGGGCAAGAGGACGTCGACGATCCCGCGCGGTGGCGGCACTGGAAGGAGGTGCGCATGGCAGCGGCACGGCGCGGCCGGAAGGTATTGCACGGAGCTCGCGCGGTGCCACGCGGCGGTGATGCAAGGGTGGCACCGTGCATTGGGAAGGTGGCGGTGCGGATGGAGGAGAGTGGCGGTGGCCATGCAGGTGTGGTGAAAGCTAAGGGTTTGAGGAAGAGATCCAACGGCGTGAATACTTGCATGAACCTCAAATGGTGGAGAAAAAAACTTCCAAAAGAACCTCAAATGGTGGAGAAAAAAACTTCCAAAAGATATATAAAGTGGACTCCAAGGCATATATATATATCCGTTTGTCCAGCCCATAATAATCTCGAGAAAGTGGAAGCCACACATGCATCGTCTGCCCTCTCTTTGTCAAAATTTCGCGTGTAGCCTGATGACCAAGGAGGGAATCAGGCGAAACAAGCCCTGCTAGAGAGGCATATACCAATCATGTACTCTGAATAAACGGGTGAGGCCTTCTGGAAGGACCGTAGCATCCAGATGAGTGAAGGAACAGCACTACAGCAGCTTCTCTTTGTTTTTTTTTTAAAAAAAACAGTACAACAGCAGCACGTAGTAGCAAACAAAAACCGGCGCAACTGTATGCCGAACCGCTCTTATCCCGTCCGATCTCCTGCGCACCCCCGATCGACCAGGACAACGGAGGTGTCGTCAGAGATCACGTAGTAATTACTAGGCTCCCTGCAGGGCTGCAGCCCTCTCTCGCTAGCTTTTCTCGAATCGCATGGACATGCGCACGTCGTCATCCTATACTCTTATCCCCTTGCCGGGGTCCTGTGCTGCCATATGCATTCGTTCGCCCGGGCCCGGGAATCGGGTTGGGCGTGGCGCGTGGCGCGCGACGCGAGCGCGAGCAGGGCGTCGAGCGGGGCCACACACGATATAGATCGACGACGTCGCCGTTGCGGCCTGCTACTAGCAAAAGGAGACAATGCAAGATAAGCTAAGCTACCGCGCGCTGCTTGTCGCCTTCGTAGCCGCTGTCGTCGTCGCGGGGCTCGACGATCAGCCAGGCCAAGAGATGCGACCGTCGTTGTCTGGTCGTGTGCTCAAGTACACGTACCGCCAATGAATGAGCGTGTGGCGCTCGACCTCTCTCCCAGTCCCAGCCTCCCGCCAGCGGGTGAAAGGAGCCGGTAAAAATTTAAACTCGGCCTATATGTTTCAAGGCAACCCACGATTCTCTCTTCAAGCAAGACTAAATTCACGTAGCTATGATGATAAAGCCATTGAACATAGGAGTCAAGCCAGGAACCAACCTAGCTCACAAAGAGCGGAAAAAAGAATGAGACCGGCCTGGTCATTTTCCAAATCGATCTAAACTATACAAATCGGCCTGACCTATTTTCCCAAACCGGCCTGGCCGGCTGGTTTTGCCCACACGAAATCCACACAAGGTGTTTGAATGAGATATTTGAAGGGGAGTCACCCCGGATGTGTTCACCAATGCCCGAGCAACCTTTTGCCTACGAAATCCTTTCAAATCACAGCCAACAATTAAGAACAAAAAATCACCAAAAAGAGCTCTAGATCCATAAAAAAAATAAAATGTGCGAACTTGAGGGAGATGAACAAGAGCACAAATTCAGATCTCAAAGCCCAATTACTTCACCATGAATTCACCTATACAACACTACGAAAGATTCAAGTTCTCATACGCAAAATAAAAGATACAAAGTGGAAGCAATGAGCGGATGGAAACTCGAATGGATGGCTCTCCCTTCCCATCTAGCCCATATATACAAGCCAAACTTGCACTAAAACTACCCCTACACTCACTTACTAGGATAACTGTCCACAAGGGGCTGGTGAGCCCGACTGGTTCCTTGAGCCAGCCCCCAAGCCGGCGACCTGGGTTCGATCCCCAGCGCTGGCACCGGAAGGCCCCTCTGTTGGCCGACCTAATGAAAAAAACTGCCCACAAGGGGTAAGACAGTCAAGGTGGTGTTTTTTCCCTCGGACGGACCCCGACATGTCTGCACGCTTTGTTTTGCCTCGACGCAAGCTCCGTGATCTCGCCACGCGTCCTTTGGCACGTGCTCCTCCTCTTTCGGGGGCGCCCTCGGTCTTGTGGTGCAAACCGGCCGGGAAACTCGCCAATGCGTTGGGTGGTTTTGTGGACCAAACCATCAAATCCAATGGGCCGCCGCATGACCGCTTGTGGTTTTGGGTCTAGACCACTAAAACGGTTGGTGATGCCTGTCCAGCCTCTACCAAGTGCCACAACGCCTTCAAGTTTATCACATGCCTGGGACGCTCCTAGATAGAGTTACTCACTTGCCATCGCCTTCCTTCTCAACTTGACCAACGCTATCTCCAACTCCATGCATCCTTGCTATTCCATGCACCATGTGAATTGCCCATGACCCCACATGGTATCCTTGGTCCTTCGGTCCAAGGTCCCTCTGAGCCCGAGACTGTCGTGCAGTCCATCGGCATGCATCGTTCGCCTAACCTTCATCTCGCACCATCGACCGCCATGTTGCACATCATGAGCCAAGAAATACGACACACGCTCAACATTGTCAATCGCTCATCGTTACCAGTAAAGCTACGCTTAGTTCGCGGCACGATCGCGTTGAAGTGTACCCCGCAACAAGTACCATATTAGCCGCCTTTCCGATGAGTCTGGATCTGACGCTGAACTCCCCAAATTATTGAGCCTATATACCGTAACTGAAACCATGATCTGAATCCCGCCATCATCACCAAACCCTGATCGACCAAGTGACCGGCATCAAAAACACCAGCTGCCCCACCCAGCACGTACTGCCACTAATGTAACAGCAAGTTTTTGTGATAGGGTGCAGGCCTTCTAGAAGGACGCGGATTGTTACAGGAAGTAACTGTCCATGCATTATTCGAGATCGATCAGACGACGTCGCTCACTCGCTTGCAGCCGCATCGGTCCTCCGCCCCACCCACGGTCCAGCCGTGGGAAACCGACAAATCAGCGAGGGGAGCATGCAGCAGGGCGGCAGCTAAGCTAGCTATAGCCTATAGGCGCCACGCCGGCCGGCCGCCACCCGATCGACAACGCCGTCAGACTGGATACGAATCGCAGCTCGACAGTGGCCGCTAGCGCCCGCTGTACGTGGGGCTGGTTTAGACGAAACGCGAAATTTTTTTCGAGTACGTCGGTCACACATTTAAAGTATTAAATATAGATTAATTACAAAACTAATTATAGATTCTGTCAGTAAATCGCAAGACGAACCTAACGAGTCTAATTAATCTGTCATTAGAACATGTTTACTGTAGCAATTTATTGTCTAATCACGACCTAACTAGGCTCATTAGATTCGTCTCGCGAAGTACACTCCATCCATATAATAGGTTATTTTTTTGACTATATTTAGTATGCTATGCATGTGAGGAAACATGCTCGAAAAAAATTTCGCGAAACATCTGGACAGCGCCGTGGTCGCCGATGGCGCCGTGCGCGGCGCGGTCGGCGCTCCCACGCGCCAAGGGAATGACAGGCGCTCTCGGACTCTCCAACTCTGGGCAGCTATAATTCGCTAAAAAATAAATAACACACATGCGGCTAGGCTTTATGCGTGTGTGTCCCTGCTGACGCTGACTTGATTTGGGCTGATCATCTTCGACAGACTCTGCAATGATTTGCCGTGACGATGTATGCACCATAGACCATATATAGCTGAAAGAGCATGACTTCCTTGCAAACCATACTCAGAGCAAGTATTATGGCTACCGAGTAGCAGGCGGAATGCTGATGTGGACAGAGAGAAACTAGCAGAGAGAGGAAAATTAGCGTTTCGCGAGACGGTAGCATGAGCGGGCGTATCAGGCTGTCTCTCCCGCTTCCGCGTCCGTCACTGGCTACTAGTCCTGCAAAGCTGCACGTAGCAATAAAACACAATGGGACCCACCACCTGCAGCTGCTTACATGGAGCCAGAGACGCCCGCATGCTACCGAAACCACTACCTTTGCTCTCATTAGCGACCATGGTTTTTAAAGCGGTAAGGCGAGGCGAGGCGACACGTCACCGCTCAGTCGCCTAAGCGATTAAGGCGTGAGGCGAGGCGACGCCTTACGTACTTTTTAGCCTACACTTTAGTAGTGCGTAGGCATATACATACCTTGTTCTTGTCGTTTGTTGTATTCATATTTCATCCAGTGTGTTAATTTCTCTTCCCCAAACGACAGCCTACACATAACAAGGAACAAGTCAGCAGGAAGCACTCAGGTAAACCTTAACAAATAGCCACGTACAACGTCAAATTATAGGCTATAGCTGATAAATATTTAGCAAATCAACCGTACACAGTTAGGCAGGCCACATAAACGAGGCAATCCTACTATTAAATGACAGACAAAGGACAGAGAGATGAAAGGAGCAGTCATAAACTCATACCCCAGGCGAGTACCTCAGCTTGCAAGTCGCTCAAAGGCTCCAGACGAACGCCTTACGCGTCTCTCGTTAAGCGACGCCGACGCCTTGAATTTCCGGCCGCTCGGACGCTTAGGCGACGCTTAGGCGTCGCCTAAGCGACGCTTTAAAAACAGTGTTAGCGACAAACACCTTACTCGAGAACCAAGGTTATTTGATTAGTATGCTAATATACCGTGTAGCTACCTTTTGAGATGGTAATGGCATTTTTTAGAATGCATCTTATCGGGCTTGGGCTTTAGACCGTGCTAGAAAGTCAAGCTTTTGGCGGCAGCCTGCAAAAGATAAAATATAAGTTTTTTTTCTTTGCGAAAAAAGTAAGTATCTTACAATCACGCAACCGATTACTGTTTCCAAGAGGACGCCTTCTATTAACCATTTACTCCTCCCATTTTTATTAAATGCCACATTAGATTTGTCCTAAGTCAAATTTGGCTAGTTTTGACCAAGTTTATAGAAATTTATATTACCAAATTTGTTTTATTGAATTCATCATGTAATATATTCTGATAGTATACTCTGTGGCCGGCCACAGAATAGTTATTCTGTATCCAGGCCACTTGTTCCCTAATGATTGGTCGTCATCAGTAGGGGCGCGAGCTGAGCGCGCAGGACGGCTGGAGCCGCGTGAGCCCGTGAATTGCGTAACCGGCGGCAGATTTGGAGGAGCAAATAGTCATTAGTCCATTTACATAAGCAGCGACAGTAATGGAACTTGCGATCCAATCGAAATTTCAGACTAAACAGGTCTCCATTAAGGAACTACGTGTATGTTACGATAATTTTTTACTACACGCTCATTCATGTTACGTACACGTACATCTAGGTTAAGACAATTTAATTTGTAGTAATTTACTCATTCTGGATACGACAATTTTGTTAGTAATTTACTCATTCAGGTTACCACAATGTTTTAGTAATATTTACTCTTTTAGTAATTTATTTATTCAGGTTACCACAATGTTTTAGTAATTAACTAATTTAGGTTACCTATTTTTTTAGTAATTTACTTATTCAGGTTACCACAATTTTTTTAGTAATTTACTGGAATCTACATCAGCTACATCGTGATTTACGAGAATCTCACAAGAACCTGATTTACGATAATCAAAAGATGATACTGTGAGGTGATTTACCACAAGGGCAGAGGCACAATTCAGGATAAATGGCAGGATTCATTTTATACAAAATGGTTACAAATTTACCATAATTCAAACGTCTATTGAATATATTTATATGAGTGCAAGTTATGACAACCAGCAGGAATCATAGTATGTTGTGTACTTCTTATTGGCATGTAAGATGTATCGAATCCTTTAACAGAATCTCATCACAACATATTGCGTTACAATTGTATTGGTGTGCTTGATAACAACAGTAAATTGATCCTTTTCTGGGAATAGAAAACGAGGAAAATTATGTAAAAGACAGCCCGTTGGGCGTTGGCTGAGTGCATCTTTGAGTACAACTTGACAGAAATGCCTGCACACCTGAAAAATTCATAATAACTAGGAGAATTAATAATACATTCATTTCATATTTCCAATGTTTACAGGAATCACATTTCAAATGTCTATCTATAGATGTTTAGAAGTTACAAAATGATTCGTAGTAGTAGTGGATATGAACCACATACTTTCAGACGGAATTACAGTAACACACATAATTTAGATAAGTAACTAGCATGAATGATGAATCCATGGATTTGCTATTCATTGATCTAAAACTTGGTGATCGGCATACAAAAGTAGTAAAATTACGAGAATTATGTCCAGTGAAGGTCTAGTAAAATTATGTATAATAAAATTTCGAGAATTTCTGAAAATAACTCAGTAAATGATATGATATATTTACTACACTGCAGTGTGCCTCGAGAAGATAGACTCTCACTTGTGGGAATTGTGCGGTAGCATGTCAGAATTGACTTATATATGCGAGTATATCAAATATTTGGTTTCTCAGAACTAAACAACCGATATTAATAGTATCTAATTGATTCAGTCAAAACAAAGGTATACAACCTGGTGCGGTGGTTCCACAGTCAAATTTTATTGAACTAGTATGGCAGATTTTTGCAGCTGCTCACCTCGGAATCCTTGTCATTGCTGGTCTAGGCGAGAAACAGCCAAGAACAACAGCAGACATGGCTAGTGATTTGATGGTAATGGCTAAGCACGGAACATAAACTAAAATAAAATTAGAAACCTTTCATTTATCACCAGAAAGGCCCTCACACATGTCATAAACTACTCTGACTAATAAATATATAAATTATTCAGAGTTTAGAATCACCAAATAGGAAACCAAGCTTCGCAGAACTATTGCTTTAGCCCTTTACATATCAGATAATCTTTTTTAAAAAAATCGAATTTCAATCCAGTGAGGTGCCAATCAAATCCAAATCTAGTACATATTTGACTTGCGGCAAAAAAAAAGTAAAAGTACTAAAGCTAGTGATGAAATTGATCAAATCAAACTGCTTAGATCGGTAGAGGGGATTAACTCACCTAATCCCCAATCTCACAGCTTCAATTCCTACTGCAGTACTGCCCGTGTATTAACATGGGATTAAACTAAATCAGTCATTCTTATGGCCGTTGGTCAGACAGACAAAAATCTACTAAACAAAGCCTGATGCAAGAGTGGGAAATCCGAGACTAACCTGGAGCATGGAGCTTATCTGTGCGCACGTCACGCCTGGCAAATCGATTAATCCACCTAGCAAGCCAGGACGCAACGCCATAGGATGGTGAAGGCCCTTCCCGCGAACCATTCACAGCATATCGCCATCGCTTGCCGCCGGGATCTGACGCCATCGCAGCCGCTCCAGACCTGGTGAGGGAGGAAGCAAAGGCCACCCTATGATCTCTGCAGTCAACAAATTAAAATGGGAACCGATTAAACAAGACCAAATGAGTACGGACGGATTTCCTATCAAACATACCTGGATCGACGCTGTCAGTGTCAGGCCTCTGAATTAAGCCACAGCGATCGCCTGATCCTGATGGACGTCGTCACGAGAGGGAAAAGGCTGCCGCCAGGTGCCGGGTCGACGGCAGGCCGTCGCCGATCTGCTGTGGTCTCCACCGATGGGACCCGATCCCGCACTGGAAGCCATGCCGCATGGTGGGCAGAAGGATGGGATCGTCTCCGGCGGCGCGTCAGTCCGGGGAACGAAGCACCCGATGGGGTATTGTGGATTTCTGAGGTCAACGAACGGGAGACATTTTGGGGGATTGTTTTCTGGCTACTCCCTCCGTTCCAAAATAGATGTCATTCTCGCTTCCCGATAAGTCAACGTTTTTAAAATACCGGCAATTATATTTTAAAATATATAAATATTTATGTTAAGTAATTAGTATCATCGAAAGATCTTTAAGTCTAGTTTTTTAACAAATTTATTTAAAAATATAAATGTTGCACGTTTTTTTCTATAAATTTAGTCAAAATTGAAAAAGTTTGACCGGCACGCTTCCCATAACGTCATCCTTTTTAGAACGGAGGGAGTAATTCGGTGGGAGCGGTGAGGCCGAGCCGAGCCGTGCGGGAGGGCGCAGCCACGCAGGTGACGCGGGCTCCGGAAGTCTGATCGGAACGGACGGTAGGATTGGGTGGACACAGAATAGTTATTTTGTGGCCGGCTACAAAGCATAGGTTCCCTATATATATATGATAGTATATACTGTATATTTTTCTATAAATTTGGCCAAAGTTGAATAAGCCTGACTTAACACAAACCTAATATGACATTTAACAAAAAAACAGGTAGTATATATTATTCAAATAAATGAATAATTAAATGCTTTTTAGAAGCTGCTGTAATGTGCGAGGCGAAACAAGATGCGGTACCTTGGCTGCCAGCGTCGTCGTCTATATATAATACTAGAAAGGGCGGCGCGCTACCGCCGCGCCTATTAGAATTACTTGTTATCGTCGTGGTTGGTTTTTTATTTCATTTATTTTTTATTTTTTCTAATCACTAAGAGCACAAAATGTTTACATGGATGAAACAAAACACACATATTGAATGAAGTAGACAATATGCATGGAATGTCATGCTGGCATTAGAGAAACTCGATGGTGTCATGCTGGCATGACTCCCCAACAAACTCGATGGCGATAAGGCATATGTTATCAACCATAGAAAGTATGGTTGTCTTGACATAGAGTGCGCAATTAGGAGGGCCTTTTGCCATTACCGCGCTAGAGCTCGTAGGAATTGAGGACTGAAGCGACGCGATGTGACGCTGTTGGCCTGCTGGCCGACGAATAAGAAAGAGAGGGGAGAGGACAACTTGAGGACATGAACTACGGTTCGACGAACTCGTCTCACGAAAAACGGTGGTCGTGAGCTTCACATGTAAGGTCGGTAAGCCCGTGGTGGACGGTATGTCCCTCCGAGGCAGCTGCACCACCTCTGATCCGAACTGGGCCTCAAGAGCAGGGAAAAAGGTGGCGAGTTGACACGTGATGCGAGAGATTGTGCGAGCAGCCGAGGAGCGCAATATTTGTGTCACGTTCTAAACTTTGTGAGGAGGCAACGACAGCTCTAATGCATGAAGGGCATCACAATTTCATTTGGAATCATGTGGCGAGGACGCACCGACTCTGGTTGGACGCATTTTTTTACCGGTATGGATGCATAACGGTGATCGTGAGCTTCACACGTAAGGTCGGTAAGCTCGTGGTGGACGGTATGTCCCTCCGAGGCAGCTGCACCATCTCTGATCCGAACTGGGGCTCAAGAGCAGGGAAAAAGGTGGCGAGTTGACACGTGATGCGAGAGATTGTGCGAGCAGCCGAGGAGGGCAATATTTGTGTCACGTTCTAAACTTCGTGAGGAGGCAACGACAGCTCTAATGAATGAAGGGCACCACAATTTCATTTGGAATCATGTGGCGAGGACGCACCGACTCTGGTTGGATGCATTTTTTTACCGGTATGGATGCATGTATTTCTTCTAGAGATAATACTGAGATACCACCAGACATGATACTCGTGTGAAAAAATAGACATACTGTAGCGAAAGAAAGAAATATGTTGTAAAAAAGTTTTAAAAGGCAAAAAAAATAGTGCACTGTAGCGCACTATAGCTGATTGCAGCGCTATAGTGCGCTACAGTGCCAGAGGCGCTGGGGAGGGCGCAAATCTCCCCGCGCTATAGAGATACTTACTCTTTCGACGATATGGATGTACCTATTTCTTCTGAAGACAATGCCAAGAAGCAACACGTAAAGCGCAACGTTGAAAGTTTGAAACCACGTGGCAGGCAAGGATGTGCCAACTATAGATGACGATGCTTTTTTTGACACAGATGTACTTATTTTTGCTAGTGACAAAATTAAATTAGTACTCATATATGAAAAGGAAAAAATAAAAAATAAAAAAATAAAAGAAAACAAAAAAATAGAAAAAGAAAAAAATATTTGCTACAGTGCCACGATCGCTGGGAGGGCGCCAAACCTCCCAGCGATATAGAGTTACTACTCTTTCGGCGACATGGATGTACCTATTTCTTCTGAAGACTATGCCAAGAAGCAATACGTAAAGCGCAACGTTGAAAGTTTGAAACCACGTGGCAGGCAAGGATGTACCAACTATAAATGACGATGCTTTTTTTGACATACATGTACTTATTTTTTCTAGAGACAAAATTAAAATAATACTCATATATCAAAAGGAAAAAAACCAAAAAAAATAAATAAAAAAATAAAAGGAAAATAAAAAAATAAAAAAAAAATTGCTACAGTGGCTCGACTCGCCGGGGGGGCGCCAATCCTCCCGGCGTTATAGAGTTACTTATAACCACCCCTGCTAGGTTGTTCCGTGTTTGCTTGTGGTTCTCGCGTTGCTGCCGCCGTGCGCTCATCGAGTGACCAAGCCTGCTCGATCGACGCCGCCATGGCCGCCGGCGCCACGAAGCTGCAGCTGCAGGAGCGGGTCCCGCTCCCCCGCACGGCGTGGAAGCTTGCCGACCTCGCCGTGCTCGCTCTCCTCCTGGCCCTCCTCGCCCGCCGTGCCGCCTCGCTGCTGGCGGTGCCCGCCGGCGGCGGCGCCGCCGCCGCGCCGGCGTGCACATGGTGCTGGGTCGCCGCGCTCGTCTGCGAGGCCTGGTTCACCTTCGTGTGGCTCATCACCGTGCGAGTACCTATCTTTTATTGTATCGTTGATCAGTTTCCAGCGCTAATACCGGCGATTCAAGTATTTCTTTCCCGTTTCTTTGATTGATGATGTGTTTTTGTGTTGGCTTAGATTTCGCAAATGGTTCCTCTAGTTCTATTAGATGAAAATGGTACGTCGGTCTTGTTGCACCTGCCTGCTGGAGGATGCTAAATAACAACGAGCACAGAAAAAAAAGGTCTCAAAACAAATTAAATCAGTCCACGGTAGTTAGTTTGTCTCTAACTGTCTGTCATGCAAGAAAAGGCTCATGCCAAATGCAAGAGCTACGACTTGGCGGGGTGAGATGTTGCAGCTGACATGTAACAAGGTTCTGTGATAAAACAGAGTCTCAGAGTGAGATACAGAAATACAAATAGTCGATACTGTAATAGACGATAGCTAGATAAGATTGATCTCAAAACAAGCCTGCTAGGGCTACGTAACAGATCAAATTCTACTCAGCCTTCACTTTGTGTAAAGTCTATACAAAAGCACGACGTTATATAGCAGAGATAATTAAGAGAAGAAAAACCGTCCCCTTCATCATCGAGATATACAACAATCCAAACTTTCGCGTCCATCCCCACGACCCCATCTCGGCCCATCCACTCATGACCAGCATCTCAGCAGCAGCAACCAAAATCCTGCAGCAGCATGCAGATCCCCTCCGATCCTGCCGGTCAAGACCAGGACAACGGAGGTGTCGTCAGAGATCACGTCCGCAGGCGGCCCAGCCTCGCTCGCTTTCTAGCTCGAATCGCATGCATGCGCACGTCACCATCGCAACCTGAACGTTCTGCTGTCCCAGGGGCCGCGCCGCGCGTCGAAAAACACTGCCCTCTCCGTCACGAAAAAAATACAGTTCTAACATTTTGCATGTAAATTAATAAATAACATTTTGCATGTAAATTAATAAATATATGAAATGACGTATTTTTCTCTATATCACTATCAAATGTTATAAGAATCACTGTAATGGTAGAAGACTATACAAAAGATTTGTCTTTTTCTTTATAGTTGTATTCTTTTGCAAACAATTTAAACTTTAGAGTTGTATTCTTCTGTGGACGGAGAGAGTAGCCAGTGGCTGCATCACCACTCCTGTAATAACAGCGAGTTTCTGTGAAGGGGGGCAGCGGGCAGGCGTTAGCTTCTAGAAGGACCAGGACGTTCCATGGATCGGAGTAAATACTGTCCAATCGGAGACCCGGACGACGATTGCAGTAGCAGCCGCGCGCATCGCATCGATCCTCCGCCCACCAAATTAATCCGGCCAGCCGTGGCAAGCCGACAAATGAAGCAGCGAATAGCTAGCTATAGCTAGCGGCGCCCACGCCGGCCGGCCGGTCGATCGCCACCCGATGGAGATCGACGACGCCGTCAGGCCTGATACTACGAATCGCAGCTCGACAGCACCCCCGCTGCGGTCGCTGCTGGCCGGATGGCGCCGTGCGCGGCTCGGCTAGCTCGTCCCATGCTAATTAAGGGAAGGAAGGAATGAGAGGCGCTCTCGGATTTGTCCAACTCCGGGCAGCTATAATAATTCTATAAGAAGAAAAGGCATGCGGCTATAGGCTTTTTATGTTTTGTCCTGATGGAGAGCCAATCATGCATCGGCGATTACTATATGTACGTGTGTACGTGTGTCCATGCTGATGCTGACCTGTTTTGGGCTGATCGTCTTGGACAGACTCTGCGATGATTTGTTGTACGTGATGATGTATATATGCACTGAAAGAGCATGGCTTGCAAAACCGTACTCAACGACGATTACCTTTAGTCGAAAACCAAGTTGATTGGATTAGCAGTACGCTAATAAAGCTGTTTTACAATATTTAAAAAGTATCACGAGGTACCTTTCTTATTTTGGTAAAGGTACCTACTAGGTACCTTTCTTATTTTAATATGGGTCCCGCTTATTTTGTACCTCTTTTACCTTTTTTAGGTACTTGTTAGTACCTCTTATGTCTCAACCGTCGATTTCAGCACGATGGACGATTCTTATTTGTGTATAAGTATTGTATAAAATTCCTCGTGCTGATATACTGAAGCTATCTGTGTCAGAAAAGTCCAGTTAAAATAGGAATGGCACCGTTTACAATTTATCTTGTTGGGCCGTAAGTATCTTACAATCACGCAAGCCAAAAAACCTAGATAGTAGATACAACGTTCTCAAATTTTACCATTACAGATTTCAAAATGACGCGGAAAAAGTGTACATCACCCCCCCACCTATGGGGGGTGGACTACATAACCCCCAACCTATGAAACGGTCTATATCACCCCCCTGAACTTTCGAAAACCGGTCAAATTACCCCCTAAAGCAATTTTGAAAAATCATAGTAAATCACAGAAAAATCATAAAATGAAAAATCCAATTGTGTTGGACTCCAAATGAGCAGATCTACACAGTGAACATATAATGTGGTATGTTGTAGTACAATTTTTTACAGTTATGAAGAAAAACATAGATATAAAAGCTACAGCAAAAAAAATGTACTAAACAATACCATATTATATGTTCACTGTGTAGATCTCCTCATTTGGAGTCCAACACAATTGGATTTTCCATTTTATGATTTTTCTATGATTTACTATAATTTTTCAAAATTGCTTTAGGGGGTAATTCGACTGGTTTCTGAAAGTTCAGGGGGTGATATAGACCATTTCATAGGTTGGGGGTTATGTAGTCCACCCCCCATAGGTTGGGGGGTGATATAGACTTTTTCCAAATGACGCCTTCTATTAACCATTTATTCAAATAAATGAATAATTAAATGCCTTTTAGAAGCTACTGGTAATGTGTGAGGCGAGCGTCATCCGTCTATATGTATGACGACCCCAGCTGCTATCTGTTTCAGTGTTTGCTTGTGGTTGCTCTCGCGCTGCTGCCGCTGTGCGCTCATCGAGTGACCAAGCCTGCAAGATCGATCGACGCCGCCATGGCCGCCGGCGCCGCGAAGCTGCAGCTGCAGGAGCGGGTCCCGCTCCCCCGCACGGCGTGGAAGCTCGCCGACCTCGCCGTGCTCGCCCTCCTCCTGGCCCTCCTCGCCCGCCGTGCCGCCTCGCTGCTGGCGGTGTCCGCCGGCGGCGCCGCCGCCGCCGCCGCCGCCGCGCCGGCGTGCACGTGGTGCTGGGTCGCCGCGCTCGTCTGCGAGGCCTGGTTCACCTTCGTGTGGCTCATCACCGTGAGCACCAAGTGGAGCCCCGTCCGGTTCGATACCCACCCCGAACGCCTCGCCCAAAGGTAATAAAAAACGTGACGCTCTCTGTTCAGTGTTCAACACGTTGATTTGTGAACGAAAAAGCAAACGTTACAAAAAATTACCCTTTTTTTTCCTGCGCCGTTAATTTATTGCTTTGCCCAGCAGGAGTGAGGAGCTGCCGGCGGTGGACGTGTTCGTGACGACGGCGGACCCGAAGCTGGAGCCGCCGGCGGTGACGGTGAACACGGTGCTGTCGCTGCTCGCGCTGGACTACCCGGCGGGCAAGCTGGCGTGCTACGTCTCCGACGACGGGTGCTCGCCGGCGACGTGCTTCGCGATGCGCGAGGCCGCCGAGTTCGCCAGGCTCTGGGTGCCCTTCTGCAGGAAGCACGGCGTCGGCGTCAGGGCCCCCTTCGTCTACTTCTCCTCAGGCGTCCCACCGGTGCGCGGCGGCGCCGCCGCCGCCGACGAGTTCCGGCGCGAGTGGACAGCCATGAAGGTCTGGCTGCTAGTGCTAGCTACTGTTCATGTTGCAGTTAACATCCATTGATCGTCGTAGTACTAGCACATCCACTTCAGTTGCACAGTGCCTGGTCGTGTGTTCACGGCCATTCTTGTTTTTTGTTTTGGATTTCGTGCAGGGCGAGTACGAGAAGCTGGTGAGCCGGATCGAGAACGCCGACGAGGAGTCTCTGGTGCGGCGCGGCGACGGCGAGTTCGCCGAGTTCGTGGGCGCCGACCGCAGGGACCACCCGACCATAATCAAGGTGTGAGACACGAGGCGAGCTGCGCGTATTGTACATGCCAAAAACGTACACCCTTAGTTGAAACTAAGGCCGTGTTTAGTTCCGCGGTGAAAAGATTTTGCAAGGGAATCTTTTCACATTTGAAGTATTAAACATAGACTAATTAAAAAACTAATTGCAGATTACATTTGGAATTCGCGAGACGAACCTAATTAATCTGTCATTAGCACATGTTTACTGTAGCATTACTGTAGCAATTTAGTGTCTAATCACGTCCTAATTAGACTCATTGGATTCGTCTCGCAAATTCCAGTCCATCTATATAATGCGATTTGTTTTTTACCTACATTTAGTACGTCATACATGTGTCTAAACATTCATTTTGGATTTGGATTTTAGAACTAAACAAGGCCTAAACGTGCCGATATAAGTCTGCCCGACCATCACGTGTTCTTGCAGGTCCTGCCGGACAGCGGCAAGGCAGCGGACGGCACTGAAATCCCAAGCCTCATCTACATGTCCCGGGAGAAGAGCCCCAGGCACCCCCACCACTTCAAGGCCGGGGCCATGAACGTCCTGGTATGTCCATATATGCCTGTACCCTGCTTGTACTGTTGTACATCTCTTCCTGTGCATATGTTGCTGTGGGCATGCATGTGGAAAAGGATAAGCTCATGGAGCCACCACCACTCACTGAGTCACTGTACTGACGGCTGATGAGTGATTACTGCTAACTGCATGATCACTGGTAATTAACCATTTTGGCTGGTGTGCAGACGAGGGTGTCCGGCGTGCTGACCAACGCGCCCATCATGCTGAACGTGGACTGCGACATGTTCGCGAACAACCCCCAGGTTGCCCTCCACGCCATGTGCCTCCTGCTCGGCTTCGACGACGAGGTCCACAGCGGCTTCGCGCAGGCGCCGCAGAAGTTCCACGGAGCCCTCAGGGACGACCCCTTCGGCAACCAGCTGGAGGTTCTCTACGAGGTACGGAGTACTACTCGATCTTCGGATCATGCATCTCACTGTCATAGCATTAGAAAGTTCCATTTCTTTTTTCTTGGAATTATTGTTGTAGATTGACATTGACAAGCTTCGTGTGTAATGTGCTTGGCGACTTGGCGAGTTTAGAAGCTTGGGTTCGGGATCGCTGGCTTCAGGGCATGTTCTACGGCGGGACGGGTTGCTTTCACCGCAGGAAAGTCATCTACGGCGTGCCGCCGGAGTCCACCGCGGATGTCCAGACAACAAGGATGAGAGGTGAAATCTTGGGGAGAATTCTCCTACGCTGATGTTTTTTTTTTTGGGTAGATAATCGAACAATAAAAAAAATATTCCAACCAATAAGGATGAGAGGTGAAATCTTGGGGACAACTTCTACACTGATGTTTTTTGTCGATAACGGAACAATTCAACAGTAAACAAGTATTGCATCAACATGGATGCACAGAGCCATACACTTGTAGGAAAATGACCGTTCCTCCCAACGTATTTTCTTTAGCCCATGGCCTTACACGGTTGCATTACACCCAACCCTGCTGTACTCTGCCAGGCTCACCATCTTACAAGGAGCTGCAGAAGATGTTCGGCAGCTCGAAAGAACTGATCGAATCGGCGAGGAGCACCATTTCCGGGGAGATGCTCGCCGCAGCGCCGATGGCCGATGATCTAACGAGCCGCATCGATGCGGCGAAAGAAGTTGCCGCCTGCAGCTACGAGGCTGGCACAAATTGGGGCCAGGAGGTATTTCCCACTGTCCTTCACATCATCTTGCAGGTTTTGCTACAGGGAAGTAGCACTCGTCTTTACATTGCAGGTTTCGCTACAGTACCTCACCAATTCACCATGTTATTCTTGCAGGTTGGGTGGGTCTACGGGTCGATGACGGAGGACATCCTGACGGGGCAGAGGATCCACGCCGCCGGCTGGAGGTCGGCGCTCCTGAACCCCGACCCGCCGGCGTTCCTCGGCGGCGCTCCGACCGGTGGGCCGGCCAGCCTCACGCAGTACAAGAGATGGGCGACAGGCCTGCTCGAGATCATCCTCAGCCGGAACAACCCAATCCTTCTCTGCATCACCAAGCATCTCGAGTTCCGGCAGTGCCTAGCTTACCTAGTCATCTACGTGTGGCCGCTCAGGGCGCCTTTCGAGCTCTGCTACGCTCTGCTCGGACCTTACTGTCTCCTCGCAAACCAATCCTTCCTGCCAAAGGTAAAGCTAACCTTCTGTCACCAGCAGCATATCATTTTAGCTGAAACCTTCAGTATTTCAACTTCTCATATTTGAGCTTTTGAATTGAAGATACCTTATTCTTATGTAACCACCAGTTACTTTCAAAAGTTTTCATTAATAAAATAGGCAATTAATATTCAGTAATACATTTTTTTTTGCCATTGCTCGTCTCTGAAATTTTATCTTCTTCTTCTGAAGGCATCAGAGCCGGGTTTTATGGTCCCATTGGCCCTGTTCTTGACCTACAACGCGTACAGCTTGGCCGAGTACATGGACTGCCGGCTCTCGCCGCGCGCGTGGTGGAACAACCACCGGATGCAGCGGATCGTGTCGTCCTCCGCCTGGCTGCTCGCGTTCCTGACCGTCGTGCTCAAGACCCTGGGCCTCTCCGAGACGGTGTTCGAGGTCACCCGCAAGGAGCAGCAGGGCGACGGCGGCGCCGGCGCCGGAGACGACGCCGACCAGGGGCGGTTCACCTTCGACTCGTCGCCGGTGTTCGTCGTGCCGACGGCGCTCACGGCCCTGACCCTCGTCGCGCTCGCCGTCGGGGCGTGGAGGGCGGTCGCCGGCGTGTCAGCAGCCGGTGGTGGTCCCGGCGCCGGGGAGTTCGCGTGCTGCGGCTGGCTGCTGCTCTGCTTCTGGCCGTTCGTGAGAGGGCTCGCCGGCAAGGGGAGCTATGGGATCCCCTGGAGCGTCAAGATCAAGGCTGCTCTGATCGTGGCCGCGTTCGTGCACTTGTGCACGAGAAATTAAGCTCAGTGGCGTCAAAACAGGATGGCTCTTCTGATCAGAACTAGTGATGTATGATGGTTCATTGGGCCAGTAAAAATGCAGAAACTACTGCAATCATTTGGGATCCATTTCTGCATTTTCATTTGCAGATTGTACCTTTGCAGCTTGTACATATAATTCTAGAAGAAGAATCTGGGTAACAAAGCAGAGACATTAGCTACATTTTGAGTAGCTAGATACATCATACATGCCTGCGATTCCATTCTGCTCGACAAGACAAGCATATGAACATTGAACACTGAGAAGATTGCGGGAAAGAGCAATACCCAATTCCTGACACTGCTTCCGAAATATAATGTCTGCGGCAGCGTCAGATTTTCAGAGAAGTCACAAGTGCAGAGGCTGAAAACAAAACAAGCAGAAGAAAAAAAGGACTGGGCTCTACTGGTCCGCTGCTGCACAAGGCCAGCAAAAGCCCAGTAACACCATCCCCCCAGTTCCCCAGCTAGACCACCACTAACGAGCCTCCCAGTAGACGGTAAACGTAGACGCAATCACGCAAGTTCAGTAGGCGACCCATTCCGTTGGTTCTGCTCTCGATTAGTCCCACACCGGAGTGTCAGGCAAGCGCGGCCAAGCTGAAATGGGCAGCCGAATGCGTGAACGGCGTGCCCCATGAAGGCACACCTGGAGCACGATGACATAGCTCCTGTGCTGGTGGCATGGTGCGTGGTGTACGCACCCAGCATATCAAAAATTGGTTTATCTTACAACAGCCACCAGGCCACACACCAGGTGCGTGACATATGCGCCGGGCAATTCTTTTTTTTTTCTTGACCTTTTTTTCGCTTTTAAAGTGTATAAACATTCCCTTGGCCACATCCTTTTTTTCACCGAGACGAAGGTAACCATGATCACGTACGTGTTGTTTGATGTACGTTGTCACAATACGCAAATCCTATGCTACATTTTTAGTCTTATATGGGTGAGAGCGGCATCTGAACATGCATGGAGCCATGGAGATTGGAGAGCTTAGCTTGGCTTTGGCTAATGATCTAAGCAGGTCGATAGGAGACATGTAAAGATGCTGAAACCATTCGAGAAGCATGCCTGAAATTCCAGTCATGTTCTGCATCAGGCTGATGTACCTGCATGATCCGTGCAGAATCCTTGCGGATTAGCTACTTTTTAATGGGTAACTGGGTTCATGCCCCGATTACTAATCAAGATCAAGGCTGGTCTGATCGTGGCCACTTCGTGCACTTCTGCACGAGAAATTAAGCTCGGTGGCGTCAAAACGGGACGACTCTTCTGATCAGATATTCAGAACTACATACAGTATGATGGTTGATGGGCCGGTAAAAAATGCAGGAACTACAGCAATCATTTGGGATACATTTCTGCATTTCCATTCATCCACTAAACACAACATGTTCCCACCTCAGATTGTACCTTTGCAGTTTGTACATATAATTCTTCAAGAAGAATCAGAACTCATCTCTGCGATTACAAATCCTGCTCGAGGAGACAAAACATCGGAAGTCAGAGAAGATTACAGGCAAAAGCAACACCGAATTACTGCCGAAATATAATTGTCCCCGCCGGCCGCGTCAGATTTTCAGACAAGTGAGGGGAGGCTGGAACAAAAAACTGGGCTCTATGTATGCCTCTATTGGATCCGCTGTTGCACGAAACAAGCAAAAGCCCAGTAACACCAAACCAGCGATGAGCCTGTCTGTAAACTAAACGTAGACGCAGGTGGGCAGCTCATTCTGTCAGTGAAGCGATGCCAAGCTGAAATGGGCGGCCGAATGCGTGCACGGCGTGCCCCCATGAAGGCACACCCGGAGCACGATGACGTAGCTCCTGTGCTGGTGGCATGGTGCGTGGTGTGCGCACCCAGCATAACAAAATTTGGTTTATCTTACAACAGCCACCAGGCCACACACCAGGCGCGTGACATATGCGCCGGGCAATTTTTCTTTCCTTGGATTTTTTTGTTTTTGCGACCGGCTCCATCCCGACGAAGGTAGCCTCGGCAAGCTGCATGATCGCGCATTGTTGTTTGGTGTACGCTGTCACGACGTGCACAAATCCTACGGTTGGCGGAGTCTTGCCGTTATAAAAGTTGGTTGTTACCTGTGTGTCACTAAAAGGTTCGCGGACACCTGTATGCCATCGCGCAAGCTTTCTTTACCTGTGTGCCATTTTAGACGGATGGAGCCTAACAGAGCTAGGAATAGACTGTTTTGCCCTTCTCTTTTATGATAGGTAGGTCCCACTCTTCTTCTTCCCTCCTCCATCTCTTCTCCCTCCCGCACCCGATCCAGAGGAGGCCCTCCACGCGCAGCGGCCCCCTGGCGGCGGCGATCGAGGCGAGCTGTGGCCAACGCGACCCTCCACGCGCGGCAGCCTCGGCGGCTGGCGCGGCCCGGCCGGCGGCGGTCGAGGGTGACACGGCCGACGCGGCCCCGGCGGCCCCTCGGCGACGGCCATGAATGAAATCATCAATGCTCCAAGCGCGGCGGCGTCCCTTATCTTCTTCGCGTGCGCACGAGGCCACGAACAAAATCAACAATCGATTCTTAGGAATAATGCTCCGATAAAAGCCAAATCAATTTTCACTTACAAAAGGATCCGTTCTTCTCATCTTGTTTGCAAAAGTCTTGGGTACGGAGAGGTTCAAAGGAAGGAGACCCTGCACGCGGAGGGGCGAGCGGGCGTGGAGAAGCTCGAGGGCACAGCGGCGGGACTTACCTGAGAAGATGGCGTAAGATTGAAGACAGCGCTGACGTGCGGGTCCCACACGTCAGCGGGATGGGGGAGATGTCTGAATGGTGTGTAGATGGCCAGAGATTGAGATGGAGGGCACAATGGACATTTCCATTAGGTGGGTCCCATCTTTCAGGGTTAAGTTCTAACAGAAGGTGGACGGAATGGCACACAGGTAAAAGGAAATTTACGCGATGGCATACAGGTGTCCGCAAACTTTTTAGTGGCACACAGGTTACAACCAACTTTTATAATGGCACACAGGTAAAAGACTCCTGGCGGCGTTCTGTCACAACGTTTCCTATGATCTCATCTACTCAATAGACAAAAATAGAAGATTTTCTCTACCTTGATTTTATTTGATGATTGGAGGAACAGACAAAATTAACTTTCCTATGTTGTTATGGTTAATCATCTTCCATCTAGACCAAGTAATTTTATCATTAATAATCATCTTCTCAATGGACACATTTATTTTGAGTACACGCTAGACCAAAATTGTATCGATTCCGTCCTTTGACTAGTCACTAGAAGAAAAATAAAAAATTTTATTTTCATCCTACAACTATCATAAAAGTCTGATTTTTAATCTAAAACTATATAACATAATATGGAGAGCCATTCAACTGTCAAAACGCCTGCGGCTGTATATGCAATTTTGTGGGTTCCGAGTTTTTGTTCTGTACTTAAATCCAGCATCTATTAATATGGAAAATATAAAAAGTTTGGCAAGAACAAGACTCGCATCCAAGGGAACAAGCAATGTACTCCGCATGCTTTGGATTGGAAGATCGGATCACACGTAACCAGTGGCAAATTCAGGATTCAAAGCTAGGGTGGTCCAAGAGGCAATTTTTCATCCATCTACAATACTTTTTTTAGCAGCAAGAGAACAAAGGTGCAACGTCCCCATGCATGATGTTTCAACAATTTTACAGTACAATGATAAAATTACAAATTCTTTACAATCTTGCATCCGTGCTTAAATCCTGCATTTATTAAATATGGAAAATATAAAAAGTTCGGCGAGAGTACGACTAGCATAAGGGGGAAAAAAAAAACCGACCAAGAGACAAGCGTCCCTTGGAATTTTTATTAGGCGAGTGCTGAGCTCGAACCCGGGTGGGCGAGACCACCCTGCATCGGGCTAGCCACCCCACCCGCGAGAGCTTGGCAGCATAAGGGAACAAGCCAGTGTACTTTGCCAATCCACTCGGCATGCTTTGGATTGGAAGATCAGATCACACGTAATCGTAACGCGACCAAGATCTTAGCTTGCGTACAATGCTGCAGGCGGGCGTATTGGCTATTGCTCCTCAATCTGACCTGAGTCCGGACCTACAAACAGTATACAACTTCACGGACACGGAGTACATGGAAAAACAACCCGGCCCCATGAACAGAGCATGTTGCGGCGCATCGTCTCCGACGGCGGCGACGCACCCGGGGGGGCACCTCCCATTCGACTGGTCACCGGCGGGTGGCCGGCGGCGCTCGCCATCTTGTCCATCGTCGCGATCACAGCCGGGTGGCCCGTGGCCGCCGCCGCGGAAGGCATGCCAGCCGGTCAACATATGCCTGCATTTTTTTTTCAAGATTACATAAACTTTTTTGTTGCTCTAGGGTATATACTTCTAAGGGAATTTGTCTACAACACACCGTCAATGTGTGTATTTGAGCAGCACACACCATGAAAGCAGAATTTGTCTCCAACACACTGTGAAAGTGTGCACACACTGCATCCATTAAAGAATCGTTCCTGACTTAGATGAGGTCTAAAAATACCCTTTTGTCCTCCGGCAAAGCCCACCCATTAGATTATTCTCTCCTATCTCTACATCATTTCTTCGATCCGGCGTTCAGCTGCTGATGCTCTTTTCCTGACTTAGATGAGGCCTAAAAATACCCTTTTGCCCTCCGGCAAAGCCCACCCATTAGCTTCTTCTCTCCTATCTCTACATCATTTCTTCGATCCGGCGTTCAGCTGCTGATGCTCTTCTCCCACCGGCTCTCCTCCACGCTAGCGCCGGCGCTGTGATGGTGCTGCTCTCCTCCCGCCCTCCACGCGGCTCCAGGCACTTCCGCTTGCTAGCACCTCCTCCGCGTTGCCGACGCCCCGCGCAGCGTCAGGAACTCCTGCACGGGAGGTGCCGAGCCGGCCGGAAGTGAGGGAACGTGGCTAGCGCCTCCGTCAGCGCCGGCCGACAGCTCACGCGAGTCGCGCCAATAGCCGCCTCCGAGGACCTCAGCTGGGAGGCGGAAAGGCACGCGGGATACGCCGGCGAGGTTGGTGACCGCGAATGAGAACGGGAATAAACTGTTGGATTCTAGCCTTAGGATCACTCGCTCTCACGCACAGACGCAACGAGGAAGATGACATGTGGGGTTCGATTTGCAAGGGTAGAAATGTCCTTTCACACCGCTCTTTCTTTTTTTAGCCTTCTAAATCATTATTTTAACCTGAATGGTGTGTTGCAGACAAAACATCTTCTTCTCGGCGTCTTGGAGACAAATTCAGATTTCACAATGTGTTGTGGACAAAGTCGCATTTTGGTAGTGTGCTAGCAGTGCTACACACAAATTTCCCTTACTTGGTGTTAAAATTGTAAATGTCACATCAACATGGACTCTCCAACATATGCAGCACAACCCAACTATTTGTCACATAACTATTTTTTTAAAGGGGGAAGAGCTGCCCCTACTGACTATATTTATGATAGATATAAGACAATACAGATGTAAATAATCAAACTTCATGACACAAAAAGGCGAGAAAAAATCAACCAAATTACAAAAGAGACGCGTGACATATTCTAGCC
The DNA here is from genome assembly GCA_015476505.1 of Urochloa ruziziensis. Taxonomy (NCBI): domain Eukaryota; kingdom Viridiplantae; phylum Streptophyta; class Magnoliopsida; order Poales; family Poaceae; genus Urochloa; species Urochloa ruziziensis. Next base: position 34,475,025 of record CM027125.1, on the reverse strand, counting down.
ATACCTGCATTGGTTGTATGTGGATCTTTTGCTCTTACGGTAACTAAGGCAAACTCTCTTTTAAATCGCCTCAAGCAAGATGATGCATCTGGTTGAATACCTTCGAAGAAATCATCAGAATCAATACGACAATTAATTTAATTATTAATATAATCTACTCAGTGTACAAAATCGTTTTTGTTTGCACACTAGATTGAATCACCTCGATTTTGTCCGATGATGATTAGGGGAAACCCAGATCACTATTTTTGCTCAACCATCCAACAAAGTAGGTATAGACAATCACTGGGTATAGATATGTAAACCTGTGGTTTATTCTCTCCATCGTGAAAATAATGCAATTCTGGCTGCGTATGATGGAGGGAGTAGGAGTTTATTTTTGTACAAATCCTATATATTAGCATTAAAAAGAATTGACAAGGGAGTTGGACTAGCATCCAAGGGTGCAACTAATGCATTTCCCAGTCCAATCCGCATCCTTCAATATCGATTGGAAGATCAGATCACACGTGTCACCACAGGCGGCAAGGGCATCATCACCAGGCGCGTGACGGCGTGAGCCGCTTCCGTCGTGTGCTACGTTTTTTTTTTGTCCCGTACGGGCAACCGAGGCCGCGTCTCCCTTCCTGAAAGGGGAGCCTCACGGCGGAGCGGACGTGCCAAAGCGGCACACGGAGGCCCCTTGGTTGACGGACGCCGTGCGGCTGTGGACAGCGCCCGAGCTTTGCCGTGCCGCAACCGCCAAGTTTTGGCGGGCTTGGCTTGGCGCCACATTTCTGTACTGTGGAAAAAACTCGAACAGCCTCATAGCAACGCCTGCTGTCGAAACATTGCGAACGACTTCTCTGACTAATAAGCTGACGCATATGCACCTGCTTTTTTTTTTAAACTCCAAACATTGCGACACATATGCATCGCCGGAAACTCCTCGAACGCACACAATATATGAACAGAGTGGCCACCTTGTGTTTGTGCTGCAACTTGCAGCGTTTTTCTGTGACTCTATATATGTTGATTTTGAACAAAAAGACTCCAACAGACTGGACCCACGCCCACGACCGCGTACGCCAAGGCATGCCGCGCGCCACCATGCACGCTAACGACTGTGACTGACTGACAAACCAAAACCACAGGTTCACGACACGTTTAACCTCGGATGACAAAGCTTATCTTACGCTAGTACCAAAAAACGACCAGACTTGACACGTACACGAAATAAAAACGAGTTCATTGAATTCTCCCAGAAATCCTCTCCGCGGTAGGATGCCAGAAGCAGCTCAGCTAGCTAGCTCCAAGGAGAGCCGAGCCGAGCTGTTTCTCCGGGCGAGCGTCGGCCTCAGTTGGCGACCGCATGCAGCATCTCCGACACCGCCAGCTTGTACCTGTCCAACACCGTCACGTTCTCCGGCAGCATCGGCGGCGCCGGGGTCGCCGCGTTGATCTGCAGATTGTGCAAGCACCAAAAAGAGATTGCTCATAATTTTAATTAAGCTCCAACTCCAAGAGATATGATCATCGATCACATGAACCCTAAGCTAATCCAAGAAGAGATATGTTGCGAATGCATTTAATTAATCTCGTGCTGTTTTTGGTTGATTCTGATGACTCACGCGAGCCTGGATGGAGAAGAAGGTGTGGAGTTGGTCGGAGGAGACGGTGGTGGTCACGACGCCGACGCGGTGCTTCTCCAGCACTGCCAGCATCCTCGTCAGCATCCCGGGCCGCCGCGTCGTGCAGATGTTGATGAACGCGTCGTGCCCAGCCACGCACACCACGATGTTGGGCCCGGACCACGTCTGGAGCGGCGGCACGGCCGCCGGAGCCGGAGCCGGAGCGGCCGGCGCGGCCGCCGCGGCGGCGGCGGAGGTGGTGGAGCTGCCCGCCGACGCGGCCACCACCACCGCGGACGCGGCGGCCCGGAGCTCGGCCATGAGGTCCTCCTGCGCGTTCCAGCTCTGGACCATGTCCGCCAGGATCGCCTCCCTCGTCGGGGCCGGCGCCGCCGGCGGCGGAGACGGCGCGGGGAACGCGGGTGGCGCCCGGCTGCAGCCGGCGCCGGCGGCCACCTGCTGCGCGCGGATGCGCTCCTGCTTCAGCGTCTCGAGGCTCTTGACGGTGCCTTCCAGAGACTTGATGTAGGTCACGGCCTCCCCGACTATGGTGGACTTGTCGGCCTGCAACATCAGTTCTGAGCGTGTCAATTTGCAAAGCAAAATAATGTTCATTGTACTCTGAAGGTGCGCGGCTTTACGATCAACACGAGCCTTTTCTCGTATGGTCGATCGACTTGAACATTTCAATATTTATTTACAGAGATATCTCTTGCCAAAACCTTTGTGTGTTATGAAAAATCTCACACAATTTGACAGAACACTGCTGATAATTATTGACACATCAGATACACTTTTGTTAAAAAAATAATCATATTTACAAGTACTACTCCCTCTGTCCCACTATAAGTACATTTGTAGCATTTGAACTGAAAATTTAGTAGTGGTGGTAAATTGCATTTTTGCCCCTATGTAAACTTAACATGGCTGACCACCAGTACTTCAGATTGACAAGAAAACACGCGGTGTGAAAGAAACTATAGAGTGTTCCAGTATGATGCCATGAATGGGTTGGCCGTTTGAGTGCAGCAGACTTTTTATTTTTAGTCAAATGGAACCCACATAAACCAAGACCCGTTGCTGCATGGTCACCTATTGTGCATTTAATTCGGGACATTTTTTGAATGCTAGAAGTGCAGTTAAATTGGGACGGAGGGAGTAGTCCAATAAAATTAAACGAAAACACTCACAAAAGGCAAAGCATGTCCCTAATATAACTAAAATGCATAGTAATAACTCCTTTGGCAAAACCCTTTCGCCAATCATTATGCTCCTATGAGGACAGTGGGAGCAAGCAGGGGCCCTTTGGCAAATATTCTTCCGGCTCCAGCTCCGGCTCCCTCCACCGTTGAGCTATTGTTCATGCACTATTCATTGAATCCATTTTTAGGTCCGTGCTACAGTCAACAGGGAAGACGATGGAGCTGCCGGAGCTGGATATTATGGCTTCACCGGCTCCCTGCTACTGTCACCCTATAATGGGTGGAGCCATTTCATGTGGAGCGCTGTGCCAAAAGAGGCCTATATGAAGGGGAACGGTTTGTTATCTATCATTGCAATTTTACATAATCACTTGTTTTGGTTGTATTGACACGTAGATAGCACATAAATGTAGGCTCTTAGTTTATTTTGTGAGTTGGATTTCTCCGGCTTCAACAAAGAAACCGATATCAAACTTTAGGCAAACTTTAGGCAGACAAATGACACATATAGTAACCTCCAAACACATATCCGATGGATCCATATCTAACAACCCGCGTTCTTCTTTCTCCCGACCTTCCTCCTCCTTTTGGATCTCAAATCACCTCCCTTGAGCTTTCTCCGGTGGCTCGATCCCCTACTAGATTTGATTGTCACATTCCACCAGAATAATGAAATCCATCTCAATTGTCGTTGAGATGCAGTTGCAGCACTGCTAACGCCATGGCCCCATGGTTCCCTACCATAAACCTCCTATCAGCCCGCCCAGTTTCTCAAGGAAGTGCAATGAACCCTTGGACGAGACAAATCTTAACCTAGCAGCTCATGGAGCTGGAAAATGTAGGGTGAAGATAGTGATAAAATTCAGATGCAGAGGGCTTGAGAGATGATCGAGTAAGAAATACAATAAAAGTTCCTCCATTTAGTTTTAGCTCACATCATTGCCAAAAGCAAACATTGTAATAAAGTTAAAAATCTAGACCTGACGACAAGGCATGCAGTTGGTAATGATCTGCCTATGGATAGAAAGTTTTGCGAGAAACAACAAAAGGAAAGAAAGAAAATCAGAGAGAGAGCCAATTTTTGTAGCTAAGCGCGCACACATCATCTCTACATCTCGGATGGTTGAACTGCAAGCAAAAGGAACCCCCAAAAAAAAAAGAGATAGCAGTGCACGCAAGCTGACCTTTTCAGGGAGCTGTGGGAGGAGCGCGTGAAGGCTGCCGAACATTGTCTTCATCTTCTTCCTCCGCTCCTTCTCCGTCCAGATGTGCATCGCTTTTTCCTCCGCCGTCGCGACGCTCTTTCCCTTTCCCTTTCCTCTCCCTCTGCCTCTACCTCTGCCCCTATTGGCGACGACAGCCGCGGGAGCATCCTTGACGGTGTTGGACGGGGCGGCGCCGCCACTGCCAGCTATTGCAGCAACGTTGGCTTCGCCGCCTTCTTCTCCGGCCACGCCGTTGTTGTCGCCGGCGGCGTCAACCCCCGATGGGATGGGAAGCTTGGATCCGGCATCGTTGTCCTCACTGCTATGGGGCGACGCCTCGGTGTCAAACTTGGATGCAACGTTGTTGCCCTCGCCGGCGTGGAGCATCGCCGCCGGCATGGAAAGCTTGAGCTCGGTGCTCTCGTCGTCGCCGGCAGCGCTGTTCCCCTCGCCATCCTGGAGCGCCGCTGCCCCGGCGAGCTTGGAATTGGACTCGGCGCTGTCATCCTCGACGGCATGGGTCGTCTCCTGGATGGAGAGCTTGGAGCCGGCTTTGTTGTCGTCATCTTCGCCGGCATTGATCACCGCCGGGCTGGCGTCACCGGCATGAGGCACCCCTTGGCTTGCGAGCTCGGCATCGAGCATTGCAGGGCCATCGGGCTCGAACCCGGCGTTGTCGTCCGCGCTGACATGCAGCATGGGGCTTTCCATCTTGGACCCAGCGTTGGGGTCCTCGCTGGCACAGAGCACCGCCGGGAAGGTCAGCTTGGACCCGTCGGCGTTGTTGTCTTCATCTTCACTGGCATGAGGCATCGCCGCCTGGATGGCGAGCTTGTGCCCGGCTGGATCGTTGTCCTCGCTGGCATGGACCACTGCTGGGCTGGAGAACTTGGGCTCGGTTGGGTTGTCCTCGCCGGCATGGAGCACCGCCGGACTGGTGGGCTTGGGCCCGGCGTCGTTGTCCTCGCCGGCATGGAGCACCGCCGGGCTGGTGGGCTTGGGTCCGGCATTGTTGTCCTCTCCGGCATGGAGCACCCCTGGGCTGGCGAGCTTGGATCTGGCAGCGTTGGTGTCTTCGCCGGCATGGAGCACCGCTGGACTGGCTGGCATAGACCACCCAGCGTAGTCGGTCCCACTGGCCAGCTCACCGGCGGAGTTGGAATTGGAGTTGGAACTGGCCGGCGTCACAATAGCTGGCTCAACAATGGCAGGTGTGATGCCACCGGGGCCACCAGTGGCGTCGTGATCATGGCTCCACTGGACTTCACGAGGCAAGTCGTCGGAGCCTTCTTGAGACATGGCCAGATGGTTGCAAGGGGGAAGAGGGAGGAGAGGAGAGCGAGGATGTGATGAGGGAGGAGAGAATTGCGATGGAGGGGGGAATCATATGCTGCGACGGCCACAAGAACACGAGAATGTAGACACTTTGCAGTTTGTATCCGGGAAAAGATTTTAAAATCTACCAACAGCAATTTTAGCAGTTTCTGTGTGCCTTGGCATCAAGCTATACGGGCGGCGCTTATTGTCGTAGAGATTCCGTTGAGCGTTTAACGGTATATAGCGCGATATATCGGGTGATAAGTTTTTTGAAAATGACATATTGTTAATGCCGATTTAAATTTACCGTGATTTTTGCATAGTAAGAATTGTAAACCAAGACACAAGTAGACTCGACAAAGTTTGAAATTAAAGGTATTTTCCAATTATATGCCTTTCTATATGAAAATTGGTTATTGTGAATGTACAATGATCCTTGTTAAGCATTTGTGGCCTAATTGTTCCAAATTAAAATGACTGAACTAAAATCCAAGGGTAATCGTGCCATCTACTCTAATTGAGCTATTGGAATTGGCTGGAACTTTCTATACCAAAAAGGGGACGGACTAGGCGGAGGCTTAATTTGATGCAATGCAACATTAACCGTAAAGTAGAGGAAAATGGTTTGCGTCAACACAAAATAATAACTCTATTTGCATAAAAGGAAAATGTTTGTCTGAAGGAGTTCCTATTTCATAACACACTACAAACTCATGTTCACATGACATTCCCGTAACAAAGCAAGCTTTTGAAGAGTTGCAAATTCTACAGGCTACAATCCAAGAAGCTCATCAAGATGGTAGTCAAATTGACACGTGTCAATGTTGCTGGTGAAGTGCACAACTTGTTCATCAAGTCAATTGTATGCACTTCCTTTCAAGTCAATTACTCTTCTAACACAATTTCAGTTGATACAGAAATCCAAGTGTTTTAAAAAGCTAAAATGGTTTATCTGGCTCATTTCAATGGATGGTCTGAACACTACAATATCCTAAAGAAAGAAATACACAACTAGGTGACATTACAACTTTGCTGTATAACCTCTCTGGGTGGAGTTTGATAGGATCACTCAGCTTTGTTCAACACGTTTCAGCAAAGCAAAACCAATTTCAGCATGACATATCTTTCTTGCCCAGTTTTGTCTAATCTCCCCATCTCTCCGCACTGCACGATGTTTCAGATAGCTGCTGCTAATTACTTTAGGTAGGTAGTTATTTGCCTCTTGTGTATGTCTTCTTTTTTGTTTTTTTACAATGGTTTCTAAACCATACTTGTACTCCTTTAATTTTTCTTTACTTAACATATACTAGAATATAGGGGTCAAAGTGGCCAAAAAGCTGTCCCAAACACATGTTGGCATACATCGGCGATATATCGTTCTTGGGGTCACGGCGATATATCGTTCTAATAGGTGTGGTATTCTTGTATTGCTTTGGTGCTGGCCATATCACTACTGATTAATTACTGCCTATTTTGATTGCAAGCTGGCTCACCAAACATTTGGCAGATGACAAGGGAAACAGCTAAAAAAGCCCTGCTGCATGCTGCATGCAGCATTGATAATTATGGGCTGCAAAGTGTAAAGGGCTGCCAAAACATATCCCTTGCAGCAGAGTTGCAATTTTCCAGCTCTTTGAAACGCCTACTAACAAAAGGAAAGATTAAAGGGAGAGCCATGCCAAAAAATACAGCTGCTTATCAATTGGCTTGATTATACAGCTGTCCATCCTGATAAACATCACCCTGATTTTTACTACCACTGAAACTGCATTTGGCTTCTTGTGGTCCTACTATTTTTGCCCCTTAAAAGCTCTTTAGAGTGTAGCAGCATTTTGGCCTCTAATGCTGCTGCTGAAAGAAAACCACTGCAGAATTGTGCTGCTGTTTTTTCATAAAGGCCCTTTACATTGGAGCCGCATTTTGGCCTTTCATGATTTTTGTGAAAGGAAACCACTACTGAAGCACCGCTCTAGATGAAGCAAAGGTTGACAAAAACTTCATTCACAGGTTTTATCACCACCGGAACAAAATTCTCGCAATCTGTTGATTGCTTGCTTACAATGAAGGCCTAATGTTTATTTTATTTAAGCGAAAAAAAACATCAACTCTTGACAACAAATAGCTCTAAATTTCGTACAGTAAGTATGTTACGACTCAATAAGCTGCTACAATCTTTCATAGAAAAGGAGGGTGGCCTCCGCACCCAAAACATCATCCTCTGAGACTTCTGATACGTGACCATCTGAAATGTAAAACCACCGCTTGCCAAGACCTGCAAGAGGTTGCCCTGGATCATCAGGGTCAGGATTTGATGCAACTCTCCTGTAAACTGCATAGTGCCCTCCTCCGCATTTCCCGTAGTGCTCCACAACGGCTGAAAGACCATATAACTTGCTCCTTGAGGATGATGGTAATGGTTGTGATGATGATGATGAACTACTAGCCACATCAGCATTTGCCTAAAATTGACAAGTGGTGAGATTGTTACCACCCAATTTAAAATGTGATCATCATACATTCATACAGAAATCAGGTATTTTAAAAGTAGAGTAACCAAAACCAACCATGTGAACTGAGTTCCCTCCAGTAGGTATTGCATTCAAGCTCATCTGAATATTCAGTTGTCGATATAGATGGAGAGCTTGCTGGCCATCTCTTTGCACATTCATTGCCAAAGGTCCAGGCCCCTGCTCAGTGCTTGAAGCATCTCCCACAAATGGGGATAGATTGAGAAGCAAAGGAAAAGAAATATGTCCCTGCAAGCTCAGAAAGATTGAAAAAATGGCTTGAGGACCTAAAATATAATGCCAGTTGCAATTTCTGAATTGCTACAGATATAGTTGAAACAAGTACAGACTACAGACTAAACAATGCCTTCATTTATTTTTAACCTAGCCTGTGCGAATGCACGGGTTAACGGCTAGTTTAGAAAATTTCAAGTGCCCATAAAAAATCTTGGTCCGTTAGATGATTAGTACTAGATATGTATCATTATGAATGAATTGAACATACAACAGATGCACATTCAATGGAATGTGAATGTTTACGTGCTAGACAGTCATAATAACATTTGTACCCTCCTAGTCAACATCATTTGGACTTTCGTTTTCATGAGTTCATGCAGTTCAATATATAAGACAAAAATAAAACATGATTGCGGTTAAACATACTTGCAAATATCAACATAGACATGATAATACATAAATATAGAAAGGTTCATCATCAACATAGACATAAACACATGTAAACAAAACTTTAACTAAGCAGTTCATCATTAATGTTATACTGATATATAGACGCACTCAGAACTATAAAGACTAAACTAAGCAAAAGGGCATTTCATTCATAACAAATTCTTGGCATGCACATCGCCGCATTACACTACAGGAATGGCACTATAGGCCCCACCGCCATTGCCACCATGGCAACAGAGGACTTGGTCACAAGGGAAAAAATGGTGATGGTTGGTAAGCTCCCGCTACAGGACTACGCGAGCAAGGGCCTTCATGATAACCAAGGATATATATAACATAGCCTCCGATGATGTCCAAACATTGAGTAAATTTGATTTCAGTGTAATATACACAACTAAAGTGGGTAATAAACAAGCAACTAACGTAACTACATGCCTAAGCGCTATGTTTTTTATAGTCAAATAACAGGGCATAGGAAGTTAGTAAACTGTCCCCCTACGCCTATTTATCATGACTCATGAGCCCATGTAGTTGGTACATTTGTGTTTATCATGACTCATGAGCCCATGTAGATGATAAATAGGCGTAGGGGGACAGTTTATTAACTTCCTATGCCCTGTTATTTGACTATAAAAAACATAGCGCTTAAAGTCCCACGAGTCCACACTATCTTAAAGTCGTCTTTCAATTTTATTAAACCCTTTTGTTTGCGTGATAGAGTAACTACGTTTCACAAGCAGCAGGGCTCTTACCTGAAGCTTGATGGGCTCACCATCAAGATTGACTGAAGCACGTAGCAAATGAATGCACAAAATCTGGAAGAGGACATCAACATTGGAGGTGTTATGCAATTTTAAGACAGTTTATGCAAGTCTCAACGAGTACTTCAATTGTGGATACTACCTTCGGACACTGACTGACAATCAATTGCTTTGTTGCTCGTGAAGATGATGAGCATGGTATTTCCTCTTGGGGAAACATACCCCTGCAACTGCAAGTGCCATAATCGACACAGGTGTTAAGTTTGGTAACTTTTTCCTGTAACAGTTATAAATAAAGTTGTCATGCCCAAGAAAGCAAAGCCCTCAAAACAAAAAACATGGAGGTGCCATACAATTCCGACATCAACTAGAACATAGTTACCTCATCGGCTTCTGATTTAAGAGATAGATACTTGGCAGCAGTAATATGCCAACACTGATCACAACGATAATTGTCAAGATGCTCCACTACAGTAAAGTACTTTAGGCAATCCACCAAACTACACCCACTGGTCTAGTGGCATGCCACAGGATTTGGAAGGGACAAAAGTACTATTAGTGAGCATGAAGTGCACATCAAATGAATAAAAAATCTATTGAATCGTGTGATGAAATTTTAGGAAGGTTCATGCAGACATACAATATCTCGATTTGTATTAAGCACTGGTGAGAGAGGCAGGCATTGGAAATTCTGGAAGTCCAACGATAGCTGTGTGATAAATAACAAGGGCAGAACATTAAAGTTACCAAAAATGAGTATTTAAGTTTAAGCTAACTGTTAAAATGTACAAAATTACTGAGATTGGTAGTTAGAAAAACAACATCAGCAGTTTTATTATCAAAATTGCTTTCATAATGATATTATTTTTCAATAACATTCACTGCACATAGCTAGAAAAAGATTGTGCATTAGATATCTTGTCAATGTCTATACATATAGTGGTAGAGGGAATAATATGTATTCAGCTATGAAAAACAGTAGTAAGTGACAGATTTTGTAGGCCACACTTTAATAGAAACTAAATAAGCATAAGACTCTACCACAGATGAACAGTTTCTGCAAGACAATATGCTGCCAATTGTCCCATCAAAGGGGCCAAATAGATTCTGTTTCCAGCGCTTGCATTCAGGCTGGTTACCTTCCCTTTGCTTGTATACTTTAGAGTGAGACAGGGTGATGTCTGCCAGAGAACTCCTATGTGGTACATAACAATGGGAAAATTCATCCCGCAGTGAGATAAGAAGATGAAGAAAAGCTTCAGAAGCATCCTATGAGAAAAAAAAGTTATCATGATGACTGCAGATCTAATACAAAAATATAATATCTAAAGAAGATTCAGAAGTAAATATCATGCCTGCTGTCTGGTCAAATTAAAGTGGCTAACATAGAAACTCAAAGCATGCATCACTCCATGTGGATTCAACACAATTCTTTCATCTCGAACTATGCTCAAGTCTGCAACATGCAAAGCTCAAGTACAATAATACCTTTATGAGAAAGTAACAAAAAAGCGTTTATAATCAAATGGTGAATGCCATGAATAACAGAGTGCCATACTTTCACATTTTGTAGCACAGGACTAGTCAGAAGAACAAAGCAAAAATAAAAGAAGTTTCATTCAGTTGTTCTTTATATATATAGAAGCAAGGGGTCCTGTGCCCTGTATAAAAGAGAATGCATGCACCAGTGGTGGAATCTTGAGTTGGCTAGATTTCACGGTGGAGATCTCAGAATTAGTAAAAAGTTCAACAGTCCATGTCGATAATATTACCTTCCAAGAGAGAACTTAGAGCAAGAAGAAGAGGCATTCTTTCAGCCTTTTCTTCAGGTGGCAAGCCATCAGTCGCAAGCAAATTATCTAGAAAGGAAACAAAACTATCACAGCTAGCAAGTGCCTGCGAAGGAAAGGTTATCCTATTTAGCATTGATCCAGCAGGACATGAAGCACATAAAATTGCAGAGTCAATATGAACATAAAAGAATTACCTGCAGGATGACATTAAGAAAGCAATTGTTGCCAAGATTTCGTAGACCTCCAACATAGTATACTCTCCCTGATCCCAAAAGTAAATTCCTCGGAGAAACCCATGGTATGGACAAACCACTATACAACACCTTGCATAACCCAGCAACTCCTAGTCCCAAGCCGACAGCAACGGCTGTAAGACTATAGTGGCGTCTGTTTACTTCACTATGAGATACCAGTGGATTGTAATGCATAAACTTCCCCATGATTCACACCTGAACCAACAGAAATAGTCTTCAATCAAATTTTTTAATATACAAAATAACTAATGAGAAAAATAATCGATGCAGCCAGAAACAAACATTGATTTGCTACTGCCGCAAGCAAGGTAGCCAAGTGCCAAAACATAAAAAAGAAAAATAACTTCTACTCTTGACATGCAATTTACTGATCTAGTTTCTTATTGTCATAAAACACTTCATAACAGGGATCACTGAGGACATTGAATAGTTGTATTTCAGAAAAAACACTAAGCCCAGTTTTAAGTAAAAAAACAACAATTCTGTTTCCCCAAACTGAAAATTCGTCAAGACTTCATCGAATCGTCTCATCTTATCATAAGAGCAGCAAAATTTACCTGGTACCTAGTACCCCAGTTATAAAAGATTTTATAGCTCTATCACAATGGGAAGGGAACAGACCTAAGGTGTGCAACGATGGGGGCTACCTTAGTCTAAAAAAGCAACGGGATCCTACCTTCGTCGAGAAAGGCGATGGGAGGCTACAGTTGAATCCCAAAATTGTTTGAAAAATGAAAACTAAACTGCGCTCACACCCTAAGGTTCGCACCAAGTCCTAATCGACCGAGATTGACCTGTGCGCACAAAAAATAAGAACAGGAACTCAATCGAATCCATCAACAATGGATGGGATGTCCAGCATTGCTAGGGTACCTCGCAGCTAACTGAGCGGCGGGAACGAGAGATTTGGGCATGGCTGCTCACGCTCACAGACCAACACACAGAGATCTCTCTGAGAAGTCCATTCAAGCTAAGTAGGATTACTTACGAACAACCTGAGGACAAATTAATCCAAGTCAGGATGGATCCACGCAGGGTCCAGTAAAACAGAGTAGGAAGGACGGCGACGCCTTTGTACGGAACTGCAGGAGAAGACTTGTGTTGAAAGAGACCTCGGCTTATTGGGTCCCGTCGCCGGCGATGAGGGGGCTGCCGGCGGCGAGGCAGGGCGAAAGACACGACGAGCCGCGAGAGGATCAGAGGAGCCGAGAGGAGGTCAGGACTCGGAGTCGGGAGGAAGAAGAGTTTTGCACGGCGAATTCCTTCGGCGACGCATTTTTCGTATCCCCGCTTACTTGAGGGCCCATGACAGTCCTTTTTCGGATGAAAATCAACCGGCTAAGAAAAAACTTTTTTTAAATAGGATAGAAATTTAATATTTTTTTACGAAGACTGAGCATTTAACTAAAGGACTTTGCAGTTCCGATCCTTCATAATCACACCTAGTGGCCTAAAACGTGGCGAACAAATTGTTGTTAATATAGTATTTTAGACATGGCTTTTGTAGATGTTCTCATCCAGATGCACATGAACTCGCATAGCACAATTTTGAATCTAGGTCCATGATTGGACCTAAAGTGAATTTTAAGTGAATTTTGAATTAACTTTTGAGGACCTATATGCTCACTTTGAAGGTTTATGAACCTAATAAGTGAGAATCTGGAAAAGGTTGAAGAAGAACCCCTTGTGCATTTAACTCATTTGACATTATTAATTTGTGGCCTTATAATGTTTCTCTACATAAATAAGATCTGAAAATAAAATCTAAAACCTCAACTACATCAGGGGTACGCTCATGAAGAATTTGCGCTTCTGTATAAATCATGATCCGTTTTCTAAGTACTTCACACAGTTTTGTTCTCTCGGTGCCACATCATCCTTCGATCTTAGTGGTGTGGAGGCTATATTCTTGATGATTGCAGCATACAGATCGAAATCAGCTTTATACTTGCAGCAGCTGGCCTCGATCCACTTCTCCGCAAGGCTTGTGGACACACTGTCTTGGCTATCCCTCTCATGCTCTTCAACCGCTGGTCTTATCACGTCGTACAGAGCATCTATTTCAGAAGCAGCCTGATTCTTCACTTCCTGCGATATTGGTTTGATCAAAGGCTGTAAGCACATTGAAGTTCATATGTTTTCATGCTACACTTTTAAATACAAGTTAACAATAAATCTTTACCTCACAGTACAATATTTCTTCACGTGCCACAGATGATGCTAACCGGTCGCAAATATCTGGAATATCCAGCTGCTTAGGCACAACACGTTTAGGTTTCCTACCACGGCGCTTGGGTATGGACTTTACAACGACCAACGCTGAATGGTTGCTGTTTTGTGATTCAGTTCGGTTCTGATGATTTGTGGTTTCCAGTACTGAATTTTGAGAAGCGACATGAGCATCTTGTGCACTATATTCAGTCGATCCATTCTCAACAAAATGAGCTACCATTGGAATAGCATTCAATGGTTCTGGTTCAATAGTCATTGGAGTGAATTCATTTGAGCTTGCAGCCAATGGTTCAACAGCCATCGGTGCTAATCCATTTGAGCTTGCAGTAAATTGTTCAACAATAGTTGGAGCAAATTTATTTGTGCTTGCACTCCCAGGATTCTCAGTATTCTGCACTGTGTTGCTGTTGCCGTATTGAGCAATTGGTCCATCATTTCCTAAGACAATTTCCTTATTAATGCTTGCAGGTTCGTCATCAGCAGAATCATAAAGAGGGATGTTCTCAACAGAAAACCTGCCAATTAAGATGAACATAAGTTGCTGCTCTTTAGCACTCCAATTCATTGCATCCATCAGCATTTCAGCACTCCGTGTAATAAAAGATTTTTACTAGTCAGGATAAGTAGATCTAGTCACCAGAGCAAGCGTGGTTATCATCAGATAGCATCTGTATTTTTTTCTTGTGATGATAAAGTGAGATATGAAGTAGCACTATTTAAAAGTACCTGTTGTTTCCTTGATAGTTATCTTTTTTCCCTGTGATGATAAATCAAGACATGAACTGTCTAAAAGTATCAAGGCCATGGTTGAGTCTCCAGGATAAGGTTTTTGCTTTCCGTGATCAAGGCATTAATAATTGTTTAAAAGTTGAGAAGTTACACATACTCTGTCAATCTCAACAAACAAAGAAAATTATATTGCTAAACGGAATTACTCACTTATTAGGAACAACAAAATAAACTTCTTTCAGTGATCGTCTAAGTAAACCTAAGTTTGGAAATTGACTAGGTGGGGTAATAAAAATGAAGTGTCTAATCGGGCCATATCATTATATCAAACAATTTTTTTGAAACAGCTATATCACCTAATATATTGTACAGAGGCTAACATAAAGTCATAAACAAACCAACCTGTCATCATCATCTTCCCACAGGTACGTGGCCTCCTGCAACATATCGATCAGCGAAGCATACGTTAGGCACATATTGGACATTTCAAATATCAGCTTACAAGGAAATGCAAGGCGCAGAATGTCAATCTTCTGAGAATAACAGATGGCGCTATTGCACAAAGATTCAAAATTATGCCAACACATGAGCAAATGCAATAAAACCAAAGGGCAAACAATGATTCTGCAACCAGTAAAAAATGGAGAGAATTGGCATAATAGCTACACAATATGCCTGACATATCGATTGGACAGTCAGAAAAAAGATAGCAGTGGTTCCGTCTGTCGAATCCTAGTGTCAATCATGGGATAGATATGTGTTTATCTTCAGCTCAAGAGTCAAGACACATACCTGGAAACCACGTGATTTAGCCCCTAGAAATCCAGAACAGCTGGCCGCTCCACAGAGGCACCGTACCATCACACCACCAAACCACTCAAAGTTGTAGTCATAGGACAATTCCGTTCCAAAAGGAATGTCTTGCTTTGCAAATATTCCAACTCTTACTTCCCCAAGGACGTTCCATTTCCTTGTCTCACAATTCGGTTGGCTGTATGCTTGAATAAGAAACTATTAGACTTAGTCACTTAAAATTCAATGATTAAATCATGCACACAAGAAATAAAAAAGAAATATTTAGTGTGTTTGCTACAAACTTACCATGAATGGTTGATAAATCTGGCAAGACTCCCTTTTCTTGTTGCATCAATAGATTCATCAGCATTGAGGTAAATGATATAGGCATCCTTTAAACCTAACATTGACAAAAACATGTTATATCTAGCTAAAAGGTTCCACAATTTAAATATCGGAAGGAGAGTATCTGCAGACCTTGGGTTTCGTAAGCTTGAGATCTCCGTTTGGCTTCCTTCCATGATATTACTTCTCCACAGTATTCGATAACAAATTGACCAGCCTAAATCAATTTAAAGTCCAACTTACTTAAGCATATTTACTTGAGTATAATGGAATATAAAAGAAAAACAGTCATCAATATAATTCAGTCACCATAATATTCTCATCTGCAACAAGGCCCCATCCACGCCCTTCAGTCTTTACCAGCCTTGTCCTAGCATATTGACATTTTTGGAACCGCTACCAACACAAAGGTTAATTAAGTTTCAGCATTACTATCATTAAACTGTAATGGAATAAGCAGCATACAAGGTATCCTATCTGATTGCTTTTAGAAAAAATAAATTCATATAGAAAATTACACAATTACTAGAAAACTACCATCACTCCATCATGGTGCAAAAAATACATGAATGGATCCATAGTGGATCAGCACATGACCACAGAAAGGAATCACTATATCCCAGTTTTTCAATTTAGCACCCAATTTGGATTTTGAATACCTAGAACTAGGCCTGGGGTTTTGAAATCAGGAGCAGACCAGCCACTAGGGCCAATAGGGCCACAGCCCAAGTCTTTGGACCAATAGCAAGTGATACCAAATTAATCATGCCCAAACTAGTGACCCTAGTCTTCCTGGCCGTAAATCATACTCCAGCAGAACAGTTAACAGTCTGGCGCCATTCCTAATCAATCAATACTAATACCAAGGCACGCAGGCTCGGCTCCTATGTCGCTCTTGTTTGCTCTCTTTTTTATTCCTTAGCATTGAGCAGAGGCTGTCATTGCTGCCAGGGATATCCAACTGCCAACCCTATCTGGCAAAGGAACTATCAGGAGGACAGGAACAAACCGACAACGCCATTGGCGTCCACCTACTCAAAATCTCACCCTTCACCAGCTCACCTATGCACCCTTATGTCTGCTGCCTGCATTATTGATTGCCAGCCGCCTGGTGCTTTTACCACTGCTCCCAAGCTTGCTCCTCCCAGCTCGGCGGATGGGACTGCAGTCCCTTGGTGGCTCAATCATCCGATTTGTTGAGCACCTGACTGCCTAAGCAACCGTGCCCCCAGTATCTTGATCTTGTTATGCAATTTTCTCATTTGTGGATATGTTCAAATTCATCAGGAGCTAGCACATTATTTTAGATTTTAGACATTTAGTTAAGTATAATACAAAATCTATTTTGTTGCATATTTAATAGGATTACAAATGAAGAGAAGTGACATTAGTTTCTTATTTTACTCATGCTCCTGTGGCACAACTGAACCTGTTCCACCACCAAAACATGAAACAATACAACGGACCAAGACACTGATTCCTTATTTTGCTCACAGGAGCTTGGAACGGACCAAATCTTCATGAACCAGGGGATACTGATTTATATGATCTCATATTGTACTATATTTTTATCTTATCCGCCCGCATAGTTAAGCATGGAGTTCAATAATCATCTTGATTGTGAATTCGTCCTTTACTCTTGCTATTTCTCAATGTAGCTGCTAGCATAGGTACCATAGTTTTATGCCCTTATATTTTGGCCCTAGTCTTTGGCAAAAATCTGGGTCAGCAGTATTTGAATTTAGAATGACATTCTAAAAATCTGTGTGTCTTGATGTCATAGGGATTGGTGCTGGGAATACTGAACTGATTCCAGAAGGGTTTTAAGCATTTCAAAGGCCAAAAATTGAATCAATATGTTTAACATGATATTGGAATTCAGCAAATTCAAAGGGTAAATCACATCACGGAAGTTTAAAATCTATATGTTTGACTTACTGCCACACTATACTACCAAGAATCAGAAATTAAGGCACCGTATGTTGAGGCCATCTGCTTTCTCTTTGCAGTAGCCTAGTCAAGCAGACGCAACCATGAAAATTACGGATAAAAAAATTCAAAACAACAAACACATCAAGTACTAGATGACATTGCAACAACAGCATAATACTAAGATAATAAAATCCTACCTGGTTTTTGCAGTACACACCACAACGGCAGTAGCCAGGCGTGCACTCTGTGTTAGTCAAGAAATTCAAGCACCGATCTCCACATGGACTCTCCGGATCCAAGATATCATACTGGCACTCGCACACAGCTATGTCCTCCTCTTTCTGCCTCTTGTGCCTCCAAAAGGTAACACAGAAAGCATAATTAAGAAAAAAAAGAGCCAACATGCCTACCAATCTCATCAAACTTCAAACTACCGTGGACAGACTGGGAAAGAACTAGGCTCCGTTTGGATCCTTTCATTTTGGTGGAATTGGAATTCATACTATCATACTATCTCCCACCTTACGAAGAAGTCTATCTTCTATCTCCCACCCTATGAATATAGTATGGTGATGTATAGAATTCATTTCCATCTCCCACCCTATGAATTTGGGATAGGCTTATTTGTGAGCTTAGGAAAGATGTGGAATGTCAAATTCCAAGCCACGTAGTATAATTTATTACTAGATTCCAATTCCTCCGAAATGAAAGGATCCAAACGGGCCATAAAGAAAATGCTCACCTCCTGTAGTTGAAATCATTGCTCTCAATGTGGATGTACGACGGTGCTTCTATATGTTCTTCCTCCTACAAGCCATATAATTCGACGAGTTCAGCATAGATATCAAAATTTATAACAAAGGCACATTTCTACGGGACAGCCTCGCTCATAAAGATAGAAAAAATGAAGCAGTAGAGACACCATTAGAAACGCTAGTTCGTGGACTGCGTGACGGCAGGTAAGCAATTCGACGGCCTGAAAAAAGAAAAGAAAAGGGTATTTATTCAATTCGGGGCGCAATTAGCATTCAACAGTGTCGAATTAATGAATCCTTACAACAACGGCAAACTGAAGGGAGGGGTCTTCGAGAATCTGGGACAGGTGAAGGCTAGGGCGGCGTACCAAGTACTCGGCGGCGGAGTGGCGGGTCCACCGATAGGTCGAGGTAGGGAAGCCGCGCTAACTACTTCCGGCGGCGAGATCCCCCTTCCAGCACCTTCGGGTACGGCGGTGAGCCCCGGGCGCGGCGGTGTTGGAGCTCGGAGAAGAAACGGCCGTCTGGGGCTGGGGCGTCGGCGCTGCAGCTCCTTGGGGAAGAAACGACTGGGCATGGGCTGATGGGCCTACAATCTTCATATTGGGCCGTCCATGTAGCTAGCACGAAGAAGAGTAAAAGCCCGGCCGAAAACTAAACTGGATTGCGCTACCGCTATTGGTTTGGGCCTCCATGTAGCTACACCGGACGGCCTCTTCGGCCCAAATGGCCGTTCATCGCTTCGCTTCAGTATTCGACCAACGCACGCAAAGCAATTGCACATGCGGCCGCCATATTTAAATTTCAATCGAAAAAAGTATAATTTATTCTGATTAGTAATTAGTCAAAGTAAGTATTTATTATCTTATTAAAACAGAAACAAAAGGAGCCAACAGATTCACCGAGAGGTCAAATATGATAATTAAAAATAAAAAATAAGTAAAGCCTTTTCAAATTCCGCGAGCTAGCAGAGACGTTCACACACAACCTATGGAAAAGGATCCAAAGTCTTTTCCTTACGTTACATGAGAGAGATATACTCCGTATTAGCTTACATGAAGTTAAAATATACTACATAGGTTCACCCTATGACACAAAGGAAAAGAAAGAGACTTGATTACCGGTCCTTTGCATTTCGAAAAGAAAGACAAATAAAATAACGGTAATGCTTCACATCGAACGTTCGATAGGAGCCCGACGTCGGACGGCTCGAGTCCTGACCGCCCCGCTGTCCACGCATCCATACTAGTGTTTGACGTGCCTTGCTCTCCGGCCTCCCACACCGCGTGAGTCATGGGTAGTTAATGCATCCGTTCAGTCTCCATCCAAGTGCCTGCCGCTCACTGTCCCGCGCTGCCGCAGCCCCATCTACACCCACGCGCCGCCGCTTGCATCACAGCGTTGTTTTTGCCATCTTCGCCCGCGAGCCCTGCTCTAGCACTAGCGGCTGCGCCTCTTGGCCATCGGAGCCCCCGACGGCGACCTCGCGCCATGGCCGCCGCCCGGAACTCTTTTTTCCGCAGCTACCCGATCCTTCCCTGCCACGACCGCCACCCACCTGACGGCCTCGTACGGCGCTGTCGTGGAGCTCCCGATGCAGGTCAGCCGGTGGCGCACGAGGCCGAGCTCGCCCACCGGCGAGCTCCTCTTCTTCTCCGACGTGGCCGGCGGCGAGCTCTTCTTCCTCTTCCCCATGGCTGCCGGTGGCGTGAGATCCTCCACGGTAGGCGACGCGAGCCATGGCCGGGGGTTGAGCTCCACCTCGCCATGGCTAGGATCGAGCTCCCCCTCGCCATGGCCAGGGTCGAGCTCCCTTCGTCCCCATGGCGCGGCGAGACCTATGGTGTTGCAATAGAAATTTTTCAATGTTGCAGTTATATGATAATGATGTTACAACAGGTTTGTTCCGATGTTGCATAAAACATAACTCCGATGTTGTGACGGGAATTTTTTCTCCCCCGCATCCATATGTTTCACTATGTTTCAATAGAATTTTTTCAATGTTGCAGTTGCATGATAGTGATGTTGCAATATCTTTGTTTCAATGTTGCACAAATTGAACGATGAATTAACGATGTTACATGCAACAGAGCTCCTATGTTGCGGCAAGAATTTTTCTCTCCACACCCAGATGTTTCACTGTGTTTCAATACGTAATTTCTGATGTTGCAAACATGTATTCCTAATGTTGCAAATATGTATTTTCGATGTTGCAACGACCGTTCGATGAAAAAAACGATCGGACGTTCGGGCGCTAGCACTTCCGATAAAATAATATTGATCGCTCGCTTAGATCAAATAAGCAATCTCACCCGAGACACATTAACATATTTGCCGAGAGGGTAAGAATTACTCCAAAAAAGTTAAACAAGCAATCTTACCAGTGACACATTTATATTTGTTCGTCCAAAACATCCATCTAGGGCCTTTAGAAGTTACAATATGACTGTCTGCCCTACGATCTCACCAGCGGGAGGACAATTAGATGTGGTGAGCAGCGAGCATTGTGCACACCCAATATACATAACATATAGGAGCTATGATGGTGAGGTAGTAGCCATTTCAATTTTGATTTAGGGCGATCAAACTCAGTTTGAGTTGTACGCAGGTTTAGTTTTTTACTCAAAACATTAAATGCAGAAGCCCACTATATGCACACACATACACACATCCCATCGCACACACGGAGCTCTACTCCTGTGAGTACCTCCTAGAACCTGAGTCGTCTGATGTTGAGATTGACAAAGTCCACATGTTGTTAATGGGCATATTGCCTATCAGTGAAAGAATAGCCAGGTTAAATCCTAGAATAGATTAAAAAAACTATGAGCACTCACACTGAATCGACGACTCAAACCTAGGTGGATAGGATCCACCATAAGAAAACCTTACCAGTTGTAACCTTAGTTTGCTGATACTTGATTTTTTTGCATAGCGGCCATCTATCTCACACGTCTTTGCATAGTGACATGTGCAGATAAGAAGAAAACATTATAAAAAATAAAAATCACTCTAAAAGCTTCATTGCTTAGAAAATACCATGTTTACCAACGATGTACAAAAGAAAATGAAAAATGTACACTGTCGATTGTTGTCATTATTTAATGGTCTAGGTTAAATTAAATGGTCAATATCAAATGAACAATAGTATAGCACAATTTATTATCATCAATTATATTAAATAAGTAGTTTGATTTTCACTTACATTAAAATACAGAAACAAAGAGACCATACATGTAGTAGTCTAATTTTTAACATTTAACCAAAATTCATAATATAGTAGAATAAATGAAGAGTGCATGTGAAATACGATTTTTAGTCATATGACAATTCAGAAAATTAAGATGGAAGGGGCAAAATGGGCAGACCGTCACTCCGTTTTTTTAGAATCACATCTCAAAGTTTGATCGACTATTCAAGGTAGGTCGTGAAAGTATCTACTTACATGAGAATTTACAGCACCTGAAGCTCAATATTATCACATTAAGACATCAAAAAGGTTATGACGCAACTAGCCGGACGTATATAGGGTTGCGTCCTCCATTGAGAGCTAATGACATTTGATTATTTTATTAAAAAAAAAGTATCCAGCATGCATTATTTGCACGGATGATCTTGCTAAACTATCTCAAAGAGTCTATATCAAATATATTGCAAAAGTCATAGCTGTTAGGGATGTAATAGCATATCCATAATGCATTACCCTAAAATACATAAACAAAGAGCACGTATAAAACTAAACTAATTTAAGTTATTGTAAAATTGTGATTAACATATGAAAAAATTCATTATAGCTAGGAGCCCAAGACAGAGCACTATAAGATTAATTCCTAGCATTGTATTAATCCCAAACTATTGCTCATTGACATGAAAATCTTATAAATAAAAATCCAGATATTGCAAAATGACCGAGCGTTTCAATGGAGATGTAGTTAAACACACCTTGACAAATGCAAATGTGAATATCATATAGATCAAGATGGATTGTGTACATGCCACGGAGAGAAAATATATCAAGAACAGCGATCCAACAATGGCCAGAGCGAGATGAATTTCTACTTAAAAAAATCCACATAGGTAACCACAGTGAGAAAATAAAAGAAAAATGCCTATAGACAAAAAAGGTTGTATGTTGTTAACTATTATAACTATCACTAGGATAGCTAAAGTTGTACCAGCCACACTATTAGCGTGGTACTCTGTCCAAGCTTGTCCTACAGAATGTCATGGGCAGGCCAAAACCCAACGGGCTAGAGGCAACCTAAACTTTCTCATATATGATAATAATAGAAATCTGGCATGCACAATAAAGAGAAGAGCAACTCATGAATGCAAAAATTAATCTAATAATACGTCTCATTGATGTCTAAGCTCTTCATTTATTGTTAATAATACTATAAAATAAACTAAACATGAGATTAAAAAAACATAGACAATAGGCACAATCTTGCACAAATTGACGTGGATATGGAACAGTCTCTTTAACATTGTGATTTGAAGGCATCCAACATAAATTTAGTTCACATCCGGGATGTTGTAAAGTTGGATAGCGTGATGTTATCAACAAAGCGATGGCAGACCAGGCCTCACAACAAGATAAGTCGGTAGCCCGCACCAGACATCCCCTCAGAGATGACGATAATATTGAAAGTGAATTTAGAGAAGAGAAAACAATAAGGATTAATGTGAAAACAAAAATATATTGTCGTCACAACTAAAACCCTCTAAGAGAAATTCACATTACAAGACAAAATATATTGCTTTAAACAAAAAAAGATAAAAACACATGTTTCTATACATAATTTATTCGTTTTTATCATAAATACATTTTCATGACACAAATACAGAAATAAAAAATTATGATATCTTGGTTTGGGCTCTGTATTTGGACAAAACAATGATAATGAAAGAGAAAACAAAACCTTATGCATAAAATCATTTTCATGTAAAGAAGATCTCAAATGTCAAGATGAAAAAAAACTAGATACCCGCGCAATTTGCGCGGGCCACCTTGCTAGTATGTATTATTGTTTATAGACTTTATGCGTGTAGATTCATATTTCAAATATCTATTAATATAATATTAAATTTGCAGCCATTGAAGTACTACGTTATATACTACTTATAATTCAAATTCTTAGTCAAAGTAAACGGAATATTCAGACAAGGAATCATCCGTAGTATGGCGCGCCGCCCACGCAAACCCATGGTTAGCAAAAGTATATATGTTTGTCATCCAATGCATGTGATTAACTGATTAATCGTGTCACACACCCTCTTAGGACATGTAACCACCCACGTACACGCTCCTCAAACTAAAAGTAAAAGGCTAATGATAAAAGGGGAAAAGAAAACGAGAGAGCGTACGTAAGCACTATGACGTCACAAGTAAAGGAAAAAACAATATTCTATGCGAAGACCAGGAGAACATTCCCTTTTCTTCTGTTTAAAAAAAATCCAAATAACTCAGTATCATCCGCAGCCGACTAGCAGCATATCTTCGCCTTCGTCTCCCGACTTGTAGAACGGTCAAACTCGAGTCATGGCCTCGTCCCCATCTGCAAAATGAGCAGAGAACCAAAAGATGTTTTTGTTCTGTCTGAGGTTTCTTCCCAACGAGGAAGAAGAGTCCAAGCGAGCCTCATAAACCGGGCCCGCGCTGACAGCGTGCTACAGATCATCGCGTCCTTCCTTAGTCGCCAAGACAAGCGTTCACCCAAGTCGGTTTGCTCATTATATATATATATATATAATATATATACAAAAATGGATCGAGGTAGCTTCGAGAGAAATGGGCCTTGCATGCGTCGGTTTTCGTGCCGCGCAACCTGATGATCTCGCAGGCCTAATCCAAGTTGGCTTCTTCCTGGTGCCTGCGTTCTTGCTTTGCTGCTCTCTTAAATCCAAATCGTGGCGGCGATCGGCGCCGCGAGGGCTGCGGATTTGGCAACATTTTGCTCTTCTGGGAGGATAAGGATTAAGGAAGCTTCAAGCTCAAGCTTGTATAAATTGGGATCGTCGCGCGGCCGTGATGTGGGTTAGAGCAATGGTGTCGCCATCGGCGCCGACGCGGACGACCGCGTCCTCGGAGCACGCGCTGGCGGCGGAGACGGCGGCGATCGTGTCCGCGCTCGCGCACGTCGTAGCCAGCGGCCGCGGACCCCCGCGCCCGGCGCCGCCGATCGTCGTGCCGTGGCGCCACGCGGACGCCGGCGGCGGCCATGGCGGCCAGGAGCAGCTCCCAGGGGCGACGGCGGCGCCGGCGCCGGAGCCGGCGAGGAAGTACCGCGGCGTGAGGCGGCGGCCGTGGGGGAAGTGGGCGGCGGAGATCAGGGACCCGCAGAAGGCGGCGCGGGTGTGGCTCGGCACCTTCGCCACCGCCGAGGACGCCGCGCGCGCCTACGACGCCGCCGCGCTCCGCTTCCGCGGCGGCCGCGCGAGGCTCAACTTCCCCGAGGACGCCGCGGCGCGCCGCACCAGGGACGCCGAGGCGGCCTCCGCCGCGGCCAGCGCCGGGCCGCCGGCCGCTCTGCTGGAGTCTCAGGCCGCCGCCACGGCCGGCGGCGGCGGCGTCGACGACGACATGGCCGACTACCTCGAGTACTCCAGGATCCTGGAAGGGGGCGAGCCCAGCGGCATCATGGACGGGCTCCTCGGCGCCGGCTACGGCGACGGCAACGGGCGCTTCCTCGGATCGTGGAGCATTGGGTCGTCGCCGCCGTCGTCGGGCTCTGGCGCCGCCGCCTCCGATGCTCTGTTTCGTTACAGTGATGATGGCGCGAAGCAGAGTCGCAATAATAGTGCCGCCTATGGAGATTAATTGTCATTTTTTTTTGTTTCCCGCTAGTAGTACATAGTATAGACCAAAAAAAAACAGTAGCCCAATTTATTAGTAGTCTACTACTACTAGATGATTGTCACCTTTTCGCTACACTAACGGTAGTTCATTCAGGATTAGGATCTCATTATCGGAAGATAATTCTTTGATGTATAATTAGTATTTCTAGTCTAATAAATGTGTTTGTGAGCATATTCCTACCCATATTATAAACATCTTCACTCCCTTGAAGAAAAGAATAACACACACGCATGATGTAGTTTCGGCGTGTATTGTGCTGCTTCCAACCGCGCTCCAATATTCAATCTTCTCAATATAAAATTAAATAAATATACTCTCAAATGTCATTTCTTTATTATTTTTCTAACTTGATAAGGGTAGCATGTCAAAAGAAATAATATTAATTGGTTGTAATAATATGGTAATAATATGTACACCCTTTAAATACATTATACGTGATTAGCTTCAAGAGCTCATCTCATATCTTTCCTTGGCCACATGATATGCGGGCCATTCAAGAAATCATATCGTAACATGTGAAAATGGGACACAAGAGCCGGATGACATTGATCCCTCGTCATATTCGTCACTCTTACTATATGTTTCTTAACTCTTGGAGTTGCCACCTATTTTCTTCTGCTCAGTTTCTAGTCATGTCACGTCTAATTCTATTGGCGACTAACTTCTACAAATACTTGCTCATAAAAAACAACAATATCTACCTTCTCCTCACCGTAATTGAAAAACCTTACATGCATGAAATTACATGGTACAGCCTACCAGACGATAATGTGCAGTGGCACTACGGTACACTTTACCCTTAATCAAGCTGCATTAATCGAACTACTACCGGTTTTGCTCCATATTTTTTCTCCCTCGAATCATTCTCAGTTCCCTCACACACACATGCGCGCACACACACACAAAAAAAGGAAAAAAAAATCCAACAGTGAAGAGGAGGAAGAAGAAAATGAGAAGTAAGAAGAATGAAAAGAAAGAAGAGACGAGGAAAAAGGGATAGAAGAGCACCGCCTACCTTACAATCCTAGACCCGCCCATGTGGGGGCATGGATGTAACTATCTTGCTCTTGGCCTTAAATGTTAAATCTCTATCAATGTATCTTGCCCTCTTGGGCTTATATGTTGGCTATCTTCCCTTTGGAGTTAAATGATAGGTTAATTGGATCTATCTTTTATTTTGCTTGAAGGAACTTCCGCCCTCAAACTCACTATTAGCATGAGGCTTTTCACATAAAGTTGTGTGATATATGATTGTTTTAAATTTAAAATGAGAAGAACATTAGTAATATAGACCTACCATTGATACAATCATATACTTTTAACGTAAAGAAACATTTATTGATACATTCACCTAAATATTGTATTATTACTCTTAACATTATTTTGTGTCTTGTAAAAAAAAGGAGATCCAACTTAGGAGGAACTAGACCATTTTTCTTTAAGAAGAAAGAAAATAGGCACAAAAATCTGAGCTAGAGGGGACTTGAACTTGGACGTGGCAACAATGTTTGAGCTTTTAACTTTCATCGGGCTACATATGCTAGGAATATATGCAAGTCAATATTATTTTAAAAAATAAATGGCGAGTACAAAATACAAAAGTTGGAAAAAGGGCATACAAGATTTAAAATGAGGAGATCAAAAAAAAAAAAAGCAAAGCATACTTGTAGCATGCTGCAACAGATGGCAACCATATTAGAAACCACTATTCTGGGTTTGTAGCTAAGCGTGTTCCCCACACGCGGCTGCCAGTAGGGATGACATGCAGTTTTCTTTTGTGATGGAAAACACATCCAGTGCTTTTCGATGTGGTACTAAAAACCAACAATCTCTCTTGTTAGCCTGTGAGTCTTCTCTATAGATGTCCAAATGGACGGCCCGGCACAACACGACACTGACACTATTTGGCCCGACACTATTAGGCACTGACACTAATAGGCACTAACACTAATCGTGTCGTGTCGCGTCGTGCTGTCGTGCCGATCTTCTGGCCCAGACACTACACTATGTCTTTTTTATAGTGTCGTGCCGGCATATGGGCCCGATGGCCCACCGTGCTCGTGCCGGCACTGGCACTATGCATCCACTCATTCAATTCCAAACTTCATATATTTCATCACAAATTCATCTAGATATGCATCAATTTCATCCATTTCATTATGAACATTTATCAACATCATAAATTCATATAAAGATATATACATCTCATCAAATATTTTAACAGAGACATCTATTTCACAGTACTATGATCGAGGTAATCGTGCCGCATCGTGCCTGGTCAAAAATCGTGTCGTGTTCGTGTTGGCACTGCGTGCCGAGGTCGCGGCCCAAACACGGCCCAACCATCGTGTCGTGTCGGCACTGACACTACGACATCGTGTTAGTGTCGTGTTAGTGTTGTGTTTTTAGTGTCGTGCATCGTGCCGCCCATCGTGTCAAGCCCATCTGGACATCTGTAGTCTTCTCCGTGTCTGTGTGATTGGGCCAAAGCCCGATGTTGCACAGTCTAACGGGCCGGAGTCGTGGATTCACAAATAATACAACAATACTTCAAGATGATGTGCTCGTTAGCCCGTGGTATAGTCGCCGAAACCAGAAGGTCCTCGACAAAAGGCCCCCATTCGCCGGGGCTGTAGTACCCAGGACTGGATGTCGTCCTATACTCGTATACTCCTATGGCTGATTTGCGGCGGCTGAGGCTGAGCAAATCTCAATTGGTGTGCGTGCCTCTTCGAGAGTACTGGCTGCTGCTGTAGGATCAAGGAGTACACACTGATGCCTAAACATGGTTTATTCTGTCGAGAACCAATAATCTTGCGCTTCCTCCACAATCAAATCAACAGAACCGCGGCATAAGCTAGGGCTTTCCTGTCGAAGACCCTTCCATTCCTCTCGTTTCAGATTCGCCAAGTGATGAGAGTCATCAACGAAAATAAACTCTTGAGCACCTCTACCATCCCATCAATGCACAGTTATATACATGCGCATAAAATATTTATTCAAAAAAAAAAGGATGATAGATGCTTTGGATAGTTGCAAGTTGCGGATTAAGACATGAATATGCTAATTCATCTCTCTTTTTTCCTCTTATACAAGGTTTTTTTTCTGTTCAATATCTAATTTTGCTAGTTTCTTTTTTCGAAACACAGATGCTAACATACACGCACTCACACTCAACATTATGAATGCACGCACGCAATCATATCGCTATAGGTCGAGAGACTGAGCTAGAGGGCACGCCACCTACCACTGAAAATATTGATATAAATTTAGAAAAGGGAAGTGCTAGCGCTCGGACGTCCGATGGAATTTTTTTTCATCGGACGGTCGTTGCAACACCAGAAATATATGTTTGTAATATTGAAAATACATGTTTGCAACATCTGAAAGTGGAGAGTAAAATTTCCAGTGCAACATCGTGCAATGTTTCATGCAACATCTAGAACCTTTTGCAACATCTAAAAATAGAATATGCAACATCAAAGAAAATTATCTGCAACATGAAAAGTCACCGTTTGCAACACTGAAGACGGCACGCTCCCAACTATCAGCCACGCACGGCCAGAGTCAAAACCTCTAGTTGAAAATGCAACATCTGGATGAAACACTTGCAACATGCGCGTGAAACATATGCAACATTCGCAACATCCAGATCTACTTTCACAACATCCGCATAAAATAGTTGAAACATTCTTCTAAAACATATGAAACACGCGGAACATACACTTACAACATATGCAGCAAACCCTAAAACAGATAGAGGTGGAAGAAAAGGAGGAGGAGGATGGCGAGCAGAGAGCTCGACCCCGGCCATGGGGGAGCTCCACCCTCCCCCCCCCCCCCCCCCCCAGCCATGACAAGGGGAGCTCCACCCCGACCATGGGGGGATAAAAGGGAGAGGAGAGGAGCTCGCCGCCATCTATGGAGAAGAGGACCTCGCGCCGCTGGCCGGCTGGCCATGGAAAAGAGGAAGAGGACCTCGTCGCTGGCCACGGGGGAGAGGAAGAGGAGCTCCAGACGTCGGCCATGGTGGAAGAAGGCCGGCGGTCTAGAAGGAGGAGCTCCGGGCAAAAAGCTCCGCGCGGCAGCTATGGCGGAGGAGCACCAGGCAGCAGCCATGACAAGACGAGCCTCGCGTCTCATGCGCCGCCCTTCTCACCAGACCGCCGGCCGCCTCGCCGGCAACGAGCTCCGAGAGGGGCACGACGACAAGCAGGCACGGGGAGAAGCGGTGACGGGGCTTGGGTGGCGAGCGTCCAATGCAGACATCCGATATTTCTAGCATTGTCCGGACGTGAGTTCTGGAGCATTACCGTTTAGAAAAATGTGAGCACTCCGTACCAAGTCTAGGACTAAAATCTGGACAGGTAGATTGATTCCACCAAAAAACCTTAAACCTTACCGGTTGAACTACGGCTAGTTCACATCGTTGCAAGTTGTGGATTAAAAGATGAATATGCTATTTCCACTATCTCCTTTTCCCATTTAATCTCAAATTGTGCATGATAATAGACCGTTCCACGGCCTATCTGTTTACACTTTTTTTGATGATTTTTATGCACATTTATAAGCGCTATTGTGCTTATCTAACTTTTGTTTGAATTTTCATCGGCCTATTCTAGGAATATGCAGGCCAATGTTAATTAATACAAAAATTGGGAAATTAATAGGTTTAATAAAGAGAGGGGGAAAAATGGCCAAGCATACTTATCGCATGCTACGAGATGGCAACCATATTTTAAACCACTAAACCTGGGTTTGTAGCTAAGCGTGCACTTCAACACGCGGCTGCCGGTAGGCATGACGTGTGTTTTACTTTTGTGATGGGAACCACATCCAAAACTTTTCCATGTGGTACTAAAAACCAGCTCTCTTTGTTCGAAAAAAAAAAAGAATAACAACAACTCTCTTCTTCTTTTCCGGGAAGCAGAAATTTTAGCCTGCCAATCTTCTCCGTGTGTGTGATTGATTGGGCCAAGGCCGATGTTGACGGGCCGGGGTTGTGGATTGACAAACGGCAGCATTTGCACGAAAGCTTTTTGCCATGGATTTGAGGCCCGTGTTATAAACTTGCAGTTATTTGCTATGCCAAATTTTGTAGCCCCTTATTTGCCCTGAATGTTCCAATGACAAATCGGGCCACCTGTGCGGCTGTGCCCGTGACAATGGACATTAAATGGCTCGTCATTCAGCATGTCTTTTGGCTAGCGCACTCACAACTATAGTCGCTTGAGAAAACTTATTGGGGCTTACCTAGTTTAACAACTTGTAGTCAAATGATAGGACGGTCCGGTGATACGCTACTCACTAGGGTTCAAATCCTGATGCTCGTATATTTTCTTGAGATTTTTTTAGAATTTACCGGCGTTATGAGTGAAGTGGTAAGCGGCGTTCCCGTCGATAACGAGGCGCCAACAGTGACTTCGGAAATCTCCAGATCTGTCGGGTGCTCAGTCATTCGAAAGTGCTTATAGTAGGGTTAACGTACGTGTGTTCATAAGGGTGAGTGTGCGTGTGTGTTGTGAGCGTCTGCGTTGTGCTGTGTAATTTTTAAAAAAAAGCATTCTCTTACCTGTGAACTTACCAATTTGGGACACTTCTTTAAACTTTGCAACAAGAATACAAGATCAATACCCAATTTGGGACACTTGTTTAAACTTTGCAATAAGAATACAAGATCAATACGAGTAGGTTTTCAATTTCTCACTACGTTAGTTGGATTGGGCTGAATCATTTAAGCACATGTGTCCCATTAGGTGGTTTTGCAACAAAATTGATACGGGCTTATTTGCCAATTCAGATCGTGGTGGCTTGAACATGATTTCCATTTCTCTTGAGCGGCTCTACAGTACGGGACTAAATTTAACCGAGAGGAATGCACTCGTGCGAGTGGATGCTCCGTGCTCGTTTTCGACGTCTGGGCCGGAGCGAATGCCGGCTTTTTCATCAGGCTGCTGCTGCGCTGTTGTTGATAGCCTTCTATGGGCTCGATCGTTCAGGCCTCGACGCCTGACCACTCACGACGTGGCCTAGGAATATGATCGGAGCAGCTGTGTAGCATCAGTAGGGCAAACTCGTTTAAAAAAGAGTGGGCAGTATTGGGCTTTCTTCTGTAACTGAGAATTTAATTTACTTCGTGAAAGTTAGAGATGTATATGAAAAAAAAGAGAAAGATTTGGCAACGCATATGTGTCATATGCGGGGCTTGCCCAAAGTTTGGCGGGTATACCTCTTTGTTTGTTGGCAAGAACCAGTGACTGCCATGAGCCATATCCTTGGTCGAGGGTTGCGGAACGCGCTTGCCGCACGCGGAGTCACTGGTACCGGGGGTGTGCAACGCTGCACGTCCACGGCGTCGCCGGGTCGCCTCTTGACGTCGCCGTCATTCCCGTAGGGTTTCCGTCTGGGACTAACGCAAAGCGTTCGGTGCAATGTACTGTACGGCAGCTTCCGTTAACTAACTGTTCTGGGCCTGTTGGGCCGCGTCTGCTAGCTAGGCCCACGACGTGCTATATACGAACTTCCTCCTAGCGCCAGAAGCCATCGAGGCTCGACAAAGCTCGCTCGCGAACGGACAGAGCGAGATCGAGCGAAAGACGGCGATGGCGAGCGCCGACGAGCGGCGGACGACGGCGACGGAGACGGCGAGGGGCGGCGTGTTCGCGTTCGCGGACCGGGTGGACGCGGCGCTGATGGCCCTGGGCACGCTCGGCGCCGTCGCCGACGGGTGCTCCTACAACCTGCTCCTCGTCTTCGCCAGCGACGTGGTGAACTCGCTCGGCCGCGCCCGCGCCGCCGCGCAGTTCATGCACGAGGTTGACAAGGTTCGCTCCGATCTGTGACCCTCTTGGGCACGCAGCCAGCCTTCGATCTTTCCTCCACCATTAATCTGCGCATGTTTGATTGCTTGCAGCTTGCTCTTGTTGCTCTGCTCTCTAACACGTACACACTGTTGCTGGATTGCAGTCGTGCCTGAATTACGTGTGCTTGGCGCTCGCTGTCTTGCCGGTGGCGTTCTTGGGTAAGTTTGACAGTCTGAGGATTCATGTGCGTTCACCGGAGTGGCTCGAACATTTCATTTTCACACGATGTTTCAGGACTCTTTGTGATCGTAGTCATGTTGGCATTGTGCATCTATCGATGCTTCAGAAAAAGAAAAATCGTTGCCTATATTGATGCGTGTTTCGTGAATCAATTGGGGTGCAGAGGGGTACTGCTGGAGCCGGACGAGCGAGCGGCAGGTGCGACGGATCAGGCGCCTGTACCTGCAGGCCATGCTGAGGCAGGAGTCCGCCTTCTTCGACTCCGGCGACGCTGCCGCCGCCTCGGAGATCATCGGCGGCATCTCCAAGGACGCGTCCCTCATACAGGAGGTCCTCGCCGAGAAGGTGCGCCAACCGACCACCCCCCTCCGCCCGCTCTCTCTTGGATCGATGCGTGAGAGCTTAGCTTTGTTTTGTTTAACACTACCATGACAACCTTAAGTCTCATTTTAATTACAACCTCTGCTCGCTGGGTTTCTAAAAGAATGATCTCCGTCCATGGTTTTGGAATCTAGACTCTCAGGTCGTGCTATTTTACATCGGTTAGGTTAGGCTGCCGTTTCTGAAACGATTAAAATGCTGGAATCATTTTCAAATCTATTATTAGCTCCGTCCTCGGGACTTTCAGAAGAAGAAGAAAAAGGGTTCAAAATTATCTCCGTCCATAGCTCTGGAATCTTGACTCCAAGTCGTCGTGTTATTTTACTTCTGTTAGGCTGCCATTTCTGAAACGATTTAAAGTTTAAAACGTTAGAACCGTAGTTGTTCGGTCGGCATAAACTTTGAACGTGGATAAAACGGGGCATGTGGGCACATGAGGTACTGTTTACACGTGTAGTCTGTGCAGTGAAGGTGCAAAAACATCCAGCTTCATAACTGAAAACGGGATTCCAATGTGCAGCCAAGTGGAAGTGAATGCTCCGTAAACCAATGCAGTAAAGAAACAAGACAATGAGTTCCATAGCAGAACATATATTGTAGTTTCAATAGCGAGATCATAACCACAAAGGGGGAAAATGTAGACATACTCAACATATCATAATCCACACATTTGGTTGATTATTCATCGAGAAACAGTTGTTAAAAAGGTCAAACGAGAAAGCAACATAAACAGATGAGTCGATTGTTTTTTGTAACTCCTTTCATTTTGTGCAGAACAGGTTCCTCTGTTTTTGATGCACTCTACAGCTTTCATCTCTGGACTGGCCTTCTCCATCTATTTCTCGTGGAGGCTGGCCCTGGCTGCTTCTCCTCTAGCCCTGCTTCTTGTAATCCCTGGGCTCATCTATGGCAAGTACCTTCTCCGTCTCTCCCACAAGTCACGTCATGAGTACGCCAAGGTGAATTTCGTGGTCGAGCAAGCGCTGAGCTCAATCAAGACCATTTACTCATTCACCGCCGAGAAAAGGATCATCCACAGGTATGCAACGGTGCTTGATGGGACGATCAAACTAGGGATCAAGCAAGGCATCGCGAAAGGTCTCGCAGTTGGATGCAATGGCATTGGTTTTGCTGTTTGGGCCTTCCTCGCTTGGTATGGCAGCAGGTTGGTCATGTTTCATCATGAAAGCGGAGGGAGAATATATTCTGCGGCAATTTCCTTTGTTTTGGGTGGCCTGTAAGTCCTCTTTCAGTCTCTGTTCCCTACTCTGCGAATCACTCCCTTCAATCATGTAGAATAGAAGCTTCACTATAAACAAACTTGCTGAAATGTTGCAGATCCCTTGGGGTGGCCCTCCCAGAGCTGAAACATTTAACTAAGGCATCTATTGCTGCCACAAGGATTCTTGAACGGATAAACCGTGTACCACAGATTAACTCTGATGACCCAGAAGGACTTATGTTGGACCGACTCTGGGGAGGGATCAAGTTTGAATCTGTGCACTTTGCATACCCATCAAGACCACACATGACAGTCCTGCACGACTTCAACCTCCATATTCCTGCTGGGAAAACAGTTGCTTTAGTTGGATCCAGTGGCAGCGGCAAGTCAACTGCAATAGCATTGGTGCAGCGGTTTTATGATGCAAGTGAAGGTACTGTCAAGATTGATGGGGTTGATATTAAGGAACTGCAGCTCAAGTGGATCAGGAGCAAAATGGGGCTCGTCAGCCAGGATCATGCCCTTTTTGGCACTTCAATAAAAGAGAACATCTTGTTCGGCAAGCCAGTAGCATCCACAGATGAAATTTACGCAGCGGCCATGACAGCAAATGCTCATGACTTCATTATGGGGCTTCCCGAAGAATATGATACCAAGGTATGCGCATCACAAAAACATTCAGCAACCATACTTCTCTGCCTCGCATACTTCATGATCGCCTGTTTACAATTCTTTCAGGTTGGTGAACGTGGAGCATTGCTATCAGGTGGTCAAAAGCAGCGTATTGCTATTGCAAGGGCAGTCATCAGGAACCCTGTTATACTTCTGCTTGACGAAGCCACAAGTGCACTTGATTCCGAATCAGAGAAGCTGGTGCAGGATGCCCTTCATAAAGCATCTATAGGAAGAACAACACTGGTAAATTGCCATGCCCTGGACTTTCCTACCTTGTCTTGATAAATCAGAAACTCTCCACTGTGACACTGATAATACATTGACACTCATCAGATAGTAGCCCACAAGCTCTCCACTGTGAAGAATGCTGATCGAATTGCAGTACTCGATGGGGGTGGAATAGCTGAAATTGGAACACATGATGAGCTAATCAACAAGGGTGGCCCATATACGAGACTTGTGAAATTGCAGAAGATGGGGAACTACATCAATAAAGAAAATGAACAATTTAGGACTTCCTCCACGGCAAGGACCGATATCAGTGCTCCTAATGTGTCCAGTTCAAGTCAAATGCCGATCACAACAACTGTCTCAATAAAAGATGATTCTGTCATTCCACCACCTGCACCATATTTCTTCAGGCTCCTTGCAATGAACGCACCAGAGTGGAGGCAGGCAGTCATAGGCAGCCTGTCTGCGCTGGCATATGGTTCCTTGCAGCCCATTTATGCCACAACAATTGGCAGCATGGTCGCTGCATTCTTTGTTAGGACTACAGTGAGATGAACACAATCATCAGCCGATCAGCCTTGATCTTTTGCTCACTATCATTAATATCCATTGTTGTTAATCTGCTGCAGCACTACAATTTTGCATACATGGGTGTGCATCTTGTTAGGCGCATACAAATCCAAGTACTCGAAAAGATCTTAACCTTTGATGCAGCATGGTTTGATGAAGAAACTAATTCAAGTGGTTCATTGTGCTCACGACTAAGCAATGAGGCTTCTCTTGTTAAAACCCTTGTTGCAGACAGAATCTCCTTACTGCTTCAAACAGCTTCTGGAATTGTAACTGCGGTGACAATGGGTCTGATATTAGCTTGGAAACTTGCTCTTGTCATGATAGCTGTACAACCATCTACAATGATATGCTACTATGCCAAAAAAACAGTTCTCACAAATGTGTCAAGGGACTTGGCAAAAGCTCAGCATCAAAGTACTCAGATTGCCATAGAAGCTGTTTACAACCACAGGATGATAACCTCATTTGCATGCTCATCGAAGGTCATTCAGCTCTTCGAACACGCACAAGCGGAACCACAGAAGAAAGGAAGGAAGATGTCATGGGTAGCAGGGATCACCACGGGGATGTCACCTTGCCTCTTATATTTATCATGGGCACTGGACTACTGGTATGGTGGAAAGTTGGTACAGTCCGGGGAGATCTCAGCAGCTGATTTCTTCAAAACCTTTTTTGTCCTGATGACAACAGGAAAGCTGATTGCTGAAGCTGGTAGCATGACATCAGACCTGGCAAAGGGAGCAAATGCAGTTGCTTCAGTGTTTGAGGTGTTGGATAGGAAATCCCCACAAAATTTACAGGTACGCATCCATCACTAGTCTCATAAGTATCTTATAGTATATAGACCATCGTCCTTGCAAGTTGCAAACATAATATGGTTTGACAACACTATACTGCTGTGAATCGTAAAATAATGAGAACTACATTGCAGGTGGGAAAGGACAATCAGAAAAATAAAATACAAGGAAGAATAGAGTTTAAAAAGGTATACTTTACATATTCAACAAGACCACAATGCATTATCTTGCAGGATTTTAGCTTCGATGTGAAAGCAGGATCAAGTGTTGGCCTAGTTGGGAAAAGTGGTTGCGGTAAATCAACTATCATAGGCTTGATCCAGAGGTTCTATGACGTTGGCATAGGAGCTGTATGTATTGATGGTATGGATGTGAGGGATATAAATATTCGTTGGTATCGAGGACAGACATCCCTTGTTAGTCAGGAGCCAGTAATATTTTCATGCAGTGTAAGGAACAACATTACTTTTGGTAAACCTGAAGCTGATGAAGACGAAATTGTGGAAGCTGCTAAAGCCGCAAATGCTCATGAGTTCATCTCGTAAGTCTTAAATGTTTCTCCCATCCTCACTCCATCCATTTGATGGAACTTGCATCACCCGACATGTGGGATTCAAAGCCTATTGTTTTTCAGATCTCTGAAGGATGGATACGAAACTGATTGCGGGGAACATGGCATACAATTCTCAGAAGGACAAAAACAAAGAATTGCAATTGCAAGGGCAATAATACGGAATCCAGCAATACTGCTACTTGATGAAGCAACTAGCGCTCTTGATGCACAATCAGAGAAAATGGTGCAGGAAGCTCTAGATCGAATCATGTCAGGGAGGACAACAATTGTGGTGGCACATCGTCTAAATACAATCAGGAGTCTGGACTCAATTGCAGTGCTAGGAGAGGGTAAGTTGATGGAGCTTGGAACTTACCCACAGCTCATGAACATGAAGGGGGCATTCTATAACCTTGCAACACTTCAGAAATGAACTAGCAGTACATAAACAGATCCAATGTAAACCTTATAACAAATGAAGACCGTGACTGAAATGGGACACGCTGAAACTAGCATGGTCGAGGATAAAAGGAAGAGGCTAGCGGTGGCAGTTGAGGACCTGTGATGCTAACCGGCTAACCGCGGCACCGGCGTGAGGTCGTGAGGCCGCGCACGAGCAATCACTAGTCGTCCGCCGTGGCGCCATTAAAGCCCGTGCTGCCTCCTGAACCGCTCGGTCTCCTCCGGTCGGCGGGGGGCTGCGGGCACAAGCGCCGCCGCTCGCCGCAGAGCTCTAGCGGTCTCGTCCGTTGTGCCAGGACCTAGGCTTGTGCGGTTGTGCCCTATATGGGCCTGTGATGGACCAAAACAAGCCTATCTAAGGGCCTTGCTTGGAAATATTTCCTCCGGAAACAAGCCTATCTTAGTTCCAGTTTGTACTTATACTAGAGCACAGGAATATGGACCCAAAGGCCAAAACATAAGATTTTAGTTTGAATAGTTCAAGTTTGTACTATACTCCCCTGGTACACTTCATTCGAAAAAAAAATCTACTCAAGTACTGCTAGAGTATTTATTTTTTTCTAACTAAATTAATTGTGATAAGTCTTTTAGCGTGATTAATTGTGATAAGTTGAATTGTGAAATTTCTATTCAATTTTTAAAATAAAAAATGTATTCCGGTCTGTGCAAAAATCAATCCTTATTACGTTCGTACATCGAACACTTGTAAAGAAAAGATCTCGAAAAGCAGAACCAAGCAAGGACGTGATTACCAAAGCGCTAAGCCTCTTGAAAAATGACTACACATGTTTAGCGAAGATCTCCATAGCCATAATTTCCAGCACGCAACAGGCCCACTTCAACAGTGGTATGTTGTTCTTCTTTTGTAGAATGCTACGGAAACGTGTCCAGCAAATTACCCTAAAAATAACCTGGAAATAAGATTGTAATTTTTTTCTATCAAATATCACGTCATTTCTACACATCCAAGTTAACCAAAAGGTTGCACTTACTCCACAAATTTAAGATCACATATGCTGGGCTACTTGTTGAACCACGCTCTGGATAAATCATATGTATCTATAGGAGATTGCAAACCAAATGTCATTATAAAGATTCTCTAAACAAATCTTGCAGCATGGTAAAAAAATGGTCATCCCCTCCAATGTCTTTTTAATAGATTATTATCTTTATTTGAAATTATCCCTTTTAACAATAACCATCTAAAAGTATTAATTTTTAGGACAATTCAACTTCACTAATGATTTGTTTAGAGGCAAGTTGGTTCACATAAAAATTGCTTTCAATATGTAAAAAATATTGCCCAAATACGGCTTGCCTAAAGAAAAAAAATGCCCAAACATCAGTGCTGCTTGTACAGTTGTACTGGGCGTCCTGTTGGTCCATGGATACGTGAACAAGGACAGTATCAAGAATTCAAGGTGCAAAAGAAGAAAAAAAAACATCTTGAAGTGGTAAATGCTTGTGCGATGTGTTTAACAACATGGATGAAAAAAGCCTAAAAAGACTTGCCTAGCGCACGTGTCATGCGCCTACAGAATCAAGATCCTGATGGCCTGGGAGGTTTCAACAATACTCATAGTTTTTTGGTCGCTGAGCGTGCATACCGCACACGATGCCACCAGCACACGAGATACGGACTCGTGCTCTGCGTGTGCCTCCATGCGGCACGCCCTGCACGCGCACGCCCGCCCATTTCAGTTTAGCTGCTCCTCAGTGGCTGTGAGAGGACTGTGTGGCTGTGACTCCTGTGAGCCTGTGACGTAATGGCTGGGCAACAAACACCGCAGTTTAGTGGAAGATGTTACTCGGCGACTGTGCTAGCGAACGGGGACCTCACCTTCCTAATCTCATCGTCTTCTTTTGGACAACCCCGCCGCCGCCAACCTCCACCACCACCCGTGGCCGGCAGCGTCCTTGCCGCCGCGCCGCTCTATCCACCTCCCACCTCCGTTGCCTTGCCTTGCCCTTCGCTAACCTCTTCAGGCGCTCACCCCCGCCTCACGCCGTCGGAGCCGTCGTTGCCGTCTTGACCTCCCCCACACTAAACCGTCCAAAGCTCGACCTGCCGCCCTGCCCGGCCGTCAGATCTCCTGCCGCCGTTTTGACCTCCCCCATGATAACTCGTCGCTGGAGCTCGGCCGTCGCCGTAGCTCTCCGACCCACCTCCTGCCTGGGCCACTTCAACCCCCCCTCCGCTTCGCCGTTCGCGTCCACCTATGAGCTGTTGGAGGTTGAAGACGGACGTTGAAGATGATGAAACGCGTGGAGGGAAAACACCCACGTCATCCGTTTGCCGGGGCGGGGTCGCGGCGTGCGCGTGGTGTATAACATTTTTCGCAGTTCAGTGACTGAAGGAATGGCCGAAGGACACACGGACGGACGGACACGGTACGCAAGGAAACATATGGCAAGGTCCATCCAGGTCCGTTTCGAAC
Source organism: Urochloa ruziziensis (assembly GCA_015476505.1). Lineage (NCBI taxonomy): Eukaryota > Viridiplantae > Streptophyta > Magnoliopsida > Poales > Poaceae > Urochloa > Urochloa ruziziensis. Next base: position 34,435,667 of record CM027125.1, on the reverse strand, counting down.
TCAAACCCATCTTGTTGTCTGTCCCTTTCCGAATTGAGTGAGATCCCTTCCAATTCCAACAAACTAGGATGAGTGTGGCGCGCTCCGCCGCGCCCGTTTCATGGTAAACTATGCTGCCTGGACAGAATAATTTCAGTTTATCTCAAACAGATGGCGTACAACAAATAGATGCATATAAAAAAGGAAGGATAGCACATCACTAAATAGAAATGGGCAATCAAGCACAACACTTATATAATGTTTCCAATCTAACTTATATCTGAAGTGAAATTAGACACTCAAATTTAAAGTATCATTACATGATCTATTAATTAATCTCACAATTTATCACCATATATATAGGGAAGTAAGCTTGAAAATCATGTAGTATGCTGAAATAAATTAAAAAATATATGAAGGTGCTTAAAAGAGGGGTTTTTTGCGGGCACTTAAAGGAGGAATTAATCAGTGCAAATAGTGTCATCAAATAAATATATGAGACAATGATCCATGTGAGACCTACATGGCACACATGAGTTCGTATCTTAAATCGGATAGTAAAACCTGCAAGCTTCAGAGCCTCTTGATTCAGAGATGCAAAATGCACAACTTTTTTACAGTAATAGAAGCGCCAATCAAGCACTTGAGTTGCACATTTACGCATAATGAAATGTAAAGAGTGATATCTGAACCATAATTTTGATAACTCTGGTCTAATTAGAACTCTTCTTAACTCCATTTTTTCAAGATATAGGGAGCATGTCAGCTAACATTAAATTCAATTTCAAGGGTCTTTACTGGCATAGCACAGTGTGTTCCAGCTGAAGATATCTGTACAGACATGAGACATCCAATGGTAGGAACAACAAAAACCAATTAAATAGTGGATCATTAGGTTGTGACATAGGTATTGTAATCGTCATTCCACTACAGTTCAGAAAAGAACTCGTATGGTGTCAAACAACAAAGGAAAGGACGACTGAGACCTAACAACCCATTAGAAACATTCAAGCACATGCAGCGAACACGATTCTTCATGGCGAACACGATTCTTCACTTCCTGATTTTTCTCCTCTCATATCCTCTACTCCTAAACTTCTTGTGGACATCAGTAAATTGGATAAACAGGAGGTACATTGCCTCATCTGACCTTGGATCCATAGGTGACGACAATCACCTCCATGGATGACTATTCTGACCGTAGCCTGAATGCATCTCCAAAGATCAACAACCCATTACTCTATCTAATATCAAATACAAAAAGTTTGTGAGATTAATTTCAATATGACACAGGAAAAATCGTAACTAATAAGATGGAATTAGTTATGCACCATATTTTAGATCAATCAAAACAAATTCAAAAAATGGAGAGAGCAATATTCAGATCCCTCACCTTTGCTCTTTATCTTTGCATTTGGGACAGTTCTTTTTTAGATGTGCAGGAATTATTAATTATGCGCCACAGTACAAATCAATAAAATCAAATGCAACAGAATGGATGAGAGAGCAACATTCAGATCTCTCGCCTTTGTTTTATCCTTGCATTTAGGGTCAATTTCTTTTTTTTAATCAGCAAAATTCCATTCAATTCATACCCATACGAAGAAGTAGATGGTATCCTATACCTCGCAGGAAACAATAAGAAACGCAGGATAAGCATGTTGTAGGAATACGTGAAAATAGGAGGAATCGATAGAAAATGCATAGGGTGATTCAATCAGGCGACGAATGGAGAACCCATGGCACAGGATCCATACCCAAGCGCTCCATAAAAACACAGAAAAAGGCTAGGAACACAAGGTCGAAATTGGCGGGCAGTATCAGCCTAGACGGGCAGAGGCAAGAGGGAATCCGAAAAGGCTTGTAGAAGAGAGCGACATCTTAGCGACGAAGACGAAGGACGGTGGGGCCGATGGGATGCTGCAGCCGATACAGCCGAGGGGAGCTGCGTAGCACTTCACCGGCGACGGGTTGTAAACCTAAAGCAGCACCGGTAAGCGATGATTGCTTGGGCCAATGCCAGGAACGCAAAATCTTCAGTGCACATGGACAACATGCACGGAAGAGGAAGTCCAAGCAATGATTGCTATTGGCTGGAGCGAGTTGGCCTCAACCGTTGCAGGCTTTAGTTTACAGGAAGAGGATAGAATGAATGGGCCTAGTACACGGCAACGAAAACGGGCTGCCGAGCCAAGGCCTGCAGAGCAGCTGTAATAAAAGAAGAGAACATGCGCTGAAAACGGGCCGGTAAACAGCAGCTGTCGTGGTAATTTTTGTTTGCCAAGCAGTAATAAATGCTGACACGTGTTATAACTTCATTTGAGAACAGTATTTTGAGGGCTCGAGAGGCCGGCAACTTCTTCGGGCATAAGAGTGTACATATTCTGATCGAATAATCTACACACAGCGCGTATTTCCATCATCACTACCAGGAGGAGGAGAAACGAGCTCGACCAGGATACGAATCTCCACAACGAGGCCCACGGCCCACACAGTCCTGACCGCAAGAAACACGGCCCGGTCAGCGCGAGCGCGACGAACCGTAGGCCGTAGCCCACGACGGACTCCTACTCCAACTCAGCAATGACAGCTGGCACCTCTACCCGCCACCCGATCCCAAGCCGACGGCTCCGATCCTCCCTCCCCTCCGCCTCGGATCCCACCCCACGTCACAGTCCCAACCGCCTCCGAGGAGGACGCTGGGCAGCAGCCGCCAGGCCCCAGGCGCGCCGCAGCGTCCCCCACCCAACGGGACCAGACGACGAGACCACCGAGCCACCCAACGCCAACGGCGCGCGCACGCGGTCGGAGCGTGCCGGGCCCGGACTCCCAGCCGGTGTCCCTGTCGGACCCGCTCGGACCGACCCCGCAACCAAACCCTATCCACCTCGGCCTCCTTCCCCTCTCTCTTCTCCCTCTTCTCGCCCCCTCTCTTATAATCGCCCCCACCACGGCACCGTCCCCTCCAACCCAAACCACCGCGAGTTCAACGCAAACCGCAGCACCCAACGCGCAGAGCCTTCGACCTCTCTTCGCCAGAGGAGGGGGATTTCGAGGGCGGTTTCCGTGCTCGCGCTTGCTCGGCGAGAAGAAGGATTAGCCAAGTCGTCGTCGTCGGGGGGCGATGGATCGGTACCACAGGGTGGAGAAGCCGCGGGAGGAGTCCTCCGCCATCGGCGCCAACGAGATCCGCATCACGGCGCAGGGACGGCCCCGCAACTACATCACCTACGCGCTCGCCCTGCTCCAGGTTCGCTTCGGCCGCTAAGCCCCCCCTCTCCGCTTGCTCTCGTTTTGCTTCCTTCCCCGTTCGGTCGACTCTATCTAGGCGAGAAGGAAGAAAGAAAAAATTGCGGTTTTGCACCATCCCAAAAGGGTTTTTGGCTAGGGATTTGGTGTGCTTCTTGCGGTGAGCGAGCCGTGCGACGCGAGTTTGGAGGTTCTCGATTGGTCCTCATGCAGTTAGGGATTCGAATTTGAATTCTTTTTTTTTACGGTTCTAGGGCTAGATTGCGGTTATGCTTGTTCCCCCATTGGAGAGGCCAGGGTCGTAGGCAAGTACGAATAGTAGCAATTGATACTCCTAATTTTATGTTTTTTTTTAGATTGTGTTAGGCAGGAGTGGTTTGTTGGTTTGCCCTTGCATGGCCCATGTGTGGGGTCTCTGTATCTAGATGCATCTTGTAGGTACCCACTGCTTAATTAAGATACTAAATTGGGGTTTATAGTGGAGTAATGTGTGCACATGCATGAATTGCTATATGGATGCCGAGATTGGTACTTTTCATTAATTCTTCAGTGTAGCTTTCTTATTTTAGTGCGTGAAATATCTTAACCAAGCCTATGCTAGTAAGGTTAATGGGATGGCAGTCAATCATCCATGTTTTGAAGCGCCTATTGCTGTTTGCCCTGAATCGAATATTCACGGCGTTTCTTGTTCTCATCCAATACAGGACAACACAACTGATGAAATTGTCATCAAGGCTATGGGAAGGGCGATCAACAAGACAGTTGTCATTGTGGAGCTACTAAAGGTAGAATTACCGTACTGCTTAACCTTCCACTGGTTAATGTACCCCTTTGATGAGTCAGTTGCTGACTTATGCATGCTGTACCTGAACAGAGGAGGATTGCTGGTCTCCATCAGAATACCTCTATTGAATCCATTGACATAACTGACACTTGGGAGCCATTGGAAGAAGGCCTTGTCACGTAAGGATCACATAATGTTTTCTTATATTTTGTTTTTGGATGAGATAGACTTTTCTTACCTGATCTCTATATGTTTTCATTACAGTCTTGAGACCACTCGCCATGTGTCCTTGATTACCATTAAATTGTCAAAGAAGGAGCTGGACACCTCATCTCCTGGGTATGTACAGTCACAACCTTTTCTTTTCTCTGTATGTTCAAAATTGAGGGTTGTATTACGATGTTTCTACCATTGTCCAATTTATCTTCAAATAAAGGCTATACAGAATTATTACAATGAACTCTGTTCAGTTTTCTCTGTATATAATGGTTCACATCTATAATCATAGAAGTATATGATAGCTATTCCTTCAATTCTTACTTCAGAGATACTTATGGCATTGCTTTGCTAGATTTGTAATGTGTCGTCTATTCGCATGGTTGGATCACTTAGCAATTAGGATAGCCTCTCACATTATATGGCTTTATTCCTCACTTTGTGAAACAGAAGACATGAACATGAATTTGTATTCTTGCAGTTACCAGCCACCGATACCAGCTGATCAGGTCAGGTCAGCAGCTGAGTTCGATCAGGATGCAGAGGCCATACCAAGTGGCCGTGGAAGGGGGCGTGGTCGTCGGGGAAGGGGCAGAGGAAGAGGTATATATTTGCTTGTCATATTAGTATGTTCCTGTAAGTTATGCGTAATCTTGCCTTTTATATCTGATGATTTCTCACTTTGCAATTGGATCATTGTGGTATAGGGTTCAGCAATGGAGGAGCAGACTATGATGATGAATTTGGAGAACCAGAGGAGGCTCAGGCTCCTCGTGGATATCGTGGCAGAGGGAGGGGTCGGGGAAGGCGTGGATCTTTTGGGCCAGGAAGGGGTTATGGTGGTGATGGTGGTTATCCGATGGAGCAAGCTGGTGGATATGATGATGGATATAATGCACCACCTATGCAAGGATATGGTTAGTTCTATTTAAATTTAACTGGGGTGTTCTGACATGTTTGACTCTACTTCCTGTCTCTCTGATTGGGATCCTTATTATGTTAGAAATTTTGAAGCTGTTTTGAATTAGTAAAAAACTAGTGATCTTAGATTCCATTGAACTAATTCCATTATTCATCATTCTATTAAGATAGCTTTAGCAACCATTTATCAGATATCTATGAGATTAATCTTAAACGCTCAGTAGCCTATTTCTTTTTGAGCTGTACAGCATTTGGAGTTATTTATATTCCCACTCTTCAGAGTTAAATCTGCAAAATTTACTGAATCATTGTTATTTGCAGAAGGTGGCCGAGGCAGGGGTCGTGGCCGCGGGCGTGGTCGTGGACGCGGAGGCCGAGGCAGGGGACCACCTCCACAAGAGTAGATCGGCTGGCGCCTCTGCTCCGGATGCCACAACCTCCATTTGTCAAAAATTTTATCGCCCATTGTAACTTTTATCTGGTTAGGTTTGTGTTGAAAGTTGACATAGCGATTCCAGTGTGGGGATGAGGCTAGTTATGATTTTGTAGCTAGGTTATTCGTCCGTTTGCTTTTTTTATATCAGACAAGGTGTCGTTCCAATTGTCCATTGTGTTATCATATCATGAAAGCTAGGTCAGCAGATTCTTTTACGTGGGTGCAAAGCACAATGTTTGACACCTTTCGACTTGGGTTGGATGCCATCGTTCTGTGAAACCGTGATTGTGACATTCGAGTGTGTCCAAAATCTTATTTACGTTTAGATTCACTGAAGCTGGCTGTTTTGGTGGTTCGGTTTCTCTATGCTACGAGGATACTTCACTTCTTGAAAGAGTAGAAATCAAAGGCTCAATCTTCATTAAGGATTCAAACTCGCACTACGAGCATTAGTAGTGTTTTATATGGTTGTTCGGTTTCTCTATGCTACGAGGATACTTCACTTCCTGAAAGAGTAGTTTACTTTATTTTTTTTTGGAAATCAAAGGTTCAATCTTCACAAGGAAGAGGAATACAAACTTCAAACTCGCACTACCGAGTGTTAGTATGCCGCTGAAAGTTGCTGGTCGCTTCAAATGCACGCCAGTCAGAAAATACCACGTCGCCATTGTTCCTATTCCACAGAAGATATGCAGCATGCTCAAGCAATCAAGCCCTCATAGCAGCCAAACATGTAGGAACAAAAACTGCTTTCCATGGAGTAACTTTTACTTTTTGCAACTACATTTTCTGTAAACCTAAATTCTGGTAGATCACAGAGAAGATGAACAAAAACCTATTGAAGCTATATTACGCACCAGTAGAAAGTATAGTTTAATTCCAGCTACACAAATCTGAGAATCAACTCATAGAAAGGAAAAAGTTACAAGATTTAGACTTCACCGACCCAAAAGAGCGACTCGGTCCTTCTGGATCACCTGAGTCAGGTTGAGATCAAACAGCTCACACCGAATTGGCATCTCCATCTCATAGAATGGGTTCTTCAGAACAAAGTCTGTGTACAGCTCGTATATCACTTTCAGCAGAGCCTCCATATTTTGCGCGCCAGTTTCACATACAACGAAAAATTTTGTCCCTGAAGCAATAAGAGCAGATCAATAACAGGCTAACAGCACAGGTGCATGTCACAGTGATTAGCCAAATACTCAATAACATATGAGCGCAGCTGGGCCTGATAACAGCTAATGGTATATCCATGCTTGACAGCGGTCGAAGAATGAAGACACACCACCATAGAGGGGTAGGCAGGAATCGTGATAATCTGGGAGTTGGGCCAAATTTGGGCAACTTACTATTGAATCATTATATAGATCACATCTTAAACAAAACATATAACAGCATATTTTCCTCTAGAGATAAATCAATCTAACCTAAAGGTATGTTTCTGCTGCATGATAGTCCAAATGATTATACACAGTTCCACTAATATTAATTTTGCAGATGAAATGAACATGTTTCAAAATCTTCATTTTCGACCATAAGCATTCACACTCTAGACACTGCCTAAAATATATCCCATGTGCTACAAAACCTTGCCACTATGGAGTTTAGCTAACTTGCTACCTAGCAACATAGTGGCATAATTCTAAGTTAAGTAGCAAAGTAATAGTGAATAGTGATAATTTTGGTGTCCCAGCACATGCAAAGCCTAGAAGGCCAATGGTCTGGTACTGTGGCACACAATCATATGTTTTGGGGCTATATGCAGTACAAGGGATCTCTTCATCTCTTGATCAGCTGCATACTTAAGGCAGACCTGCCAAACTTGAATTTGTCCAATAAGTGCAACCCACAGTGCCAAAAACAAAAACTTTTATAAGAACTATAAGACGCAGAACAGATTTATCAACTATCGAGCAGTTTACGTACCAGTGAGAGATTGAAAGCAGTGGAGATCGAAGTTGTGGGCTTGTAGGAGGTCAATGCCTGTACAGCCAGGGACAGGGGAGAGTTGCTGGGAGATAGCGTGCATTGAATGCCAGAGACTTGCCAATCTAAGACTGTCATTGGTGTCCATCCTCCCTGCTGAACCATAGTCCTGGAGAGATGTACAGGTTCTTCATATTGAAGCTATAGTTCAAGAGGAAAGAAGAGACCGGAAACCCAGGAATATACCTTGTAGTATATAAGGCCACCAGACTTGTTAATGATGAAAAGGCTGTAGATAGCTGCTAGTGCCATAATCGCAAAAGAAGGTGAAGTAGAGATAAAAGAAGTTTCCTGTGTCAGCTGCAGAGAAAAATCTAGAGTCCATTAAATGGTTTGATACGTGAAATAGTAACAGGAACTAGTAAGGAACTCATACAGAAACAAATTCCAATTCAGATCCCTTTGTGAATTAGACTTCAAGATGATACAAATTATTCACTTAAAATGCTATTTCAGGGTTGCTGCCTTTTTTCAAACTGCACAATTCCTTTTGCTAATATGCAGCCAAATGCATAACTGATCCTCCAAATTCAGGTCCAACGATTCAATTTGGACATGAACCTGGAAATACTTGTTCTTCCAATCTAGTATCGTTTGGTTCTTTTTTAAAAAATGCATATATTTGTCTAAGCACCTTCCCATTGAATACATTTTTATGATGCCGGAAAGATAAATGTTTGATAATCAATTATATCTTCTCCAGCAAAACTTATATCTTAACTGATCTAAAAAAAGACTACATTCCCAATTCCTGGGATTCTCAAGCTTTTGTCTTCTGAGGATCACAGTATTTATTCAGTGAGCCATTGGTTAGACAGACAGAGTCTCTTTGTACAGAAATTCTTAGTTTCAAAGCACAATGCAGGATCACACAGCATATACACCCATCCAAGGTAACAAATACAATTTTCAAGTAATAAGAGCATTGGTTATCAAGCAGAGCACACACGACATCACATTTCCGAGATAATATATATTGCTACATGAAAGGTTGCCGTAGCGGATACAATGTCAGAGGGTAGCTGTTACAGATTTCCTGAAATGCAACAAGGTTCATCTGATGGCACAAGAACCAGATCTGGAGGCAGAAGAACCAGATCTGGAGGCACAGACAAATATGCAATCATGAAGCACATAGCACCACTCAGCATATACACCGATCCAATTTGCATCTTATTCCATATAGCATCACAGCAGATACAAACAGGCCTGCAGGCAGGCTTACCTTGCAACGGGCTCCCCGCAGGGTGCAGGCGGCGATTTCTCTGGCGGGCGGCTCCCAGATCACCTCAGGCCGTTATGCGGCCTCGGGATGCCGCGGGCAGCCGGGGGCGACTGCAGCCGGCGAGCGACCGGCGTTGGGATCCCGTGGGCAGCAGGACCGCACGAGCGGAGAGCGATGGTTTGCGCAGGGAGAGGACCGTAGTGGGAGCAGAGGAGGCCGCCGGACTCGGGCCGAGCAGGCAGGAGGGAGAGTGCCGAACTTCTTTTAAAAAAAACTAGAAGTGCCGATTTTTCTTCAGAATTAAAACTAGTTCTCTTAAAATTATTAGTTTCAAAGGCCCGCCAATAGTCCCACTGGGCCCAGTAATCTAGCCCAAGACGGCCCAGGCTCATGTTGGGCCGTATGATCATTTTATGTGTGAAAATAGTTATCTTTTAATTTTTAATTCTTTTTTCTTTTTGAGAGTAACCGGAGTCAGATTCTTCCGGCGTGGCGCGGCGCGTCCTCTTTCCGTTCAGAGTCTTTTACCTGTATTATTAAAAGTTGGTCGTTACCCGTATACCTCTAAAAATTTCGTAGACAACTGTACGCCATCGCGCGGACTTTCTTTTACCTGTGTGCCATTTTGGACGGATGGGGCCGAACAGAGGCTAACGGAGAAGGAAATAAACTGTTTTACCCTTCTGCTTGTGGGACCCACGTGTCAGCCTTTTTTTTTCAATCTTCCTCTGCTGTTTTCTGTTCCTCATTCCTCGGCAGTTGCTCGCCGGTGCCTGCGGCCGCGGCTGGGAGGCCAGCGGGAAGCTGCGGGTGGCCGCGAACAGTGCGGCGAACAACGACGGTCGGTGCTCGCCGTGCGCGTGTGCGGCGGCGGCGCTGCTGTTATTGCTGGCTGTTCGTGAATGTCATGAACTCTTGCTGCTTCCTCTATCAAAACTGCCTATCAATCTCAATGAAATTCGACATCCATATTGAATTCAACTCAATCACTTGCAATCAAAGCTTCCTCCATGTCTTGCGAATCCATTTAACTACTCAATCTCACGAATCTATGGACGGACGAGCCAAATCAAGAAGAGGAGAAGATTGATGTGCGACGGGCCGGACGACGTGCAGCTCACACCCGCCCGGCCATGGGCGCGCCGCCTCGGCGCTCGGTCCGCGCGACCATGGGCGCGCGCCACCCCGACGCTCGGCCCGCCAGGCTATGGGCGCGCCGCCCCGGCGCTCGGCCCGCCCGGCCATGGGGGCGTCGTCCAGGAGCTCGGCCGCCCGGCGATGGGCGCGCCGCCCCGGCGCTCGGCCCGCTCGGCCATGGGTGTGCCGTCTTGTGCCCTCCGCAGACGGCCATGGGTGCGCCGCCTTGGGCCCTCCCGCCGGCGGCCATCCCCACGCCGCCCAAGGCCGTGCTTCACGAAGATGGGGAGGCACAAAAGGACTAGACCTTTCCAGTAAGAGGTCCCACCTGTCAGAGCTAAGTTGTAACAGAAGATGGACGGAATGACACACAGGTAAAAGAATGTTCGCGCGATAACACACAGGTGTCTACGAACGTTTTAGTGGTACACAGGTAACGACCAACTTTTTTTTAATGGTATACAGGTAAAGGACTCTTCCCTTCTTCCCGGACGCGGCTTCAATGGCAAGTCACGCCCGTAACTGGCGGCAGCACATCCGCCGTCCAGATCCATCCAACTGTACTAATCCTTTTCACCGCCCAGGATTATCTTTTGACCGCTAGAAAAATCATCCGAGGGAAAAAACGGCGGGACGGTCGACTCTCTTCCTCCCGCGCGTGCGCCCGGCGGCGGGCTCGCTCTCCCTCGCGTGCGCTTCTCTCCCGCGCGCGCCGACGTTCTCCCACCGGACCTCCCGCCCGATGCTCCCTCTCCCGTGCGGCTTCCCGAGTCGTGCTGCCTGAAGAAGAGGGTGCTAGGTTAGGGCACAGCCGGCACATCTGGGGGACGGGTTGCTGCTGGAGAAGGGTGCACAGGCGCCTGCCGTCCCACAGCAGTGTTGAGGGAGGAGGGTCGCCGTCGTGGAGAAGGTGGAGATCGTCGTTGTTGCCGCGCCCTCACGAATCCAGGTGAATAACATCCCGTGCATTTGTTTTGCTTGGTGTCATGGTGTGGATTGAGTGATTACAATTGTAACACAGTATGCTGCAATTACTTGAGTAGTTCGTATAAATTTACCACACTCTTCATTCTGTGACAGAATGTGACAAGTCGATTGTGAGTTACTGTGAAAGGCAATGGCAGAATTTTAGAATTTTACTGACAAGAGCATACCTGAACTTGGCTTGAGATTTAAAAATCCAGAAGAGGCTTGGTCATTTTGGTTGGCGTACGGGGGTCGTGTAGGCTTTGATGTGAGAAAAAGATACACAAATGTAAGCAAGTATGATGCTAAAGTGACTTCATGCAGATATGTTTGTGCCAATGAAGGTTACCGAAGAAAACCACTAACAGATAGTGTGAAAAAGTGTTATAGAGCTGAAACAAGAACTGATTGCAAAGTTCGGATGACTCTTATATTGGATCGAGGTGAAAATAATTATGAAGTCACTGATGTTGTGCTTGAACACAATCACCTACTTCAGTTGCCTGAAACATGTCACCTGATGCCATCACAAAGAAAGATTTCTGAGCTGCAAGCTTTTGAAATTGAAGCCGCTGATGATTCTGGAATTAGGCCAAAAGCTGCACATGAGATGGCTAGTTGTCAAGTTGGTGGGCCACTTAACCTTGGATACACTTGTCGTGACCGTAAAACTTTTCTGCAAAGCAAACGACAAAGAGAGTTGGCTTTTGGACAGGCTAGAAGTATGTTGAAGTTTTTTCATGACAAAATCGTCGAGAACCCATCATTCCAATATGCTTTGCAGCTAGACATTGAGGAGCATATAACCAACATATTCTGGGTTGATGCTAAAATGATCCTTGATTATGCATACTTTGGTGATGTTGTCACATTTGATAATACTTTTGGCACAAACAAAGAATATAGGCCCTTCGGTGTTTTTCTTGGGCTCAATCAATTTAGGCAAACAACTATTTTTGGTGTTGTAATTCTATTTGATGAAACTGAAGCATCATTTGCATGGTTGTTTGAGACGTTTTTAGCTGCACATAATGGAAAGCAACCTCAGACTATTTACACAGATCAAGATGCAGCAATGGGAAAGGCTGTAAAAAGAGTATTCACTGAATCATATCATGGATTGTGCACATTTCACATAATGCAGAATGCCGTTAAGCATTTATCGCCGGTGAAGGAAAAAGAGGAAGATGAAGGTAGCGAGACAGAGAAAGACAAGGATCAAGATGAAGATGAAGATGGAGCTGAAGATGAAGAAACTCATATTCTCACTGATTTTAGTGCTTGTATGTATGGCTATGAGGACAAGACAACATTTGAAGAGGCATTTGATGCTATGAGAACTAAAGTGCATAAGCAGACTTGGTTAGATAGCATCTACAAGGTGAAAGAAAAATGGGTTGAATGCTATATGAGAGATGTCTTCAGTTTAGGAGTGAGAAGTACACAACTAAGTGAGAGCTTCAATAACGCATTGAAGAACCATTTGAAATCAGATTTTGATATTGTTCGATTTTTGAAACATTTTGAGAGGACAGTGGAAGAAAAGAGGCGTAAAGAAGTGGAATCTGAATTTGAATCAAGAAAGAAGCTGCCAAGAAGACAAATGCGCACACCCATGTTAGTCCAAGTAAGTGAAGTATACACTCCTATGATATTTGAAGCTTTCCAAAGTGAATATGAAAGGTCCATGGCTGCATGCTCTAGAGTTTTAGGAGACAACAGATATGTTATTTCTATTGGGAGTTTGCATGGTGATTTAAGTTATGAGGAGGAACGCATAGTGATTGGTGATCCTTTGAACCAAAAAGCTTCATGTAATTGTGGAATGTTCAATAGGACAGGAATATTATGTGCACATGGCCTCAAAGTTCTTGATTTGATGAATATAAAGATGTTGCCAAAACATTACATCTTAAATAGGTGGACTAGAGAAGCACGCAACGGAAGTATACAAGATAGAGAAGGAAGAAATGTGGTAGAAAATTCAAAAAGGGAAGCTCGACTTCGGTACAAGTTCCTGTCTCATAAATTTCACAATTTGGCAGATAAAGTAGCTAGCTCTCGAGAATGTTGTGTGCTGTTAGAAAATGCTATTGATTGCCTTAGTTCACAGCTAGAGGAGAAACTCAATGTATCTTCAATGAACCATGTAAAGAACAAGAAAATGTTGACCCAAATATGCAGCAAACAGATGGCTTTTTTGCTGCTGCTAAGCTGAAGGAAAAAGAGGTTCAGTCTAAAAATGCAAGGCGATTCAGAACTTGGCTTGATAAGTTACGCAATAAAAGGGAAGCGCAAGGTGTAACACCCTGCTTTTTAAGGCATTTAGAAAAATAGGCTTTACAAAATTTTTCTTTAAATTAAACCTAATCTCTCTCCTAACAATATTCCAAAATATATTTTCTAAACCAACCATGCATTGAATTAAACATGTGTGTTGCATTTGAATGTTGAGAAGTCCCTCTCTCCAACCCTTCCAAAATATCCCAAATTAGTGTTCATTCTAAGCCCATATCAAAACCCTACTCAAATTTGAACTCAAACTCCCATCCAAACAAATACAAAACCCCTTTTAGTAATAGGTGGGCCGAACCCTGCTTCCGGCCCAGCTATTCCACGCGGCCCGTCGCCGAAGTCCGCATCTCGCCCTTCAACTTCAGGCCTCATCCGCTCCCGCCCCTCCCCCGGCCAGCCCGCGGCCCGGTCCTTCCCCGCTCTGCTTCCACTGGGCCAGCCCAACTCCTCCCTCCGCTCCGCCGGCCCGGCTCACACGCTGACGTCAGGCGTGGCGTCACCCCATCCCCTTCCTCCCTCCGCTCTCCGCTCCGTGCGCCATCGCCGCTCGCCGCCGCTGGATCCCCGGCCGCCGGTCAGGATTCCCCCCAGGGGCATGTGCGCGACGCGTGGCAGCACTCCCAGCTGCCACCGCACTAGCAGTGCGGCGCCGACCACCCCCGCCGGCCAAAATCGCGCCCGCCGTTGCCGTCACCCTCTCCTCCGGCCGGCGCCACGCGTTGAGCTCCGTCGGAACCTGCCCCGCGACGTGGCGAAGCTCCGCGCGTCCGCCCAGCCTATAAAAGGCGGCCCAACCCCTTGCACGACGAGCACACCGAGCTCGAACTCGAGCTCTCCCTCCCTTGCGCACGGAAGCGCCACGCCGCCGGTCACTCCCCCACCACGCCACCGCGCCCCACGCCCCGCTCCGCGCCTCGTTGTGCCGCCACCGGCGCTGCCCGCCGGCCGCAGCGCGCCGCTAGCGCTCCCCACCGCGCCACCACGGCCACGCCCCCTCCCGCTAGCACTACCGCAACCGCTCGCCGCTCTGCTGCGGCGAACTCTCGTCGCCGCGCCGGCGACCCCGCGCCGTAGCCTCTCCGGCGCCGCTGCGCTAAGCCAAGCCGCCGCCGCCACCGTAAAGGGCCACCGTGCGCCACCACCACCACCGCGCACGCCGGCACAGGCGCCGGCGTTGCCCCGCCGCGCTCTGCCACCCCTGGCCGCGCGCCGGCCGCACCTCCACCCCGCCGCGCCACTGCGCGCCACACACCGCCGCGACCCCCCGTGCGGCCCCCCTCCACTCCTTACTAGAGCCGCGCCGCGCCGCAGCGCGCCGGCCGTCGCTCCTCCCCGGCCGCCGGCCGAAATCCGGCCGGCCCTCTCCCCTCCCCTTTCCTCTGCCGGCACGAAGAAGCAGAGCAAGGGGAGAGAAGAAGAGAACGGCCACCGGCCGCCGTCCCCTTCCCCCGCTACCGCTGCCACGTGGGCCCGGCTGACGCCGTCCCCCAGTCTCGCCCACTGCCAGGTGGGTCCCACGGGACGCCGGCCGCGGTCCGTCGCGCGCCCCGTCGCGTGGACGCGGCCCACTGGACCTGCAGACCACAGCGCGCGGTCCACCGGTCCACGAAGCCGGCGCACGGAACAATGCGCGTAGCGGGTCCCACCAGCCACGCCAGCCGGCCACCCCTCCGCGTGAGCCCTAGTTAAATGCTAGGTACACCCCGGTAAGTGTACACAAGCCTTTATTTAGAGCCCTTCCTTTATTCCAAAAATTCCCCAAATTTCTCCAAAAATATTAGGAATATTTCTAAACCTATTAGAGCCATCTAAACCTTTTTAGGATATCTCTTAACCCCAAATCCCAAAAGTGTTTCCCTCATCCAATAGAAAAGCCCCCTTAGTGTACCCCAAATCTTGCCAATCCAATTTCAAAGCTCCATAAAATCTCCAAGTTTTTCCATAAATACTAGGAATTATGCTAAGCATTTTCATATGCTTATTGCCCTAGTATTTATACCCCAGCCCCAAATCCCAATCGCACTACCCCAAAGCCCCACCGAAACCCCGTCTAAAACCCCGCGGGCATCGCTCCGCCGTCCGATCAAAACCTGGGGTTTTGGTAAGACCCTAGCTGTTGTGCTATCCAAATCTATTCCATGCCATTAATTATTTAGAAACTTATTTCTAAATAATTAATATAATCATTCAGTAATTATTCTGGAATTATTGCTTAGCTATCCAATAATTCCCCAAATCCGCTATTTCAAAGCCTTTCTCAAAAGCCACCGTCATCCGGGAGTTATTCCTTAGAAATTCATATAACTCCCCGACCATTCGATCATTTCCGGGGAAATTACTTATCGATTTCCCGGAAATTCCATTCCATTAAATCCATTAATTATTTACCATAATTGATGGATTATTCCTTAATAACCCTAGCCTTTATTTTCATTCTATAGGAATTGATTGATGTATTGTTATACTGAATTTTATTTTTCCATGTTTATTGATCGATCGGTCGTTGACGTGACCAGGCCCCGCCCAAGATGCCGAAGCTCCCGAAGACCCAGAAGTCCAAGCCTGGTCAACGTCAAACTTACGTACGCATTAGCGGACGTCCAAGTACCGTTCAGGAAGGCAAGTCCTGGCAACCAACTCCTTGGTCATGCCAGTCCCAGTTCCTGCATAATAAAATCAACCAAGTTAATAATATGGACTGCATATTTTATAAAACATAAGGAAAGCCCTCTATATTCCACCTCCCCCTTGATTTAGAGCCATTTTTAGCCCAATATCCTATTAATAACCCCGGTCACGACCTGTCGCTGACCGAGCGTTATTTAGAACTAGATTTCTTAGGAATTCTATACATTTATGATTTTTGAAGGAAGAGCTTCTGGGAGATAAGAGTGAATGTTGGATTTAATATAAAATGAACCAACTAATAATAGAACCCCTAAGGATGGACTTGTGAGTAAGGGAGGCAGCCTCGGAAGAGGATCCTGTCTCAAAGGCTTGCTCTGGTCGCATAAGGACCGGTTCACGGGAGAGTCTTTCTAATGCCAGTACCGCCATACGGGCCAAAAAGGACATAGCCTTCGGTAATGACCTGTAATGTGAGGCCTTGACCCACACCCCGCTAGCAGCTCCTCGAAATCCATCCCAAGGAGCCGCATGATTGGTGCAGGGTGCCGACCGGCGAACTGGGTAGCGCTCGGTGCCGAGTCGGGCACGCACCAAGTCGGGAGACGGATGTACTGGAGACAGCCCCAGACAGAGGGCTGGGACTAGGGGTGAAAGTGGTGAGGATAATTTCCGCATCCGATCCGCTCCGAATCCAAATTTTGCGGATATGGAGAAGCATTTTTGATATCCGTGTGGATATGGATAATCCGAATCCGATTGCGTGTGGATGCGGAGTAGGATATGGTTTAAGAAAAATCCGACGGATATGGATTATCCGATAATTGAATGCGGATTATCCGAGGCTTATAATAGGATATCCGACTAATCTAATGAGCCCATGATGTCACCACACTACAAATCAAGCTCAGCTCAAACAACGAGACCCATAAACTCTGTCATGGTTCATGAACCATAAAAATGAGTATTTTTTGTGTTACATTGCTAAATTATAGTTTGGTTTAGAAATTATTAGTCACTTAAAAACTACATGTAATCATATATTATCCGACTATATTAATTCGCATCCGCTCCGAAACCGCTCCGACTCCGCACCAGTTCCGACATCCGAAAAAATCCGCATCCGTAACCGCATCCGCAAGATATTCGCTCCGCTCCATATCCGACAAAAAAATATGGATGAGGATGTGAAAAAGGTATTATCCGCTCCGATCCGATCCGCTTTCATCCCTAGCTGGGACTGGGCGGCACGGGTTGACTAGAGTACAGGGCGGGAGGCCCTGAAGGGCGACGGCCCTATTAATTGAGCTCATTGACCCGGGTCGATATCCGCGAGGCGGATGGTTAGTAGCCCCTGCTTAGCCCCCAGTACTATCTGTGGCTGGACCTAGGAAAGGCTGTCTGGTGATAGACGCCGGCAGGTACGGGTCTCGTAGGTCGGTACCGCCTAAGTACACGGTATGGGCTGACCGACCGTATGGCATAGGGTACAACCTCTGCAGAGTAACCAATCTGTCGATAGCCGTGGCTCTCGGTTATGAGCCCATTTAGTCAAAGCCCCCGTTGATTAGCATACACCTGTAGAAAATAAAGTATGAGATGACGAGACGGGCGGAGGCCCAGATGAGTGAGGCATAAGCCTGCCCAGAAGGACCCTGACGGTCTCTGGGAGAGAGAGAACTAAAATATGAGGA
Organism: Urochloa ruziziensis; assembly: GCA_015476505.1. Taxonomy (NCBI): domain Eukaryota; kingdom Viridiplantae; phylum Streptophyta; class Magnoliopsida; order Poales; family Poaceae; genus Urochloa; species Urochloa ruziziensis. The sequence goes on along the minus strand of CM027125.1, from coordinate 34,418,151 downwards.
CTGGCAGGGATGAGAATGCCCCTCCAGGACCAAAAAACATAATACTTCTCCTTTCCCACCCCTGTTTACAAATGTATAACTTTACTTTGTATTTATATTTCCACCAAAGGATAACCTCACTCCCCTGCATACATTATAACTTTACACAGGATTTGCTGAGTACCAATCATAGATGTACTCAGCCTTGCTATGAACTGTTACAGGTACCCGGACGTGTAAGGCACGCCGGCCCATCCTCCGATGAATGGGCCATGATGCCACTCCCCGCTAAGGCGAAGGTAGTTATTCTTTATTTACTGCGCTTTTATTGCTTCCAATACTAATCCTGTGTAAAACCCGTATCAGCGCACTGATCCAGGGACTGATACAGGTGATTAAGGGACATACAAAGGATGGTCGCCACACAAGGCAACTAAATCTGTTGCACAAAGGAAAAAAGGAGCAAAGGTATTTCTAATGCAATCTGAACATCTCCATATGTTGTCATTATTTTCTAAACTAATTAGCTGAATTTTCTGCAGCAAACAAAAGAAAAACGATGAGGTACAACCCCCAGTACTATTGGCTAGTGGTGGGAGCAACACAAGATTGGGCCAGCAAGATTACAATGCCATTGGTAGTTTTACCCAATTTCTGATGGCTCCGATTTGTGAAGATGACACTCTTTTTGGCCAAAATCTGTTTTAGTATGTGCAAGGTGGATGGATGGTATTTTGGACAGGGTTAACTATAGTGGTTAACTATAGCATTTTGTGGCCTTAGTATAGTATTTTGGCCAGCCTAACTATAGCAGATTGTGGGCTGATTGTACAAGTGAAACTAGCCTATTCTTGGATGGGTGTTTACTGTAGCTTCAGATTTAGTGCTTGTCTAATGCCATGTATTGGTGTTTTGGATTGGAACACATTAATCTGGTGACTTGTGAAAATTTGGTATTGATCGGATACTTGTGGACTTTGCTTTTTTTTTTATTTGAGTTAGCATCTGAAAAACCAAATCTGGAATGGTTGAAAGAAAATCTGGTATTATCAGATACTTGTGGGTCATCGTTCTCTTTAATGTTGATTGCACTGCCTATTTTTATTGGCTGATGGCCAGCAGCCGGTCCTTACTTGCGCTTGGAAACGTTCTCAGGTTCAAAGAAAGAAGGCTAGTTACGTGACGATATTTAATTTATTGCCATCCTTACGGATGCCGCTCCTTCAGTTGTCACTTTTATTTTGGCATCTACATTTTTGCCACTCCTCTATCTGCTGAGGCAACACAATTGCCATTTTCGCTGATGTGGCATGCCACGTCTGCGCGTCAGCGTGAATTGAGCATGTGAAATGACCATAGTGCCCCTGTGTTTTCCTATGTTAGCCACCCATTCTCCTCTTTCCGGTCACTGACATGTGGGACCCACACAGCAGGTTCATCTTCAACCTCCAGCCGTCTACCACCACCGTTCTCTCTTGCCCTGGCTGTCCGTTGCCCTCCAGCCGAGTTGTGCGCCGGCGCCATCCTCCACTCGTCTGACCGCGCCCACCGGTCGTCCGCCGCCCTCCAGCCGAGCCGTGCGCCGGCCGGCGTCCTCCAACCCGGCCGCGCGACGACTGTACGACCCGCCGGCCGCCGCCCTCCACTCGCCTGGCTGCGCGACCGCCAGTCGTCCGCCGCCGTCCAACCGAGTCGTCCGCCGCCCACCAGCCGAGCCGCTCGCCGGCCGTCCGCCCCGCCGGCCGCCGCGCTCAAGCCCGGCCGCCCGCCGCCCTCCAGCCGAGCTGCACGCCGGCCGTCCGCCCCGCCGGCCGCTGCGCTCAAGCCCGGCCGCGCTCCAGTCGAGCTGCACGCCGTCCGCCGCCCTCAAGCCTGGCCTTCCTCAAGCTGAGACAGAGATTGAGGTTCAGAAGCTACAGATCGAGATGCAGTGAGGTTGAAGAGGGACCTGACAGTGGGTCCCACACGTCAGTGACCAGACAGAGAGGAATGGATGGCTAACCCAGGGAAACCTGGGGTCACTGTGGTCATTTCACATGCTCAATCCGAGCTGGCGCGCAGACATGGCATGCCACGTCAGCGAAAATGGCAATTGTGTTGCCTCAACACGTAGAGGAGCGGCAAAAATGTAGATGCTGAAGGAGCGTCATGCGTAAAGATGACAATAAATTAAATATCCCAGTTACGTGCGTGACTTGCTTAAGGTAAGTCACTCAATCCAGGTCCCTCCTTCCCACGCCTCGGCCAAAATCGAAAGACGCGCCCGCCGTGATGCTCCGCTCGCCATCCTCCATCCGCTCCCTCCTCCACCTCTCCGGCCGCCGCCTCTGCCCCCGGAGCCCTCGTTTCCTCGGATCTCCGAACCCTCCCCTCCCCTGCTCCGCGCGCTCCCCCCGCCCCCGCTTCCTCTCTTCCTCCTCCTTGCCCACCCACGGCGGCGCCCGGTGGGCCACCAACGACCACGACGCGCTCATCAACAGTCTCTGCGCCTCCGCCTCCGACACCCCCGCGAACTCCGACGTCTGGGCTGTCTTCGACCCCGTCGCGGGCCGCATCGTCATTCAGAGCCCTCCGTCGTCATCCTGCACCGAGGAAGAGGAGGAGAGCAGGGGGAGGGGGCAGGCGAGCGCGAGGGCGAGGAGAAGGCGGGCGCGAAGGAAGAGGGAAAGAGTAAGAGAAAGGGGGAGGGCGTGCGCGAGCGGCGAGAAGAGCCAGACCAGACCGTCGCCGGTCTCGGCGGCGCGGAAGCCCGCGGGGAAGGGCAGCAAGGAGAATGTCACGTGCGTGTGCATCTACTGCTGGGAGGGACATTCGCAGTGGTGGGGCGCTTGCCGCCACTGCAAAGCGCCGGGGCCCATTCTGGAGATCAGGGAGATGGTGCCGCAATGCGACGGGGGCTCTTCAGAAGAGGGGATGGAGGAGGGGGGAGGGGAAGGCGAGCGCGACGATGAGGAGAAGGCGGGCGTGAAGGAACAGGGGAAGGGGAAGAGAAAGGGGAGGGCGTGCTCGAGCAGCGAGAAGGGCCAGACCAGCCAGTCGTCGGTCGCGGCGGCGTGGAAGCCCGCAGGGAAGGGCGGCAAGGAGAGGGTCTTATATGTGTGCATCAACTGCAGGGAGGGCCATTCGCAGTGGTGGGGCACTTGCCGCTACTGCAATGCGTCGGGGACCATTCAGAAGATCAGGGAGATGGTGCCGCAATGCGACGGGGGGCCTTCAGAAAAGGAGGTGGAGGAGGGGGAAGGGGCAGGGGAGCGCGACGACGAGGAGAAGGCGGGCGTGAAGGAGGAGGAGAAGAATGGGGAGGGGAAGGGGAAGTGGAAGAGGAAGGGGCGGGCGAGCGCGGCCGGCAAGAAGGGACAGAGCAGCCCGCCGTTGGTGGCGGTGGCACAGAAGTCGGTGGGGAAGGGCGGCAAGGTGAGGGCCTGGTACGTGTGCAGCCACTGCGGGGAGGGCTATCCGAGGTGGTGGGGCTGTTGCCGCCACTGCCATGCGGTGGGGACCCTTGAGAGGAGCAGAGAGATGGTGCCGCCGAGCTTTCAGGAGGTGGATTAGGGGACTGATCAGGCGAAGTGGCGCAGACCCCTGTAACATTTCTCATCCAGCTCATTATGGTCATCGTCAGTAGTTTCCCCTGTCTAATGCACCAGGGAAGTACTCTAATTATATAGATCAATGGAGCTATGATGTTCAAATCTGTGATTGTTGTTCTATGGTCTATGCAAATGTGGGTGTCAGCTTCAATATATTCACCTTCATGAGCTTCAATTGCAGTGCAACTCAGTGAGGAATTGTTTCTTTCATTGTTCTCTGGTGACATATATGAATTTGTCTTGCTTCGGTTAGGATTTTGGGCATGGAGATTGCTTGAGTAGTTGTTCCTGGTAAACTATCAACTTTTATGGCATTGGTTGACAGTACATTTGAGTCTGTCAGGTACAGGATCAGGGTTCATATTGGTATGAACTTTCAATTGCACTAAAGCTTTTAGACTGCTGACAGAAATCATGTACCGGTAAATATGCTACCGCTTAAGTGTTGTTTTTTATAGAGTTTAGTGTTGTTTCTCCTATTTCAAATGGTACCGAGTCAAGCTAACAGTACTACATAGTGAATCTGTAGCTGACTGTCTTTGTATGTAACATGCTTATAATGACATCTTATCTTGGTAACACCATCATTTTGGTTTTAGAGCTGCATAAATAGTTCTGAAACTGTTTTTTTTTTTCATTCAGTCCTTTAGATCATTCTATCATAATCGAATTCAAATTATTTTTTATCATGCTTGCTAACTTTTTGCAAACATTGCACCTTAATTCGAGTTGTAGAGAATAGGCAAAACACCACACACCCTACGAGGGGGGGGGGGGGGGGGGGGTGGGGGGCTTGGACTACAAGTAATACAATATACAAGCATATACGGCTATACATATCTAATACGAGTTAGCAGATTAGATGTATATTAGTCATCTTGCAGAATTAGTTGTGCCTACGTTTTTGCTGAAATAAGAGAAAAGACCATGGTTTCTAGATGAGATGAATACACATGTGGGATAAGAGATTCTGGGAGTATACATGTTCTTTGATACTATTCATAAGTTATAACCATTAACACGCAAGAGCGCTATTTACATTGACCAGGGATAAATGACCCGAGGAGCACAAACACACACTTTTGACAAAGATGTGCTTGCACTGATTGAAGTTCAACAACCAAGATTTGATCCCTGTTATATGGAGATACACCCATCAGGCCACAACAGGCACAACTCAACTGACTGGCCAAGAGGTTCTTCCCCGTACTTAGTGAAATGTGAAATGATAATTTTGTATCTTGTAGGTTCGTCTGAAGCAACCAGTCCTTAATTGTCTTCATAGATATTCAATTCTGAGATACAATCTGTAGGCTGTCATTGCATATAGGCTTATTGTTTGCATCAATGCCTTCTGATGACATAATCTGCACCAACGTTACTCGTTACTACATTAGACTAGGTGGTATGTTGATGTCCTTACATGTTTTGTACATTGACATGATTTCTGAATGTATTAAGGGAGTATGTTGCATGACAATGTCATAACTGTGACTATGTTTACTAAATTTCATAATTTGCTTTTTTCTTTCAGGACAATACAGCAATCCTTTAGTGACTATTTGCTAGTTTTGCCCCCATATTCCTGTGGTGCTATATTTCTGCTTACACTACAGACTGTTTTCCTGAATGTCATGAGCGGCTTCAAGTTGAATGAGACGGCAGGCGAACTGCTCAGAACAGCTTCAGTTTGCAGCAGGTAGTATTCTTCTACGCTAGTACAGTATATCTTAGAGAGTCATTACTGGTGCAAAGATTTTGATTTAGTGGTATAGGTATGTAAGCTTCCTCCTTAAACGCTTCACAGCCCTTGATTGTAGAGGCATTTGTGTCTTCTGGGTGTAGTCAGATAGACCAACCAAAATTAAATGATAAACTTTGTGCAACCATAAAGCAGATTAGTGAAGCACAACTATGATTCTATGATATATTTTGTCATTCTTTTCTGTATGAAAGCAGCTGGGAGGCCTGTTTTGTCCATCTTTTCCACTATTGATTCATTTAAAGAAAACATATTTTCTTCTTGTCTTCAGCTCCTTGGAATTTCATTTTTCAAAATGATGTTGCATTTATTTGAGTGATTGGCCTACATGGTGAACTTAGAACTGTTAGCTTTCTTCTGCTTCATGTAATATGCTTAATTCGTAAGCTGTAACCTGAGCTGAAAGATATAATGATGCGCAGCTCTCCTGCGTTTTCCGATAAAAAAAACCCTGAGCTGAAAGGTCGTGATAGCATGTGTTTTGTCAAAAAACATAGCTGAGGTTAATGTCTGAATTTCACAAAGAAGTTTCACCTATTTTTTCTTCCAAGCCTACTTAGATGACAGTTGTGCTGTTAACATCTACTGTTCAAACAAGTAAACAGTGACTACAAACTACAGCTCTGAGCCCCCTACAACTTTTCTGGAAGCTGTATCCTAGCCGGTATCCTGTCACTCTGTAACCCAGCCTAGTAGATGTAATTAAGATTTGGCAGTAAGATGGACTTTTTTTTATGGTCAGGTGGGTTGGGGGATCGACGGCGCCATGTGACCCAGTGAGATGGAGTTTCAGTCTGTTTACCAATCCAGCTCCCCTGATTTGTACTTGTTCACATCTTGTAATGTTCTTTGCTTGTGGAAAATAGTGTTCACTAACTGTCCAGCCCATGGATTATCCCGGAATTTATGGGACCTTGTTCAGGAGACCTGTCGTTTCTTTGCTGTTACTGGTTCATACCTGCTCACATTTCATACTTGAATCATTTTTCTCTCAGTAATATCTGATTAGCAAGTACGTAGCCTGACGATGAACAAACAGCGCTCAAACTGGCACACTCAAATATTTTATGTTTTTGGTAGTCACATTTGTTTTTAACTGTAACCAGCTATATTAACATTATTTTTTCTGTCCCTCTTAAAAGGTGCCAGTAATGGACAAGCAGGTGATGGCTACAGCAAAGTTGGGATATTGAGATCTTGACGTGCAGCAACATCAAGCAGGTTATAAACACCACATTAAGCCAAATGATGATGTTTTTGTACAAGGTGTCTGGTTTACCAAAGCTGACTGTAGGCGTTTGGGCTAGATAATCGCCAGGGCGTAGCATAGTGCCATTTAGGCAGAGAACAGGTTCCACTGTTGAGTTTCTTATTCATTTGTTCTAGTAGGCTAGGAGTCTAGGATTGCCTCGGCTTCTTATTCACTGTTGGAATCGGAAACTATCACGATATGTATATTTTTATGTTGTGATGATGCAAAACAGCATAATTCATCGGTATATGTTTAAAGTTTTGTTCTGTATCGTGCTATCTAGCAAGAGCTGTTGCCTGTTGGTTTTTTCCTTCTCGGTCTGTTGCTTCCTCTCTGTTTTTGTTTTCTTAATTACTGTTGATTTGGGACTGAAACGCTTTGCTGTTGTTGATTTGGACTGACTAATTACCCTATCAAGTTGCCGTAAAGAGTGATATCGCAATGTGTTCTTCATAACAAATTGGTTGCATAGATCATAAGTTCCACAGCATGGACATACTCGATCTGGAGATAGCCAAACAAAAAGTGAAAAAAAAAGAAAAGAAAATGTGTTCTTTGATCTCTTAACCCAATCAAAGCATGGTATGCCAAACAGGCCTTTAGAGTCGAGCATAGATTTTTCACTAGTTTGAACACGTGAAGGGTTTTCCTGAATCACAAACTCACAATGCTAATCACTTGAGTATGTGACTAGATGCTGCCTAACCGTCATCGATCATTTTCCATTTAACAGGAACATGATAGCATTTAAACAGGGAATGCAACAATTTAAAGTTTTTTCTTATATTTTGAGTTAAGTATGTTCCTATGACACCTAGTTGTATGCTAGTTCGCCAAACTGATAGCTGGATCTTCTTCCATTTGTTTTGGGTCTAGCATATTATCATCTACCCTAGCAACCATATAATTTTATTTATTTAAATGTTGTTTTAGAGAAACTCGTGAAAGTCATAATCTACAGAACTCATAACAAATACTACTGCTGGTAGCAGGTATTATGTTCGACTAAAGTTCAGAATTAAAGCCATAGTGACCTTGATCTGAGGCTCTAAGCGTGTTTTTTTCTTTTTATTTTAATTAATTAATTTTTTAGAATAATTTTTTTTTTGAGAATTACACAACACAACGCAGACGCTCACAACACTCACGCACACTCACCCCTGTGAACACACGTACGCAAACCCTACCCCTATGAGCACCTTCGAAGGACTGAGCACCCGACAGATCTGGAGATTCCCGAAGTCACCATGGACGCCTCGTTGTCGACGGGAACGTCGCTTACCACTTAACGCATAACACCGGTAAATCGTGAGAAAATTCCAGGAAAAAGTGCGAGCACCAGGATTTGAACCATGATGGGTAGTGTCCCACTGGACCGTCCTACCATTGGACTACTACCTCCATTTCAAAATACTAGCAGAAGAGCACGTGTCACAGACACGTGTTTTAAAAAATCACTAAATTAGTGATATAGTTAACATAGACTATTTATATTGATCTAGACCGTTCGATCATCATAAAATCCGACGGTGTAAGAGTGATGTAGTCAACATGGACTCTTTAGATTAATCTAGAGCGTCCAATCGTCATCATAAAATTCGACGGTGTTCGACGGTGTTAGAGGGGTAAGTGTAATCATGGTACGAAAATTTTATCGTCCTTTATAATATAGATAGGTCGTTAATCTAGAAATGTAAAAACGAAACGGAGGAAGTACAACCCAATTCGCAACAATTAATTAATTAATGTGAGAGGACGACCATAGATGGAAGCCCATACTTAGAGATTGGGCCGGATGGGCCATATCTTCTTTTGAGTGGGCCATATGAGAGGTGTACTAAAAACAAACTCCTCCTACCCGAACCCAACATATCTACAACCCCCCAAATTCCCAATTATTTGCCACAAAACCTTCTCCCTGCCCTCCTCCCACACCGCCGGCGATCTCCTCCTCTTCCGCCGCCGATGGATCTCACCGCCGTCCAGGCCGCGCTCTCCGACAAGTCCTACTCCGCCCTCGCCCCCCTCTGCGACGACCTCCTCCTCCAGGTATCCTGCTCGCGTCTCTCCCACCCTCGCCCCACATTGGCGTAAGGGTTAGCGCGTCCGCCTGATGGGATTCCCCCATACGTCTCGCAGGTCGCGTCCAAGGGAGCCGCCACCGACGAATGGCCCTACGCCGTCCACCTCCTCGCCCACCTCTACCTGAACGATCTGTATGCAATCCGCCGCCCCTTGCCCTCTTTTTCCCCAATCCTTTTCTGCGCTTGGGGATAGGGTTCTATTACTGACGATGCCGTGGTGCGGTCGGGCTTGAGCAGGAACAGCGCGAGGTTCTTCTGGAAGTCGCTGCCGCAGGAGGTCAAGGACGCGCGGCCGGAGCTCGCTGCCGTCTGGAGGATCGGCCAGTGCCTCTGGAACCGCGACTATGCTGGTGTATACACGGCTGCGCAGGGGTTCGAGTGGGGCCCTGACCTCTCCGACTTCATCACTGCCTTCCTAGGTATAGGCGCTGGTTGTACACTGTTTTTGATGTCATATAATTTTCCTATGCTTGCCTTGCAAAGTAGTGAAACTCGAATTACATGCTTCTATAGTGATTTGGTATTTTAATGACATGGGTCGGGAGAGTCTGATGGGCATGTAGTCACCATGGGTAGGTGGGAAAAATCTATCTACAGAATTGGGCTGTATTGATATAAGATATCCTCATTGAAAATTATGATGGAGAAGTTCACCATGTAGTACTCTGGTTGCTGATTGTTCTTTTTTTTTTTCCAAGGTTTCAAGTGGCCATAGTGCCTTGTGTCATGGTGTTTAAGTAAGATGATATGTTGTTTTGATGCCAACATATTAAATATTTATATCCTTGTGCATGTTGATAGCATAATGTGACAGAGGCCAGTGCAGAATGTACTTTGACAGATAGTATGTAGCAATACAGTAGCTAATTGCTATCCGTTGTTGGAAAGGTGCTTTTATTGTTATCTCAATATCTGCTGTTAACAAATGTTTCTGTTAAACTGGTACACGTACCTCCTGATTTTGAGAGCAATGCAGAATTTACTAAATGCAAAATGAGATATTGATCATATTAAAGATATTCTTCCTTTGATGTTCTCTGCAAAGAAACCAGGCTGTTAACATGATGAATGTTTTCCCTTTGCTTGCTTGATCATTAGGAAATTGCTCAATGCATATAGAAAGTATGATATGCAGACTAATAACATACGACCATTTCCTTTTGCTTGCTTGATTGTTAGGAAATTGTTCAATGCTTATTTTTTTAATATTCGTCTAACTAGGTGAATGTCAAATCTTTGTTTGTTATGGCGCAGAAAGCTACAGAAAGAGGATATTCCAGCTGTTGACTTCTGCGTATTCCACAATCATCGTTGCTGATGTGGCTCACTTTATGGGGATGAGTGAGGAGGATGCTACAAACTGTATGTTTCTCAATCTACCCAGTTAGACCTTTTTTTTTCAATCTCAACATGGGTGTTCTAGAATTTTCAATGGCCTTTTTTTTTCTTTCTGTTTTGAGCTGTGGTGGAGTTGTTTTAATGTTGCACTTTTGGTATATGCTGAATTCTTTTCCACTTTACGACACATTTTATGCCTTAAAGATCATTGTGTTTAGAATGTGTTTCCTCAGCTCATGAAGGTAAATGGATTGAAATTGAAGAAATCCGTTCATGCTTTTTCATTCTCTAGACAAATATTTACTGATGGGATGGTATTGATTTAGATCTAACTCTTGAGAAGTCCTATCCTTCTGACACCAATTAACTTCTTTAACATGATTAATTTTCCTCTACCTATATATCCACTGTACTTATAAATGATCAGGTGTATTCTCCATGTTTTCTGATAAGAACTTTTGATTGTATTTTACATTGAGGCATAAGTGCAAGTGTCATCTACTATCTTAAACATAAGATGTTCTCGTGGTTAATCTCGTTTGTTCTGAATCAATATGCTTCGCTTATCTGTACGATGGTAGCTCTGAACTTATTTTCTCATTGCAAGAAGTACTCCCTTGTCCTGCAATACAAGGCATATTTTGTTTTGAAAAGTTTTGATCAACTAGTCGAATTATATTCATGTCTAGTTTATAGAAGTTGCATCAATAGATTCATATTCGAATTACTTTAAAAATGGTGTTGATTTTCTAGAAATTGACAATAATGTAAGAGAAATCAATGGCCAAAAAAGTTGCATTGAAGATCTTGTTTGAAAATATGCCTTACATTGTTGGACTTGAGGGAGTATACTTATGTGTTAGTGTTTTTTTGATCTCAGGCTATACAAATTGGCCAAGTCTCTCCTAGTTTGCTGTTGTATTTGCCTAGTATGAACTTCAATAACAGAAATAGTGGCCTGTATGATTCATAGTTAGTGATATGGTAAAACCATTACAACTTGCCTACCCTGATATGTGCATTGATTTACTCTGATCAGCGACTTCCACTTTGAAGTCTTTGATACAGAGAATAGCTGTGGGGCTGTTGGATGCCACCAATAATTTTGTCGTTTCTATTTTTTCTGGACTTTTGTGTAGAGTTTTTTTCCACTGTTATATTAAAGTTCCTTTACCTCTTTGCACCACTACTTTCAGTACCTCTGATTGTTAGAGCATCTCCAAGATTGTCCAAAAATAAAGATGCCCCCAAAACTGGTTTTGGATCTTCTAAAAAAGTATTGGGAGCAAAAAAGCACACCTCCACCAACAGTTCCTAATAATTAGTGCCTAAAAAAAATCCTGCCACATCATCCTTGGGCCCAGTGCAGGATCATGAACTGCTGGGATGCTCTGTAATGAACGGCTGGTACACTGAATCTCCACAATCCATCTTGCGCTAGTAAAAAAGAATACCGCGACCTTCTCATGTGTGATAGGGTCCGTGGAGCCGGGTGAAAATCTTGCTCCACAGATTTTGGGTGAGTGGGAAATATTAGGAGTTGGTTTTGGTAATTGTTGGAGCCTTATTTTCCTGATCAGGTAGTTTAGGCACTCTTGGAGATGCTATTAGTGCTGGCTTATAAATGTGTGAAAGCAGCCTGAACTACTTTGGTATACGGGCCTTTTAAGTTGTGGTGCAGATGGTTTTGCATAATTTACTTCTGACTATTGCAGTTGATCTTTTCCTGCTCCAGCTTTTAATTGTAACAACTAACATCGCTCCCATTGCAGATGCTGTGCAAAACGGTTGGAGTTTGGATGCAGCTACCAAGATGCTTACTGTCAAGAAACCAAAGGTTCAGACCAACCAGAAGCTCGATGCAAGCAAGCTGCAGCGTTTGACTGAGTGTGTTTTCCATCTGGAGCACTGATATGCAGAACTAGATATCAAGTAAGAGCTAGATCCAAAGGACTAGGTCAGTTTTTGGCTGGAAATAGGAGATCACTCAGTACTGAGTGAATCTGAGTAATTTCTGGTTAGTGTAAGTTACAGTACCCGTTGCTTGTTTATGTTGGTGGTCTTCCTGCTAGAGGTGCATTGAAACGAGTCAAGTACGGTTTGCACTTCATTTTATGTGACTGGAGTTGGAATCGTTCTGGTGGAATACAGTCACTCGTGGTTGTCATTCAACCCACTGAACCACTTCTCGGTTGCACTAAAATGCTAGCAGTTGCTTGTGTTGATGACCTGAAATTGGTCACGAGTCTAAACTTAAAGCACATAAAATTGGTTCACAACCACGAGTAGTACACAAACATCTGCTGCTGTCGTGTAGAGGAGAGCTCGGTGTTGGTTTGGTTGCTTTGCGATTGAGAAATGCTGATGAGTTCGCTGCGCTGGTTGCAACCTGAGTTCAACTTGCTAATATTTTGTCAACCGAGTGCTCTAACGCCTAACCAGCCCAAGCATACTGCCTCCCTGTTTTACCAGCAACCTGATATCACAAGGGAGCAACGTATTGCAGCCGGGAACAACTAACCACGTACTTACGGCGTTGGCTTGTTCCATTGCTTTGACGAACAAGTGATGACATAATTGAGTTCCTGGTGCCTACCAATCATGCTGGATGCTGCACAGCTGCACGCCACTTTCACCGCTATACTCCATAGCATGCTGCATGCCCTTGGCCTCTTAGTTGCCTCTTGTAGCGACGAAGATAGATTTAAAGAAGGAAAAAGTCCAAATTACTCCCCTGAAGTATAAGCAAGGTCCGAATAACCCCCTAAAGTATGTTTTGGTTTAATTTACCCCCTAAACTATGACATTTGGTTCAATTTACCCCTTAATACAATTTATCTTTTTTGTTTCTCCATGTAAAAGTGGAATTTTGATTTCAAATTTTGCGAGACAACAATAGACATCATAACACATATTTAAAAAATATGTCATGAAATTTTTATCATTATTTTCATATGATAGGATATTTGATAATAAATTAATCATTAAGATACAAAATTATGTGAAAAATAATGACAAAAAATTTATAATATATTTTTTTGACATATGTTGTGATGTCATCTACCATCCTGTAAATTTTGAACTCAAGATTCCACTTATGTATGGAGAAACAAAAAAAATCATATTAGGGGGTAATTTGAACCAAATGCCATAGTTTAGGGGGTAAACTGAACCAAAACATACTTTAAGAGGTTATTCGGACTTTGCTTATACTTAAGGGGAGTAATTTGGACTTTTTCCTTTAAAGAAAGAACATGGCCTTTGCAGTAGAGCAGCGTGCATTCATCACAAATCATGATCCATATATAACAATCGCACTATGTATTGTATTGTATTCCACCCAAGCACCCACTTAGTAGCACGTATTGTTGTTGTATGCATTTGGTAGCACGTGGATGCTGTTGATGGCACATTCAGAATTTAGCTCAGTTGCACTTTCAATAAATGTAAATAGGCTTTGAGTAATAGCTAGGGAAAAAATATGTTTGTTTGGCAAACCAGTGGAAAAGATTGAAATATCTCATCCTTCAACAGTTCAACTTAATGCCTCCGAAAATCCAAATACCATGCATCTCATAAAGAATGAAGGTTGTATAAGTGTGCATTGATCATCTAAATTTATTAGTCCCTGTCTGCCGATCTCCAGTTCTCCAACCCCAGGCCAACGAAATCGTCCGCCCGCTGCATGCGCCAGCGCTGCAAGCAAGCTGGTGCGGTTTCAAAACAAAGTCTGCTCATGGTGAGCTGCTCTCTAGACTCTATCAAAGCCTTCTTGCCAGCTGAGCTGTCAGGAGTTCCTACTGACATGGAAGAACTGTGAAGCTCTGAACCTAGCTATACAATTCACTTGGAAGCAAACTGCACGGTTCATATATTTGATATTTTCACCACGGAAAGCAAACAAAGAGTGCCGCATTGTAGCCACTCACTGTTTACTGCAAATTTCCTCCAAGGGCAAAATCAGAACAGGCTGGGATTTCTAGTTCTACGGTACTAGCCAGGCCAAATGCAAAGTTTCTGTGAACTCTTTGTTAGATAGCACCTTTGCTGTTCTGCAGTTCATGTTGTAGTAAACAAAATGTGTACTTTATACTGTGGTTCTTCCTGTTCATAGCGTCAGAGATGTACTAATGAATGGTGCTTTTCTCTAGTTTCGACAGAAAAGTACATATTCCTGTTAACGTACGAGTTGAAGCTGGATACCTCAACTCACTTTTGATGGATATATATATGGGTTTTTTGGATCCATGCCATTACAATTTGCACAGATTGGAGATCTGCCATTAAAAATCACCTATTTCGAAACATGCCATTACAATTCGACTGCTCACCCAAACTTGCCATTATGTACACTTCCCGCGACGGTTGGCCCACCTGCAGGCGCAGTAGACTACGTGAACATTCCGTATGGCCCGTTTTGCCCCTGGACCGAGCGGATAAGGTCTCCGTCGCCCTCTCTCATATCCAGCTCGCCTTCCTCCATTCCCCTCGCTTCTCCCGTCTCCCCATCGCGTCGGCTGCCGTCCCTCTCTCCCTCGCTGCACGGGCAGTTCCCGAGCGGTCATCGGGGATGAGCGCCGGAGGAAGCCCATCTTCATCGACGGCGACTGGTAGCAGAGGTAACCAAGTTCGTCTCGTTGATTGCCCCAAATGTGGGGTACCTGTGGTGAAGATCCGCAGCAAGCAAAGGGAGACCTACGGCCAGTTTTTCTTCAAGTGTCCCAACAACATCAGGGCGAGTGAATGTGGCTCAATTTGTTCTTGTTGGATCGACTTTGTGGTTCTTCTTGTTGACTGTTGCTTCAATTTTGTTCCTGCAGGAAGACCTCCGGACTTGTCGATTCATAAGATCTGAGAAGGAGTACGAGTCGTACGTGCGTGACTTGGAGACGAAGGCCATTGTTGAAGGTCAGTGTTTTGCAGATGGAAATGATTTGGTGAGATGGCAATGTGTTGAGTTGATGCAAGAAACAGGCAAGATGAAGCAGCAAATCGATATGGCTCTAGCTGAAATTGGCAACCTGAAGATGCAGATCAGTGAGATGAAGCAAGAAAAGAAGGCCAACTTCATGCATGTTTCCGTTGCTCTAGCTGGATGTGTAGGTGTAGTGGTAGGCATGTTAGTTCTAGCAATGTTGAAATGAAAGAAGTTGTAATTGACATGTATTCTGAGCAATGTGTGCTGAACTTGCTATAGTCGACATGTATTTTGAGCAAGCAATGGTAATGGATGTGGTATCCTGAACAGACAATGAATTCACATATTAGGCATGAAAACAACTTCAACAAGCATCCTCACCAACAATATTTCACATATTTCATAGACTGAAACCAACATAGTTTAGACACTGAATTGGACAACACATAGTTCAGACATATTTCATAGACTGAAACCAACATAGTTTAGACACTGAATTGGACAACACCAAGTTCAGTACAGACAGACACTAATAGTTCAGACAGGCAGATCACACACATAGTTCAGTACTCACAGACAGACTCTAAACAGGCAGATCACACACATAGTTCAGTACTCACAGACAGACTCTAAACTGACCACACATAGTTCACTTGTGACAAAGTAGAACCCATAATATTACATTCCCAGCCAATCTTTCAGGCTCCTAACAACACTAGCCGGTGGAGCACTTGCATCCTTCTTTTGCTTCTTTTTGACTGGAGTCTTCTTCTTCTTTGGTGTCTTCTTCTTCTTAGGAGCCTTTTTCTTCTTCTTCTGTTGCTGCTGTGATGGTCCAGCAGCATCTTCATCATCTTGACTCTTTCTGCAGCAGAAAGAACACAATTAGCCAGGACATTTAATGAAATTGCAAGACATTGCAGCAATATAGTTACCTCTTATTTGTGGCCTTTTTCTTTGGTGTTGCACATTCATCTGGATCATCCAGCTCTTGCATCTTGTCCTTGCAAGACTTGGTGAAGTGGCCAAAACCTCCACATCTCCTGCACCTCACCCTTCTTTTGCTTGCATTTTCCTCAAAGCTTCCTCTGATCCTCTGCACTCTAGGCCTTCCTGCTGATCTCTTCAAGAGAGGTGGCAAAACTTTGAAGCCAAGGTCCACCTGAGGCCACTCTGATCTATCTGGCATAGGTTCAACTCGCCCTGCATATGCAGCCCTGAACCTAGCAACAGAATAGTACTCATGAACAAAGTCACTGATTCTAAGTCCTCTGTTGGATAGGATCCATGCCAATGCATGCCTGCAAGGTTTCCCTGTTATTTGCCATTCCCTGCATGAACACTTCAGGTTTACCAAGTCAACAGTATGCCTTTTGGTGTTGTTCCACTGATCAATTATTGTAACCTCAGCAAAGTCTTGATCACTGATTGAGACCTTGACAACTTTAAGGAACTTGCTAATTAAGTTGAGCTCTTTCATGACATTAGGCAAGATCCCATCTTCCATGTCCCTTCCAATCATTCTCCTAAGATACCTTTTCTGCATTATCATTTCCCTCAACCCATCAACTAACTCATGAATTAGCAACCCTTTGAGGTGTCTGATCTGGCTATTAAAACTTTCAGAGACATTGTTTGTTAAGTAGTCACACTTACTTGCCTCTGAGAACCCACATCTGTACCAGATCCTTGGGTGATGTTCCTGTAGGAACTCTATGGCTTCTGGAGCAAACTCAGCTATCTTCTTCATGTGCCACTTGAACATGCCTTCTGTATAGTTTCTAGCTGCAGGGTACAAGTGATCAGTGAACACATCTCCAGAAAAATATTTCATGAAGTTTGCATAGAGGTGCCTCATACATTCTCTGTACTCAGCCTCTGGAAACACTTTTCCAACAGCTTTTTCAAGTCCTTTACATGCATCTGTGCAGATGACCAACCCTGCAGGTGACCCTACTGCTCTATGCAACTGTTCCATGAACCAGGTCCAGTTGGCTTCAGTCTCACTGTCAAAAATAGCATATGCAACATAATACAACCAATTGTGTCCATCAACTCCAGTAGCTGCAGCCAATTGTCCAGTATATCTACCATTCAAACTAGTTGCATCAACTCCTATAAATGGCCTACATCCCTCTAAAAATCCATCTATACATGGCTTGAGAGCAACAAACATTCTCTTAAATCTCTTCTTCTTTTTCCCATGCAACTCTATTTCAACAATAGAACCAGGGGATGATTTCTGTACTTGTGCTTGCCAATTGAATAACAGTTGAAAACTTTCATCATATTTACCATGAATCTGTTCTAATGCTACCTGCATACCTGACCAAGCCTTGGAGTACTTGAGCTTAATGCCAAAATCTTCTTCCAATTTTTCCTTGCAATCCCTTGGTCTCTTCTTTGGGTTCTTCTTCAACCACTCACACAGCCTATCAGCACACCAATCTTGTGAAGCCATCTTGCCTTCCTTCAACTTGGTAGTTGCACAATTGTGCTCAGCAGGTAGCACTTTAATCTGCAATCAGCACAAGGAGTCAAAAACCCAATCATAAGATAGGCAATCACATGGAAACAAAGTAGAGACAGATAGGGTAGAAACATACCTGTACAGTTTTCTTATCATATAGGGTAGAAGCATGGACGCGCCAAGGACAACCTTCTGCAGCACAATGAGCAATGAATCTGGTTCTGTCTGTTTTCAAACCAGCAAACTCAAAGCCCACCTTCACAGCATGATGCCTTATTGCTTTCCTGAAGGCTATGATGTTAGGAAACTGAGCACCTTTGGCAATAATAGGGTTTTCAGGATCATGAATAACATGGATCTCCTGAGGATCGTGATCATTGACTTCTGCTTCATGAGGTTGGCCCCCTATATCAGCAAATGGATCAGAAGTCCCCTCATCAGTGTAAGCATTTGCAGGAGCAGGTGCACTTGGTTGTGCATTGACATCTGGCATATAGATATGTTCATCATCAACACCAACATACTCCTCATCGTTGTCAAACATGTCAGGTGCTCTTTCAGGCTCTGGTGCATCTGCTTCCTTAGCTGCGGGACCTTTTGCATCAGCAACTTTAGATGCAGACGCGCCATCACCTGTCTTAGTAGTCTGGTGGGCAGCGGTGGGTACAGTCTGCTGGTCAGCGGTGGGTACAGTCTGCTGGGCAGCGGTGGGTAGAGTTTGGTGTGCAGCAGTTGGGTGTGCAACAGTGTGATTATCTATATCATCATCAGGTAGCAACATACACAAAGGCTCTAAATCATCAAGCTCATGTTCATCACAAACAGATTTGGCAAAAACAGACACAACCACATGGCAACTCATCTCAGACTTGTACATCTCAAACAAATCTAGCATCTCAAACTCACTAGTTAGTCTGACATCCTCACCAGTTCTCTTGTCAAAGAACCACACTGTGGCAGCTTGATTATCTGCCCACTTCACCTCATTCCTCA
This sequence comes from Urochloa ruziziensis, assembly GCA_015476505.1. NCBI lineage: Eukaryota > Viridiplantae > Streptophyta > Magnoliopsida > Poales > Poaceae > Urochloa > Urochloa ruziziensis. Next base: position 34,399,765 of record CM027125.1, on the reverse strand, counting down.
AGCTATTCATCAGCAACTCAAATGTAAACGTGCCTATCTCGACATTCCACTTAATCACTTTCCCCTTGGTGTATGATTTTCTACCGAACGAGTCAGTTGTGCAGAATCCTTCGACTTTAATCTCTAGCGAGAAGAAATCAACCCTACCAGCAAAGACGAGAAGTCAAACCCTACTCCCTACCAACCAAATCGAGATTGATAACCCTAAATGCAACCAAATCGAGACGGATAACCCTAAATGCAACCAAATCGAGATGGATTTAGAACCCTAGAACATGTACCTTGACTCGCTGTCGTCCATTGCCACACCAGAGCCCATCTTCTTTAGGCCGCCCCCATCTGGATCGATTCGCTAGGGTTCCATCTTCTTTAGGCCGCCTCCATCAAGATCGAGTCGCTAGGGTTCGTCGGGAGGCGGTGAGGTTAGGGTTCGTCGAGAGGCTGGGAGGTTAGGGTTCGTCAGGAGGAGACGGGAGAAGCGAGGGGAATGGAGGAAGGCGAGCTGGATATGAGAGAGGGCGACGGAGACCTTATCCGCTCGGTCCAGGGGCAAAACGGGCCATACGGAATGTTCACGTAGTCTACTGCGCCTGCAGGTGGGCCAACCGTCGCGGGAAGTGTACATAATGGCAAGTTTGGGTGAGCAGTCGAATTGTAATGGCATGTTTCGAAATAGGTGATTTTTAATGGCAGATCTCCAATCTGTGCAAATTGTAATGGCATGGATCCAAAAAACCCTATATATATCAACATTGCTACACTCCCAAAAATTAAATAGTTCATATCAAAAAGTAGCTCGACCAAGCGTGCTGCATACTGCATATTGCAGTGTTTGCCTGAATGTATTTTTCCACCCGGTGTACTGATGGCCACTAATTAAAAAAATGTGTGCTACATCTGCATCACTTTTCAATTTAAAATCTTATAAGAAGCCTATTTATCATGGGATAGCTAGATACTCCCTTCACTTCAAATTAAAGGTCGTTTGGGCTTTCCTAGATCAAAGATTTTGCTATGCACCTAGATATGTGTTAAGTTTAAATATATAGTAAATACTATGTAAGTAGAAAAGTCAAGACAACCTGCAATTTAGAATGGAGGGAGTACCTATGAATAACTTAGTCGATTTTTGGCTGCAAGGGGGACTTATCGAAGTACTGAATTTACATCTGTAATTTATTTCTGGTTAGTGAGGTAGCTGTTACTATACCTGAAGCCTGTTCATATGGTGGCAACTATTCCTGTCAGAGGATCATCGAAGCGAGTCATGCTTTGATCTTGTTTCAACTTGAAATCAAGTTCATATTCTTGTTTCTGCGTTACTGTAGTTGAGTGTTCTAGTGGAACTTAACAGAGAGTCAGTCCTAGTGGTTGTCATTGCTCTGGAGCTCACTGAACCAATTTGATTTTCTAGGAACTTCTTTAACTTGTTGCAGACTTCCCTTCCCAGTCGGCCCACTTGCGTCTCCCCCTGTTTGAATGAATAGACATCAGGTTCACCCGTTCTGCCGGCCGTTCACGAATAGCAGAGTCAGTTACATCCTTGCAGAAGGCGCTCCTCTTCATCAGCGATGCAGCCTAAAGCTTGATCAGAGCGCAGCATTCTCTTGTTCTCCAATGATACCGGCTGGTTCGTGACAATAATATCAAGAGCATGCATTGCCAGCCGGCAAACTATGGAACAAGCTCTAGCAGCTGCTTGTGCCCAGGCCAAAATGTATGAAAAATTAAAATTTAACGTTCATAAACTTGATGACCTGAAATTGGTTCACACTGAAGGGCTAATATTTTCTCCTCTCCTGCAGAGGAGAGCTCGGTGCTGGTCGCTTTCTGATTGGGAGTTTTTGACGTGTTTGGTTCGCCGGTTGCAGCATGAGTACAGCCTGCTAATAATTTGTCAACCGACTGCTCTAACGCCTAGCAAGCAGAAGCACACCGCCTCTCTCTTTTATGTGAGCGACGTATTGCAGCAGGGAACAACTAACAACATCATACGGCTTTGCCTTTTTTTTCTCCAATACGCCAGGAGAGCTGCGTATCCTTATATTAAGAAGAGTGGAATAAAGATTTACAAGAGTTATTGGCCTCAACAGCCGGTAAAAAACGGACTACTCACTTCTTAAACAACCTAGACGTCTAGCCAACAACCTAGACGTCTAGCGCCAGCCGCTACCCATAACTGCGCCTCCTGCTTGAGCTGTCCTAGGAGTTCTTGCGAAGTCATGGAGTATTGTCTGAATAGCTGTACATTGCGCTCCTTCCAGATGGTCCAGATAACAAGCATGAACAGTGTGTCAAATCCCTTTCGCCGGCCCTGTGGCTGTTGCCTCCGCGAATACGACCAACAACCCTGAAGTGTAAGCCGCGTTGCCGTAAACATGCATGAACATTCCATGTAGGAGATGGCGTCCCACCATACTTGCTTTGTGTAGGCGCAATGCAAGTGATCGCAAGTTTCAGCTTCCTGGTCGCAAAGCCAACACTTGTCGTGCGCATCAAGCCTGCGTCGTCTCTGCCGATTAGCAGTCCACACTCCACAGCCGTCCCCTCGAGGCCAGCCATGTGAAGAATTTTACCTTCGGCGGAGCCCAATTCTTCCAAATCCGCCGTGCTCCAAACATCTTGATACTTCCATCATGTAACTTGCTGTAAGCTGAAGAGGAGGAGTAGACGCCATTCGCCGGTCCAGCGCCATCTAAAAAGGTCCGGCCCATCAGAGAGCAGAACTCCAACCAACCTGTGCCATAAGTCAATGTATTCCAGCAGTAGCGGAATGGAAAGGCCGCCTCAAAAGTCTTGCGTCCAGCTTCCGTTGGTGAGTGCCTGCGCCATCGTTCTTCGATTTCTTGTTCTTTTTGGTACTGCCTCAAATAGGTTTGGCGCAATTTGGGAGATGAATTGCCCATGGAACCATTTGTCCAACCAGAATAGTATCCTTTCTCCATTTTCGGGTTGTATCGTGATGGAGGCCTCGAAGAAGGAGCGGACCTAGCGCCGACCACGAACGATCAGCGTCCGTTCTTTGTAGCCAGAGCCTCCGCGTCCTCAAGGCGATCCCAGCCATCTTGAAATCCAGTACTCCCAAACCTCCAAACTCAGTAGGCTGGCAAACAACTGGCCAGGCCACCGCGTTCTTCCCTTTCACCGCCTTATCTTGACCTGTCCAAAGGAAATTCCTCCTGATGCTATCCAATTGCTTGATCGCCCATGGCGGTATCTTGTTCGACATGATCAGATAAATCGGCATGGCGGTGACGGTTGATTTCATCAGGGTGAGCCGTCCACTTTTATTCATCAAGGGGCCCTGCCATGACGGCAGCTTCGCCGCCATCTTCTCTACCAAGGGTCTGAATTGCGACTTGGGAAGCGCTCGCACTGAGAGCGGCACCCCTAGGTAGGTGATTGGAAACTGTTTCACCTCACACGGCAGCACTGCTTGGAATTCCTGCATCCCCTCCTCACAGCCAAAGATCGGCGTTATGGAGCATTTCGCCAGGTTGGTGCGTAAACTAGAAGCCTCACCAAAGATGTCGAGGACGCGGCTTATCGCCCTTGCCTCGTTGCGCAGCAGGCTTGCGAAGAGGATTGCATCATCGACGTACAAGCTGCAATGGTGTTGTATGGCATGAATGCCCATCGGCTGCAAAATCCTATCTTCTTTAGCTTTGACAAACAGTCTGTCGAGTCCGTCCATGGCGAGGACAAACAGTATAGGGGATAAGGGGTCACCTTGCCGTACTCCTCGCCTGTGCTCTATCGGTGCTCCGGGTTGGCCATTTAAAGATACTCTAGTTGTCGCCGTTGAAAGGAGCAGAGAGATTCATCCTCTCCATCTGGCACTGTTGAGAAATCGGTGCCCTTGAACTTGACATCGATTCCTTCTGTGGATCGTTACCCACACGACTTTGTGGAGACCTTCACACCGACACCAATATGGGAGACCAACACTCTATAAAGAAACTCAAACCTTTATTCACAATTCAACTTGATACAATATAAGAGGACTCTCTTTATGTGGCTACCCTACCATGACACCACTATACTATATGACAACATTGCCATAGCCTCACCTATGACTCATGTGACACTCTATGCCATGGTATGGCTCCTACTACTTAGCTTAGCTTGGCATGAGGGGTGGAGGGCACTCCTATTTGTAGGCCTTGGTGAGCCATGAACATTTGACAAGTGTCCATACTCTAGAACTTTCCTAAGTTCTACACTATTCTAAATTTGCCATGAAAGATATATTCTAGATTCTTGCATGGCAAATACCTAAGCTCTTGATTTCTCCAAACTCTTATAGAACATTCCTTCTTTGCCATGATCCTTCTCCTCATGCATAGCAAAGTTAATTTCTTCCACAACCTTCTAGAATGTTACTCAAGTATGCATTGTTATTTTTAACAATCCCCCTTAATGCATACTTGCTTCTGGTGAACGAATAGTAGCATGTCGCTTCCCTTGCATCTTCTGCGCTCTGCCATTTCGAGCATTTTTCTTCTCTTGCTTCCATGTCGGGTCCTCACCTTCTGGATGGAACTCTCCATTCTTCTTCGATATTGCATAGTTGATACTATCATGCAACTCTCCTTTCTTCTTCATCCTTCTTGTTGTTTGTCCCCTAGATGCTTCTTTGTACGAAGACAAAATTACTCTAGCAGGTGAAGTATTGGCATACCTAAGATCTTCACCACCATGTCTTTCTGGAAGTCCCTTCACCACATCTTGCTCCTTCCCTTTATGAATCACCAATGCACCATACTCTTGTGGCTCCTCATCTTCATGAAGATTAGGCTCTATCCTCCTCGTCGCTTAGAGCCTCCCAATCTTCATCACTATCATATCCAAATATTATAAATCCACTAGAAGTATCTGGATCTCTCACCTTCATGGAGAAGCCACCTTCCACATCCCACTCTTCTTCTTCTTCTTCTTCTTCTTCTTCTTACTCTTCAACAGCAATGCCAGTTGATGGAGTTTCACCTTCTGTCATGTCATCCACATAGTAAGCTCCATCATCTTCAATTGCGGTGGCTGCCTCAGCATCCCATTCTTCTTCACTAAGCCACCCACTTAGAATAACTTCTTTCATTGTAGCCCCATTTCCTTCCGAGTGCTTTCGTGGACTCCAACAATCCCTAGCAAGATGCCCCTTCTTGCCATAGTTGAAGCACTCACCTCTTCGCCTCCTCTCACTTTTGACCAACTCTTGGTATCTTCACCATCGCTCTCTTCCTGAGCTCCCCTTGAATAGCTGCTCCTCTTTGGGCAACGCCTCTCATCTCTTGTCCACTCCTTTGCCTCTCCTCGGCCTCTTAGTGGACCCTTCTTCCTGATGAAGAGTGCCTCCTCTTCATCTTTCTCCAAAGTGATGTTGCCTATCTGCTTGGCTAGCACCTCTTGATTAGCCAATAGATTCTCCAACTCCACCAATGATGGTTGCACCAGCCACCCGTTCACTACAGCCATAAACCCACTGTACTCGGGTCTTAGGCCATTGATGATGAGCCTCCTCATCCGAGCTTCGCTGACCTTCTCCTCCAGTTCAAGCTGAGATATCTCACGGGAGATATTTTTCACCTTAGTAAAATATTGATTGATGCTCAGAGTGCCTTGTGAGATACCTGCAAGCTCTTTCTCTAGGAGCTGGAGTCGTGCCTCATTCTTTCTTGAGAACAGCTTCGCCAATGTCTCCCATGCCACATTTGGCGTCTCCGCATCTCTGATGTGCTCCACCAAGTCCTCCTCAATCGTCGTCTTCAATGTGAACATAGCCTTGCCTGCCTTGATTCGCCACTTTCACAAGGCCTCTGCATTCTCCTTTGGTGGAGGAGTAGTCTCGGTGCCTGCCACGATCTCCCATAGGACATGTCCCATCAAGTAGGACTCCATGCATGTCTGCCAATAGCCATAGTTGTGGCTATTGCATTGAGCCTTCTCATGCCACCTGCTCTCAAGAGATCTGCCATCTCGATTGACGCCCAGCGTCACCTATGCTTGGTCCCGGACCAGTGTTCCTTCACAGTCCCAGACTGTGATCGCCGGCAGAGTCTCCTCTTAGCGCCTCTCGGTGCCACACCGAGCAATGTAAGCGCCCCGCGCCTACCGAACGCTGCACCGACCACTATAAGTGCCCCACACTCACCTCAGACTCCTCCCGATGACGTCCCCTGACCGACCTGCTCTGATACCAATTGTTGAGAAATCAGTGCCCTTGAACTTGACACCGATTCCTTCTGTGGACCCTTACCCACACGACTTTGTGGAGACCTTCACACCGACACCAAAATGTGAGACCAACACTCTATAAAGGAACTCAAACCTTTATTCATAATTCAACTTGATACAATATGAGAGGACTATTTTAATGTGGCTACCCTACCATGACACCACTATACTATATGGCAACATTGCCATATCCTCACCTATGACTCATGTGACACTCTATGCCATGGTATGACTCCTACTACTTAGCTTAGCTTGGCATGAGGGGTGGAGGACACCCCTATTTATAGGTCTAGGTGAGCCATGGACATTTGACAAGTGTCCATACTCTAGAACTTTCCTAAGTTCTACACTATTCTAAATTTGCCATGAAATATATATATTTTAGATTCTTGCATGGCAATGCTCTTCGTTTCTCCAAACTCTTCTAGAACATTCCTTCTTTGCCATGATCCTTCTCCTCATGCATGGTAAAGTTAATTTCTTCCACAACCTTCTAGAATGTTTCTCAAGTATGCATTGTTATTTTCAACAGGCACCAAACCCCAAGCATGTAGTACTTCAAGCACGAACTGCCAAGAAACCGTGTCAAAACTCAAAAGCCTTGGAGATGTCCAGCTTAAGCAGCAGCTTAGGTATTTTCCGTTTCCTTAGCATAACTGCCGCCCGCTGGACGTATTTGAAGTTATCCAGGATCGAGCATCCCTTGATGAATGCGCTCTGGTTGCAAAGTAGCATGTTGTCCATGTGAGAGCACAGCCGGTTGGCAATCAGCTTTGCCAAGAGTTTGGGAAAGCTATGAATTAAGCTAATTGGCCTGTAATCCTTCGACGCTCATGCCTCTGCTGTTTTTGGAAAGAGCGTAAGCAGGGCACCATTGATATAGCTGAATCCTTTCCTGTCGATGTTGAAGAAAGCATTGATCGCGAAAAGCCTCAAGATTGAGCATCTGCTGCCTGTCCAAGTCCTTCCCCAGGAGATCGTCAAAGTACCAGAAGAGTGCCTCTGCCATTTGATCGGCGGCGCAGACCATCCCGGCATCGGTGTACAATTTGGATATGTGATTTTTCCGTCGACGACCACAAGCATGCTGGTGAAAGAACCTTGTGTTTGCATCTCCCTCACTGAGGTACAGGATGCGGGAGCGCTGGCGGGCTATCGTACGCTCAAGGGATGCCAGACCGAGCGTGAGGCGCTTGAGCTGTCCGCGAAACTCGCGTTTCTCCTCACGGCTTTGCCTTGAACCCCAGGTTTGACGAAGAGGTGTTGAGATAATCGTGTTCCTGATGCCTACCAGTCATGTTGAATGCTGCATAGCCGCACTGTCACTGCTATACTCCATAGCATGCTGCATGCCCTTGGCCTCTTAGTTGCCTAGCTTTCACAGTGATGAAGATATATTTGTCCTATCTGATAATGCAATCTAATATCATATATATAGCACATCGCATCCTTTTTACATACCCCAAATTTGAATAAAGAACATGGCCTCTGCAGTAGAGCAGCGTGAAATGTGCATTCATCACAAATCATGATTCATACAATTGCACTATGTACTGTACTCTCCCCAAGCTGCCGCTCAGTAAACATGATGTCAGCACCTAGTGAATTTGGTAGTTATATTGCACTATGTACTGTACTCCCCCCAAACTGTGAATTTGGTAGTTATATTGCAATTCACAGGGAAGAACTGTGAATTTCTGAAACTAACTATATAATTCACTTGGAATCAAATTGCACGGTTCATATATTTGATATTTTCACCATGGAAAGCAAACAAAGAGTGCCGCATTGTAGCGACTCACTGTTTTTCACTTCAAATTTCCTCATTCCTCCAAGGGAAAAATCAGAACAGGCTGGGCTTGCTAGTTCTACGGTACTAGGTCAAACACAAAGTTTCTGTGAACTTTTTGGTAGATACTAGATAGCATCTTTGCTGTGCTGTAGTAAACGTGTACAGTTTATATCGTGGTTATTTCTGTTTGTTTCGCTGGGCTGGGCTGGAAAGTCTGAGAGGAGAATAATTCACTGGGCTAATTCAATAGTATTATGTGAGGAGAATAATCCGCTGGGTTAGGATGATAATCCCAAACGAACACGGCCGTTGCTTTTCTCTAGTTTCAGCATAGAACTTCATATTCCTGTTAACGTATGACTTGAAGCTGGACATTGTTTTAGTGGAACAAAAGTCACTTTTGATGGACAACAATATTGCTCCGTTGTAAAAAAAATTCAATGTCACATTATATTGTGTTTGCCTGAATGTATTTTTCCACCCAGGTGCACTTATACCCCACTTGCACCCGGGTGAAAACTTTTTGCATTGGGTCACGTACACAGAGAGAAGAAATGAACTGACATGGTTCTCTAGATGAAAACTTATTGCGTTTTGGGTGGAATTAAACATGCCCTTAAATTGTTACGAAGAAGCCTATTTATCGTGGGATAGCTAGATACCTGTGAAGAACTTGATCAATTTTTGGCTGGAAGGGGGAGTTCTCTTATTACTGAATTTATTTACATCTGTAATTGATTTCTGGTCGATTTTTGGCTGGAAAGGGGGAATCATCATGCATGGACATTGTCTGTGCCCGGCGCCGCCAGAGCGCATCAGTGGGCGACAGGGACGACTTCCTGTCACTCGTGGGTTTGCGAATGCAGTCACTCGTGGTTGGTTTGATCTGCTTCGATATTCCTCTCCGACCTGATTGGTTTGATCTGCTTTGATATTCCTCTGCAATACTGCGACCTTGTTCTGCTTGAACGCTCTTTCTTTCCAGTGTTACTTTATGGATTGGTGATTTGTCACTGCATTGAAGCTCACTGAACCACTTCTTTCGAGAGAAGTCTCGATTGCACAAAAATGCTAGCAGTTGTTTGTGTTGACCTGAAGTTGGTCACAATAATTCTAAACAAAGTACATAAAATTGGTTTCACAGCCACGAGCAAAATTAAAGTACACAAACATTGCTTGATGACCTGAAATTGACTGAAGGGCTAATATCCTCTCCTGCAGGAGACAGGAAAGCTCGGTGTTGGTTGCATTGCGACTGAGAGTTAAAAAAAACTAGACCCGATGGGGTGAAGAGCCCCACGGTTTTTCATTAAGCGGAAGAAACCTTTTTCGGGTCTAGAAAAATCCCCGAACCCCGGCAAGCCGGCGAGGGGATTTTTTTTTTAAACCAGCCCCATAAATTCGCTCCAACAAGGAATCGAACCTGGGTCTACTGGTGCGACCATGCCTCAGCCCCTCTAACCAAGTAGGCTAGAGGACCTTTGGCCATTGCGACTGAGAGTTGATGATCTGTTTGGTTCGCTGGTTCCTAATTGACTGCTCTAACGCCTAACAAGCGGAAGCACTCTCCCTCTCAGCAGCAGCCTTGGCATCACACTCAAGGGAGCGACGTTTTGCAACCGGGAACAACTTAACAACATACATATGAAGCTGGCTGGGTCCTGGCTTCTTCACGAAGAAGCAGTGATATAATTGAGTTCCTGGTGCCTACCAATCATGTTGGATGCTGCATAGCTGCACTTGTCACCGCTATGCGCTATATATACTCCATACCATGCTGCATGCCTGGTCACTTGGCTGCCTTTTATAGTGATGAAGATATATTTGTCCTATGTAACCATGCAGTCATATAGCACATCGCATCATTTTTACATTAACCCAAATTTAAAGAAAGAACATGGCCTATCTGCAGTAGCACGTGGATGCTGTTGATGGCAACGTGGTTGGCACATTCAAAATTTAGCTTAGTTTCACTTTTAGTAAATATAACTAGGCTTTGAGTAATAACTAGGGAAAAAAAATGTTTGTTTGGCAAACCGGTGGAAAATGTTGAAATATCTCATCCTTCACCTTCATGGACATGCCTCCGAAGTCCAAATATCATACATCTCAGAAGCATGTATTGCTCATCTAAGTTTATCAATTAGTCCCTATCCAGGCCGGCAATGAGTGCGGTTTCAGGCTTGCACTTTACATAGTCTTACTCTATGTATACTGAAAACTAAGAAAATTGACAGTACAATGCCGTACAAGTAATTTCTTTTGGGTGAACCGTGCTGCCGGAACCAACAAAAAAGAAGAAGAAGAGAATAATAGGGCATAGCACGAGAAAGAAACCACAATACTTGCAATGTATTTCAACTGTTCTTTGCAGTTTTGAATTATACCAAGTCAACTCATGCTGAGCTGCTTTCTATCGAAGCCTTCTTGAGAGCAGACCCGTCAGGAGTCTCTACTGACATGGAAGAAATGTGAATTTCTGAAACTAACTACTGTTATGTGCGAGAGCATCGAGCAGAGGAGGAACCGTGGCTAGAGCAACACAAGCGTGCCCACGACGTCCACGCTACTGGGCGGTTGTATCTTTTAGTTCAGTTGCATCTTTAGTTTGAATTTGTAATCACTAGTTGGTTGTGTAACTTGGCCATAAAGGCCTGAACCTGGAGATAAGTCAGTTATGCTGGAGATCATTTAGATCTTCTGGCGTCTCTCTCTCGAGTCCCTGCGTTCCTCTGCTCCTGGCTGCGGTGCGACCAACTAGTGATTACAAATTCAAACTAAAGATGCAACTGAACTAAAAGATACAACCGCCCAGTAGCGTGGACATCGTGGGCACGCTTGTGTTGCTCTAGCCACGGTTCGTCCTCTGCTCCATGCTCTCGCACATAACACTACATTATTCACTTGGAATATATTTGATATTTTCACAACCGCAAGCAAAAACAAAGAGTGCCGCATTGTAGCCATTCACTGTTTTTCACCGTGACTTCCCTCCAAGGGCAAAATCAGAACAGGCTGGGCTTTGCTAGTTCTACTGTACTAGGTCAAATGCAAAGTTTCTGTGAAATCTTTGGTAGATAGCACCTTTATTTGCTGTTGTGCAGTTCATGTTGTAGTAAACAAAGTGAGAAGTCTATATTGTCTATTTGTAGTTCTTCCTGTTCATAGCGTCCGACATGTACTGATGAATGGTGCTTTTCTTTAGTTTTGACAGAGTGCACATTCCTGTTAACGTATGACTTGAAGCTGGAAACTGTTTCAGTGGAACAAAGTCACTTTTGATGGATATCAACATTGCCCCACTGTCAAAAATTCAATGGCTCATATCAACCAGTAGCTCGGCCAAGCGTACTCCATACTAGACTGTTTGCCTGAATATATTTTTCCACCCGGTGCACTGATGCCCACTAATTAAAAAAAATAGTGTTGCACCTCCACCACTTTTCAATTTAAAATATCAAGAAGCCTATTTATCATGGGATATATAGCTAGATGGTGAAGGACTTGGTCGAGTTTTGGGTGGAAGGGGGAGTTCTTTAAGTACTTGAATTTGCATCTGTAATTGATTTCTGGTTGGTGAGATAGCTGTTACCATACCTGGTTGTCAGTTACCTTATGAGGACACCGACGACGCGATGCTAATTTGACACTCGCCCCGACAGAACAAGTGAGCCTGGGCGGGCGGTGGGCGGGAGTGGCCGGACGGAGGCGAGGGCGCCGCCGGTCGCGGGTGGTGATCGAGGCGGCGACCATTAGTGTCTTGGGTTTGGGGGTGGAAGAGACCGGCGATCGCCGGAGTTAGGGTTAGGGTTCCGGGGTTTGGGCTGCCAGGGTTGGGGGAGGAGAAGTCCCAGGCTCCAACAGGATGGCCGGGGCAGTGGTTGCGGGTGGTTGGTGGAGGAGAGGCAGCGAGTGCGCCACCGACTGGGTAGAGGAGGACAACCGACGGGGAGGGCCGGTGGCGGGGGCAATAGATGGAGTGGTTAGAAAGGATGGGAGGTGGGTGGGCGGCACGACGGTGAGATAGCCGCTGGCCGCAGGTGGCACAGGAGGCCAGTGGGGGAGGCGGAGGGGCATTGGGAGGAGGATGAAGGTGTCGGGGATGTCGTTTTCTATTGCCCGTAAGTTTTCAAACTTACGGGTACCCGTAAATTAGGAATCCCAGCAAGAAGCAGTCTAGCACCCACGACCTCAAACCCCACCATCTCCTCTCCTGGGCCACCTCCTGACGTTCCTCAGGAACCGCCACCGTGTCTTCGATTGGCCCAACAAGCTCATCAAAGCCAGCTCGGGGCACAGGGTGGGGCTTTGGATCCTTGGGATGCAGACGGGCATCATCACCAGCAACAACCTCACCGACGTCGGTTGAGCACGTCCTGCGCTCTGGGTTGCGGATGCTGCTGCTGCTGTGGCTGCAGTTGCGAGCTTGTGGCTAGGGTCGGCTTCCCGTCATCATCTTCTTGTTCAGTACCACCCTTTTGCTCTTGGTGAGCTTCGACTTGAGGTCCTCGACCTCCTCCACGACCGCCACGGGCTGCTCGCCCACCACGGCGACCATGACCTCCAGAGTTGGGCACATTGCTGACATTTGTTTCAAAAATTAAGGTCGTGATCAGAGGAAACTAATTTCCAGTGGTGGAGGCAGCCGGGGCGGGGGGGGGGGGGGTGAGGAGGGTGGTGGTCTCGTTTGGAGCCCCTCCTACCGGCTGGACTCCCATGGAGCCCCCCCCTACAAATTTGAGGAGGAAGGAGGAGGGAAGGAGAGGCTAGAGGAGGAAGAAGGAGAGGAGAGCCCCTCCTGATGCTCAATCGTGGCTCCGCCGCTGCTAATTTCATAAGAGCGTTTATGATCAAAGGCAAGGTACTATAAAGGACTTTACTAAACACGAACCAACAATCACTACAATTTCACAAAAGCATGCAAAAAGCATAAGATTCATAACATCATGAAAATCCATTACATCCATGCAAATTTCACCATACAAAAGATGTGTATCTCAAGTCTAACTCCTGAGACCTTGAAGATTACACGGACATCATGATAACTACGATACTACATCGAGGGACTCATGAAGGGTAGACTGGTAAAGTTATTACATCATTACATCATGGTGAGCCATGCTCAAACTACTGCTAACATCAAGATTATGGTAGCTCTAGTCTCACAAGACCTCGCATCTCAAGTGCCGAGCTCGTCGTCGTCTGACCATCCCCCGGCAACGTACTGCGGCTCCTTTGCGTGGGGTGACCCCTGCTGCTCCAGGTCTGAGTCTCTCTCCGGTGTTTAGCGTACTGGTGCGCCTCCTGCCGCTCCACGTCTGAGTCACTCTCCGGTGTGTGCTCGGGTCTGAGTCACTCTCAGGTGTGTGCTCGGGTGCCTCAGGCTGAGAAGGTCACTACAAGAGAATGAGCTATCCGCTGCTCACAAAAACAGCGGCTATTTTTGGATCCGGTGCTAATGAGGCTTTAACACCAGGTACAAAGGTTAGAAGGCAGAGAGAGAAGATGAAAAGGGCTTTAGCACCGGTTGGTACTAAAATCCGGTGCTAAAGCCTACATATTAGCTCCGGTGGCAGCCGCCAACCGGTGCTAATGGATTTAGCACCGGGTAAAAGCTGCAACCGGTGCAAACGAGGGAGCCCGCGCATGCAAAAACGGCGGGCGCGCAGCACGGCGGGCTACCTCTCCTCCCTTTCTTTATTTTCTCTCTTGTTCTCTCTTCTTCTCTCTTCATCCTTATCTTCTTTTTTCTCTTCCTCTTCTCACTTTGTATCTTGTCTCCCGTCTGCAGATGCGTCGGCGGCCGGAGGGCAGGCGGGCGGGCGGGCGGCTGGCGGTGCTGGCGCTGCAGATGCGGCGGTGGCCGGAGGGCGGGCAGGCGCGCGGGCGCTGCAGATGCGGCGGCGGCCGAAGGGCTGGTGGGCGCGCGTGGGCACGCGCGGCAGGCGGCACTGCGCGCGGTACGGGCGAGGCGCGGGCCCACGCGGCTGGCGGCACTGGCGCGTGGAGCGAGGCGCTGAGCGCGCGCGGCAGGCAGCGATGCGCGCGGCCACGAGGTGCTGGCCCCGATAAATGTTAGAATGTTTTTTGATTTTGACTCAATCCGTTCTAAATATCCTTTCTCTATTGTAAATTCCGTTTAAATATTTTTTCTTGAATGTTGGATCTTGAATCTAAGTGATGTTTTTTCTACTCCTCATCTCTTTCTTTTTCCTCTCATTTCCTTCTCACATTTACCTTCTTTCTTTCGGTTCTTGAAGAACAAGAACAACGAGTTCTTGAAGAACAAGAACAGGATGAAAGATATGGTGGTGGAAAGAAAGGAGAGGAGAGAGAAAGGAAAGAGGAGTAGAAAAAACATTTAATTTTTTTACGGGCAAACCGGGTGATGATTTCAACCGGTGCTAAAGAATACTATTAGCACAGGGTATTTTACCCGGTGCTAAAAGTTGGACCTTTTAGCGCCGAAAGATTAGCACCGGTTGAAAACCCGGTGCTAAAGGAGGGTTTCCAACCGGTGCTAATGGCCCTTTCTCTACTAGTGGGTCCCGCCTCGGGGTTGTGGGTGACAGACTCCAAGAGGTAAGGCAAGTCTAGGCCGTCTATCACAAGGGAGCACCGTACTGCAGCCGGGAACAACTAACCGCGTACATACGGCGTTGCCCTGGACCATTTGCTTTGACGAAGAAGTGGTGATATAGTTGAGTTCCTGGTGCCTACCAATCATGTTGGATGCTGCATAGCTGCACTTGTCACCGCTATACTCCATAGCATGCTGATGCATGCCCTTGGCCTCTTAGTTGCCCCTTATAGCGACGAAACTAGATTTAAAGGAAGAACATGACCTTTGTCCTTTGCAGTAGAGCAGCGTACGTGCATTCATCACAAATCATGATCCATATATACAATCGCACTACGTGTTGTACTCCACCCAAGCACCCACTCAGTAAACATCATGCATGTCAGTGCAGTATACATTTGGTAGCTCTTGGATGCTGTTGATGGCAACGAGGTTGGTGCATTCAGAATTTAGCTCAGTTGCACTTTCATCGATCAATAATTAATATAACTAGGCTTTGAGTAATAACAAGGGAAAAAATGTATGTTTGGCAAACCGGTGGAAAAGATTGAAATATCTCATCCTTCAACTTCATGCCTCCAAAAGTCCAAATATCATACATCTTCATAATAAGGAATCATTTCTAAAAAAAGGAATCAAAGTTGTATAAGTGTGTATTGCCCCTCCGTAGCTGAATGTAAGCATAGGCAGCACCGCAGCAGTATAGGAAACTCAGTTTAAGAGCCTCTTAGCGCATCGAAGCACTCTGCCTTCAGTTTGATAGTAGACACTAGTGATTTGCGCGCGCCCATGCGCGCGGCTGAATCTATAAGTGCATGAGATAAGTCAAATACCTTTGTGAAGGATTCTTACAATTATATTTAAGATTACAGAGCTTATGGCAAAGCCACTTGTCAACTCTAAACATTTACTAAACTAATTAAAGACCTTGTGATTTTTCTGTCCCAAGCTTAGTATCACCAATTCTCACAATTAAACTTCAAAGAACACCGGTAGCTATAGAGACATGAGACTTTTTTTTTTGCGAGGAGCTATAGAGACATGAGACGTCATGCTGAAAAGAACCAAAAAAAGGTCAGGTTGTCAGAGTATTGTTACATTGTAAGCCTGTAGCAATATGTTTTCACCCATGTCTCTTGAAGCATATGAAATGAGAATTTTATGTACACAGGTCTTGCATTTTTGGGTACCATATTATGTAATCACTCTTTGCTACGTGAGTGACCATCGAAATGATCAAAGTTTATAATCGGTGATTCTTGACTAATGGGATTCATATCATTTCCTATAAGGGGTTGAAGGGAAATGTTAGCAAAATATGAAGGTGAGAAGACAAACTGTGATGCACAACAAAAGGAAGTAAATGGTCACAAACCTGGCAGATTAGCTCTTTCTTGAGCCAAAGTTAGCCGATGGTGCTTTGCCATTATCTCACCCCAAAGCATCATCTTGCAAATAAAAATAGAAGTTGAGAGAACATCAGTGGAATTCCGAATAAAAAGAGTTACCTCGGAAGATTCTGGCATCTGAAATGTTCGAAGGTGGGAATGTGATGATTCAAATTGAAATTGATGTTATGTCACATCTGTACTGGCCTTCTTCTTAAAAAACACATCATAGGGATTTTTTTTGCTGATCAAAGTGCAGATTGCACAACTGCTAGTTAAATATAGCATATAACTGCTAGTTAAATATAGTTAAATTTTTTTGCTGATCAAAGTGCAGATTGCACAACTGCTGTAAATAGTGCACAGTTTGGAACGAGAATTTCAAAAGAATGGTTTAGTAAATACCTCTTGGGCCATAAAACCAAGTAAGTGGTCCTAATGTACCAGCCATGCCATTTGAATTTTGAGCCTCAACCCAAGCAGCACAAAAATCATCTGTAGGTTTCACTATAGATCAAGGACAATGTTTTTCTTTTTAAAAAAGTTTCGCATCGGAAGTGAAGGAGAGAAAGTAGAAAGATGTTTAGCAGCTTAGGCCCACCACCGGAAATAGTATTTGACCTCTATAAAACTCATCTGTCCTCTAACCTACTTCCCTTTGTAACTGCCAGCATAAATGGGAAACATAGGATGACACATTTTTTTAACATGCTTCCTTGTTCAAAGCTTCTTTATTGTATTAATGTACATTAAGGAAATAAAATAGAAAACCTAATACAATCATTACTGCATTTTCTGCAGGCATAGATCTATAGAATTAGCATAACATACATTTTGCTAAAACAAAGTAATAGGAGCAGTAAGATAGACTGATAAAAAACAAGGACTAATGGGCGAGTTAATGGGATCTGGAACCTACAGAGGGGACACGGAATTGCAGGCGCATACAGTCAACAATAGCATCTGTGGTCAGACTAGCATTGCATGGAAAACATGACAAATAAAAAAAATATGAACAAAAGCTATAAAAGGATTGGAGGATAGTGATGGACAAACTTAAGGTATTGAATATTGACTATCACACCAGCAAACAGCAGGACATATGGCCTTTTCTGATCAGAGAGTAAAAAGATACTTATCTGTTCTGATCCAGTGCCCGCCCACACTGCAATTAGACTCAAACTACACTTATTTCTCCGTTACCCTATTTTCGCCTGGAACAGCCTACATACTAATGAGCATAGAGGGTAAAGTTCTAACACGAATTTAGTTGAGATTCTTCCCTATCCAATATATTAATAAGGTGGTAAAATGACAAAGATAATATAATCCTAAGCTGAAAATCAAAGAGGAGAGGAGGAACTCACGTGAAAGAAGCAGGAAGAGACCCTTTGCTTCCACGCTGAAACATGTATGCACCATGAAAGCAGTAGCATATCACCACCTACGTGCCCCTATCCAAACCAAGACAACCTGTGCAGTGAGCATACAACAGTCAAACAACTGGAAAAGTACATCACAAAGGCAAACAAAATTCTAAAATAGATAGTATGTCATACTGTAAAGGAGCATTGATGCTCAAATCTCTTAGCAAGAAAACAATGTCTCATTCTATGGGATCACTATATTTGCGCGACCAGCTAAATG
The DNA here is from genome assembly GCA_015476505.1 of Urochloa ruziziensis. Taxonomy (NCBI): domain Eukaryota; kingdom Viridiplantae; phylum Streptophyta; class Magnoliopsida; order Poales; family Poaceae; genus Urochloa; species Urochloa ruziziensis. Next base: position 34,382,127 of record CM027125.1, on the reverse strand, counting down.
AAAGAATCCAAGTAATTTTCCAATTTAAATACTTGATTCGTCTGGATTTCAAATGAGCATATACGGCAATCATGAATCTACAGGCAGACAGTGAGCGCGTGTAGAGTTTTTTTATTGTATTTGACATTTGAATTAAACATGAGGTAAATGTCCCAGTTCGGACAAGGTTCATGGACAAAGGTTGATATCATAGTATTACATAGGTATCATGTAAAAAGTTTCTCAATAAACATGGGGTAAATGTCCCAGTTCAGACAAGGTTCGTGGACAAAGGTTGGTATCATAGTATATTACATAGGTACTATGTAAGAAGTTTCTCAAGTGTTGATAGGAAACAAAGAATACCGAACAAGCTAATTCAGTGGCTTGCTAACGATTGCTCCATTTAGCACTTTATTATATAGCTAAATGAGATTGCTAGCTCATGGAAGCTGAATTTAAATTCTTAAAAAAAAGATGTGTTCCACAATTTCTGATGATGAAGTTTCACTCTTCAAGATACAATCATTCAAAAATAAAACAAAGATGATAGAGCCCGAAAACTGTAGAATGGCATGAGCAGTTGTATGTATGTCAAGTCATATCTCTAGAAATGAGAGCAGTGAAAAAACCTCTGAAAATTATGAGTAGTTTGGCAAGCATCCATCCACTATCAGCACCTCTTTAAATCTTTAAGGCATACTAGGCTGAAGAGGCGAGAATGAATGAATGACATAGAACAAAAGGGAGCAGATTAATACCCAAATCCTGCAGTAGTTTAAATAGGAACCTAGGTGTGACTGCGTGAGTTACGCAAGCTGCTGGAACAAGGGCACAATCGCAGAAGCACATGTGAAAATGCAATAACAATTTTGTCAGCATAGACCAAACCACTAGCATCCAGTACTATCTGAAATAAGAGGTTGCATTCTACTACTTGTTCCTTCGAAGCACATCAAATTTAAACAAAAAAAATCAAATTAGATTATCCCAGACTCCATGAACAAATTACATATTAAAAGTGGATCGGGTAGGCCATCTTAATACCTTGGGCTAGATAATTTTTCTTCTGCCACTCCTACACAATTGTGCCGCATCTGCAGACTTGTGTGCCACCTCGGAGGTGAGCGTGCTGGCGTCCATTGCCGCACCTGCTGTGGTCAGACACCTGCCGCCTTCACCCTTCGGCCACTTCAAACTCCATGTCGCCAGGTGAGCATTTTGTCGAGCACCTTGCAGGCAACACTTGCGGGGCGAGTAAAGCTGCAGGTAGCACAGGTAGCATCAGTAAATGGATAGATCGTAGCAGCGAGATGGTGAAGAAGGAAACAAGATGCCCACTGAGTCACCTGCACGGCTGTGTGCTGGATTGGGGATTGGAGGTTGGAGCCCATGGCATGCCGAGCAGAGATAGGAGAGACAGTTGCAGCCCGCAGGCAATCAGGGACAAGGAGCACGGTGCATCCTGCAGGCGCAAGAAGAGAAAGAAACCAGAATTGCATTCACTGATTCACACGAATGGTATTGAGAAATAGGAAAAGAAAGGAATCAAAAACCTCACCTTGGAACAGATCGGCCGGCTTGTGGAGGAGCTTGGCGCCGGTGTCGCGTGTGGCAGACGCCTCGAGGCTGGCGGCGCTTGGGGAAGAAGTGGCCGACACTCAGGCTGAGGCCCTTGCAGTGCGTGGGGGAGAAGCGCTCGAGGCCGGGTGGCCAGCGGCGAGCAGCACTTGCGGCCGGGTACATCCGCCGAGCGCCCCACTGACGGGCCGCACCCGCGCGTGGAGGTCGTGACGGGCCTCGTCGGACGCCACCGCAACTCCGGCCAGCCGTCCCACTTGTGAGCCAGAGCCATCGCCCCGCCGCCGGTCGCGCGTGCTGCCACTAAGCAGGGGCCGCCACTGTCGGGGCCGGCTGCGCCTCGCCTCCTGCGCGCTTCCTGTGGCGGGGCCAACGAGCATGGGAGGCGGCTACACGCCCGCGGCTCGCCCCCGCACGCCCAGTCTGTGGGTGGCGCCGAGGCGGCGTGCACGCGAAGAGAGAGAGAGAGGAGGTTGACGGCGAGTAGTGGGACGAGGCCGCCGGGGCCGGCGCGGCCGGGGTGGTCGGGGCGGGGGCGGGCAACTCGCCGCCGTCGTCGCCTCTGCATCGCCAGCCGCCGTCGGGGTGAGGTGGGGAGACGGGTGGCGGAGATATTTCGCAAGAGTGGACCACGACCGTGATTTCTGAGAAACACGGGGGCTGTAATGCAAAATTTGTGTGGTGGGAGGGGAGGAGAGGGATGATATTTCGCGACGGAGGACGGCGGGCGTGATTTGTCAGAAACGCAAGGGCTTAAATGTAAAATGTTACACGCAACTGTTTATTTCTAGCCGTCGGATCGGCGATCGGACGGACGTAACCGTTCACGATGACGTGGCCACCCTGGCTGCGCGCCGCACCCGCCTCCTTTCATAAGGAGTTATGAATAGAGCAGTGGCCAGCACAGTAGCCCAATTTTTTTTTTCGTGACTGTGTCTTAGCACATATTTCATTAAACGAAAGAGAATATAAAGTTCACAAATTACAAGCTTTGGTCATCCAGAAGTGATGGCCAGCTCGGAACCAGAAAAAGAAAAGAGCAGCAAGAAATCGACCTATTACATTTGAACTTGTTCGCGACCATCAGAATTCGATCGGCTCTTGGATCAAAACCAAAGGAAGCTTGTAGCGGGACCCAAAGTGCAGCGTCTTGCAGGATCTTATTCGCTAATAGGTTTGCATGTAATTCTTGATGTTCGAAGGCCCGTTTATTACGTTCCAGCGATAACGACCAAACCATCAGGATGACCAATGAGTCGAAGGTCTTCCTGTCTTCCTTTACCAGCAGTAGTCTCTACCACTATTAAGAACGGGTGGTCATCGTCCACCCCATGGGTCTGCCGCAGAGCCAGGGATGCCCCCTTACAGACTGATTAAAAAAATGTAAAAAAGGGCCACAGTAAGAGCACCCCGTAGCCGGTCCCGCTGGTGTTGGACGTCGCACCCCGCCGGAGCAGCTCTCCTGCAACGACCTAGCCGGTGCCGGACGCCGCTCCTGTGCGGCTCTGGCTGCTGCACATCCGGCTAGGCACCCGCCGTCGGTTGGTGCCGCTGCACGGCGAGGCCACCGCCGCTGGTCACGCCAAAGCCTTAGCGAGGAGGCCACCGCCGCGCGTCCTGCCGGCCGCTCCTCCGGGCCGCGCGCTAGCTCGCCGAGCCTGTCGAGCCCCCGTCATTCGTGTTGCCGCTGCAGGGGTCACACGAGCCGTTGTGCGCCTGTGCGTCAAAAGGCAAAGGTAGGGGATGAGGGGCCCCAACACCGTCGTCCCGTACAGCGCCCGCCACTAGGCCGAGGTAGGGGACGAGGAGGCTCGGGGTTGCCGGAGCTCCACCGGGCCGCCGGGCCCGCGCATACAGAACGCTCGTCCCTGAGCCCTGTATTACAGGATCAAAAGAATTTTATAGTTGAGATTTCACAGAAATCCATTTTTTTATAAAAAAAGGTTTCTCAAAAATGCTGTTGAAAATGAAGGAAAGTTGAACAGCAAATCGATTTCACGGGAAATAAAATATGCAGTCGGAACCAGTATTTGTTTCCCCGAAAGCCCAAGACAACAAGCGGAGAAAAAGGCAGAGAATACTACTTAACTGCATCTCCATCGCGTCAGCGAGAGCCAGGAGGCGGAGGCGGCTAGCGGCAGGGCCGAATGCTGCAGCGAGGAAGGACGGCGGCGGTCACAGCGGGAAAGCAGCACGGTGAGCGACGGCTGCCGCAATGGCCTATAGAAGGGCAGCGGCGAATCAGATCCCTGCGCAGGGCCTGCCTGGAGTAGCGGTGGAGGCAGCCAAGGGCCCATGGCGGAGCAACGGCAGCAGTGGCGGCGGCGGAGAAGGCCGTAGTGCCTGGGCTGCAGCTGCGATAGAAAAGGAAGGGAGCGGATAAGAAGGTCCAAGGAAGACTGAAAAAAGACAGCGGTGGAAATAGCAGCCGGAAAAAAGGGAAGAAGAAAAAAGACGAGAAAGGCGTGTAAAAAAGAGGAGAGAAAGATAGCTAGAGAAGATAGAGATAAGAAAGAGAAAAACAAATGGGAGGGTACACGTAGGAAAAGAAATGGGAACAAAAAATAAAATAATAAGGTATTCTTAGTATATAACAATCTACTTATTGATTTGTCGGTGCCAATCCTGGGAGAGGCCCTAAAACAACGATAATCACCAACTAAACCGCCGGAACCAATTAACCGGGCGAAAAACAAGTGTGGAAGTCTTGATCCGCTGTCGAGCTCGAGGGTGTCCTGCACCCCTCGAGCGAGGCGGAACTCCGCCTCGCTCGAGACTTCTCGCTCGAGGCCCGGAGGCCGCTCTCGATGCCCAACTCCGCCTCGCTCGAGACCCCTCGCTCGAGGGCCCACTGACGGCTCACCTACCCATGGACAAGAGCATTAAATGGCTCTGCGCGGCCTGGGGCAAGGAAGTCAAGCAGCGAATCATTAGCCCATCCCCGGTCATCTCCGCCAACCCCTGACACCGTGCGGTCATTTCCGACACCGTGCGGTCATCATCTGACCCCCTGCGGTCATCCTCTGCGTCGTGCAGCGTGATGAACCTGTGTGGCGTCACGGGCCCAAGCGATGTGACAGCCCTGTACTGTCACGCTCCCCCGTTCTACCAACTCCGGTACGGGGACCCCTCGAACGAACAGGGGGAACCCTCGAACGTGCCCGTGGCCTGATGTACCTGATGATGACGACCCACGCCAGCCCATAAAATCAGAAGCACAAGGAGCGCACGTCATGTACAGGGAACGTCGCGTCTCGCGCCAGAACGCCATACGTCGGGGAGTCGCCTAATCCTACAACACAAGCCAAGACAAAGGTCACGCCCGAGGTCACGCCCCGTCGTACGCCGTCACTGTACTAAGTACTGTCCTCTTACTATTTGTAACTGCCCATCTTTGAACTATAAAAGGAGGAGGCAGCCCCACAGAACGGGGAACCGAAGACACTTATTCACACACTCACTACTTAGTTCACCCAAGAACACGACTCTCACTCGTTCTAAGGGACCTGGAGGCTCATCTTCCTCTCCCGCCAAGCTTGTAGCCCCCCTACTGCGAGCACCCCCGGTGCGAGGCAATACAAGTGCGCAAGCACACCCTGCTGGACGTACGATCGGAAGATCGGAACCAGGATAAACCTCGTGTCACCATATTGCCCTTGCATCGACCATCGAGAGACGGGACACAGCGCACTTTTCTGCAGGTGATTGGAGCCCCGCGCGGTTCCGGCACCGACAGTGGCGCGCCAGGTAGGGGGACATCGCGCTGTGATCAACTTCTTGACCCACCAAGTTCTCTCGATGGTGATCCGTACCGAGCGCCTCGTCGACCGCTGCTCCTACGGTTCATCCGACCCGCTCCCGGCCGGATTCACTATCTGGTTTGGGAGCCTGGGGTTTGAGGCAACCGGCAACGGTTATCTCATGCGGCTCCTCCCAAGGGATGCGGCCACCACGGCCGCGACCGCCACGACAAGCCCGCCGCCGCCACCAACGCCCAGGCGCAGGAGGCGCTCAGGGCAACGTTCACGGCAAGCACGCATGGAGCGGCGCCGGGCTGCGCGCGCGCGTCATCTGGACGACGTCGACCTCAGCGAAAGCACCATTGCCGAGGGGATGAAGGCCACGCCAACGCCTGCACCTCCGGCCACGCGTCCGAACAAGGAGGGCGAGGCCGAGCCGTCGCGTTTCCCGTATGGGATGCGTGGAGCGGGCATGGCGTACTCGTCATCCATCAGCACGGCGATGGACGCCTACGACGATCTCGCTGGACATCACTTGCTCTCGATCCGGAACCTTATCGCGACCTCGCCGGGCGACTCATACCTCGGCACAAGCGATGACGAGGCCTCGCAGGAGGACCCGGAGTGGGACTACCTCGAACTTCGCGACTACGAGGCTTTCGTGGCGTTCCAGGCCGCGGCGGACCACTGCTTCGACTACTCTGATGACTCGAGCACAGAGGATCACGACCCCACGCGGGAGTGTTTTGTCGCAGCAGTGATCGAGCCGGACACGGAGGACAACGGCATCGTCGCGCCGCGAGAACCCGCGCGAGAACCCGTGGGAAGCGCGGCACCCCGACGGTCAGCACCCCCCACGACCGGAGACGCCGCGCTGATTCAGGCCCAGCTGATCCAGGTGCGAGAACTCGAGGCCAGCCTCGAAGAAGAGCGACGCCAGGTTCGACGGCTGCGCGCAGCCCTCGAAACGGGGCGACCGGGGCCCAGCAACTTCGCGCAGGAGGTGGCACGCACCGCGCAGGCGCGAATCATGGCCGACGACCACGGGGAAGACCCCCTGGCCCTAGCAAGGACTAGTCAGAAGTTAATCGCCGCGGCTACGCTGATACGAGCGATGCCGGAGCCATCAACGCCGCAGGGCCGCAACCTGCGCCGCGAGGCGCAAGTTCTGATCGAACAGGCCGCGGTACAGCAGGCCGAGAGCTCCGCGTCGCGTATGAGATGCTCCGACAGCACGGGAGTCGTGGGCGGAGCGCAAGACCGGGCGGAGTCGGTACGCACTCCTCTCAAGAGCCCGACGAAGGCTCCTGTGAAGGAGCGCATGCTGGACACGCGTGCCGGCAAAGACGACGCCCGTCACATCCTCAACAAAAGGAAGCTTGACGCCACCACAGGCCATGGGTACCACGCTCGACGTGGAGGCCGCTACGACAGCCGGGAAGACAAAAGCCCGTCGCCAGAACCTCCTGGTACTCGGGTGTTCAGCCGCGAAATCCGGACGGCACCGATACCTCCGCGATTCCGGCAACCGACCACCATCGTCAAATACTCCGGGGAGACCGACCCTCGAGTCTGGCTCAACGATTACCGCCTGGCATGCACGCTGGGTGGTGCGTCCAGCGACGAAGTCATCATCCGCAACCTGCCCCTCCATCTCGCGGACTCGGCGCGAGCGTGGCTAGAGCAGCTGCCCCCGAACCAGATCCATGACTGGAACGACCTTGTGAACACCTTCGTGGGCAACTTCCAGGGCACGTACGTACGCCCGGGGAACCCCTGGGACCTTCGGCAATGTTGCCAGAAGCCCGGCGAATCCCTGCGGGATTACGTTCGTCGCTTCTCCAAATGCTGCACAGACCTTCCGAACGTCGGAGACTCAGAGGTGCTTCACGCCTTCCTCCTGGGCACGACAAATCGAGGCCTGGTGCGCAAACTTGGACGAAAGCCCCCCACTACCGTTAGTGGGTTGTTCGACATCGCCACGCGATACGCCTCCGGCGAAGAGGCAGAGGGCGCTAACTTCGTCGACAAGAAGGGGAAACACGTGGAAGGAACGCCCGTAGAGGGAAGCAAGCCTAAAGCCCCCGCCAAGAAGATGAAGCAGGGGAAGAAAGGGAAGAAGGCGCAGCAGGTGCCACGAGTACCAGAGCCAGACGACGACTCCGACGAAGCCCTCGCGGCGGACTCCGCCCGCAAGGGCCCAGGGGGTCAGCTTCGAGGCCCGGGGGTCTTCGACGACATGCTCAAGAAACCATGCCCATACCACAGGGGCCCGGTCACTCACACCCTCGAGCAGTGTGAGATGCTGAAGAAGTACTACAACCGCGTGGCCACAAAGAACGACAACGAGAAGGGAGACGCCGACGGCAAGGACAAGGGTGGATTCCCCCAGGTGGAGAATGTGTTCTTCATCTTCGGGGGGCCCACGACCAACATGACGTCTCGGCAACGCAAGCGCGAACGTCGAGAGGTCCTAGCGGTGCACCGGGCGGCCCCGAAGTACCTCGACTGGTCAGAGGAAACCATCTCCTTCAGCAGGGAGGATCATCCCGATTTCATTCCGAATCCGGGGCAATACCCGCTCGTCGTCGACCCCGTCATCGGCAATACACGCTTCTCCAAGGTGCTCATGGACGGAGGCAGCAGCCTCAACATCATGTACGCCCCCACCCTGGAGCTCCTGGGGATCGGCAGGGACCAGCTGCGCCCAAGCAAGGCGCCGTTCCACGGCGTCGCTCCAGGGAAGCGGGTTCAGCCCCTCGGACAGATCGACCTGCCGGTCTACTTCGGGACGCCGGACAACTTCCGCAAGGAAGTCCTCACCTTCGAGGTGGTGGGGTTTCGGGGTGCCTATCACGCCATTCTCGGGCGACCATGTTACGCCAAGTTCATGGCCATCCCGAACTACACCTACCTCAAGCTGAAAATGCCGGGCCCGAAGGGAGTCATCACCGTGGGGCCCTCGTTCGAGCACGCCTACGAGTGCGATGTCGAGTGCGTCGAACACGCCGAGGCACTCGCTGAAGATGAAGCTTGTGTGGCCCGTCTGGAAGAGATGGTTCACGAGATCGACAACCCCGCGCCGAAGCACGTTGGCAGCTTCGAACCAGCCGAGCAGACTAAGGACGTACCTCTCGACCCCAGCAACCCCGACGACAAGACGTTGAAGGTCAGCTCCACCCTCGACCGCAAATAGGAAGTGGTGCTCGTCGACTTCCTCCGCGCCAACGCCGACATCTTCGCGTGGAGCCCCTCGGATATACCCGGCATACCGAGGGAGGTCGCCGAGCACTCCCTTGACATCCAGCCCAACTCCAGGCCGGTGTGCCAGCGCCTTCGGCGCTTTGACGAGCAGAAGCGTCGAGCGATTGGAGAGGAGCTGCGCAAGCTCTTGGAGGCCGGATTCGTCAAGGAGGTTTTTCATCCCGTGTGGCTAGCTAATCCTGTACTAGTTATGAAAAAGAATGGGAAATGGCGGATGTGCGTAGATTATACTGGTTTAAATAAAGCATGTCCCAAAGTTCCTTTTCCTTTGCCACGAATCGATCAAATCGTAGATTCCACCGCGGGGTGTGAACTCCTTTGCTTCCTTGATGCGTATTCCGGTTACCACCAAATAAAGATGAAAGAATCCGACCAACTCGCGACTTCTTTCATCACCCCTTTCGGCATATACTGCTACACTACGATGCCGTTTGGGCTTCGAAACGCAGGGGCCACGTATCAGCGATGTATGCTTCGGGTCTTCGGAGACCAGATCGGGCGCACCGTGGAAGCATATGTCGATGACATCGTCGTAAAATCCAAGAAGGCAGACAACCTGGTCGACAATCTGCGAGCCGCTTTCGAAGCGCTCCGGGTCGCCGGTGTGAAGCTCAATCCGGAGAAGTGCGTTTTCGGAGTGCCGCGAGGCATGTTGTTGGGTTTCATAGTCTCCCAGCGAGGCATTGAACCCAACCCCGAGAAGGTCGCTGCCCTCGAACGGATGGGCCCGATTCGAGACTTGAAAGGAGTCCAACGGGTCCTGGGGTGCTTAGCGTCGCTCAGTCGCTTTATAGCCCGGCTAGGGGAAAAGGGTTTACCTCTGTACTGGCTCCTGAGGAAACATGAACGTTTCTCCTGGACCCCAGAGGCGCAGGAAGCCCTCGACAAGCTCGTCGCGTCACTCTCGAGTTCACCCATCCTTACGCCACCAAGGGACGGGGAAACACTCTACCTATACGTGGCCGCGACGACCCAAGTGGTTAGTGCGGTCATTATAGTGGAGAGAGAAGAAGAAGGCCATGCATTGCCGGTACAACGACCCGTGTACTATGTCAGCGAGGTATTATCAGAAACCAAGACGCGGTACCCGCAGATCCAAAAACTATTGTACGCGGTCGTGCTGGCTCGAAGGAAGCTAAGGCACTACTTCGAGGCGCACCCGGTGATCGTGGTCTCGTCGTTCCCCTTGGGGGAGATAGTCCGCAACCAGGACGCGTCTGGGAGGATTATCAAATGGTCGGTGGAACTGATGGGCGAAACGCTCACATACGCACCGCGCAAAGCCATCAAGTCCCAGGTTCTCGCGGATTTCGTCGCCGAGTGGACAGACGCTCAACTACCTCCGCCCCAGATACAAGCAGAATGTTGGACTATGTACTTCGACGGATCTGTGATGAAGACCGGAGCGGGGGCGGGGCTGCTTTTCATCTCGCATCATGGAGAACACATGCGCTATGCGGTACGGCTGCATTTTCCCGCCTCCAACAACATGGCAGAGTACGAAGCCCTCCTCAGTGGGCTCCGTATCGCCCTCGAGCTGGGCATCAAACGCCTCGACGTCAGAGGGGACTCACAGCTAGTCGTAGACCAAGTGATGAAGAACTCGAGCTGCCATGACGAGAAGATGGAAGCGTACTGCCACGCAGTGCGGCGCCTCGAAGACAAATTCCTCGGCCTCGAACTCAACCACATCGCGCGCAAGTACAATGAAGAAGCGGACGAGTTGGCCAAGATAGCGTCGGGGCGAACCACCATTCCCCCGAACGTCTTCGCCCGCGACTGCTCGAGACCTTCCATCGAGCCCCTACGTCCGGACGCGGCGTCAGAAACGTCCTCGAGGGATGCCCACGTCGAGCCAATGGACGAGGACCCCTCGACACCAGGCGTCGAGACCCCCCAACCGAAGACACCACCACCTGAGGAGCAAGAGGCAATGGAGATCGACGGATCCCCGACCTCACAGGACTGGCGTCGCCAATACGTAGACTGGATCGACCACGGCACGCTACCCTCGGATCGAACCGAGGCACGACGCATCGCCAGACGAGCTAAGTCGTTCGCCATGGTCGACGGCGAGCTGTACAAGCGTAGCCCTTCTGGGGTGATGCTGCGCTGCCTCCCCATTCCCGCCGGACGACAGTTGATACGAGACATCCATGCAGGAACGTGCGGGCATCACGCGGCGGCCCGAACCCTCGTGGGCAACGCCTTTCGACAAGGTTTCTATTGGCCCACGGCGGTTGCCGACGCGATAGAGGTCGTGCGCACCTGTGAAGGGTGCCAGTTCTATGCCCGCAAGACGCACCTCCCGGCGCATGAGCTACAAACCATCCCCATCACGTGGCCCTTCGCCGTATGGGGGTTGGATCTTGTGGGTCCGCTGCCAAAAGCGCCCGGGGGCTTTACCCACCTACTGGTTGCCATCGACAAGTTCTCGAAGTGGATCGAAGTCCGGCCCATTACGAACATCCGATCCGAGCAAGCGGTACAGTTCTTCGACGACATAATCCACAGGTTTGGAGTGCCGAACTCGATAATCACTGACAATGGCACCCAATTCACTGGCAAGAAGTTCTTGGAGTTCTGCGATCGCAACCACATCCGCGTGGATTGGTCGGCCGTCGCGCATCCCCAAACAAATGGCCAGGTGGAACGAGCCAACGGCATGATACTGCAAGGGTTGAAGTCGAGAATCTTCAACAAGCTGAACAAGTTTGGCCGCAAGTGGATAGACGAAGTACCCTCGGTCGTCTGGAGCCTTAGGACTACCCCAAGCAGAGCCACGGGTTTCACCCCGTTCTTTCTGGTATACGGCGCCGAGGCAATCTTGCCCACGGATCTGGAGTACGGATCCCCAAGGCTCAGGGCGTATCAAGATGAAGCAAACCAGCAAGCTCGACGAGACTCCCTCGACTGCGTGGACGAGGCACGCGACGTTGCGCTGTTAAACTCGGCAAGATATCAACAGACGCTTCGCCAGTACCAAGCGCGGAAGGTGCGACGCCGCGACTTCAGCAAGGGAGATCTGGTCCTTAGGCTACGACAAGACAATCGAGGGCGCCACAAGTTCACCCCTCCGTGGGAGGGCCCCTACATCATCGCCGAGGTCCTGAAGCCGGGCACGTACAAACTAGCCAACGAGAAGGGCGAAGTCTTCGCTAACGCCTGGAACATCCAGCAACTGCGTCGTTTCTATCCTTAGGCTCCTCGTGCTTTCCCATGTAACAGCTCATGCGACTCCTTAGTAATAATAAAAATCGTGTACAGTTTAAACATTGGAATTATCGCTTTTCTCACAAAAAAAAAAAAAAAAGAAGGGGGGCGTAACGCCACTCTAGTGGATGAAGGAAGCTCTTTATTGCCATAAGACGCATGACCGGCGAACGGTCGTGTACAACAAACAACATACAAAGCCGCTCCTTCGCGGCCGAAAGACGCATGTAGCCATGCCCATTTCTCAACACTGGCGACCCTAGACCGACTAGGAACGTCGCTAGTTTTCTTCTAACACCAGCATGGCCACATGCGCCGGGGCAAACGGGAGTTCTCCACGGCTGGCGCGGCAAAGGTTCAAAGAACCTCGTCGACCTCCAGGTCGCCACGCGCGCCCCGGTTGGCGAAACGACCTTCACCAACATGGCGAGGTCCTGAGTGGCGCAACGCCGGCTGCGACGCCCACCTATCAAGACGTGGCGCGCACCCGGAAGCAAGACCACTCTGCCACCAAAGCGCGCCGCCACCGGACGCCGTGGACGGGTGACCAAAGCGCCTGCCTCGTTCAACCATCGCCTGAACGCCGTCCAGCTCGAGCTGGAAGACGAGGCGCCGGTTCCCGACGGGGACAACCGCTGTCCGAGCATCAACCGGCCCGAGCTGGAAGATGATGCAGCGGTTGCCAACAAGGCAGGTGCAGCCGGCACCTTTTCTCCTTCATTTGCCTCCCCCTTCGCTAGCATTCTTCTAACACCAAAGCTCCGCCCACCCTCGAGCTAAGTCAGGGGGGCGAGCTCCACCCCACCCCGCCGTTCTTAACTCTACACCCATGGAACTCGTGAAAGGCTCACAGCACTTGTGATCCCTGCCGTCATGGTCGAGTCTATTTATAGCGCCCGCACCCTAGGCCCATCTCGCGGCATGCGCCTGATCCTCTGCGGACAGGCCCCCAAGGGGGCCCCCTGGCGAGAGGACAGCACGACAGAGGCGAGCGTCCCTCAGAAGGGAGACACGCTCGACGCATGGCTGTCTGACGAGGACGAGCACCACGGCCAAGGTCACGGGGCCACTGTTTTCACCAAAAAGGCGGAGCGGACGGCGTCAGAGGCTCAGCGAGCGGCGCGCAAATCGAGGCCGCAGCCCTCGCAGCACGCCGTCGCTCAGCGAGCGGCACGCCAATCGAGGCCGCAGCCCTCGCAGCACGCCATCGCTCAGCGAGCGGCACGCAAGTCGAGGCCGCAGCCCTCGCAGCACGCCGTCGCTCAGCGAGCGGCACGCAAGTCGAGGCCACAGCCCTCGCAGCGCGCCACCGCTCAGCGAGCGGCACGCATATCGAGGCCGCAGTCCTCGTCGAACGCTCTGTACGCTTACAGAATGACGGGACGCCCGTGACAAGACGAGACAGTGTGTGCCAGGCACCCATCGCATCGCCAGCGCTGACGCAGCGGAGCCAGGCACCCGTCGCATCACCTGCGCCGCCCCGACAAAAAAGCTAAGCTACCCTTCTACCCTACGGTTTCTTCGACGATCCATCTCTCCATCATTTCAATCACGATTTTTTACGCACGGGGCAGGGAGATTCTTTCTTCGCCTCGCGCGAAGACAAAAACTCCCTCGGGGGCTACCACAGGGCACATTACCCTGGGGAGCAAACACTCTACCCCTCGCCACTCGTCTTTTCTCGCGATTTCCTACAAATTTTCGTCACTTCTCGCAATTTTCTACAAGTTTTCATCGCTCTGTCACGTGTCGGTTGTGTGTACGAAGGAGTGACGGAAGTTGGGCGTCGATGGCTAAGGCAAAGGGGTGGCAATGTCGTGGGGTAGCTTACGCCTCCGGGATACGGCATCCCCCCTTCGTCACCCTCGAACCTAAGCTACTCGCGGAGGGGCGGAGCGCGGCTGCTGGAAGTCCAAGAGTGTCGATGTCGAGGAAAAGCCTACGCCTTTGGGATACGGCGTTCCCCATCGACACCCCTGGGCTCGAGCAGTCCAAACTCTTCCCGTGCGCAGGGAGATGGTCTAACCCGGTCCAGTTCCTTTCGAGGCACACAACCAAAGTGACAGTAAACTTAACGAATTTAAATGCGATCAAACACGATGACAAAACTCTCAAAAACATCCACAAGTTCAAAGCGTAGAGACTCCTAAACTTATTACATATTCGCCTCGCAGGCGCCGGCGCAAGCAAAGTTCTTCAAGCAGCGCCATCCCCGTCGACGGTGCGCTCTGGAGAGGTGTCGTCGTCGCCCTCGCCTGAACCGGGGAGGATCTCGTCGGCAAAGAGCGTAGCGAGCGCGGCGGCCGTCTCTGCTACGTTGGCATCAGCCTGCTCGACCGCGGCCACCGCAGCGTCATCGTCGAGGCCCTCAGCGACGACGTAGCCCGTCGCCAGGGCGTCGAGTTGGATGAGGTAGTGCGTCGACACCACGCCAAGAGCCTTGCGGAGGCCAAGGAGAAACGCGTCCTTCACCCGCCCTACGACGCGGTCGCCTAGAGACCTCAGGCGGCTGGCCAGCGAACTGCCAGACTGGGCGCCGTCCTCCTCGAACTCCAGACACACCGCGGCGGCGGCCTCTCGAAGCTCCTCGAGCTCCTGCTGCGAGGACGCGTAAGCGACCTCCACCGCCTCCGCCCTGGCCTGCGAGTCCGCCACGGCCGCTTGCAAACCTAGAGTAAATCGAAAGGGAAAGGAACCTTCAGCGATAGGGCCAGTGTGGATTTTGAAAAAACGAAAGGGTTACGCAGAGGCTCGAAGCTTACCGGCTGCCCGCTCCTTCTCAGCGGACCATTGCGTACGGAGCGCGCACGACTCCTCCCGCAGCGCCGTCAACGAGGCCCCTTGTTCTTGGGTCGTTGACCGCAGCACCTCGAGAGCCACGCTATGCTCGAGGACTTGGGCCTCAGCCGCGGCAGCTGCTTCTTGTTGCTGGCGGAGCGAGGCCTGCACCGTGGCGAGGGAGGCATCCTTCTCCCGCAGAAGAGCGTTCAGGCGCTCCACCTCGAGGGCCCTCTCTGCGGCCGCAGCGCGCAGAGCGTCGCGCTCCCCCCTCCGCGCGGCTCAAGGACTCGCCGTGCGCGCGAGCAGCAGCCCACGCCTCGTTTGCCGCAGCACGAGCCCGGTCCACCTCAGAGCTCAGTTCGGCGTTCCTCTGCGTCAGGTCGTGGACGTAGGCGTGCTGGTCGGCAATGTGCGAGACCTTGGACGCCGCCAGGTCCCGAAGTTGCTGGTGCAAGGAAACAACACGAAGTCAAGGCGTGAAGCGAAAAATCAAAGGGGTCAAAGGCGAAGAACACAAACTCACCACGTGCAGCTGGAGCCCCCTGGTCCGGTGAAGCTCGAGCGCGTCGGAGAGGGCGGTCTGGAGGTCGGTGCCGATCTGGTGATGCTCCAGCCAGAGCTGGTTCTCGTTCTCCGCGATGGAGACGAGTTCGTCAGGCACCCCAGGGCGGTCCAGCCCAAGGAGGCTTCGAAGGCCACCGCTCGTGCTGGCGCCAGCGCTGGCGGGAACGCTTCGACCCTCGACCGCATCCAGCCTCGAGGGCGCGGCTGGGTCCGCGGTCATGACGGAACTGGCCGCCGCAATGGCCCCCGCCGGCGTGGGAGATTCTTCTGCGACAGCACCCCCGCTCTCGAGCAGAGGCGCCGCACTGGCAGGAGGGAGCGCCTGCACCTCGCGTGGGGGCTCGAACCCTGACGCCGGGTCTTCTTCGTCGGCGAGGATGTAGACCACCTCGCTCCGCGCGCGCCTTCCCTCCTCCTCGCCTGGGCCTGCGGGCTCTCCCGGACGTCCCTGCCCGACGGCCCCAGCAGGAGCCAAGTCTCGCTCCTCCGCGGCCCCTTCGAGGCCGAGCTCCCGCCGAGCTCGCTCGACCCCCCTGGCCATGGCCGCCTCGTAGCTGGCCACGAGCGAGGCCTCCGCCTCCCGCGTCGTGCGCGAGGGCGGGGCCTCGGAGTGGGGTGTCGAGTGAACCCTCGTCTTGAGGGCTTTGACGGGAGCAAGCGTGGGGGCGGCGGGGGTAGAGGTCCCGCTAAGACAATCAAATCAAGGAGTTAGAAAGTCGACGCAAACATTAATCAAAACGAACTGTCGAAAGGGGATGGAACGCTTACCGCTTGACGCCCTTAAGCTTCCGCTTCTGGGAGCGGCGCGAAGACGCTTGCGCCGCAGGCGCGGGGGCTCGCTCGCTAGCGGCCCCGGCCCTCGCCGGCGGGACGGGCGCCGGGGCAGTCGCGCCCGACGCGCCTGGCGCCGCGGCCACGAGCGGGGGCGCGCCTGGCGCCGCGGCCACGAGCAGGGGCGCGCCAGGCGCCGCAGCCACGGGTGGGGGCGCGCCGGGCATCGCGGCCACGAGCGGGGGCACGTCAACGGCGCGCGCCACCGTCCCCGATTCGAAGAAGACCTCGTCGTCGGACGAGTCGTCCTCTTCTGGCTCGGGTGTGCTGTCGGGGGTCGGCAGCGGGGAGAGACCCTCTCTCTCCCGCCTCCGGTTCTCCTTCTGGTGATCATCCCTCCGCCGCTGCTTGCGGAGGCGCGTCTCCTTCTCCGCGTCCTTACGCGCCTTCTGCCGTTCGGCGTTCAGGCGGTTGGCCTCGCGGACGTCAGGGAGAGGGGGAGCTGATCGGTGCCCCTTGTGGGTCAGCCCCTGAGAATACGAAGTTAGTTGCTTGAAAAAACTCGATACGAGCGCGAAAAGATTCAAAAACAGAAGGGAGAATACTCACGAAGGTGAGGTAGCCCTCGTCGGGGTGCATCTTGATGGCCCAAAGGACGTCGTCCTCGACCGCCATCTTGGTGCAGTCCACGGCGCGCCGCGCCCGCTGGGCCGCCTCCGCAGCCGAGAGCGGCTCCTGGGCCATCCTCGAGCCCTCGAAAGGGGCCCCCGACGTCAGCTTGTAGAGGGGCAGGCTCCTCTGCATGAGAGGAACCACCCGCCGCAGCTGGAAATTGGCGATGACGGCGGCGGCGTTCAACCCCTTCTTCGCCAGGGATCGAAGCGCCGTGGTGAAGATCCCCAGCTTGTCTTGACGAGCTTTGGGGGAGACCCCCCAGTTCCATGAGAGCGGCTTCTCCGCCACGACCTTGTCGGTGTAGGGGGGAGAAGGTTACCGTCGTCCCGCAGCTGGAACATGACGCTGCCGGCGCGGACGAGCCTCCGCACCCCAGTGGCCCCGGCGGCGACGGTGTGGAGCTCGGCCCGGAACAGGTGAATCCACAACTCCCAGTGCACCGGGACCCCCAGGTATCCCTCGCACACCGCGACGAACACCGCCGCCTGGGAGATGGCGTTCGGGGCAAAGTTGTGGAGCTCCACCCCATAGTACGTGCACAGAGCGCGGATGAAATCCCCGGGAGGAGATCCAAACCCGCGCTCGTGCAGGCGAGCTAGGCTCACGATGTAGCCCTGGGGTGGAGCCGGCACCCTGTGCGAGGATGGCGGCGCCATCCACTCCGGCCGGTCAGCGGAAGTGATCTTGGGGAGCAGGCCTCTCGCAGCGAGCGACTCCAGGTAGTTTTTGTCGGCGGTGGACGGGCTCCATGGGGCAGCTTCCCTCAAGGTCACCATGGCTGAGAAGGAGGGGTGGAGACGGATTGGATCTAAGCTCTCGAGGGCTAGCAGGCGCGAAGAAGTGAAGGGAACGAAGAGACGGAGGGAACAAAGGTTTGAGCTAAGGTAAGGGAAGCTGACCCCTCCTCTCCCCGTATTTATCGACGAAATTTTACCGGGGCGCGGGTAAAGCGCGGCTGCGGGCACGCGTTAACTCCGCACTCAACCCTGTCGCTGACAAGCGGACCCCGCAAACGTGGTGGGCCAACTTAAAAGCACAATTATGACTGTGGCCGCCCGAGGCGTCGCGGAGTCATGAAGCACGTCTAATCCAACCGCCCCGCCAGCACCGCTCTCGCCTGAAAAGGCGCGCCACTGCGAACTGGCCGCGCCACGTTGGCCATGACTGCCTGACCGGACGCCTCGGACCCCGCCCCCGCCAAACCGCCAGCGAATATTCCCTCGCTCCGCACCAGCACAGGTAAGGCATATGTCGCTCGAGCTTTACTGATCAGGGGGTCGAAGCCTGGCTCTCGTCGAGAGTTTCGACAGGCTCTCCAGATTAAACAGAGTCAGGGGCGGACGGGGCATGCACGAACACGCTCAACCTCGAACAAAGGCCTTAAGGTCTCGAGGATGCCCTGATCCGCGTTCAAGGCTAAACAAAGGAGGCCAGTTGAAGGATCCCAACGAGGGAGCGCATCGAGCCCTCGGTCCTAACGAATGGGACCGAGCCTTGCCTGGCGTACCTTTGTAAGCTTGTTCTGTATGAGACGTGTCTCCGGACCGCAAGCCGACCCTAAACGAACAGGGCACGGACGTCCACTTGAACCACCCGCTAACAGCTCACCGACACGTCCATGACTCGCGGCCCGCTCATGGGTAGCATGGAACTGTGTCCCCCCTCCTCCCGTGACGGGGCGATGAGGGTCGAAACTCATGATCAAAGGCCTCGCGAAATTGGCCAAGTCAGGGTTCGGTCCACAAGGGACGACCCATGATGGCTCGAGACAAGACAACCTGGAGTCTAAGGGCGAGAACAAGACCTTGGACGATGCAATTCACTCCTCCAAGGCCTCGGGGGCTACACCCGCGGGTGCGCTAGCGCGCCCCCACGGAAAGTTCTGCGAAGGGACCTCGAAGCACCCAAAACTTCAGTAAGAACTCTAACCCATGCAGGTCTGACACCCATCACTGCATGGCCTCGGGGGCTACTGTCGGTGCCAATCCTGGGAGAGGCCCTAAAACAACGATAATCACCAACTAAACCGCCGGAACCAATTAACCGGGCGAAAAACAAGTGTGGAAGTCTTGATCCGCTGTCGAGCTCGAGGGTGTCCTGCACCCCTCGAGCGAGGCGGAACTCCGCCTCGCTCGAGACTTCTCGCTCGAGGCCCGGAGGCCGCTCTCGATGCCCAACTCCGCCTCGCTCGAGACCCCTCGCTCGAGGGCCCACTGACGGCTCACCTACCCATGGACAAGAGCATTAAATGGCTCTGCGCGGCCTGGGGCAAGGAAGTCAAGCAGCGAATCATTAGCCCATCCCCGGTCATCTCCGCCAACCCCTGACACCGTGCGGTCATTTCCGACACCGTGCGGTCATCATCTGACCCCCTGCGGTCATCCTCTGCGTCGTGCAGCGTGATGAACCTGTGTGGCGTCACGGGCCCAAGCGATGTGACAGCCCTGTACTGTCACGCTCCCCCGTTCTACCAACTCCGGTACGGGGACCCCTCGAACGAACAGGGGGAACCCTCGAACGTGCCCGTGGCCTGATGTACCTGATGATGACGACCCACGCCAGCCCATAAAATCAGAAGCACAAGGAGCGCACGTCATGTACAGGGAACGTCGCGTCTCGCGCCAGAACGCCATACGTCGGGGAGTCGCCTAATCCTACAACACAAGCCAAGACAAAGGTCACGCCCGAGGTCACGCCCCGTCGTACGCCGTCACTGTACTAAGTACTGTCCTCTTACTATTTGTAACTGCCCATCTTTGAACTATAAAAGGAGGAGGCAGCCCCACAGAACGGGGAACCGAAGACACTTATTCACACACTCACTACTTAGTTCACCCAAGAACACGACTCTCACTCGTTCTAAGGGACCTGGAGGCTCATCTTCCTCTCCCGCCAAGCTTGTAGCCCCCCTACTGCGAGCACCCCCGGTGCGAGGCAATACAAGTGCGCAAGCACACCCTGCTGGACGTACGATCGGAAGATCGGAACCAGGATAAACCTCGTGTCACCATATTGCCCTTGCATCGACCATCGAGAGACGGGACACAGCGCACTTTTCTGCAGGTGATTGGAGCCCCGCGCGGTTCCGGCACCGACATGATTATTATATAATTCTATTCATTAATATTTCTTACCTCACACAAAAACTCAAATTAAAAATAAGGGAGAAACCACGGGGACAGTGGACATTTGATATCTTTCATTCATTAATGAAAATGGAAGAAGTCATTCTGTCAAAAGTTTTTCAAAATAGCTTTAGCTTCAATAAAGAAATTACTCCATTAGAAGAATCATACCCAGAGCCCTGCCAAATTAGCCAGAAGCTTTAGCAAGATAATTACGATAGGCAGTGAAATGATAAAGTGTTTGATATGATTTTAACCCTTTCCGATTTAGGAAGCTTTAGGAAGATGACGACGACAGGACGTGAGAATTAGTGAATCCGTCAAAAAAAAAAAAGTCACGAGGTCTATAGCTAGAGCCTAGAGGGTATTTCTTTCGGTCCAGTTAAAGTGTTTGATTTTGACCCTTAACGATTTATGAAAATGGCAATATAGCTTCATCTCTATTCCGCCATATATTTTCTGCGAAATTTTATACGCTCGTGACAATGCACGGACTATTATCTAACTCTGATATGATATTCCGCCTTATATATATGCTACATTCATTTTGTGCTTTGGTTTGAGCAAAGAACACCTCAAGTAGGAGTTGGGCTGGAAGGTGCACAAGTAATTATACTGCTCTATTCGCTACATCTTGCTTTTGCATTCCATCGTAACATAATTATTAGCTGTTTTATATAATTTTATTTTTAAATAGTTGTTATTTTATTTAAATTTTGTATGCCCGTAGCAACGCACGGGCTATTACCTAGTCCAATCTGAAGGCAGAGTGCTGGATTCTTCCCTTATACCTCATATTCTCAATGGATCTCACCACCACCCCCTCGTTCCTCAGCAGTAGCCAGGATTGTCGATGGCTAGGCCGCTAGGGAGGCTCTCTATGTCCATGGTGATTCATAAAGAGAGCTCATGAGGGACTCCATGCTTCCAGAACTAATAGGAGGGGCTCCAGCCCCGGCCACCCCGCCTCTAGATACGCCTCTACCCTTGCTAGCAGCTGCGGTGTGTATGGCTCACACTTTTCTCTCCGTAAGTGCGATGGAGATGCGTGATAATTATTTGATATGACAGCCGGACGCGGATGTTGTAAGTCATGGTCTACGTCCCCCCTTATTACCGGGCTGACGTGGCGCTGACGTCAGCATGACGTCAGCGCCACGTCACCTTCTTCAACCTCTAGCCAGCGCCGTTCGCCCCCGCTGCCGCCTACCTCCACCCGGCGCCGTTTGCCCCCGCCGCCGCCCCCGGCCGGCGGCGCCCGCGCCGCCCTCGAACCGCCGCGCCGCCGCCGGCCACCACCCTCTCTAAATCCAATCGGGGATTCACCCCTGGAACCCGAAACCCTAAAGTCGCCGCCTCCCGCCGCCGCCTCCGGCCGCCGCCGCCCGCGCTGCCCTCGAACCACCACGGGCCGGACCTCCGCCGCCGCCGGCCACCACCCTCTAATCCAATCGGGGATTCACCCCCGGAACCCGAAACCCTAAGGCCGCCGCCTCCCGCCGCCGTCCCCGGCCGGCGGCGCCCGCGCCGCCGCTCGCACCGCCGCCCGCGCCGCCCTCCCCCAGGAACCCTAACTCCCCTGCTGACGTCAGCGACCATGTCATGCTGACGTCACGCTTACGTCAGCAGCTACTGTAGCAGCACGAATCTTAAAGAAAAATCGAACGGCTGGAAAGAGGGAGGGGACATAGACGGTGACTTACCGCAACATTTACGTATGACAGCCCAGCGTTAAAAAGTAGCCTAGCCAGTGTCGCGAAAGTGGGCTTGAACGGAAGATACTCAATGCTTATGAGCAAAGATCGTCTCGGTCTCCATGTCACCTAGCGATTCTCACTTCTCCATGGCTGGCAGGTTGGGATGAATGAACTCAACCACTTGGCATTAGCTGTGGGACAATGTTGCCCAATAGATTTTAAAGTTAAAGAAGTATGGAAACTTTGCACTACTCTACACACATTCTATTAGTGAAAAACATGCCAGATTTGTAGAATTTTATACAAGAAGAGGATAGAATAATTTTTTTATCATAATATATATATAACTGTGAAATTGAGAAGTTATTTTTTTTCCACGGATGGTACTTTGAGGCAATAGACTGACAATAACAACTACAATAGACGACGAATGACAAATGACGAATGCGGAAAAAATAACCAACCATCTTGGTGGCGTTCTCAACATCCATTAACCCACAGAACACGAGTTAGGTTCAATAAAAAAATCTAGAAATTTATACCAACCGATTTGTAAATGGAAAATTTTGAGAGATCTTAAATGGTGATCATGTACTTTTAGCGATCCAGGACCGGGAGGTAAAAGGGCGCGCGCTCTATAAACTTTGAATTTTAAGGTGGGGGCGATCAGATTAATCTAGAAGCATAGCATTTTAGCATCAAGGATATATATTAACAAAAAGAGAAAGAAAGAAAGGAGAGAGCTTCCAGGAGAGCCTGCTGGTGTTCGGCTTTGCCGAAAGAGGCCTTCTTCTTCTTCTCTTTCGCTTTAATTTCTTTTTGTTTTTCTCTCTCTATGTCCATCTAGCTTTAACCTCATCGACATGCTGCTTTAATTAGGTAGTTAGCTCTTTGATCGTCCGATTAAAGAAGAAGGTATCGACAAAAGCAATGAGGGGCTGTATCTCCATTCTCCACCCCAGGCCGACGATCGTGCGCTGCGTCAGGCAGTTTTGTCAAGGCTGCAAGCAGCGGTTTCAGTCTTGCACTTTACATAGGCTTACTTCGGCCCTGTTTGGATACAAAGTATTTTTGAAGTTTTGAAAGAATACCACAGTTTCAGAATATACTATAGTATTGAAAACTTTGAAGTGTTTGGTTGCACAAAAACTGCTGTTTTGTAAACCGTGGTATGCCTAAAACCGTAGTATTTTTTGCAGTTTTAAAACATTTGCTTGCACCCTCTTTTTCTAAAACTGAGATCACCTGATCGCTCCATCCCTCCCACGCCTGGACGCGTAACGGAGTAAAGCACTTTTCATCTACATGTATATATGTGACTTAGTGCTGCTGTATATTTTCTCTCTCTTTTTTTTTGTAAGGTCTTCTGCTCGTGCACTTGATTATCCATACATGTTACGTATGGTTGTGTATTCGAATCTATGTATATAAATCTTAGTCATGACTTTAATTTGATCCACCGAATTGACATACAAAATGCATGTAGTGCTACTTATGGGCAGGACATGCATACATTAGGTAGGACAAAAATATTTTATAATAAAAATACAGCATCAAATACGGCAAGTTCCAAACACGTTATCGTTTCTCAAAAACCGTAGATTTGTAAACTGTGGTATTTTTTATTGCAACTCAAAATACTGTTGTTTCTAGATACTGTAGTTTGTGAAAACCACATTATCCAAACAGGGTCACGTATACTGAAAACTAAGAAAATTGACTGTACCATGTCGTACATAATGGTTACACGGTGACCTGGGCGTCAGGGGAGTATGGGCGGAGCATAACCTCGCCACCGTCTTCCCACGCTGCTGGACTCCATGTCTCCGGCCGGCCGCCTGCACCACTGCCGGCAAGCGCCCACAGGGCGCCGCCGAGAGGCCTGCACGACGGCCCCTTCATCATGGCTCCGGTTATCCGCCACCCCCACACTAGACCCACCTTTAAGGGCCCTTGCCGCCTTTCTAGCCACCATCCGGACTTACGAGGACAAGCTCCGGCGGCGGCGGTGCTAGGGTTGGAGAGGGGGGAAGGGTCGGGCGGTTCATTTAGATGTTCAAAAAATTGGTTGCAACTTATGTTATTTTTTTATATATAAAATATGGGAAACACAAAGCCATACTGCATGACGAAGAATTCGTCATTTGCTCAATTGGCAACCTTTAGCCTACCAAATCATTTTTACACGAAGCATTTGGATGTTATGATTCCAGCTCCACCACACATTGTCCCACGTAATCAGTGCAGAACAGACAAATTTGAATTTCTGATACCTCGCAAGCCTATCTAGCTCTGTGAAATGCCTCACAATCCCATAGCCCGTGGGCAACTCATGATCCCTAAACTTATCTCCCTTTTATACATGCATGTGTCAGTACCCATATATCCTAAGTATGTGTATGCACCTTTTTTTTTGGCGAGGAAGTATGTGTAAGCACTTGCTTGGCATTTGAGTCACCTTTTATAGCTCTACTACTACTTATAGTCATCTAGATGTTGATATAATACGACTACATGTAGGAGTACATCTCAAAGTCAAGAAAAATAAGGTCACAACACAGATGCATTGTATTTTTTTTTTGGGAGAAATTACCAAAGATCTAAGGAGTTCATATGTTACATTACTTTCTGGACAACATTTCGTGAATATTATTGCTAGCGGCGCCTGTTACAGGATTATTTGCGACCACTTTAAGTTAGATTATTTCGAGTAATTTGAGAAAACAAAGACGACGCAGCACACAGTTAATAAGTTCAACGTACTCATATATATTGAGTTTAGCATGGGCAACAGTATTAGACATTTAGACAGCCAGTTGATTCAAAAGTCTCAAACTGATTAGATGGCCGTTGATGGAAGCAAATTTCGGCGATTGACATGTGGTAGACTGCAATTTGCAGTCAACCATATGACAACCGCCGAAGTTACAACAGGACAGTGCTTGGATTTTCTATTTCCAAATACATTGGAGTCGTCCTTACAAGTTACAAGCTCAATGGTAGGGTTGAAAACGGTCGGACAAAATTCCGTACCGTCCCGACCCGTTTTCTACATTCATCCCGATCGATTTCGTATGTTCGGACAAAAACGAAAACGATACGAAATACGGGATATCAAATACGAAATCGGCTCGAAAACGGTTTGACTGCTATCCCGATCGTTTCCGTGTATCCCGTTTTACAGTGGGATATCCCGTTTTCTCTAATTCGGAATATCCCGTTTTTTAAACCATGAACAAAACCACTGGTGGAGCTTGCCGCTGCTCACCTGGAAGTGCCACCCCGAGCTGCTCCCCATCGCCATCTCCGGCTAAAGCTGCTCCACAAGACCACAGCGCCAGCTGCTATCCATCTCTCTCAATTTTTCTCTGCTCTCCACCCACAAACGAGGGCGACCGCCCTGATCTCCGCCGGTCGTTCACCTCCGCCCATGGTGAGGCTATGCAGAGACTACCCATCCACCCCTCTCGCTCCTCATGCCCTTGGATTTGAAAACGGAGGCCGGAATCTCCGCGCTGGCGGAGCTCCAGGGAGCTCGAGCCGCTGCCATGGCGGCGCTCAGAAAAGGGACGATGTCCCTGTTCCAGCTGTTCCCCGTACGGCCGTACCCCCCGAACCCCTATCCCCCACCTCTGTTTTCTATTTTAGTCTCTGAGAGCACGAACAAACACCAAACAAAACCACCGGCCCATATGCCAATCACGTGCAAGTAAGGCCCATTAACAAATAATTAAATCATTTTATTTTTGGAATTATTCTTCACCCAATACTGCACAATGTGCATATTCAATATCTCAGCTATCCGACCTCCAACTCACTTAAATCTTTTTCATAAATTCATATATAACATAATCTATCCGTTCCTTCTATGCTCATCTCCATTTGAATTTTGAACTGATTTTTATGTTGTGCCCGTACTTGTTTAAGGATTCACTTGGGACTAGCGAGTACTAGAGGGTGGTGTACATACTAGTGTGACGTGCTGCAGTGTCAATATGGTTGGGCAGTATGAACCCAATTTGTAAAGTTATGTTATTACTTTTTCTTGGGTGTTTCCGTTTTGCTTTTCGTATTCCGACCGTTATCGACGTGTTTCCGCTCGAATTAGTTCGTTTTCGATATCCCGTGAATCCGCATTCGTTTTCGTTCCCGACCTTGCCGTTTTCGATTTCGTTTCCGTATTCAAATGTAAAAGTGAAAACAATATTGGGCTTATCCCGACCGTGTCCGACCGTTTTCATCCATACTCAATGGTTTGTGCCACTGCTATCTCTGTACTCCCATCAGTACCTATGACCTCTCAATTGCCTTTTAAACATATAGGTGTGCATATATTCGTTCCGTGCAATTATATAACGACATACGTTTTCTTTTGGTGGAACAACCATTTTTATTTCTAAACTTTCAACCCAAGCTCAATTTTGTCCCTCAACAACCAAAACTACGGTGTCTTGCAACATTAGCATGCCTCGTCAGCGTCCAGTCCGCTAGATATGATGCACTGATATGCTCATTATTAAATAGTAATTGCCTTGCTTGTCTGGAACTCCTCTCTGCAGAACTAGATCTCATGTTCGAAACACGAGGGACTAGGTCTCTGTTTTTGGCTGGAATTCTGGTCTGGGTAATTTCTGGTTAGTGAGCTAGCAGTTCATAGTACCTGTTACATGTTTATATGATGGCTGTTCCTGCTAGAGGTTCATTGAAACGAGTCACGCTTTGCACTTCTCTTTTTACATGGTGGGGCATTGAAATCGTTCTGGTGGAATATAAAGTCACTCGTGTTTGTCACTGCTTGAAACTCACTGAACCACTTTGACTTTAAAGTTTCATGGATAATTTGGTCCACTAATAATACTATCATTTGCCCGTGCCCACGGTCCAATATATGAAGAGTTTAATCTTTTGGCATCCATAAACACTGCTTGATAACTTCAAATTGGTTCACACTGAAAATGGGTTTCAAACATCTCACAGATCCAAACCTGAAACTTTGAAGAAAACACTCAATTAAATTAGCTAATATTCTCTGCTCCTGCAGAGCGGAGCTCGCATTGTTCGTGTTTGTCTCGCTGGTTGCATTTTGGGTAGAGAATGCTAATGATGGCACTCCACTGCTCTAATGCGTAGCAAGCATAAGTCCCATTGGGTCTCATCGTTCAACCGCTGATCTTGATCTCACTGGCTGGCAGAGTGGATCAGAAAAATGAGATCCAACTTAGAAGGAACAAGCGGGTTTTTCATTGAGAAGAAAAAAAAAAGGCACCCAAATTCAAGTTAGAGGGGACTCGAACCTGTATGGTTAGGGTGCACGACCAACACCTTCCACCCTAATCAGTTGAGCTAGTATGGTATGACTGTTATCGATCTTAAGAAGACAGGCTACAGAGACGAACCATTCATCTGGGCGAAAGATGTAGTGCAAGTCTTCTATGCAAAGGGCCTCGCTAATGATGGAAAACACGTTGTTCTTCAAGGAAAAAGGAAGATCGTCGGTGTCGAAGACACAACCGAGGAAGAAGGGAACGGCTTCAACGACATGCCTCCTCTCGGGCCTGATGTCGACCTAACTGTGTTTGAAGAGAAAGATGATGAACCGGCTTACGTCCGACGCGATCATGACGAGGCTGTCATCGTTAGTTGAATAATGCATACTTATGTACTATTTAGAGTTAATTAATTGCACTACTTTTACCTTATTTTTGTATTTAGAGTTAATTGCACTACTTATATTTTGTTTAAGTATTTTTATATTTAGAGTTAACTGCACTAACTAATTTTATGGCACACATCCCATGCTTTATTATTTTAATATTTTTCTGTGTACATAATATTTTAAAATATTTGTAATATTCATCACAGCCGGTTTTTATTAAAAACCGGTTGTGAAAACTATCTTCACAGCCGGTTTTTAATAAGAACCGGCTGTGATGGTAGTTTTTACAGCCAGTTTTTTTAAAAACTGGCTGTGAAGATAGTTTTCACAACCGGTTTTTAATAAAAACCGGCTGTGATGCGGCACACAGCCCGAGGCAAAGCGACCAGCACTTATTGCTTGTGTCTGCTAGCTCACTCTCACGCCCGAGCTCACACTCAGACACTCTCGCTCGCTCTAGCTCATTCTCACGCTCGAGGCTAGCTCGCTCGCTCGCTCTCTCGCTCGCTCTCTCGATCATAGCTCGGTCGTGCTCTCATCTGCTGCCTGCTTGCGAGCACCACAGCCCGGTCGACCAGCAAAGCTCAGGTATGTACATCATATTCTCTCCTGCGATTTGTATTGTCGTACGTAATTCCGTTTTGGTACATTATTTATTTTGCTAGCATATATAGAACTAGCTAGAGTTAAATGTTTTCTCCCGTTAAATAGGAAAATATATAATGCCAAGACAGCGTGCAAGATCAAGTCGCGGTAGAATGTATCCGCCGAACCCAACTATGTTCTCGGGAGGTCTGACTGCACCACCACCGAACCCTCCGGGACCGGTATATGAAGGCTTCATGCCAATTGTGCCTGAAAGACGCAGGGATTTGGTATATAATTTTTTAAGGGTTCATAATTATGTCAAGGGTTCATTGTGTCATCGTATTGATTCTTAACTAATTTTTAAATCAGGGGATTAATGCAATTGAATGGTTCAAAACTGTAATAACTGACATAAGTGGCTCTTGTCCTATGGTGGTAAGAGAGAGAAGTGGTATAAATCGTGGGAGATATACTGTTTCTCTTGCAATCGAAGCCAGAGCTTTGCGCGACCCACGTCGTGGTGAAAATTTTATTTTCCACGTGCAATCTGGACCCTTCACTCAAGAATTTGTTGCCGCACGTGATGCTGTGAGAAAAGCCCTGCTACAAGTGGAAAATCATACAAGGCATTATTTTTCGGACTACAGTTTCTTCAAGCTCAAAGCACTAGAGATGAATGACCCAGACGTGACACAGATGCCTAAAAGGATTTGTCCTGCTTTTGAATCGGTTTACGTAAGTTAACTCTTATATATGCATATGTTGTTTTCATTTGTTAACTCTTAATTTTCAATGTTTATTGTATAGGATGACTTGTATAATGGATTCCTGCACACAGAGACTGGTCTGAGTGAAGTGCTGCATCAGATCCTACAACACTTGGGCTACTCATTCGTACCACCACATTCATCTCGAGTAAATGGCGGTTTTCAATCATGTGTAACCTTGACTTCACCAGATATACCTCCAATTACAATATATGGTGAGACATTGGATGCGCCTTATAAGGCAAAGGATAGTGCATTAATATATGCATTAGATTATGTGGATCGTTTTCTTAATATAAACATTATTGATGTAAACTATTCTACCTATCTCATGAGGCAACATGGCGTGCAGGAGCCTTAGTAAGGCCTTAATAATGCGTGTTGTAAGGCCTTAGTAATGCGTGTTGTGCTATCAGTGTGATATTGTAAAAATTTAATAATGTGTGTGATTGTGTAAGACATGAATGGTGTGTGATGTAAGATTTGAATAATTTGAATGGTGTATGATGTAAGATTGATGTAAGAGTTGAATGTAGTGTGTGTTTGTGACAAACATGGTCCACTTTGTGGTTAATAACTTCAAATTACTACACTACAGCGAAACTTCCGACTGCTACTAAAGCAATAGACGTGTCTCACATCATTCCAAACTACTTAGGCTTAGTGTGTACTTTGCACACACTCAAACATTTTTGAAAGTGTTCATACAGTATACATATTTTTAATGTGTGCTATACACTAAGTTAAGCCTAGTGCAGGAGTCTCAAATTTTTTCGAGTCTTATTCTATTTTCTATGAATTAAATGATTTTTAGGCTTTCAAAACCGGTTTTAAACAGAAACCATCACAAACGGTTTTTGATTTAAACAGAAACCGGTTGTGATTTTGAGCATCACAAACGGTTTTAACCCAAAAACAGGTTGTGATGCCACCATCACAAACGGTTTTTGATTTAAAACCGGCTGTGATGCTTTTCCCCCAACTTGATATTGGCGCGCGGGTCCAAATTCGTGCCCAAAATTCCCAAGTCCCCGCGCGCGCTCCCCCTGCGCGCTCGTCGCCGCCGCTCCCTCGATGCTCCGCCGCCCTGCTCGACCTCGACGCCGCGCTCCCCCTCGCCGCCGCCCTCCCCCTCGACGTCGCAATCGCCACGCTCCACCTCGCCGCCGCGCTCCCCCTCGCCGCCGCGGTCCCCCTCGACGTCGCGCTCGCCACGCTCCACCTTGACGCCCCAGGGCGCTCGCCGCGCTCCACCTCGCCGCCGCACTCCCCCTCGACGCCGCGCTTGCCACGCTCCACCTCGACGTCGGAGGGCGCTCGCCACGCTCCACCTCGACGTCGCACGGCGCCCCCGCGCTCCACCACGCCGCTGCTCCACCTGGACGCGCCCAGCAGTCCACCTCGACGCTGCTCCCCACCCAACGCAGACCCTAGGTGAGCTCCAGATCCACCCCCTCAGCCACTGCACATGAGGTGTTCGATGAAATGTCTCGAAGCAGCTGAAACGAGATTTCGTGTATAAATTTTGCAAACTTCATGTATAAAGGTTGTAGCTGGTATATAGGGGATCAACTTTTGCTAAACGAGCTAGGATCCAAACTGTCAACCAAAGGCCAAATTTGATTTGAGTAGTTTTGGTTAAGTCTGGAATATGAGTGATTTGGCTGACTTTGGGCTCGAATTTAAAATAGGTTTGATTTGAAAACCTAAGGTTGTAGATAATTTTTCAGGAGTCCAAACTACCAATGGTCGAACCATGATGTTGTTTGGGTTGGGTTTTGATCTAAACAGAAAGTTATTCGATTCTAAAGATAGCTAACTGCTGCTGTCAACCAAATTTGATTTGAGTAGTTTTGCTTAAGTCTGGAATTTGAGTTATTTGGCTGACTTTGGGCTCGAATTAAAAATAGGTTTGATTTGAAAACCTAAGGTTGTAGATGATTTTTCAAGAGTCCAAACTACCAATGGTCGAACCATGATGTTGTTTGGGTTGGGTGTTGATCTAAACAGAAAGTTATGAAATTCTAAAGATAGCAAACTGCTGCTGTCAACCAACACTTAGCCAAATTCTGAAGTTCCCCAAAAACAGGGGTTTGACTAGATTTTGACCACGATTTTGAACAAGTAAATGATGTTTTATATCAAACTCAACATGCCTAGATGAAATTACATACTTAATGGTGTTATTTTCATGTTGGGCAAAAATTAGTTGCTTAAGTGTTTTTAATTTTAATTAAGCTCCCAAAATGGTTAAATTGAAGAAGGCTATACTTGGTCAAATTTATAAATCAGAATCTTAGGTTGTAATCACTTTATGTAGGAAAAATGCGTCATTTCACACGGTTGAGAGCCCGTTTTGGCAAAGAGGACGCGAATGAAGCGGAGAATGCTGGTGCTCACCAGGATGGCGGAGATGATGGTGCTAACCACGCAGGAAGCCCTTCCGCGTACCTCAACCTAGATTTTGGTGCTGACGAGGTAGTTATTTTGCACATGCCTTTACTATCATTAGTTTGGTGCCATCAAAATTGATCTCATTAGTTTTGATCTCTGCACGTAGGAGCATGTTGAAAACAGGTCAGAGGTGACCGAATCATCAGAAAAACCTAAGGGCAAGCGAGGCCGAAGCAGGATGCCTCAAGGTCGTACAGTAATAAATGCGGTCGATGCATCCGAAGAGCTAGTAGATCCTATTACAGTCCAGGGGCCTTACAAGACGGCCATCGGAAATATAGTGAGAGATAATGTTCCGATAAAATATCAGAGCTGGAACGGAAAGGAGGATCCGACCTTGACAGTGCCGGACGACATCAAGGAGGTATGTTGTGAGAAGTTGTTCGAGTGCTTCAGCTACCCAAGTGACAAGGCGCGGGAAGTAGCGAAGAAAAGGTCTTGAAGACAATGGGTGAGAGATTTAAGCAATTTAGGTGTGCACTATACAAGCATGTCAAGGTGGGAACCGAGCCAGACTGGGAGCAATACCCAAGTCAAAGGGCTTACTGGGGTGACTTTGTTGCATACAAGAGTACTACTAAGGCCAAAGAAATGAGCCAGTAGAACACTAAAAATGCACTGAGTAACCCCCTCCCGCATAACTTGGGAACTCGTGGGATCGTTCGCAAGTTACCCCTATGGGATGCACAGTTTCAAGAGATGGAAAACAATGGTGTCGTGCCCGAGACCGTAGGTTGGGAGATGCGTGCTTTGATATTTGCTCTCTCCCATGGGAGTAGCCACGGTCCTGATGGAAAGCTTGTGTGCAAAGATAAACGTGCCGAACATGTGGTGAAACGGATCCAAGAAGTACGTGAGGAGGTTGCCTCAGGTGCTTTTGTTCCAGATAGGGAGAATGATGTGCTGAGCCGAGCCTTGGGAACCAAAGAGCATCCTGGCCACGTACGAGGAATGGGGTTAGTTCCGTGGGAACTTGGCTTCGCTGAATATTCAGACTCGTACAGAAGTCGATCAAGGTCGAAAGCACAGCGAGAAGCAGTGGTTGACGATCTTATGCAGAAAGTTCGTGATGAAATGGATGCGAAGGAAGCAAAGTGGCTTGAAACGATACGCGAGGAGATTCGTGGAGAGTTGCTTGAGCAAAGCCAGAGCCAGCGTCCTTTTGTTGCAGCTGAAGATGGCGGCGACAATGTCGCTAGCCCAGTTGTGCTGCCTCGTAGCAGTTGCGGGAGTAACGCGCATCCCCCGTAGAAGACCCCAAAAAAAGATTCCCGGTGGATGAGATCACTGAGCCAAAGGCTTGTAAGTTATATGTGATGTCGGGGTTTATCAAGACCAAGGTGGCCATTGGTCTAGCTTAGCCTACCCGAGAAAAAGAGGTTTTGCATTGTCGAGAACTGCCGACCGGTTTTGCAAGAGTGACACTTGACGAACTTGTCAAGAAGAAATACGGCGTAGTTGAGTTGGAGATTCCAGGACAAGATGACAAGCTTAAGCTCAAGGATAACCTTGGATGCTTTGTGGCATGGTGGAAGCGCTACATATCCTTTGGTGATTCGGACTCGGAAGGATCGGACGACGACGATAACACTTTTCCATCAGAGAGGGTACCAAGTCAGCCTAGCCCTCAAATAGATCAGAGTCTGCCTCGGAATGAACCAAGTCCACCTCCAAGGAAAGAAACCCCCCCAAGGGAACCAACTCCTCCTCACAGGCCTGCGGTGAGGTCCTTGCTAAGTGCATTCCATGAAAGTCCGGCGAGGACCAGAGCATCGCAGAAGCGGCGAGCATGCAACTCAAGCCCGCCTAAGCTCAATCAGAAGAAAAAACCGGTGAGTGGAAGCATAACATCCTTGCTCCCTGATAAGGACAAGGAGCCACTACCCAAACATACTGTTGAGCACTTTCAGAAGTTGTGCATGGTTAAGCAAACTGGGAATAACGGACCGCCAAAGACAGACTTTGAGCGAATCACTTCTAAGAAGTCAATGTTGGATTTTAGCAAGCTAAAGCACCAACAGAAGCTTGATGAGGAGAAAGCATGTAGGGCTCAAAATTGCAAGGATATGGCCATAACTGAGGAAGACTTGGACAGGTTAGAGAATGAAGATGGTCACCTCGTCTCTGCTCCCACAAAATTAGCTTGGACGTTTGAGCACGGGAAAGACCTAGTTTGTCCAGAAGAATTGGGTGGCCTACCGATGAAGATGAGGAATTTGCATGATTGGTACAAACGTCAATCCGGCATTTACTTCGGAGTGAGGTACCCAAAGGAATTCTTTGGCCAAATTATTGAAGGCAGTCCTCGTCACGACAGGTACCTCGAATACAAGTTTCTATTTCATTTGTACCAGCAAGATGCTCTCGACGTCAACATCCTCTTCCTGTGGTGCTTGTAAGTATTCTCACGTCCATTCTTTTCACTTCTCTTGCACAACACAATGCATTTTACAACTAGATCCTTTTGTAGGATGGAGTCCAACTTGTTAAAAGAGCGTGGGATTAAAGACATAGCCTTCTTGGACCCTGTAGCAGTAAACGAGAAGAACTTTGCAAATGTTGATACCTTGCATTATTTGTACAATGCTTTTTGCCTTCTGAAAATGAAGAACAGCATACTTCTACCGTACAACTTCCTGTAAGTGTGTTCTTAGTTACACAAGCTCTTTGCATTATCTAACCGATGTTAGTCACATGGTAACAATGACCAAAGTTCCAACCTTTGTTTACAGCAACCATTATGTTCTCTTGGATATTTGCATTCTTCAAAGTTCCATCAAGGTTTATGACTCAAAAGATAGGCCTCTTCATATCATCGATCCACTCATTGAAGTACTAAACAAGTAAGTAGATACAAATCACTCTTTTGGATCAAAATTGATTGCATCTGCCTAATCATGTTCAATCTTTGAAATGTCGTGCAGGGCTTTCAAATTGTATTGCAAGAAGAGGGAAAACAAAGGGTTGCATAGACCCTTCGTCACAGATAAATTCATTGTGTCGCCTACAAAGTGGATTAAAAGGCAGCCTATGGGGAACAATCACTGCGGGTACTATGTCATGCACTACATCCACTGCTACACTGGCGATGACTTTAGCGCTCTAGAAAAACAGGTTTGTGGGAGTTTACTGCTTTATGTGAACCAAGCTAGCGTTCGTATCGTCTTTTACTTTCTCAATAGTTGTAGCCATATGTTAATGTATTTTTGATTCACTAACTCATGTTCTTGCTTCACTAACTCATGTGCTTGCTTCGCTCTCACTCATGTTGCAGGAAGCCGAGGTTGATGCGTCCGAGATGATTGCTGTGACGAACCGGATTTTCGTAATCGAGAATCCGACTCTCTGTACCCTTGTGATAGTCCCTGGATCAGTAGCTATCACGTACAGAACTCATCTTAGCATAATATCATAGTCATACAAAGAATTTAGATTACAAGAGGAGATTTACATCCATACCAATATGGAAATATGAATGTAGTACAAGCCTCACGGGCTGAGCGACAAGCGGAAATCCTGCGTAGTGGTAGCTAAGTCTTCAAGTCTTCATCTTCAATCCACAGGCAACCTTGAGCGAAGCAGCGCTACCCATCTAACACATTCGGACTCGAACGCCAAGTCCTAACCTGCAACTCACAAACTATCCCCAAGGAATGGGATAGGTTCACG
The DNA here is from genome assembly GCA_015476505.1 of Urochloa ruziziensis. Classification (NCBI taxonomy): domain Eukaryota; kingdom Viridiplantae; phylum Streptophyta; class Magnoliopsida; order Poales; family Poaceae; genus Urochloa; species Urochloa ruziziensis. The sequence continues at coordinate 34,347,603 of CM027125.1, read as the reverse complement.
TCACCATCTGTATGCAAGTTTTAAGTGGCCTATATTCTAAAGGATAAAAGTATATCAAGGAAAGGCTCGGGTTTCCTATGCAGCGGCAAAATATAAAATACCATCATCATCATCCCCAACTATATCACAACTAGCACGGGCTATTCTGGCGCACCAGACTCCCGTCTCAACCTCACCACCTTCTCCTCTCGAGTCGATGGGAAAGCTTCCAACCCTTCCCATCTCAGCGGCAAACGCCGGACCTTATCCTGATCTAGTAGCTCTCATCCCAACCTATAAGTTTAGAAGAGGGGGAGGTAGAAAGTCCCAAAACACTAATCAGAAGAAGCCAGTATACAGGGGGTGTCCATGACCGAGGACGCGGCTATACGTATAGATTCTAACTCTGCAGAGCGTGTACACCTGGAACCACTTGGGCTGCAGACGGTGGCCGCCGTCTTGAGACACAACCCACAACCATGACTCCCTAATCAGACCGGTACCATCCTGCATTCCCGGACTTGGACCCATTCAGTAAACCGAATGATCCGGGATCGTGAGTCCCTAGCACCACACAGGCGCTGAGAGTCTCAGAAACAAGGGCTGAACGCAGCCAGGCTCCGTACACCCTCGTGAAACGGCAAGCCCAATCCTAACACACTACTCCACAGCAATGGTACCGACTAACTAGAGAATGGCTGGAACCCCTCCCATAAGGGTAAGCGGTGCGTACGTAAAAGTCCTGTAACCAGGTCCAACCGACTCGGCCTAAGCCAGAGCAAGCAAGTCCCCTGTCAAATGCGTATCCACCAAGTGGTCCGCGAATCGGCACCCATTATAGGTATGGCCGCTCTACGCCTCAAGTCCATCCATATCACAAATCATATCACATGTACCCGCTACGGTACAGGAGGTGTCCAATAGCCTCCAAGCCCCGACCCGAAGGTCGGTTAATGTCTGCTCACTCCAGCCGGGGTTTGAAACTCTCCAAATTTTCCCACCCAAAAATACTCACGCCAAGAGGTTTAAAACCACCACTATATCCCACACATGCAAGCATAGCATAGCAATCATAATAGCAGTGTAGTAGGCAATCAAGGAATCAGGATATATAAATAGGCTATGCGGCTCATCATCATCTCATCAATGCAATAAAGCGCTAGCAATTCTACTTGCAATGCCTAATAGGTACAAAGAAGCAGAATGGGCGTGAACCTGGAGTTACGTCCTTATCTTCGTCTTCAGCGCAGTCGACGTCGTCGAAGAAGTCCGGGTCCTCCGGGGATCCTATTGGACGCAAATACAAATAAACAACGACATCTACTAGCAAACAAACTTCAAATAAGAATCAATAAAGATCCAAATAATAGCAAACTCTATTCTATCGTGTTCGTCATGATTTTAGAAAAATACTGAAATTCGGTTTCATATTTTTCTGAGCTACGGTTGATTTTTTATAAATTTCTGAAGTTTAAATCCATTTTTGGGATTTATAAATCATTTCGGAAAAGGAAATAAAAGTTAGATCACAAGTTAGCAGCTCGGAGGTGTCAGTCATCGGCTCGGGGTTAAACCGCGAGTCGAGCAGGCAGAGGCAACAGTCTGGGTTCATGACATCATCACGGGCTCTGGTGATGTCATCGTTGACTTTGTCAAAGTTGACTAAGTCAACGGGCAGAGGGTCAAGGTTTCGGTCAACGGGGCAAAAGCCATGTTAGCCACGTGGCGGTCGACTCGGCACCGGGTCGGCACCACGTGTCGGGCAAAGGTTGGCCGGCTAGGCTTACGTGGCGGTCACGTGACTAGGTCGCGGACGCCACTCGGGTAGGTCTGGGGTGAAGGGCGCGATTTTAGGAACCTAACGCAACTGGTTTGGCATTAAACGGAGCTAGGATGGAAAAGATATGAATTTTCCAAGGTTTAACGCTCTATAGATATTAAGAAAAAGAATTTATTAAAGAATAAACTCCTTCCTTAAAACTACAGGGGGTTTCCTGCAAGATTGCCAAGGTGGAAGGGTCTGGTTGCGAATACGAAAAAGGTTAGGGGCCTTGATGTAAAAGATCCGGAGGTTTAAAAGGTAAAAGGGGCAGCCAGGGACCTTTCTGTAAAAAGACAGAAGTGGAAGGACCTATTTGTAAAAAGTCCAGGGACCTGTTTGTAATTTCAGAAAAGTTCAGGGGCCTAACTGCAAAAGTGCAGTGGGGCCGGCCTGTGCTAACGTCATCATGGGCCCGGATGACGTCAGCGTTGACCCGTCAACGTTGACCCGGTCAACGGTTAAACACCGTGGGTCCCACGTGTCAGCCGAAGGGCCTTTACGCGAATAAAAGGAATCCCAGGGGTTTAAACGTAAAAGACAGGGGCCAGATTGCAAAGGAGGTCGGGCAGGGGCTAAACTGCAAAGTTGCAGTGGTGGAAGGATCTTTCCGTAATTACGGAAAAGCACGAGGGCAAGTGCAGGGGCTCGCGTGAAAATGGGCCGGCGGGCGATGACGTCATTGCCGACGTCATCCCCGCACGGGATCCTGGTGCGGCCGGATCAGCTGCGGCCAACCGTGCGGTTCCACCCACGAGGTGACACGTGGCCACCGGCTAGGTGTCGAACGCAGGGTGTTCGACCGATGGCCAAGCAGTGGAGCTCGCTCGCGGCGGCGGAGGCGGCGCCAGCGAGCATGCCACCTCACCCAAAACTCGACGGCGAGGGCATGGTTAGGTGCGCCGGGTTTAGGGACACACGTTCACGATGATCACGTCGAGGCCTTGGGCTCCTAGGGTAGGCTACGGCTAGATCTACGCCGAGGACAGCGGCGCACGGCGAGCGCCCGACGAATTGCCACAAAGGCGGCGTTCGTCGCGCGGCCAGGATTTAGGCTCGGGTTCGGCTCGGCATTGACGGGAACCTGCACAAGAAGATGCTCGGCACGAAGGCCGAGCCACACGCACAGAAAAAGGGCTAGCTTGGGTGGCTTTGACTAGGCTAAGGAGGTCTCGTCGGCGGTGAACCGGCCGGACAGCAGGAGGTCAGGAAAGATGGGAAAAGCGAGGCGTGCTCACGTTGGGGAGACGGTGGAGTCGTGGCCGGCTCGACGCGGTGCAGGAAGGCGGCGTGGAGGCAGGGCGCGGCTTGCGGTTCACGGGCTCGGCGGCTCCGAGCGTCGGCGTCCTTCGGCGGTGACTCGTTGCCGGGCGGCTCCGGCTCCTCTTCCTTGCGGCGTCGCGGTTCTTGCGGCGTCGTGGGTTCGCGTCCGGCTTCAGCTTGACGACGAGGGTGCTACGGGCCGCGACGGTGGAGCGCGGGCAGAGAGTGGCGGCGCTAAGAGGAAGGGGAAAAAGAGGAGAAGGCAAGGCGGCGGCGCGGACCAGGAGGAAGGAGAGCGGTAGCGGTTTAAAAAGGGGCAGCGGCTAGGGTTTGGGCACCCGCGGGGTCCTGTGAAACTGGCGGTCTTCATCGGCGTCCGTGCCCGCGGAGGGACACGCGGCGGGATCAGAGCGGCGACGCGCGGTAGCGTGCGACCAACGCGCGCGCGGGGGCAGCGCTGGCGGCCTCGCTGGAAAGGGGGAGGGCGCTGTGACGCGGGGCGGCCGAGGTGGCGCAGCTGGATTGGATGGGCGGCGCTCGGGCGACGGAGGTGGCGTGCGGCGCTGTAAAGGAGGCGAGGTGGAAAGGGGAGCGTGGGGAGGAAGAGATACAGGGGAGAGGGGCGCCAACAGGTGGGGCCTGCTTGTCGGTGGGACAGATGGAGAGAGGCGCGGGTGGAGTGACGGGCCGGGGAAGATGGGCCTCGCGGCGCTGGGCTGCAGTGGGAGAAGTTGGGCCGCGGGGGCAGGCCGAGCGGAGGCAGGCAGGCTTGCGGGCCAAGCGGGGAGTTGGGTCGCGGGGTGGAGAAAGATAGGCCGGGCTGAGGAGGTTAGAAGTTGGAGGGGCGAAGTTAGACTTAGGTTAGTTTTCATATTTTGGGTTTGTATTTGAGTTTTGATTTCAAATACAAATCCCACTCAAACGAAACCAAATAAAATTCAAACAAATCCGATTGGAATTCAACAATTCCGGATAAGATCCAAATCACACATGCATTGTCATGGAAAATATTTTATGCACACGTTAATTACTAGGAATTTAGAGAGAGCATTTATCTTAAGTTGGAAATTATTTCATGGCTCACAACATTTCAATAAAAAATTTTGAAATCCCGATTTTTCATGCAAGTAACAGACTGCAAATTTGCGGGATGTTACAATTGCGACCGAGATAATTGCACTTTCAGGACAGCTTGCCGGGTTCATTCTCGAACATGTTATATCCGAAGACAGAGAATACCACATTATGAAGCCGTGAGAATTGCCTGAACTTGTAATATATTTGACATGCACTCGTAGCGTAGCGGAACTTGATATGTATCTATTGAACTTGATGTGTATGAACTTGATGTAATAACGTTTAGATGGTTTCGTTGAAATGTTATATTTGAATGCATTGTGCTTTATATATGTGGGTCTGAATATGTGATTGATATTTGTAAAATATTTGATATATATGCGAAATATATTTGATATATGAAAAAAATGAAAAAATTAAAAAAAAAGATCACAGCCGGTTCTAGGCTATGGCCGGCTGTGATAGGGGGCCTATCACAGCCGGCCATAGTCTAGAACACTTTGATACCCCCACCATCACAGCCGGTTCTAGACAAAAACCGGTTGTGATCACCCCCCTATCACAGCCGGTTTTGCATCACAGCCGAAAACCGTCTGTGATGGGGGGATCATCACAGCCGGTTTTTGAAAACCGGCTGTGATGGGGGGGACTATCACAGCCGCTTTATCACAGCCGCCCCCCAAAACCGGCTGTGATAAGGGTTCCGAACCGGCTGTGATAGTGGTTTGTGTAGTAGTGTGAGCTTGGTTAGTATATGTTATTTGTGTGTGTATTGAGGATGAAATGTATTTGAAGTTTTTACATGAAATTTATTTAGACTGACTTGTTAGTCTCTACGGTGTAAGGGCTAAATGGGCTTGGTCCTGGCTGGTCTGATCTTTGTGTGGCCACATCAGACGCTAAAAGTCTATGTACTCAACATGTTTCGGGATATTTCTTTATTCTCTTGCCGCGCTGTCACAATTAAATTAGTCACAAATATTTTTTAAAGTTCAAGAGACATCCTATACATATGTGCATTTGAAGTATCCAACATTGACGTTAAAAAAGAGATCGCTGCCCCTAATTGCACCCCGCTTAGGTTCAGCACAAAACATCTGAAAGATGAAGCGTCTTACATGAAACCAAACTGAAAATATAAAGGCAGAAGTAAACATCGGTAATTGACAAAGTAAATTCGAGGCCCAATTTTATAGTCCATGTCATTGTATTCACCGTGTAAACACCATAGCAGGAATGGACCAAAGGAAAAATTGTTAACGCTCTAACTTGAACTGAAAACATGAGTGCGTCATTCAACCCGTACAGATCGAACAATCGGGAATATATAAGTTATCATCTTGAATGAGCATTCCATCAAGCACCTAAAGTGCGCGTACGACATCGAGGACAGCAAAATCACCTTGGTCATGATGATCGCGGGTCCGTGGCTGGGTCGACGGCCGGTAAGCATGGCCAGCAGCAACGTGCTGCTGGCACAAGTGCATAGTGCCTCGCGAGCTCAGTAGCAACGCAGGGAGCAAGAAGCACAGCGCGGGCAGGCGCGGGCGTAATCAGACGAACACACAGAAAGGAATGAAGATGGAAGAGGGAAGAGAGAAGAAAACGAGCCGGCCATGGACCTCACACACATGGCAACGACGGCATGAGCTGCCGGCCAGTGTTCTCTTCCACGTGACGTCACTAACCGCGGCCGCTGACCGCGCGCGCTCGACCATGGTCTGTCTGGCCGGTCCAGTCGCTTGTGTCTCCTGCTGTCCTGCACCACGGACAGACAGGTTGAGCCCGCGAGCCATACCAGTGCAGCCAAGACGATTTCTTCGGCGGACATGGACGACGTGCAGGCCTCCCGTGTGGAGCACCCATTCATAGAGTCATAGAGCCTAGAACAGACATGACCAGCCGGCAGCCACTACGTGGCGATGCGAGAGATGAGGAGGAAGTGGTGATAAAGGCGAACCGGTCAAGGGCATTTTTTTTTCTGGCGCAGACGACTCCAACGCGCAGGCACACGACAACACAAGAGCCGGTCTCTGTTTCACACTGTACCTAGCTAGGTTCGAGCAGACGCAAAAACGTTACACGCAACTCGATCAGGTAGACGGACGGACGGTGCGATGGATGGTACGGTAAAAATAAAGTACACATGGCACCGTAAACACATGTCGGGGTGCTGGATTCACCGAGAGGCCAGGAACTTCTTTCAGGCCTATGAGTGTACATATGCGTGTGCGTGCGCGGCTCGGCATGTGCTTGAGCCTAACTCCGCCGTGGCTTTTAGGAATGCATGGAATGCGGACTCCGGCCTAGTTCTAGTCCGGCACGACTAAGAAAATCAACTACTAATCGCGAGGACCAGCACGAGAGATGGGTGGGGCTTGGACGGAGAGGACCGGTCATTGTTTTGAATTTCCGATCGGGCCGCCGAAAGGCGGAGAAGGCAGGCGCGCGCGTGCAGCACTAGCAGCGCTAGCAGCTCGGCACGGGACGGAAGGCCGGAAGCAGAATACCTTGCCAGCGCGTGATGATTTGTTTAATAATTGGGCAGTGCATCTCGGATCAGGTGCACTGAATGGCGGCGGCTCGCGGGAATCTGCAGCTGTCGCAAGTCGCTACGCGGGGGCTCCGTCCTCGGCGCCAGGATTATCACTGGGAGGAGAGGAACCGATCGGGTCAGGACTCAGAGGAATTAGGCGGAGTTTCCTCATCCGGCTGGTTGGAAACGGACTAGGCTCGCGCGCGGCCTCATTGCCTGCCGCCGGCTTTCCACATCCGGCAAGCGGCCGGCCGGCCAGCCTGTAGTAGAATGTTTCCACGGCGACGTGACCCTGCACGGGAGCTGGCTGGAGCAGAGGTGCACGCCTCTCTTCGGACGTGGGGGGCGCTGGCTCTCCTATCCGTTTCTCAATCAGTCAATCATGCTCCCCTTGTCCCTTCGCCTTTCCATTAACAGCGCATGAGGACCCAGCCGTCCCGGATCATATCCATCCATCCTACTGCATGCGTTCTTGTCTTCCTGCTGCTGCATCACCCGTCGCTACCGATCGAGACTGAGACGTGCAGTACTGGAAGCCAGCCCCGCAGTGCAGCATTCAGGCCGTGCGCTTTTCCTGCTGGGATGCCTGCACCGCTTGGCTTCTTCCCGGAAGCGTCGTCCATTGATCCAATCCATTTAAGGATGGAGATGGATGCCTCGACATCCGAAACATCCGTATTCGTATTCGATAAAAACGTAAATATGGATATCCGTATTCGTATTCGATTTTAATATGGATGTCAAATGGATGTATCCGAATTCGATTTCCAACAATTTTCTCTATCTGATTCCACATTCGTATTCGAGAAAATTCCGAAACATTCGACATTCGAGATTCGTATTCGAGAAAAATCCAAAACATTCGACATAAATTAACTTCTCTTTTTAACTAACTATTAAATATAAATTATATAAACTGTTTAATCAATTTAAAAATTATCTACATGATAATTACTAATTATATTGATTATAATATTACTAATGGTATATAAAATAAATTTTAATTAACTTTAATATGGAAAATCATATCAATTTTAACTACTTTAATTTATTTATCTAATTAATAAATTATATTATACTTACTAATGTACTATTTTCTTATTAAAATATTTTATATATTATGAAAATTAATTATATTTATATTTGTATATTTAATTATTCAAATATATATAACATACATGAGATATATACACATAATTTACTCTTAAAACAATCCATAAAGTGAATTAATACACACTAAGACATTTTCTGTCAAAATCAACTAAACATCCGAATGCGAATCCGAATTCGAACTATTCGTTTTGTATTCGTATTCGATAAGATTCGTATTCGTATCCGAATTCGAATAAAAATGTGGTAAATAGTGGTATCCGAATTCGAATCCATTCGTATTCGATCCGAATCCATCCTTAAATCCATTGTCTGATCTGATCCCACTCTGACACGTCTCTGGAGTTTGGAAGTGCTCATTGTCTGGCCGGACGTATCTGCTAGACCACTGCTACTGCCGCCTTTCGGTGGAGACGTGGAGTCATGTGTTATTTCTACATGATATAGTCTTCCAAGAGACTACTGCTGCAAGAAGAGCTGCTTCCGGAGGTAAGTTAGTACTTGCACTAATATCGCGTAGTACCTGTGGGAAAACAGGCGTGAGGAGCATGAGCAAAAACTGCTACTGTAGACAGTGCACTACAGTGCCTGTGCAGTGGCGTTTTGTGCTGGGAATTCTCAGCTGCACGCCTGTCGCCTGAGCAGCTGAGCTGTACCTCCACACCTGCTCTGTCAGCTACGGGCATAGGCGCTCTGTAGCTGCCCCGCAATCTCTGACCTGTCACTCTGCAGATGGTCAACAGAGTGACAGATTACCAGTTTCATGGGTCCCGGAGCAGGGGACCAAACTCCCGTGCAGATCTTGGCGTACATTATTGGTACAGAACCAGTACTGTGAGTTGTCGTACGTCCAGGCAGCATGTTCCGTTCCGTTCCATGGCCGACGTGTGCAGGTAAAAATTAAAATGTTCCTCGATGGCTGGATCTCAACATTTTACAACAGGCTAGTGTAGCACGTAGCGGCAGCAGTAGTTGAAAACTTGGAATTAACCGGTGTGGAATCTGACAGATTGTTAACCTTGGCGCGAATGTAGTGGCGGCATGCATGATGGGAGCGAGAGAGCGGTGTCGCGTTCGTCGGCATTGCCTTGCAAGTCACACATCGCCGCGCGCGCGGTCTGGGCAGGGCAGCGTGGCGCGAACAGCGCCTCACCGCTGCGGCCGGCCTCCGTTTTCTTCCCTGGGGCGTCGCGTTGACAATGACAAACCGCAAACGAGCGTGCATGAAAAAGGCCTCTGGCGACGAGCTCGATCTCGAGAAGCCGGTGGTGAGCGACGGCGACCGGCCGGCCTGTTCCTGATGCCGAACAGGGGCGCCGTCTTGCTGGGCGTGGGTGAGCCGGCGGTTTGGTTGAGGACTCTCGGGATCCCATTGATTTGATTGGTTGATTGATTGTGCCATGTAAACTTTAACTGCTCCGTGCGACCGTGCCTAGCTAGGTGATGACTAGGTCAAGCGCTTGCCGTGCGTGCACTGGCGCTCTGGTCGCCATGAGTGGCTACAGCGAATAGTCGAGCAGAGAGCTCTGTGATTGTAGAGGTTGAATGTGGACAGGCTGTTGCCCGTTGGTAAAAACAAGAGACCATGCATCCACAGTAATCTTGTTGGTCGAGCATTCAAGTTGGTTGGTGCGCAACTGGCAACATCCAAATTATTCGAGCAGATCCTTGCGGTACTCCACACTACACGCACACAAGGGAAACAGATACGACCTGGACAGCAACCAGAGAGAGATAGAGAGCGAGAAAGGGAACAGGCGACAATGATTTGGCCTGAAAAACATGACACTAGGAGATCGCCCTGCTGGCCACGCCATGCACCACAGTGCAGTTCGCGGCGGCAAAATAAAATCCGGTTGACTAAACCGGCCGGCCGGGACCCCGACGCGACGGGACACGACGGACGTAGGCACACGGACCCCCCGCGCGGCATGGCATGAATGCTCGTGCTACCCGGCGCGGGAGCGCACGCGCACGGCACGGGCGACGCGGCCGCCCCCGCCAACGCACGCTTCGTGCGGCCGCGGCAGGCTCCAGCGCGCCGCCCCGCGTCATGGACGGGTCGCCCTCGATCCTCGGCCGGGCGAACACGTACGTATACGCGCTCGTCGTCCCGTCCATCGGCGGATCGGATCGGAAGCGGCCCCCCGGGGCGGTGGGTGTCCCATGTCGCGCTCGAGCAATCATGACCCATGTCATGAGCGAGGTGGCGCGGCGCGGTCCGCGATCTTCGGAGGCCCAGCCATCGGCGGTGATCGGCGCTGGGTGACGCGACGCGACGGGGTGACATGCATGGCCGGCTCGGCGTCGTGACATATATTCGTTCGCTGATCGGCGGTGCTAGAGGAGACGACGTGGGTGCACGTATTCGCGTGTTCCCGCGCACGCGCGCCACGCCGGCCGGGGCCGGTGGCCGGGCAGGCGGCGGTGGCGGTGCGGTGTCTAGCTGCGGCCTGCCTGTACGTGGAGACGGACGCCAGAGTCCATGGGGTTCACGTCGCGGGGCGGGGCGGCCGGCCAGCTGGCCGGTGGCGGTGGTTGCACGGACACATCGAGATCCCGGCGACGACAACGAGCATCAGCTGCTACGCGCGCGCGCGAGGGACGTGAGGTATTGAAGGCGCTTTCGGCTCCGTGACGTGGCCGGTTATGAATGAACGGCGGCGGGCGGGCGCGGATCATTGACGTACCCTACCCTTCCTTGATTATTATTATTACCAAAGTTTGACCCACCGTTGACGCCGGGACTCGGGCGGGACAGGTGGGAGGAAGGAACCGAGGAAATGCATGTGTTCCGTTGGCCTTGGGCTTTGACCTAGTCAGTCCGTCCGATCGACCGATCCGTCCGTCTCTCGCTTCTCGATCGCTTTGCGTACGTCGCCGATGAAGTCACGGATGACACAAACCTGCCGGAGGGAACCAGCTGCTAACAAGAAAACCTACCTGCACGCCGCCAAATCCATCATTATATTGCAAGCTGCTAGCTAGAAACTTCGTCCCGGCCTGAAAAGTTCACCGTCACCTTTGGACTCCTGTGAGGTCGTCGTCGTTGCAGCATAGACGGTCAAAGTACCTACCGAAAGTGAACTCGGCTACTACTATAGCACAGCACGAACTCGACCAAGGGGCTCGCGTTTCCAGAGATTGACCGTACCAACCTCAGAAAAGCGCAAACCACCTACGGAGTCCGAACAAACGCGCCCACCACGGGGCCGCGCGTTCCCCCCATGTGCGACGCACGGCGCGCGCACGACGCCACGACCACCACCCGGTGGTCCTGGTCCGCCGGCCGGAGGGTCCAGGTCCCCGAACGCCGGCCACCGTCCATGCCGTGCTTCTGAACGGGGGGGCGTTGTTCTTCGAGCTGGTCCAAGGCTTTGATCAGAATGCGTGTATCATCTTCTCGTTGATCAATGGGCCGTTTGGTCCGCGCCCATGCACGGCATTCCCGACGGCAGTGTTTCAGCCGTAGTGTGAAAGACGAGGCTGTGTTCCCGGGAACCCGTTGAGCTAGAGTAGCTGCTATCATTCTTTTGAAGGAGGTGTGATGCAACCAAGCATTCTCAAAACGGAAGCAACTGCTCCTTGGAATTCTTGAGGACGCAGTAACCATCAGTGGTACATGATCGGAGGAAATACGAGTGCGAGAGGTAAGGAGAGTGTTGGGGAAGGTCTCCTCCCACCTAGTGTTAACCAGGCACCGATCAAGACGCACCAAGGTTGGGCGTTCCCTCTTGTTGGACCAAGTGTAGGCTCTGTCTACCAGGGGGATTTCGATCAACCCTAACTCATTGATCATGTTGTTGAACATGGTTGCTTCACGGAGACAGAAGTTGCTAGAGTTTTTTGTCCTCCGGGTCCCTAGTCAGGTTAAAGTCGCCAATGATGATCCAAGGGCCGACTATTGTTGATGAGAGTGCGACTAGTTCCTCAAGAAAGATTGGCTTGTCGTGCCCCAGAGTAGGTGCGTACACGTTCGTCAGGGAAAAAGCCGTGCCATCAGCGCAGAGACGGAACGAGTTTGTGAGGGTGTAGTTGTGTTCCGTCGTGGCGTCACAGGAGAGGAGAGTGGGATCCCAAGCTGTGAGGATCCCCCTGAAGCTCCGATCGAGCTGTGAGAGGCAACGGAAGAGAGGCGAATGGGTAGGAAGGTTTTCTGTTTGGCTGCGGTGAAAGAGGAGAGCTTTGTTTCTTGCAGTGCGGCAATGGATGGTCGTGCAGCAATGAGCTCAGCTAGGACATCGTCACAGCGAGCTGTTTGTCCAAGCCCACGGACGTTCCAAGAGAAACAGGAGATGTGTTTCAACATAAGTACAGCCAAGAGCACCATGTAATGGAACGACCATAACATTGATCACCTCTAAACCGGATTCCTAACCACGACAGATACAAGGAAATTAAAGACGCTGAAACAGAGCGACAACAGCCTCCACACTGGGGGGAATCATCACCGGCAAGAACTAGCACAAACCTTTGCCGGTGGAACACACAGAGCTCCACACTGGAGCAACACATCACATATGAGAGATCACCTCGTCTTCCACCTCACTGAGGTGGGGAAGACCACAGATACGGCCGAGGCACCGGAGCTTGCGGGCGCTGACGCGTGGCGGCGGCGGGCGTTCTAGAACGCCGGAAGAGTCGAGCGCCGCCTTCATGCGCTCGGACGCCTTTGCCAGATCCAGCCTTGCCGCCTTGAGCCGCGTCGCCTTCGCTGTAGCGCTCTCATAGTAGGGCTCCTCCTTGTTCGCAAGGCGCGTACTGCGTCTGTTCTTCTTGGCGCTGTCAGCCGCGCGCTTGCGGCGCACTAGCCGCCGTCGCAGGCTCACCTCATGCTCCTCCTCAGCAAGGATGTCACTGGGCGTGGGGAGGGGACAGCGAGGCTGGCACCGCTCAGACGCCGGATCATCATCATCGGTGAGGATCAACACCGGCGGCACAGCAGGTGGCGGTGTCCTTGGGCGCACTGGAGTAGGAAGATCACGGATCACCACCCGTGGAAGAGCTGTACGTGGCGCAGAGCGAGGCACAACAGAGCTAGTAGTTGTCGAGTATAACCCAGTGATCGAGTCATGTATCTTGTACAAAGTTTTGTTTAAGAGTCTGTTAGCGTGTCGACACACGTTCGTCGCGTTCGCCGAACGTGTGCACGTCGAGCTCCTGCGTGAGCGCGTCCGGGGTTTTAGGATCGTGCGCAGCCGTGCGTGAGTCGTGGGATGGCACGACTGGTAGTGGCGAACGGGCTGCACGTTTGTAGCGTTAGGCTACCCATTGTTTCCTTTATATTGTGTTGAATCAATCAGAAAACGCTGCTAAGATTTCGCGGCACCAAACTACCGACTCCAAGTGTGTGTTTGTGTGCGTTCCCTGGTGATCGCCGGAGTTCGAGTTCTCCGGCCATCTCCGACATTTGGCATCAGAGCGGTTAGAATCCGCAGGGGCCATGTTCTCCGGCGTCTCCTTGGCGCCCGACTTCGGCGGGCGATCGCCATCTCCGCCACCACGACGCCGCCTCTCCGTCTCGTCTCCACCGCGCTGCGGGCGCCGCACCGGAGGAACTGTCGTCGAGCGCGTCGTTTAGGAGACCGGCGCCAACGTCATCTACCCTATGCTCACCCGCACCAACTACCAGGAGTGGGCGCTCCTGATGCGGGTGAACATGCAGGCGCAAGGCCTGTGGCACGCCGTCGAGCCGGAGGAGGGAGACGTCATCGAGTACCGCGAGGATCGCCTCGCACTCGCCGCCGTTCTCCGAGCTGTTCCACCCGAGATGCTCGGTTCTCTTGCGCGCAAGCGCACTGCACGCTCTGCCTGGGAGGCCGTCAAGACGGTGCGCGTTGGTGTACAGCGCGTGAGGGAGTCCAACGCCGCCGCCCTCAAGAAGGAGTTTGGCGACATCATGTTCAAGCCGGGGGAGACGGTCGACGACTTCTCGCTGCGCATCGTCGCCCTCGCCAACAACATCCACGTTCTTGATCATCCTGTGACAGACGCGGAGATCGTGAAGAAGATGCTCCAAGTGGCTCCTGACCATCTCTCGCAGATCGCCATCGCCATCGAAACATTCCTCGACGTCGACAACATCTTTGTAGAAGAAGTGGTGGGCCGCCTTCGTCAAGTCGAGGATCGCGTCTTGAACAAGAAGCCGGTGGCCGCGCCGGCAGATTGCGTCGACGCCCAGGGTCGTCTCCTCCTCAGCGAAGAGGAGTGGCTCGCACGGCTGAAGCTGTGGTCCTCTGGAGACGACGACGGGACCAGCTCGAACAACGGAGGACAGAAGTGCAGGAAGAACAGGCGAGGCCGCGGCGGCGGTAACACCGGCGGCACGTACCGCGATCCGAACAAGCCTCCGTCCACGCCATGCTTCAAGTGCAAGAAGACGGGCCACTGGGCCCGGGACTGCCCGTACAAGCCGAAGAAGGGACAGGCCAACCTGACCCAAGGTGAGGAAGATGAGCCCACACTCCTCATGGCCCACGTCGTCTCCTCTTCTGCCCCAGCTATGCTGCCGAGATCAAGCCGCACCCTCGACGCCGATCCTGAACCACCTCGTCGCCGCATCCACCTGGACGACGGCCGCGTCTTCGCCCAGCTTGGCCCCCAGGCTGATCGAGATCCCCACCGCTGGGTTCTTGACACGGGCGCCACCAACCACATGACGGGCGGCAAGAGCGTCTTCTCCGAGCTCGACACCGGCATCACCGGCACCGTTCGCTTCGGGGACGGCTCAGTGGTGGAGATCGAGGGGCGCGGTACCATCATCTTCGCATGCAAGAACGGGGATCATCGAGCGTTGACCGGGGTGTACTTCATACCCCGATTGACGGCGAGCATTGTCAGCATCGGCCAACTGGATGAGGCAGGCTACAAGATCGAGATTGAGCATGGCGTTCTGAAGATCTTCGAACCAAACCGCAGGCTCCTGGCTCGCGTCATCCGATCCGCGTCACGCCTGTACCTGCTGGAGCTCACGATCGGGCGCCCTGTGTGCCTGTCCGCCAGAAGCGAGGAGACGGCATGGCGCTGGCACGCTCGGTACGGCCACCTCAGCTTCTAGTCGCTCCGGCGCCTTGCATCACGCGGAATGGTACGTGGCCTGCCTCCCCTGGATCAAATTGACCCAGTCTGCGATGCCTGTCTTGCCGGCAAACAACGATGAGCTCCCTTCCAAGACAAGGCTCTCCGGCGTGCAGTGAACAGGATTGACCTCGTCCATGGTGACATCTGTGGCCCCATCACTCCCACCACGCCGAGCGGTAACCAGTACTTTCTGTTGT
The DNA here is from genome assembly GCA_015476505.1 of Urochloa ruziziensis. Taxonomy (NCBI): domain Eukaryota; kingdom Viridiplantae; phylum Streptophyta; class Magnoliopsida; order Poales; family Poaceae; genus Urochloa; species Urochloa ruziziensis. Next base: position 34,332,542 of record CM027125.1, on the reverse strand, counting down.
TGGTTGATGATATGAGTCGTTACATGTGGCTCGTTCTACTCCCAAGCAAAGACCAAGCTGCGACAGCAATCAAGAACTTCCAAGTAGCCGTCGAAGTGGAGACAGGGAGGAAGTTGAAAACCCTGCGCACCGACCGTGCGGGGGGGGGGGGGGAGTTCACCCCCGTTGAGTTCGGGCGGCACTGTGCTGAGCGCAGCGTGCAGCGGCAGCTCACTGCCCCCTATTCTCCACAACAGAATGGGGTGGTAGAGCGCCGCAACCAAAGCGTGGTCGCCATGGCACGGTGCATGATCAAGGCGAAGAATCTCCCTGGATACTTCTGGGGCGAGGCGGTCACGGCGGCGGTGCACGTGCTGAACAGAGCGCCGACACGCGCTCTGGATGGCATCACCCCCTACGAGGCTTGGCACGGCGAGCCACCGGCGGTTCATTACGTGCGCACCTTTGGCTGCGTCGGGCACGTGAAGTCGACACAGCCGCACCTGAAGAAGCTTGACGACCGCAGCACTCCGATGATCTTCGTTGGCTACGAGGGCAGCTCCAAGGCATGGCGCTTCTACGACCCAAGGACCGGCCGCGTCACCGTCTCCCGCGACGTTGTCTTCAACGAAGCTGATCAGTGGAAGTGGGGTGAACACGAGGATGGCGACGCTGAGCCATTCATCGTCGAGTACGCTGCGGACTACGTCACGCCGGGCGTTCCAGAGATGCCACAGGAGAGCACAACTCCACTCGAGTCCACGCCACCTACACCAGCAACGCCGGAGTTCATCTCGCCTCCACCCACCTACCTCGACGACCTGGACGCTGAACATGACGACGACGCACCACTTCGGTTCCACGCCATCGAGAACGTGCTCGGCGCTGCGACGCCACCCGGGTACATGGCCAGGAACGTCGACGAGGAGCTGCACTTCACCTCTGCGGAGGAACCAGGCACTTTTCGCGAGGATGAACAAGAGGCGTGCTGGAGGGGAGCCATGATCGAGGAGATGAGATCCATCGACGACAACGACACTTGGGACCTGGTTGATCTTCCACACGGACATCGGGCGATCGGTCTCAAGTGGGTTTTCAAGGTGAAGCGGGATGAACATGGAGAAGTCGTGCGCCATAAAGCTCGACTGGTGGCGAAGGGGTACGTGCAACGAGCCGGCATCGACTACGATGAGGTGTTCGCACCGGTGGCTCGCATGGAGTCTGTCCAGCTTCTCCTAGCACTGGCGGCGCACAAGAACTGGGAAGTCCATCACATGGACGTCAAGAGCGCCTTTCTCAATGGTGACTTGAGAGAGGAGGTGTACGTCGCCCAACCCGCCGGCTTCATCGTGGCCGGTGCTGAACACAAGGTACTTCGTCTCCGCAAAGCGTTGTATGGGTTGAAGCAGGCACCCAGGGCCTGGAATGCCAAGCTCGACGCCGCTATGGTGTCCCTTGGTTTCCAGCGGAGCAGCTCCGAGCACGGCGTCTACACTCGCACCAGAGCCGCGTCACGCCTAATCGTGGGTGTCTACGTGGACGATCACGTCATCACCGGCTATGGCAACGACGACATCATGGCGTTCAAGGCGGAGATGAAGGATGTCTTCAAGATGAGCGACCTTGGCCCTCTGTCCTACTACCTCGGAATCGAGGTGAGCCAAGGGCCAGGAGGCATCAAGCTCTCGCAGCGGGCGTACGCGGACAAGCTCCTGGAGCGCATCGGGCTGCAGGCTTGCAACGCTGCATCATCGCCCATGGAACCATGACTCAAGATGGGAAAGGAGAGCAGCACACCGCCTGTGAACGCCACCGAGTACCGGCGGATCATCGGTGGACTTCGATATCTGGTGCACACCAGGCCTGCCATCGCGTACTCGGTGGGCTTCCTCAGCAGGTTCATGGAGGCGCCGCATGAGGAACACCTAGCCGCGGTGAAGCGAGTACTACGGTATGTAGCTGGCACGCGTGGCTATGGACTGCACTACGAGAAGGGAGAAGATGAAGCACTGAGCTTGATCGGCTACAGTGATGCTGACTTGGCCGGCGACATTGATCAGCGCAAGAGCACGAGCGGGATCGTGTTCTTCCTCGACAGGAACCCCATCACCTAGCAATCCTCGAAGCAAAAGGTCGTGGCGCTCTCTTCTTGCGAAGTTGAGTACATCGCAGCGGCGAGCGCATCCTGCCAGGGAGTCTGGCTAGCCCGGTTGCTCAGCGACTTCGTCGGCTTTGAAGCTGGAGCACCGGATCTCAAGGTGGACAACATGTCTGCCATTGCACTCAGTAAGAATCCAGTTTTCCATGATCGCTCCAAGCACATAGACACGCGCTATCATTTCATCAGGGAGTGCATCGACGGAAACCGCATCGTCATCGGGCATGTATCCACAGAGAAGCAGCTCGCTGACATCCTCACCAAGGCGCTCGGGCGCGTTCGTTTTCTGCAACTTCGCGCGGAGATCGGCGTCAAGGTGATCCTCAGCGACTCGTTCACGGCTTAGGGGGGAGAATGTCGAGTATAACCCAGTGATCGAGTCATGTATCTTGTACAAAGTTTTGTTTAAGAGTCTGTTAGTGTGTCGACACACGTTCGTCGCGTTCATCGAACGTGTGCATGTCGAGCTCCTGCGTGAGCGCGTCCAGGGTTTTAGGATCGTGCGCAGCCGTGCGTGAGTCGTGGGATGGCACGACTGGTAGTGGCGAACGGGCCGCGCGTTTGTAGCATTAGGCTACCCATTGTTTCCTTTATATTATGTTGAATCAATCAGAAAACGCTGCTAAGATTTCGCGGCACCAAACTACCGACTCCAAGTGTGTGTTTGTGTGCGTTCCCTGGTGATCGCCGGAGTTCGAGTTCTCCGGCCATCTCCGACAGTAGTAGCTGCAAAGGACCCTAGCGGTATGGAAGGGTAGAGGAGAGTACCCAGCGTGCGGCACGTAGCCACGTACCCTCCGTGAAAGAACGACTGTTCACGGAGTAGCTCTGGCTTCGGTGGCCGTTGCAAAGGCAGACGCGGCAGCGGACCGGCTCTCGGCACGCTGCAACCAAGTGGTCTGTAGAGAGACACCGAAAGCATTGAGTTTTAGGTGTAGGCTGAGAGGAGGCACGTCGTGTTCTTCGCATTGTTTGCTTCCTTGTAGGCGCAGAGGCGGAGGAAAGAAGCGCGCCGAGGTAAGGCCGCGCCGCTAGAGGAGGGGATGCCTGAAAATATGGCGCAATGCCCTGCGCCTCCCTGGGGAAATCAGAGTTCAGGCTGATGTGCGTTGTGTCAGGGACAGCCGGGATGAAATGACCTCCGTTCGGCGCGCGAGTTTCCTGTGGCTCACCGAGTGTTGAATGCACGCCTGCAGCAATAGCTGCAGCGTTATCCAATTTTGCAGGCGTCGCAAAGTTTTCGTCGGGGCCACTGTGATGAAGGATGCCGTGCTGAGCAGGTGGGGATGGAGAGGTAGGTGTGTAGCAGCAAGGCAGCTCTGGCGACGCGTTAATAGCAGTAGGGGCTCGAGTAGCTGGGCTATGCCCACTAAGGTGTGTTGTGGATGTATAATTTTTGCAATTTGGTCCTTTTTCTGAAAGAATTTTACATTCGGACCCCTGGAGGAAAGAATCCCCGAAATGGACCCTTCGCACGGCGCCAAAACACATGGCGCCGTATGTACATAGGACGGCGCCTTTTCCTTTGGCACCGTGACTTGCCACGTCGATGCCACGGTGGCCACGTGATAAATAGCACGGCGCCAAAGGATATGGCGCCATGCTATGTATTCACGGCGCTAAGGGTGGTGGCGCCATGCCTGGGGACTTAACCCCCTGCGCGGCCGCCCGTCGCCCCACCCTCCTCTGTCTGTTCCAACGAACAGAGGGCAGCGGCCTCAGGCAGACGCCGCTTCCCTCCGCCCCTGGTTGAAGATCCCGGGGATTCGCCGGCGGCGGCTCAAGATCCCAGCCCAGCAAGGTGAGCTCCCTCCCCTCTACTGAGTTTTTGTCTTTTCCTTCATTGCTTTATTCGTATTTCGTTGTTGTTTCATATGAAACCCTAGGGCCAAATGTATTTTTTCCCAATGGATTTAGAGTTAGACTAGGGATTTGAAGTTCCATTTGGTAGTGTAGATGGCTATAGAGTACTGATTTGGGGTGGTAAATCTTGTAGAAATTCCATATGAAACCCTAGGGCCAAATTTGTTGTAGTATTGTGTATTTTTAGTTGGATTAGAGATTTTATTTTTAGTTGGATTAGAGATTTTAATTTTCATTTGGTAGTGTATCGACTTGGTATGACCAAATTAAGATTAGAGTTTTGTATCCATCAAATTTTTAGTTTTGGTGTGACCAATTTTAGATTAGAGTTTTGTATCAATACTTACCTATCCTAGCTATATTGATATCATATCGTTTATGCAAATTTTTCATGTTAGGTTCAATGGGGTACACCCGTGAGCCTATTCCCGACGGGCTTACCCCACCGATGTGCTTCTGTGGTGACCCATGCAAGGTTGAGAGGTCAGCCAAGGAGGAGACATGGCGGCAGAGGTACTGGATGTGTGCAAACTGGGCTTTTGATCCTCCAGAGCGGGCGGTGCGGATTGGGAAGCTAGTAAACAAGCTAATACGCAAGTGGATAAAATAAAATTGCAAGCTGGTTTTGGTTTATTTTACAAATTGTGTTCTTATTTTTTTATTTTGCAGGAACCTCCTCCACTTTGTGATTTTGAGGAGTGGATTGACACTGAGATTGATCCACAGGACAAGAGGGTTCATGAAGGTGTGAAAGAGATAGAGGAGGAGATTCGAAGGAGGTGCGAACTAAGGAGGAAAGAGGTGGAGGCCCAAAAGCAGCACAAGGAGGAGGAGCGTCGGAGGAAAGCGGCGAAGCGCAAGGCAGAAAGGGAGAAGAAGCTTGAGCGAGCTCGTCGTGCCAAGGCTGCATTAGAGGAGAATCCAGATGCTTTGAGAAAGGGGAAGTGGCCTAGATGCACTCAGTAGCTTGGTTATGTTGTATGAGCATGTCAGAACTTGATTATGTGTGATGTATCATTTATTTCCCATATTGTGATGGACCTTTAGCTTTCATTCTATGTTTGACCAGAACAAGATGTATTGGAGTTTGTTATCACTGTGTCAGTTTAATTTGCATTTTTATTTGTTGGCACGGCATAAAATTTTTCGGCTTTGATTGAATTAAAATTACATCACAAAAAAGGTCATTGTAGCTGGGCAATGTTGCATACACTACTACTAAGGTACAATTATGCAACTTGCTAGCACCATTCACCTTTTTTCTACACAATCTAATACAATTTGCAATGGCACGCACGACTACTAATACAGTTCATGGACCGTTAACATGCCTTAGGAAAATTAAATAGCCGGGCACTTAATAGCGGATTCTACCATGCCAACATGATTTGGTGTCCTAGTAGTGTTCCCACATATTGAATTGTGTTGCCCCTTCTCCGTAGTATCCCCCAATTGTGGGCGGCGGCGGGGACGGTGGTGGTGTAGGACCTTTGTTCTGGTGACAAGGGCAGCTGCAATACGGATCAGTGCATATAACCTGCTGAGAATCAACTTCATTGTTGTTGGCTTCTTCTTCCTCGTAGTGGTCCACCTTCGTTTGTAGCTCGAATATTTTTTCGTGCAGGTGTTCGATGTACTCTTGTATGGGATCAATAGCGGGAGGATCGACCCACCTAACAAACCCGCAGTTTTCTGGGGCATTGGATGCCTAAAGCAAAAAAACTCTATTAATTAAGTAAATGGAAAAAAAAGAAATAACAAATGAATCGCAACAACATTTACCCATGCTCTCGAGCATTTGAAAAAACGACGACCTCCATCACCCGAGTTGGTATGCATGTGCACTAAACAGTCCTCGCCATGCATACATTTAGGCCACTCTTCTTTGCAGTTATCCAGTATCTCCAAAGAGGTTTGTCCCTACTGAAATCTCTCTTGCTCTCAACTGGAAACTCATACACTGCTTTCCCAAAGTATTCAGGACCAACAGACCCCTCCCACACAACGGGAGGTCCCTTCCTTCCCCTCCTTGCCTCTCCCAGCGCCAGCACCCTTCCCGCTAGAAGAGCCTCCAGACATGGTTGGATGATGAGTGGAGGAAGAAGAAAATAGTTCAGATGGATGAGTGATGAGTGAGGGACGAGATCTTTATAAAGACCCATGAATGAGTGCACTGAGCATGTGTAGTCAATTTTGCCATCAATTTTTCAGATGTAGACTTTTCAGGCTTATTAGACACTTCAGTGTGTAGCATATAGGACGAGCGTATAGGCTTTTCAGACCCGGTGCATGGCCAGGGGAGAATTGAAGTGCATTGGATGCTCTGCTCTAGTGCACTGTTTCTAGGTACATTGTTGCACTGAAACGATTGAAGTTAAAGCCCATCCCTGGAAAGCCTGAATCAATGTTGGTACTGGTTGGCCACGAGCGGCGAATATGATCGTGTTGTTGTGCATTGGATGCTCTGAAAAGCACTGGCTCATTCGTAGGCACACTATTGCACTGAACAGTCTATTGAGATGCCAAGATAGAAGCCTGACCCTGGATTTCATTGAATTGAAATGGCAAGACAGAAGAAGTTCATTAACTAAACTATACTTTAACTAAACTACAATTACACACATACATCCTTTAACTAGAACTTGTTGAGCCGATGACGGTTCCTTATTTCTTGAAGTTCCTCCTCTAAGGCCTCATTGTGGCGCCGCATAGCTTCAGCCCTTTCAGCTGCACGCCTTCCTCTCTCCTCGGCCGCCTGCATTTGGTCCCAACGCTGTTGGTCCCTCCAGCTGATGGAGTCATCGATCCATTCGATAAAGTGACATGCCCTTGTGTTAGGAGGTGTAGTCCTACGGTTTCCCTGCAACATCAATACATTCCGTAAACAATTATAATTTTCAGAGAACGACCAACTATGAGAAGAAACCATGCAAAAATGACCTCGGAGCCGGTAGTTATGGCTTGAATGTTATTGCAACACCAATACCTCCTCCCGTAGGTCCCTTCCTCGAACGATGTACGCATGCAATAGTTGCGACCACAGTAGCATTCGGGTGGATCCTCACCCTTTGGCCAACCATCGATGTTAAGGATAAATCTATCTGGATGATTTCTAGGTGGTCCCTCCTGTTCTAAGTTTCGGTTGATATTTCGGAATGGACCATCTCTCACATACCTATCACTGCTATCAGCCATTGTTTCTTGCTCGTGTTCTATGAAGCTATGAGCTTTGCTTTTTATAGGCAAACGTCAGCCTTGCTCTCTCGAACGAAGCGAAGAAGCACACCTAGAACCAATGAGAAGGTGCCACAATTACACGACGCGGATCCATGGGCCCAAAACGAATATTCACTCGAATATCCATGGGCACACCTAGAACCAGTAGGCTTTTCAGTGTGTAGGTTCTAGGCCGGTGCAGGCCATCGTCAGGGTCGTATGCATGGTGACATGAACAGTGCAGCGCTAAAGTTACAGAGATTCTCCAAGATCTTTTATGTATTTTCTATCTCTTTCTGAGGAAGATTGCTAGCAGTACAGATTTCTTGGTCACAAAGTTAGGAAAAGGTAAATCTGCTTTTCCCTTCCCCTTGCCAAGGGCATCTGTGCCTGGTGTGTGTCGAACTGGTGGACGTCGACGACGATGTGCTGGCTGACTGGAAGCAGGAGCGTCAGGCAGTTGAGACATCCCAAGCTCGTCATATGTTGGCTGATGGCCACCCCCATCCTCCTCGCCCTCGCCCTCGTCCTCTTCCTGCTCCTCCTCCTCGTCCTCCTCCTCATCGTCGCCATTGTTGGAACTGAATGTGCGAGATGAGCTTTGTACCGCTGACTGACTGCTAGACCGGTGTGAGGGGGCTGCAGCCACATCTGCCAAAACCTGAGCTCGGCAACCACATCGTGCAGCACCTCTCTTTAGTTGGCGCTGCAACTTCTGCAAGATGAAAACAAAGAAACTAGTATAAGTTTAAAGGTCAAAATATTGGAGAAGTTTTGTTAGTTGGTTCCGCTTATTTACCTGCAAGAACGTCCTGGCAGCACTATCATCAGTCGCAGGAGGAGAGCGAAGGAAACGCTCGATATCTGTGACCGAGTCCCTCATAGTAGTGCCCTGCATCGGCCAAAAATGAACGAAGTTTCATTACATACCTCGTCATACAAACAAATCAAAGAGCAAGAAATTGAAAGGAAAGTACCACTCTATCAAGGATGGGGGTGAGCTCGACCATAGTGCCCTCTCGAGCTTTCTTGTCGTAGGTAGTGTCGTCGTCTTCAGAGGAAGGTATGTCGGCGTAGTCAGCCCCAGTCCACCTCTGACGCAGCTTGTAGCGAGGCTATGGTACCAAGTGAGGTACTGACGGAAGCTTGCATTTGTATGTAGCTGCGCTGGACCCAAAACATTGGCATCCATCCGGTTCCACCACTCAATCATGTCACGGTGGTGATGTGCGAAGTCGGTCACCTTCCGTTGACGAACCCTATCGAATCTGCAAGAAGCACAAGTTAAAGAAACAAATATTAACAACAGGTAAGAAAATTTGATCAAGTCACTTACTTGTGCAAATCTATGGAGGTGGAAACTGCATCTAGGGGGTACGCCTGCTCCAAGCCAAACTGCCGCGCCACTCGGTCAGGGAGGTGAATCTCCACGGCATAGAAGCAAATCAAAGGGCACCTCATCCTCCAAAGATCGTTATCTCTAGTGCACATATGGTTCAACGGGAGTGCAAGGACGTCCTCCTCATTGTAAGGCTCCCAAATGACCTGTGAATCAAAAGACCACATGTTAGTTTACAATCTGATAACAAATGAAGAGAGTAGTGCTTAATTTGAAATGCGAGTTACCGTAGAGGGGCTCAAGGCGTCCATCTCGTTGTTGTACTCAATGTACGCGCGCTGACTGATCGTGTATGGTGACGACACCACGTCCCACTTGTAGGCGACGGTCGGAGCCAACTCGGGAACACCAGCCGGTGTCCAAACTCGACGAGGAAGTATCGTCGGGCGGCCAATAGGAAGCCGAGACCACATCCACAACTGCAAGAGGTAGACGCAGCCGGAGACGTTCGATCGAGCGGCTCGACGTCGACATGCCTCACAAAGCTGTCGGTACAGGAAAGCCAAGACGGCTGAACCCCAGCTATAAGTCCCCGCGTCTCCCCAAGTCTGCAAGCAGTGAATGTACATCCAAGACGCCGAGTCTCCTGTGCCGTCAGGGAAGAGAACGGACCCAAACATGTGCAGGACCCACGCCCTGTAGTGGTACGTGACTGTCGCCTCGTCAGCGTCCGCCGGGCATGTACCAAGCGTGTCCCTCAACTAGCTCAGCAGGATACCAGAAACACGCCCTCGAGCACCATCTGCCGGCGGTACTGGGGGTGGTGTGCCCAAGAAAGCCTCAACCCGCCCACACCACCCCTCTGAAACTGCAGGTCCAATCACTGGCCGTCCTCTGATCGGCAAACCAAGTAGCATCGCCACATCCTGCAGCGTCACCGTCATCTCGCCACAAGGAAGGTGGAAACTATGGGTTTTGGGCCTCCATCTACAAAAAAAAATTAATGTGAGCCGTTAGTCACAATACAATATCATTAGTTGCCAACTGTAGTTATTCTGAACATGTATATTGCACCTGTCAATAAGCGCAGTGAGAGCAGCTGGGTTGAACATAGGCATGCCTTTAAGAACTAGGTTCGCAACAACGTGCAGGCCGGCTTCCTGCAGCAGTGGCTGGTACCGGTGGTCGTACCTCATGAGCTGGAACCCATCATGGGTTCGAGGCCGAAGGATGGGAAGAACCTGAAAAAAAAATTTAGAATTAGCATTTCAGGCATTACTTGCTTATGAATGAAAAGAAAAACGAATAATAAATAACAGCAAAAGTTGGTGCACATACCTCGTCCTTCTCGACGATCAGCCTGGCGTGGTGGTCCTTCTCGTAGAACTGGTCCAGCAGCAGGTACTGCGCCATTTTGCAAAAATTAAAGAAACACATAACAAGTTAGAACATAAATCAGAATACAGCTCAACATTAATAAGCAAAGAAAATACGGTAATGGAAAACAGTAGCAATAAATTCAAACAAATAGTTAAAATTGGACCTGTCTTTCACAAGTCCTAGCATTGTGGCCAACCCGGTTGCATTTCCCACATTGTGTCTCCACAGGATCAGCCATGAATGGGTTTGCTTTGGACCGTCTGGTGGCTCCCGGTATTCGGTCCATAACCATCTTGTACCTCGACCGCTTCCTAGTTCCCTTTTTGTTCCACTTTGATTTTGGGTTGACTACATATTTTGGGCCTTCATATTCTGGCCACTCACTCTCGTCAAGGAAGGGCTCGAACCTAGGAGCCCATGTGGTCATTTGGGCGTGCAGTGAGAACTCATGGGGGATCTTCGATTCAACAAAAACATGTCTTGCCCGACAAGCCGTCACCATGTGTGAGCAAGGAAAATGGTACTGTTCCGGGCGTCGACAAGAGCATGAGTTGGTGGTTATGACCACCTTGTGCTTTCTTCCTTCTGTTAGTTCACCAGCTTCATTTGTGCTACTTGCTTCTACAACCTCATATGTGCCGGTGGTGTGGTCGAAACACGCATATTTCTGATCATTCGATATGAGATTTGCTTTATTCAATGGAATAGTGGCTTTTTAGGCCAAACTTCACCACTCTCTAGCAGCTCCTTTGCGGCCTCATGTCAGTCAGCAAACCATTGGACACATATGTAGAATGTGAAAGATGCAATCGCGGTGACCGGCAAACCACGGGATCCTTTCAACAAAGCATTGAAAACCTCAGCACCATTGCTAGTATGAAAAGAGTACCTCCATCCCCCAACATCATGTGCCCTAGACCATTTCTGCACCTCAGGCATCAATCCTGCAATCCAATCCCTACCATCAGCGTTTGTCCTCGTCTTCAAATCCTCCAATGCTGCTTCAAAATCCTACACCTCGAGCCGACGACAAACCATTTCAAATATTTTGAAGTTTGCGGGAGTATGATCCTTCTTTACCAAATTATCTGCCAGATGACGAGTGCACCAACAATGCTTCAAAGCAGGATATCCTGGAATGGTTTCATTAACGGCATTCAAAATGCCAGCATGTCGGTCAGATATAACACATACAGGTCGGCCTTGTCCAAGAACATGAAGCCGTACAAGCCTAAGGAACCATGACCAGCTATCTTTACTCTCCTTGTCCACCAACCCAAATGCAAGAGGCAACAAAGAGTTGTTCGCATCAGCTCCTATGGCAACCAATAAAGTGCTCATGTACTTTCCAGTCAAGAAGGTACCATCAATAGTTACTACCGGCCTGCAGTGGGTGAAAGCCTGGATACACTGACCGAAGCACCAGAAAGCTCGATTGAAGATGCGACGCCCGTTCAACTCTACATCAGGCACGTGCTCATACCTCCAGATCATGCCAGGATTGGCTGCCTGCATTGCATTAAGCATAACCGGCAAGCGCTCGTATGCATCCTCCCAATCTCCATATATCATCTTCAATGCCCGCTGTTGTGCCCTCCATGCTTTTCCATATTTGATTGTGTATTTCCATTTAAATTTGACAATCTCAATTACAGCCCGCACACGAATCATCGGCATCTGCTTCACAATAGGCATCAATCTAGTAGCAATGAACTTCGAGGTCAACTGTCGATGCTTCTGATTTGGTTCAGCAGATCCACAAGTGCATGGCCCAACAACAGTTGTTATCTTAAACTTGTCACTTCCCTTAACCTTCCTAGCACAAACTTTCCATGCACATCCGACAACCTCGCACTTTATGATGTAATGCCATAGAGCGTGCTAATTTTTCACACGAATGGCCAGTTATGAACCACGGCATACTCCTTCAGCCACATCTTTAATGCTACAATGTCCTTAAAGACATGACCCTTCACCATCAATTCGGATGATCCTGCACTAGGAATCTCTGCTTCATCCTCACCGCCATCAACAACAGCACGGTGAGATTGACTCAAGTCACAAAAATCAGAAACAAGCGGGTCACGGCCTGGAAAAATTGCCCTAAGCATCTGAATACTGTCGGGTGACAAGGGACAAACAGGGCGATCATCGTCAGAATCAACAACACAAGTGGCCTCATAAGTATCATCATCACCATGGATCGGAACATTAACACTGTTCGAAGCCTCACAGACTATCCTAAGTGGTGCAACTGCAATGACCGGCTCTGCTGCAACCGGATTTGGAACTTCCTCTCCAGTCGCCTCCATAGGCACATCATCATCATGAAAACCACCCCCACCATAATCAAAACCACCACCTACTCCGTCATCATCCTCTGACTCATCCTGCTGGGTCAATGGAACCACAGAAGGGCCACATGGCACAACATGAGGCTCGACGGCATCATTTGCAGGTGAATTGTTCAAGTCAAGTGAAATCCCCGGACGCAATGCCTCTGTATACACCTTCTGCACAAACAAGTCCAATGCTCTAACCTCACTGTCCATGACGACTCCCATATAAGTCTCCCACTCATCTTGGCCACTAATTGAAATTAACCTCTTTATGCGAGGACCCTTTGAGGACCCAACATCAATTAACCCATCTATTCTGACATCCACATGTTCACTAGTCCACCTCAACCTCTCCTTCACCCTATCAACAATGCCACTATATGTTGGTCTAGCACTGAAAAGCAACGGCATCCTCTCCATGTTCTCAAATTCAAAACTACCTAGCTCATTCTCTTTAACAGTCCCACCATAAAACAAGGTCACTAGCTTGTCCATTCATATAAAAAAGGAACCCGTCAATTATTGTGACTATAACACAATCCAACATTTGGGTTACTACTATTTACTGTGACAGTGAGAAAAAACATAAGAGCCAATGAAAACTAAATAAAATAATTTTTCTAACCAAATTAATTTTTATAACATAAATGCTTCTACAAAACCAAATTAATTTTTACTAATACAATAGCCATATACAATAATTTTTCCACACCCATATACACTTAATCAACACTACCATCACATGAGTACCAAACCAAAGCATCTAAATGTGGCACTAATCCATAGCAAATCGATAGTGCACAAGCAAATCCATAGTAAGTACATAGTGCACAAGCATCTACACTACCTATAAATCATCACAATCACTAATCAAGCCCTAAATGGAGCTACAAACTACACATTTGGCACTAGGGTTCAACACCTAATTCTACAAAATTCCCTAAACTAAAACATGAAACCATGAGATCGTAAAGAGGGAGGGGAGAGAACTTACTTTGCTTGGCCGAGATCCGAACGGGGGGCGCCGGCGTCAAGCACCCCCACAGTCGGAGGGCAGAGCGGGCGGCGGAGGGGAGGGCGGCTGGGCGGCCGCGCCTGGCCGAGAACGGACGGGGAGCGGGGGGGGGGGGGGGGGGGGCTGCGCGTGGCCGAGATCCGCCGGCGGCGAGGCCCCGAACGACGGAGGGGAGGGCGGGCGGCGGCGGAACGGAGACAGAGGATGGGCCAACGGGCGGTCGCGCGTGGGAGTTAAGTCCCCACGCACGGCGCCACCATACTTAGCGCCGTTGGTCAATAGCACGGCGCCATGAGGTTTGGCGCCATGCTATTTACCTCGCGGCCACGGTGGCGTCTACGTGGCAAGGCATGGCGCCAAAGGGAAAGGCGCCGTCCTGTGTACCAACGGCGCCATGTGATTTGGCGCCGTGCATAGGGTCTATTTCGGGGATTCTTTCCTGCAGGGGTCCAAATGTAAAATTCTTTCGGAAAAAGGACCAAATTGCAAAAATTATACGTTGTGGATTCGGCCCAAATTCCCGGTAGGGGAGTTTGAAATTTGAAAGTTGCTGACGCGGCGAGTTCTCCTTCCTCGAGCTCAGTCGTTTTGTCGTTTTCCTCGGACGCCATGGCCGTTGGAAGACAAGGGAAGAGGAGCAAGGAAGTGTCGCCCAAGGAGCAAAGACCTTGAATTGCTATGAAGGTGGCCAACTCGAAATTCATTAAGATTTAGTTTGATCTCCAAATGCTATAAATAGCAATAAGGGCTAGACATCCTAGAATCAAAGTGCACAGGTCTCTAAATCAGTATAATGTTGATTTTATCAGATGTTCTCTCTTATTTAGATACGACTCCCACTCATGGGGATCTGGTCGAATTGGGGGAATGTAACACCCTCAAAATTAAGTAGGATTAATTTAGGAATCACTTAGTTAATCATTAGATTTATTAGGATAATTATAGATTTAAAAGGGAACAAATATAGAAAATAAACCATAAATAACTATGGGGAAGTAAAAGGGATGCTCTTAACTCGAGTGCTCGACTAGAACCCAAAACGACTCTCTGAAACCCTAGAAACAAATTAGAAAACATTTGGTTTGGAATTGAATTCAAACTCCCTTTAAACCCTCACTCAAATAAAGGGAAAATCATTTAAACGTTTATCGGGCCGAAACTTACTTCTAGCCCAACCCTCAAAGTCCTGCTCTCCCCCTCTAACTCCCACGGCCCTCACCCTCACCCCTCCCCCGTGCGGCCCGCGGCCCAGTCGCCTCTCTCTTCCCTGGCCCACGCGCACGCACAGGCCAGCCGTGCGGCCCACGCGTGCCCGCTACACGTGGCCCATTCAACCCCAACCCTATCGTCCCTTCCAGGAACGATGCGCCGCCGCCGCCTCCACCCTGCGCCGCTGCCGCCGGCGACGCTCCAGCGCTCAGCCGGCCACCGGACCATGTCGCTGTGGTTCCTCCTCCCCTCCTCTACCCATTTTTACCCTCACCTCTTCCTCCCACCACCCCGCCGCGCCGCCACCTGCGCCGCCATGCCATGCGCCGGCCATGCCGTGCCGTGCACCGCCACCAGCACCTTGCTGCCGCCGGCCTTTCTTCCGTTCACCTTGAAGCACGGCGTCCCCGCCCCAGCGCGCAGGAGGACACAGCCACACGGGCGCACGGCCAGAGCACTGCCGCCCAGCGCTCGCCCGCTTGCCCGACGTCACCTTGCTCGCCCTGCTCGCCTCGACTCGCTCCCCGTTCGCCTGCACGCATTGAAGCCGAACCACCTCACCTAGCCCCGCTGCACGCCCGATGTGCCGGCCGTAGGCCACCTCACCTCCTCCCCGTGCGTCACGCCCCCTGCTGCAACGGCGAGCAGCACCATGAGGGGCTCGCCTAGCGTCGCCTCACCTCGCTGGCCGCCTGGGCCATTGCCCTGCTGCCACGCTACCCCGCCGCTGCTCGCCCACGCGCCTCGCTTGCTTCCTTCAGAAGGAAACGCAGCAGCTAGCACCCAGCGCCTCCCCCTGCTTGCGCCTATAAAAGGAGGGCATCGCCCTCCGTTCCTGCAGCACGAGCACGTAGAGAGCTCAAGCTCTCTACACACGCATGAGAGCCTGCGAGCTCTCTGCACGCACGAGAGCCAGAGCTCTCCCTCGCTCTGTAAGAGTGAGACCTGAAGCTGTCACCGAGAGCGCAGGAGGAGCTCGGCTCTCACATGCGATAATGCACGCACGAGAGCGCAGCTCTCTATACACTGCGGAAGCGCTGCCCACGTACACATAGGAAAGGTGCGCCAACTGCTGCTCTGTTCTGCTTTCGGGTACGCCCGTAACAGTCCAACCAGCGGCGTAGCTTTAGTCATACCACACTGCCCACATACACATAGGAAAGGTGCGCCAACTGCTGCTCTGTTCTGCTTTCGGGTACGCCCGAAACAGTTTAACCAGCGGCATAGCTTCAGCCATTTCGCCCAGCATTGTGGACGATGCCAGTTCGGCTGGCCGTGCAATGTCTGACCCCGCCGCTAAACCCCATCGCTGCTCGCTGCTTCGCAACCCTAGCCGGGATGCTGCTCGATCTAGGTTCCAGCTCAGTCCGCCCTAACCGTGATAATGCCCAACCAAACCCACTAGCCCCACCTAGCAGTTATGCTGCCCAATTCCAAACCCCAGATAGCTCCCGGTATAGCCCTTATGCCGCCCAACCACAAACCCCGGTTACTAAACCCTAGCCCCGTATAGCCGTTGTGCCGTCCAAATAAAACCCTAGGTTTCCAATAAAACCTAGCCCTTTTGCCGCCTGACCCAAAATCCCAAAGATTAGCAAACCCTAGCCATCATGCCACCCATAATATTCTCAGAAAATTATATTAATAATTTTCCAAAATATTATTAGAAATTCAATCCAATATCCTTAATATTTAGAAATCTATTTCTAAATAATTAATATAAATATTCGGGAATTATATAGATATCCAGTAATTCCTAGAATATTTACCCCTAACCTTTCTATCCACACCTAGAAGCCATCCCACCAGCTAAACCCCTCCTAAGCCCCATCGTCCTATCCATTAATTATTATTAAATAATTAATGGACAATTCATCGGACATCCACGAATTCATCCTGATCCCTAGGTAAACCCCAAAATAACTATCTCCCTTTCTCTTTCTAATCTATAGGTATTGATTGATGTATTGATGTTATTTTATGTGTTTTATTGTTCGCTAGCTTGACCGGGGCCCGATGAGACGCCGAAGCTCCAGATGCCAGAAGCCCCAGCCCGGTCAACATATGATATACGCACGCGTAAGGACCGCCTAAGGACCGACAATGAAGGCAAGTCTCACCAATAATATCACCCAAATCACCAAAGTTTACCGTTTCTACAGCTTAAGCTATAAGGAGGCATCACGTGAGTGGATGCCCGGCCCCTGCTGTAGCTATAGGATGCTTTAAGATTGGGAGTGGAAGGATGGCCTCGCTAGGAGGATCCTAAGAGCCACTCTGATCCCAGCTAAGGACCGGTTCATGGGAGAGTCTTTCTAGTGCCTAGTACAACCCCGCATGCCAAAAAGGCACAGCCTACGGGAGTGCCTATTTATGTGAGGCCTTGATTCACACCCCACCAGCTGAACCTAGCAATCCAACCCAAGGAGCCGTATGATTGGTACAGAGTGCTGACCGGCGAACTAGATAGCGCCTGGTGCCTGGTCGTGCACGTACCAAGTCGGGAACGGGTATGCTGGAGACAGCCCCAGGCAGAGGACTGGGACTGGTCGGCACGGGTCGCATGTGACTGGGCTGGTAGAGCCCGATGGCAGGATTGCCATCATTAATGCATGCAAATTCCCCGGGAAGGTCCTTTGCACGGACAGAAATATGGGACCCTGCGCGGACCCCAGTATTACCTGTGGCTGGACCTAGGGAATGCTGACCAGCGATGGTCACCGGTGGGTACGAGTCTCGTAGGGCAGTACCTGCCTTGACGAAGGTAGGGACTGCCCGAATGCGGGGTATATAAGTACGACCTCTGCAGAGTGTAGAATCTATCTTGATAGCCGTGACTCCGGAATGAGTCCACTTAGTCAAAGCCCCCATTGATTAGATTTACTTTTATTGCATGGAGAACCCGGACGGCAGAAGTGCCGATGACTGGGTTCTGGATTTAATATCGGGACTGGCAGGGAGGAAATGCCCCTCCAGGCCCAACCTTTATGTTGTTTCATTTCAATAATTATATTATTGAATTTGTGAGATTTGATGAGTATTCTCTCCGGAATACTCACTCTTGCTTTCATTGTCGTACAGGCTAGGACTCCAGGGCTATGAGGTGCTACAGCTCGTTCCGATGGAGGAATGAGTGCCCGCCCGCTCTCCGCTAGTTAGACGGTATATAGTTATTTTAGTTTATACGTCATTTACTGCTTTTGACACTAATCTGTGCCGAGATCCGCATCAACGTACTGATCCAGAACCTGATACAAGTGATCAAGGGACCTCTTGATAAGGGGTCCCCACAGGGAAGCTGTAGGTATGTCATGCCTAACCCACCCTTATCCACTAATAAAGGCAACTCTAGCTTCTGACACAACTGGACTTATGAAACCGATCATGCTGGATAATCAAATACTTCTTCTCTCATACTTATCTATTTCGCTTAGGCAAAAGATTGAAAAGTCTGTATCTTGCTAGCAGCCGTAGTGTAGAAGAGGTTTTTCTCCAGCTGAACAACTTTGAATCGGTGAGGACTTGAGAAACGGAAGTTGAGAGCATTTTGGATCTCGAACATGGAAGGGACGCGATTGGAGTTCCGAGAGCGGATCCAAAGAGTGGAATCGGAGGTCATGCTAGGAAACCCTGATCCGGGAACTCGGAGCGAGTGGAAATCGGCAAGAACCCTGTTGCAGAAGGACGCACCTGAGAGTGGACGCTTGTTCCGCGGATGCACAGGCCTATGCCCTGCGGCGGAGCCGGTTGTCGGTGGTGATGTCGATGACGCATTTCGCCGGCCGCGTGCTGGGACCGGCCGGGCACGCCACGTCTTCCGTTGCGCTTTGGTGTTGCTGGAGCGCTTCCCGTCGCCGCCTTGCGCCGTACTTGCCTTACTGTTCCGCCAATCGCCATGGCGGCAAGGCAGGGGGACTGTGGCGCTGGCGCCTATGGGCTTGTAGGAGGCTTGGAGATGGTGTGGAGTCGGGAGGAGCGGTGGATGGTGGGAGAATAGCCGAGGGTATCCGTCGCCGGCGGTGGTCGGTGCTCCCGGCATTTCGCCAGGCGAGTCGCCCGATTCCATCAGTGGTGAACAGCACACGCGCCAACGAAGCGTTTGTTACATCAGTTCTCGCGCAGAGATATCACAGATAGAGACCCGACCCTCTACTGTAACCCGCGTTAAGCCCAGACACCACTCTCTAGAAGCACGTCTAGTACAAGTTCAACGCACATCCAACAGAATTACAGATGACATCACTTTGTCTACCGCTTCACGAAGAGCATCGTTCGGTCCCCAGCTCGAATTTCTTGCGCCAATTGCCAAGGGGGTCGAAAGGGCTTTCTCCAAGAAGTTGAACCATTGCAGAATTTCCTCCTCCATGCTTTCTTTGAAGATTGGCTTCCATAATGTGAAACATCTCCACATCCGCCACAGGATCTGCTTCTCCGATGTCCACACCTGATTACGGAAAATCATATCATTTCTCGTCAGCCACAAAGCCCAGCATACTCTTGCAGAGATGCAGTTAAAAGTGCCGAATTTCTTCTGACACAACCACCTCCCATCCATGTTCTCAAACGAGTTAATATGGATATTTGTGCAACGAGAAATGTACTCCCACAACCTTTTTGCCACTACGCACTCAAAGAATAGATGGTTGACTGATTCGTTCTCATTACAAAACTGACAACTAGGCGGTTTCACTATATTTCGTTTTAAAAGATTGTCCGTAGTCATCAACTTGTTGTTGGACAGGAGCCACAGAAACACCTGAACTCTAGGAGGCACTTGCACTTTCCAGACAGCCGGCACATAGATCGGCTTGACCCCTCTGAAATTTATGATCGCATACAATTATACAAAGATTGAGTCGTGTGTGCCTGCGCTAGTGTATTGCCAAACCAGAGCATCCTCCTCCACACTAAATCTCACCTCTGACACAATTGCTACTAGCTCATGCCATCTACTAACTAACTGCTCAGAGAAAGTTCTTCTAAAACTTACCCTCACCTCTCTCCCATCCCACACCTCAGCCAAAGTTTTCCCTCCCTGATTGCAGATGCAATACAGGTCCTAGAACTGAACCGCTAGAGGGGCCGTTCCAAACCAAGTATCTTCCCAGGATCTAATTTTCCTACCATCTCCCACCTTTCATCTGTACCCAAACTTCAAAGCTTGCGCAGCCCAGATCACACCTTTCCAAAAAGTTGATGTTTGAGAGTGGGGTAAGCAAAAAACATTGGTTGCTCTCCTAACATACTTTCTATAAATGACTTCTCGCCAGACTTTCCCTTCATCTTTTATGTATCTCTGCAATAATCTTTCTCTTCATGGACCCATCTTGGATTTTTCCCTCTAGGAGAAGATAGCTCGTGGGAGAAGAAAAGGAAGGGGAAAGTCAACAGGGTGAAGTAAAAATGAGGAGGGGAAACGTGTGGCGTTGGATCGGGTTTATTAATTGGAGGTCGCCCTTCCTCGCACGCCCGCACTTCACGGCCGACGTGGCGATCAGCGCTGCATCCCGCGCCTGCCGCTGGCAATTTTTCAAAAAACCCCCTAGATTCTATGAAAATTACAAAATGCCCCCACCCAACCCTAACCCTCAGTGCTATATTCTTATGACAGAGTCCTGAAATAAAGTGCAGAGGTTGTTTGAGCTCGTGAGAGAGATTGACTCAGTGCAGTCTCAATACGATAGGGATCATCAGGAAACAGACAAGCAGGCAGGACAATCCCAACATCAAGGTTTCTAAGAAGACTATGGATGTGAGGCATTGCTGCATAAGAATCAAAACAAGTTTGAAGCGGGAGTTTAGAGGAAGCTTAAAGCTTAGTCTTTCTAGTTTTCTTTCTTGGCCTCTTTCTTTCTTGTTTTTTGTCTTTAGTTTGAGAATTGGAGTTTGAGAACTCTTGTATCTTCTAGCTATGTGCTAGGTTTTATTTTGTTATGGTCGTAGACATTCACTTGTGAATGTTCAAAGACCGGAATTATTTCCTCAATCTAAAAAAAAGCGTAAACAGCCAGTAATCAATCCATCTCATCAGGACTCTGGAGACACGAAAACAGAAAGTTACGCAAGTGGCACCATCAATTGCATTACCTGTAAAAGCCCATGGAGAGGAAGGAGCAATGGAAAAGATCTGTACAAGGTGCTTTGGGATGCTTACATGTCTTTGCCAATATATCATCGCCTTCAAGATCACGTATTGGATATAATGGGTCCTTAACAATAGCTCAATATCAAAGGCAGATTGACATGCAAGCTATTAACAGATATCTCAAGTGATATTTGCATCACAAGCATCAACGTTTTGAGAAATATCAAATTAGAACTGATGCAGCAAACCATGCAAAAGTGACTAACGTACACCGGCATGTCTACACTTAACAAAAGTTATGCACAATTTTGACCCACCTGTGACATTTCGTGCAGAAATATATAGAGAGAATTCCCTATATGACACCACTAAACTCATCTATTCCTTTCTTGACCCTAAGATTTTCAAAGTTCCCTATATGACACTAACGTACACCGGCATGTCTACACTTAACAAAAGTTATGCACAATTTTGACCCACCTGTGACATTTTGTGCAGAAATATATAGAGAGAATTCCCTATATGACACCACTCTCATCTATTCCTTTCTTGACCCTAAGATTTTCAAAGTTCCCTATATGACATCAATTTTAAGTTTCATACCCTATTTGACACTACCGTTGGTTCCGTTAGCCCTTGCCATCAAAAGATGAGAATTCCCTATATGACACCACTAAACTCATCTATTCCTTTCTTGACCCTAAGAATTCCCTATATATGGACACAAACATACTAGTTGAGTAAACACACTCCAAAGCTAAGATCGCAATGAACAAGTAATGCATGGGAGGCCATTTGTGACCAGAATACGAAAGGGGTGCATAGAGAGAAAAGGGTAGGATTATGGGACACACACGCACACACACACATTGGGGGCATAAGCGCAATAAAGCACGGGGAGGTACCAAGCAAAAAAAATTGTTAGAATGGCAGGATTTCTTTGAGGATGTTGGACCATTGGTTAGCTTACAGCTAGGTGGTTCTGCGATGAGGCTTCTGAAAATATTCAACTCGTATGTAAACCTGCTCGTAAGTGCTCTACCAGGATCGGTGGATGATGAAGTTAACTTGGAAAGTTTAGGGGATAAGATTGTTAGCTAATGCATCTTTACTAGCTGAAGAATTGCTATCCAGAGCAGCTATGAAGCTGTACACTATGAGCCCTGTTAGAGGTCCTGACAGACAAAGTCGTGCGGCAGAGCAACGGGAATGGAAAAGGAAGCTGCAACGCACGGTAGACAAACTTAGAGATAGTTTCTGCAGACAGCATGCACTAGATCTTATCACTGACGATGGCGACACCCATCTGAGTGCAGAAATGTACATAAATATGGATAATACTGTTGAAGATCCAGAATGGGTTCCGTCTCCAATTTTCCAGGTATTCCCATTTTTTTGGCATATGGTGGCGTGGAAATTGATTTGTCACATGTTGCATCATGCAAAATTTCCCATGAAATCGTCTTCTGCATCATCTCATCCGCAGTTCATTGCAGGGATTATATGGAAAATTAAACAAGATGGCTAGCGTTGCAGCAGACATGTTTGTTGGTAGGGAAAGGTTTGCTACATTGCTTACGATGCGACTTACGGAGACAGTCATGCTTTGGCTCTCAGATGACCAGAGGTTTTGGGAACAGATTGAAGAGGGACCAAGGGCTTTGGGTCCACTTGGACAACTACAACAGGTTAGCTCCTTTAACTTGTATTTTCCCCCCTCCAGCCAGTTAATGAGGTTGCGATGCATCCCAGGCCTTTGTGTGATAGTAACATCCCCGTCTGCATCTTAGAGCAAGTATTATAAGAGGCTGTAAACAGGCTAAATCCTACGTGGAGGAAAGAGAATAGAAGAGAGAGAATAAAGCAGGCGTTTAACTTACCGCCCGCTCAAGCTGGCGCAACCATCTCTGCGCGTGGGCCTGCAGGAGGCAAACCGCCCGCTCGCAGCCTGCGCGGGCGCAGAAGCCGGCGTCTGGCCACGCACGCAGCCGGCCTGCGGGCTGAATTATTAGCGCTGCCCTTATATACCACCGACGCAACACCGAAGGTAATTCATATGTTTTGCCTTCCATTTCAGTTCTACCTGGACATGCAATTTGTCATCCTTTTTGGGCAATGGCAGCATTTTCTTCTACTGGGATGGCCTGATAACAGCAGGATCTGAAAGCGCCGCGCACAAAGTACATTGACGACCACGCCAATGCAACACACCAACCACAACTTGAAAAATACAGATCATGACGACTGTGCATGGAAATATCACACACGACTTGTGTGCGGACGTCTCCATCTGAAGTCACGAGGACCTCATTCAACTTTTGAACCCTTCAAATCTTTTGACATTTGTCCTCTCCGCGCACCACACTTCCATAACAGCATAGCTCCAAAACGCCAATCTCTGCACGACCCACACACATTATCATCACCAAGAACGAGCAGAGCGCTTCAGAGCCATGTCGAAGCCATCGTCTGCATCGTTGCTCCTGTTAGATTAAACTAACAATACTTAGCATATTAAACACGAACAGGATCTACTAGTCTAACAAGACCATATCTAGCACCTTAGCTAATGCGGAAAAAGAGATGAGTTCGGCTTTATACCGGCGCTGGAGTTGTCTATGTCGTCGGTGCGGCCTGACGAAGTAGTAGCAGCGAGAGCTTCGTCGGGCTTGTAGCGTAGTCGTTCCTTGAGCGTCTTCTGAGGGTATCGATGGCCTTCAGGACGCCAGCGACACTGCCCAGGACGCGCGGCTCGAGCTTCCAGACCTTCCAGCGCGCTTAGGGATCGGTGGGTGGATTAGGGTTAACGAGGAATCTCGTTTTGCGTGTAGAGGACCCGTGGGGGGACCATTTCCTTATATAGTCCGCGCTGTAGGTCCGGGACCGAGTCCGTACTTATCTAGACTTTACCTCCCGATTAAGACAAAACGGACTGAGATTAGTTGGACTTAATCTCGGATTAGGAGGGGCGAGATACGCTCCCCCTTATCCTCCGTACGTTGGTTGACCGCGGTCAAAAACGATATCCAACATTCTCCCCCTTGACCAAAGGTCAACAAACTTAAACTAAAAACTTAGACTAATACTTATTCAGTCACTAACTTAAACTAAAATCCCTCCTCAGTAAATCAGCAAGTACCAGACCAATGCGTCGTCAGCAGCACCTCGGCACACTGGGACAACATTACCCATAGTCTATACTGAAAAACTTTGTTAGGACTACTTATTCTTATTTGGGGAAAAACTAATGACCCTGAACCAGGACCTTATCAAGGCTATCAACCAATCCCATACCTAGGACATGTTTCTGAAAGAGGAATGGTGGTATGCCTTTTGTGAGCGGATCCGCAATATTAGCTTTTGTACTTATGTGCTCAATCTTATAAGTGCGGTCCCGGTTTCTTTCTTTCACGACACGATACTTAATATCAATGTGCCTAGAGGCA
This sequence comes from Urochloa ruziziensis, assembly GCA_015476505.1. Taxonomy (NCBI): domain Eukaryota; kingdom Viridiplantae; phylum Streptophyta; class Magnoliopsida; order Poales; family Poaceae; genus Urochloa; species Urochloa ruziziensis. The sequence goes on along the minus strand of CM027125.1, from coordinate 34,308,513 downwards.
CCACTTAATTTATCGTTAGCCGCGAAGAAAACTGCAGCTTGATTGTCGCAGTGCATTATGATAGGTCTCGAGATACTATCCACAATTCTTAATGCCGGTATGAAACTTTTGAGCCACACGGCCTATCCCGTTGAATCAAAACATGACACAAATTCAGCTTGCATCGTCGATGCAGTAGTTACACCTTGCTTACCACTTCTCCATGAAATTGCTCCCCCTGCTAGCATGAAGACATAGCCAGAAGTAGACTTTCTATCATCTTCATCACCAGCAAAGTCGGCATCAGTGTAACACTCAACCTCAAGATTATCTGATCTCCTATATGTGAGCATATAGTCTTTAGTGCCTTGGCAATATCTTAACACCTTCTTGACACTAACCCAGTGAGCCCATCCGGGTTTAGACTGATATCTACTGAAAACTCCGGCAGCGAATGCCAAGTCAAGACGCGTACAGACTTGTGCATACATTATGCTCCCAACAGCAGAAGCATAAGGAACGTTCTCCATTCTTTCTCTTTCTAAGTCATTCTTAGGGGACTGATCTTCATTAAACTTATTGCCCTTATGAATAGGAACAGGTGAAGTGTTGTTCTTTTCCATATTATATCTTCTAAGCATTTTCTCAATATACGCTTTCTGAGATAATCCTAGTATTCTTTGAGCTCTGTCTCGGTGTATCTCAATGCCAAGCACATACGAGGCATCACCAAGATCCTTCATATCGAAGTTGGATGAAAGAAATTTCTTAGTTTCATACAACATATTCTTATCGTTGCAAGCTAATAGTATGTCATCCACATACAACACTAGGATTATTATCTTTCCACCCTTTGCTTTGACGTAGATGCAGCTATCTGCATTAGTCTCCTTAAATTCAAATTTCTTAATGACTTCATCGAATTTAAGGTTCCACTGTCTGGATGCTTGCTCAAGTCCATAAATGGATTTCTTTAATCTCCCATATGTTCCTTACTCTTAATAGTAAAACCTTCCGGTTGAGCCATATAAATTGTCTCATCTAAATTTCCATTAAGGAACGCAGTCTTAACATCCATCTGATGTAGCTCCATATCAAAATGTGCTACTAATGCCATGACGATTCTAAAAGAATCTTTGGTAGACACAGGGGAAAAAGTTTCATTATAATCAACTCCTTCTTTCTGTGTAAACCCTTTTGCCATGAGTCTGGCCGTAAATCGTTCGACATTCCCTCTGAAATCACGTTTAGTCTTGTGGACCCATTTACAGCTACTGGTTTGACTCCATCAGGAATTTCTACTAATTCCCAAACTTTATTCGAACCCATGGAGTTAAGTTCTTCTTGCATGGCCTCAATCCATTTAGTGGAATTCTCACTCTCAATGGCCTGTCTGAATGTGGCAGGATCATTAATTTTCCAGACATCGTATAAATCTTCACTTAAATGTGTCACATAAACTCTAGGGTCAATGGCAGGTTTTCTTATCCGTTGCGACCTTCTTACTGGTTCGTTCACAACAGGCTGAGGAATTTGCTGAGGTATTTCTTGTGGAATTTCTTCCACTTGAACATTAGCTGGCACCTGAGGCTCTGGAGCAGGCTCCACGTGTTCCTGCTGAATAACAGCAGTTGGCGCAGTGCTGCTCATCTGAGTAGGGAGAATTACCGGTGGTACAAACTGATATACCTCTATTGGCTCTTGAATCTCTGGTTCTAGAAGCTCAACCTGCAATTCTTCGAGACTAATTTCCCTCCTTGGAAAAATTCCATTAACGTCTGAGTCCTCTAGGAACACAGCATGTCTGGTTTCTACAAACTTATTGAAGCGACCAGGACAATAAAATTTGTACCCCTTAGACTTATCTGGGTAACCAATAAAATGACAGCTTATTGTTTTAGAATCTAATTTCTTGTGCTGTGGATCAAACAGCTTTGCCTCAGCAGGGTAGCCCCATACCTTTAAATAATTTAAAGACGGTTTCCTTCCATTCCACAACTCAAAAGGTGTCTTGGGAACTGACTTAGTTGGAACCCGATTAAGTATATGAGCGGATGTCTTTAATGCTTCCATCCACAGCTCCACAGGCAAGCTAGAATGACTGAGCATGCTCCGTACCATATCCATGAGCGTACGGTTGCGACGCTCAGCAACTCTATTTTGCTGTGGTTCGCCTGGCATGGCGTACTGAGCTCTTATGCCATTCTCTTCTAAGTACTTAGCAAATGGTCCCTTAATTTGACCATATTGAGCATGTCTCCTATAGTGCTCACCTCCCCTGTCCGATCTTACTATCTTAATGGTAGTATTATGTTGTTTCTCAACTTCTTTCTGATATATCTTAAATATTTATAACGCATCTGAACGCTTGCGAATAGGATAGATGTGTCCATAGCGGGAATAATCATCAGTAAATGTTATAAAAGAATCATAACCATCCACTGATTCTACAGAGAGAGGGCCACAGATGTCTGTGTGAATTATTTCTAACACGCCCGTACTCCTAGTAGCGCCTTTCTTAATTGTCTTAGCATATTTCCCCTTAACGCAGTCGATGCACTGCTCTAAATCTGATAAATCTAAATTCTCTAGTATTTCATCTTTAATGAGACGATCCATTCCCCCCCTCAAAATGTGGCCAAGGCGATACTGCCACAGCTTCGATGAGGTCTCATTAAAACGCTTACGCTTATTAGAAACATTAGCAACATTCATCACAGAATCATTACTCAGAGAGAGCATATAGAGTTTGCCTTGCCTTTCAGCAAGACCCACATTTATTGAATTAAACTGAATCACACACTTGTCTTTATCAAATACACAAACGTGTACTAAATCTGCTAAAGCTGATACTGAAATAAGGTTTCTTTTCAAGCTAGGAACATAAAGAACTTCATCTAAACTAAGCTGGAAGCCGCCTGGCAACTCTAAGACGAAGCTTCCAACGCCTTCAACCTCAACACCGTTCCCATCAGCCACTCTTAGGTTTCGCTCCCCCTTCTTATAGTTTGGATCGTATGGAATGCCTGCAATGAATTTGAAATGTGCACAGTGGCACCTGAGTCAATCCACCAAGTACTAGGGAAAAAGCAGCTAAGAATAATTCATCAATAAAAGAGACAACATCATACTGAAAATTACCTTGCTTCTTTAGCCATTCCTTAGAGCCTGCACAATTCTTCTAAAGATGCTTGGGTGAATCGCAGAAGGAGCAAGTCATCTTGCCACCCTTAGATTGGTGAGCACGCTTAAACTTGTTGTCATTCTTGGGACCAAAACTCTTGTTCCCATTCTTCTTAGAGTGCTTCTTGTTGCCTTGCTTGCTGCTGCCTGACTCATGCTGGTTCTTAGGATGCTGTTGAGACTGAGATTGCCAACCATGTTGACCACATCCTTCATCTTTTCTGTCTTAAGTCTCTCCTCCTCCTCAACACAGTAGCTTATTAAATCACTGATAGACCAAACAGTCTTGTTGGTGTTGTAGTTTATCTTAAAGGCAGCATACTGTTGAGGAAGTGAAGTCATGATGAAATGCACAAGGAAACCATCAGAGATCTCCATCTGCATCTCCTCAAGCTTATTTGCCATGTCACACATGTTGAGGATGTGCTCCCTGATTCCATTCTGACCATTGTACTGAGAGGAGACTAATTTCAGCATCAGAGTGCTTGCATAAGTCTTAGATGAGCTCTTGAAGTTCTCTTCAATCTTAGCCAGGAGCTCCTTAGCAGTGAGATCAACACCGGCAGCAGTCTTAGTGGGAATAGCCCCTTAATGCCGGCGCTGATTGTCTGAGTCATTACCATGATGGCGAGGCGGTTAGACCTCTCCCACTTATCAATAGCAGCAGTAGATCCTCCAGCAGTAGGAGCAGCAGGCTTATCTTCCCTGAGCGAAAGATCAAGGTCATTCCACATCAGGCACATCTGAATCTGGCTTTTCCACTCGGGAAAGTTCGCTCCATTGAGCGGCTTGATGTTGTTGAGGTATGATGCAACGGAGTTGACATTTGTCACTGAAATAAAAGACAAATAAAACTTAGCTTAGTAATGATATACAAAGAAATGCGAATAAAAGCATGAAATAACCCTACGGTGGTCTGATTAAAACATGCATTAAATTTCAATTTGCAATCACCGGTGGGAAAAACAAACGAAATTCGTCTTAATACTCATGAATAAACAACGGTGGTTGAAATAAACACAAGTTTGCTCTAAATAAATTTTCCGGTGGTTCCATTTATCTAGAGGCATCTCAAAGTATAAGGTGGATTTAAACTTAAATTTTAGTGATTAACTTAACATAAATAACTTAGCAGAAAAATTATATGAACACCAACATCTTAAATTAAAGACTTATGCAGTAATTAACTTAGCTTAAAACAGGGATTAATATGTACTTAAAACTGAAAACATACTGAAATCTTAAATAAAAGGAGAAAATTAATTCAACCCGTGACTGAAAATGGCCCAAAATAGCCCAGTAAAGCACGCAGCCCATCTCAGACGCACGCGCGGCCTAGAAAAACCGGCCCAGCGGCCTAGCTAACGCGCGCCGCGTGCGCGGCTCAGTGGCTCGGCGCTGCGGCTCGGCGCGCGACGGCTAGGCGCAGCCCAGCCCGAAGGCAGAAGCGGCCCGCGTGCTCAACTGATGGGCCGAAGCCCAGTAAACCGACGGTCGGGCCGCCGAAGTAGCCCAGCTGGCGCAGCCCCTCGCCCCCGCGCTGATCCGGTCCGTCCATTGGATCGGACGGCTGAGCGGACGGATCGGAGGTATAAATACCCCGAATCCGCCGGGGAAGGAGAACCCTAGCTCATTCTCCTCCTCCTCCGCCCGAGCGTAGCTCGCTCGGCGCCTCCGGCTGTGAGTGGTGTAACGCCGCCCGCCGCCGGCCCTTATCTTCTTCTTCTCCATGTCCGGTGAGAGAGGGCGAAGACCCGAGGGACCTCAAGCCGCTCCACGCCGGAACGTCACCGAGCTGGAGCTCCACAGACCTCCTCTGCGTGCCGTGTGCGTGAACGCGTGCGGTCCGTCGAGGGGGATCCGTCGGTGCTCCAACGGCCGGTGGCGGCGGCGCAAGACTGAAGCGCCGCCATGAAGAAGAAGGTCACGGCCAAGGGCCCGCTACGCCGTGACTAGTCCATGTCACGTGCGCGAGCGGGCGCCGAGGCGCGCCGGTCGTGAGGACGGCGGTCGCGTGCGGCCTACTCATGCCACGCGCAGCCGCCAAGGCTAGGGTGAGCCTCTTTGGATCTTAGGGTTAGGGTTTTGAGAAAATCCCCTTTCTTTTTTTTTGACTTATTTCCCCTTCTTCTTAATGCTTTCGGATGCGGTCTGAGTGTAGTACATGATGTACTTTGGGGATTTGGGCTGTGATGTTGTACATAAAGTACCTTACGGGGTGGGCTGTGATGATGCTTAGGATGTGTAGAACATGTGTGACAGATCGACACCGAAACCCTAAACGAGTAGATCTTAAGCTAAAACATGAAAAACTTAAGTAAAACTTGACTAAGCCGAGCGTAAACTTTTGTGATCTGAAGTTCTAGCATGTAAAACTTGACTAATCTAATCTGAGCGATCTCTAATGTGTCGGTCTAAGCACATATACGTGATAAACTTAAGGAAAACTGAACTAAAACATGATAGATCTATCCGAGACATCACTGTTAAACTAAAACATGACTGAAAACTGAACTTAGGCATGAAAAACTTTACTGATCTAAAGAGAACCGAACTAAAACATGCCTAACATCGTGTAGATCTGAACTAAAAACATGAGCAAAAACTTAACAGAGTAGATCTACACATGAAAACCGAACTGTCTAACTTAGGATTCGTGCTAGGGATCTAGTAGAGCTAGATCTAGGCGATTGATACCAATTGTTAGATTAAACTAACAATACATAGCATATTAAACACAGACAGGATCTACTAGTCCAACAAGATCGCATCTAGCACTTTAGCTAATGCGGAAAAAGAGATGAGTTCGGCTTTATACCGGCGCTGGAGTTGTCCATGTCGTCGATGCGGCCTGACGAAGTAGTAGCAGCGAGAGCTTCGTCGGGCTTGTAGCGTAGTCGTTCCTTGAGCGTCTTCTGAGGGTATCGATGGCCTTCAGGACGCCAGCGACACTGCCCAGGACGCGCGGCTCGAGCTTCCAGACCTTCCAGCGTGCTTAGGGATCGGTGGGTAGATTAGGGTTAACAAGGAATCTCGTTTTGCGTGTAGGGGACCCGTGGGGGACCCTGTAACGTCCTGCCTCTCCCGAGGATCGGGCCCGCTTACCTTGGCAGCTCTCTAGAACTTCAAGACTATCCTCATAGACTAACACATGTCTTTTCTGCGCACTTTGTCCTCACTCATACGCACCCGGGAAGGACTTTCCGGTCGGTCACCCATCATGAAATTGCTCCGAGCCAAGCACGCTTAACCCCGAAGTTCTTTCAAGATGAGCTTCCGAAAAAGAAGTTGCAACTTGTTGGTATGAGTATTCTATCAATTCTATTAAGCCCTGGGCTGTCACAATCTCACCCCCTTAGGTGACCGACGCCCTCGTCGGTCAAACCCAGGCCAGGAACTTCCCCTCCGGCCACGTCCATGTGCCCAGTGCCAGCGCATGTGCCATGCTGTGTGACCACTCTGGGCTCACACCAGCCATGTGCACCATGCCTGCGCAACTGCGACCTCATGCGCCCGTGAAACCACGAGAGTCGGCTCTGATACCAAATGTAACGTCCCGCCTCTCCGAGGTCGGGCCCGCTTACCTTGGCAACTCTCTAGAACTTCAAGACTATCCTCACAGACTAACACATGTCTTTTCTGCGCACTTTGTCCTCACTCATGCGCATCCGGGAATGACTTTCCGGTCGGTCACCCATCATGAAATTGCTCCGGGCCAAGCACGCTTAACCCGAAGTTCTTTCAAGATGAGCTTCCGGAAAAGAAGTTGCAACTTGTTGGTATGAGTATTCTATCAATCCTATTAAGCCTTGGGCTGTCACAGACCCTTTTCTTATATAGTCCGCGCTGTAGGCCCGGGGCCAAGTCCGTACTTATCTAGACTTTACCTCCCGATCAAGGCAAAACGGACTGAGATTAGTTGGACTTAATCTCGAATTAGGAGGGGCGAGATACGCTCCCCCTTATCCTCGGTACATTGGTTGACCGGGGTCAAAAACGATATCCAACAGCTCCTCCTCCTCCTGTCGGCGGCAGCGCTTGTCGCCACCTGCCGCGCCGACCCGGAGCCGGTCCAGGACGTGTGCGTGCGGCGCCGATGGGCGAAGGCAGCAAGGCGTCCATGGCGTTCCCAGGGCTCCCGTGCAAGCCTGCCTCGACGGTGGTCTACGACGAGTTCTTCTTCGCCGCGCACGCGCGCGCCGCGAGCACGAACACCCCGACGAGCGCCATGTTGAGTCGATCTCTCCACCGTCACGACCCAAAGGCCGTGACGGGCTTGTTCATTGTGCCCTGATCATGCGCCCTGATCGGGGGCGCCCAACCTAGCATTGGTTGGTGGCCCCCCGTCGCACAATGCTATAAAGATGAGGGTGGGGGCGAGGGCGCTCCTCACGAGGTTGACCGCGCCGCCAGCCACCACCCCACAAACCCTACCGATCGAGAGAGCACTGTAGCAGCGGGAAGCGCCGCCACGACCGTCGCCGACGTCCTCGTGGATCCGGAAGACGCGCTGCCACCGGCCTCGACCTCAGCCGCACCGTCTCCACGCCGTCAGCACCTCCTCAAACCGTGGCCGCCCCTGCGACCGCCACGGCCGTCATAGCAACGGACCCGTCGCCACCACCAATGGTCTGTTTGCACTCTCTCTTGCTTTTCTAGGTGTAGTTGTTCTAGATCTAGAAACTAAACATGCACGTACAAGTGTTTATCTGATTCATGAAGTTCTACCCGTGAGTAATCTACTGCTAGCCATGTTTTAGATCTATCACGTAGGGCAACGTGGAGGCGTTCCCGGGGCTGAACACGCTGGGCTTGTCCCTGAACCGCGTGGACCTGGCCCCGGGCGGCACGAACCTCCGATGCAAACCCACCCGCGCGCCGCCGAGCTCGTGCACGTCGAGGAAGGGGAGATGCTGGTCGGGTTCATCCGCACGGACGGGGAGAGCTTCGTGATCCCGCGCGGGATGATGCACTTCCAGTACAACGTCGGCGCCGGCGCCGCTCGGGCCATGACGGTATTCAACAGCCAGCTGGCAGGCGTCGCGCTCGCCGCGCAGTCGCTGTTCGTCGCCATGCAGGCAAGTTGGGAGCAAGAGGAACAGTTTCCAGTCGATAACCAATGAGTTCACTCTGGCATTAGCTTAAAGGTTAGAGGCCGTATTCAGAAAAAAAATAACCGTTGATATTTTAAAACCAGCATCATACACGAGTGCCCGCTCACCACACGTCGTTTCACTCACACCGACGAGGGAAACCAACGAGTAACTTTTTTTTAACCGCCTGAAATAATAATGATCTACGGCTAAAATATATGTAAGTACTAGAAATGTACCAGCAAGCGGTGCTAATTCCACTAAGCAAGAAGAGCCGCTCGCGTCACCCTCGCGGGGCGGCTCGGGCGAAAACCCTATCCGCCGCCGCCGGTCTATCTCCCCTGCTTTGCAAGCCCTCGCCGCTGCCTGAGCGCGCCGCCAGGAGTCCGTGCAGGTGCGAGGAAGGCGGTGGTGAGGACTCTTCTTCCTTGGGTGGGCTGGAGGTTTGGGTTGCCCGCCATCGCTAGTCGGACTCGGGCCTTTTGGATAGTTCCCTTCTTCCCTCCCCGTCCCATCACCGTCGCTTGTGCACGCCGCCGGAGATCTGCGCAAGCTCCAAGTGGTGGTGGCGGGGCTGTTCGGCTCTGCCCCGGCCCGATCCCTTTTCGCCGGCGACCCAAAGACGGCGACGACGGTTGGCGAGTGGATGCAGTTCCACTCAACTGTACCAGGCGACTAGTGAATGGATCTATCCGGCCACGGGTCATGGCGGCTCCTAGCGGGCATGGCTTAGCTTGACGGTGGCAGCGGGCATTCAATTTTGTGGCAGCGGACTGCTGGAGCCGTCTCAACTTCATCGGGGGTGTACCTTCTCCGGTGCTCCTGGGCGGCGGACGAATGGTTGGTGGGCGGCTGGTTCCGCTTGGCCGTTTTAGGTACCCTGTGTGTGGATCCGTCTGAGTGCGGTCCTTGATGGCGCCTGGTGAGTGGAGCTCGGTGCTTGAGCGGCGGTCGGTCAGCGTTGGTGCACGCATAGCACGTGGGGCAGTCGTGTTTGGATTGGACCGGCTATGGTGGTAGCCAGCGGCTTCCAGTACTGGTTGTCAGGGTGTCGACTCTCAGGGGAAAGCCACACGCCCAGCCTTCTCCGGTGCTCGCAACGACGGTGCCATGAGGCATCGTATTTCTTTTTCTGTAGGCGTTACTCGAAGGACCTCGACTTTCAAGGACTTTGTACAGGTGAAAACGGAGAATCGACTCGCAGATTCAGCGGCGGTGGCGGCGGCGTCTTGGTCAATTAGTTCACTTTCATTCCATTTTGCTTACTCATATGGAATCTGGATTAGTTTAATTTATTGTGTTTATTTGAGCCTATGCAGTCATCCAATGGCCTGCAAATATTAAAACTTTTCAATTGCATTGTAGGAAACTCATAAGCGTGTAAAAATCTTTTATTGGCTTCTCTGCAGCCTAAAGTATATCAAAGTGCGATAATAATGATCAAATAAAAAGAAGACATAGATATGCGTGACGAGTACAATATATATAAAATTGCTCCTAGCATAGAATTCGTGGCATGCCATAAGACTAATTCCAATCTATAGTATCATACGGATACTCTAATATCCAAAGTGGTCACATAGGATAGAAAATATGACACTCTTAGAAAGAAACATCATCAACAATATGTGGTATCCTATTACAAAATCCAAAACAACTAATTGTTATATATAGAGTTGTGTCTATGAAAGTGGACCCATGACATTATTTTGTGCCAATGTATAAGATAGCATGTCAATGCTATAACATACTCAAGATATATCTTCTACCTGTCTCATAATAAATGTTCCGTCACATGATCTATAAATTCTAAGTGGCACCTAATTAATGGGTATGATATAATCTGTTGGGATTAGCCTACGCCACGAAATAAAAGTACCCGGGAGCAAAGTTTTCCTAATCACTACAAGAAAAATGACCTTTGGTCCCTTGTCATTTAGTACCGGTTGTCTAAAATCCGGTACTAAAATGGCCACCGACCCATTTAGTACCGGTTTGAAACATTGGAAGCCTCGGAGACCCATTTAGTCCCGGTTTGTAACACAATCCGGTACTAAATGACGCGTTTTAGTACCGGCTAGTGTTACAATCCGGTACTAAAATGCGTGCCACTTTAGTCCCGGTTTGTAACACAAACCGGTACTAAATGGCGCGTTTTAGTACCGGTTTTGTGTTACAAACCGGGACTAACGTGTCCTCTGCGGGTTACTTTAAAAGGAATGCATCTCCCACTCAATCACAAGTATTGCATAGGTGGGATGGTAAGGAAGCTACGCGCGAGGCCGGAGATCGTGGGTTCGAATCCTCGCGGCTTTTTTTTGGGCATAAAGTCGTTTAGTACCGGCTGGTAACGTGCGCCGTTTAGTACCGGTTGTGGAACCGGTACTAAACTTTCGAGACTAAAGTGTCTCTCGTTTAGTACCGGTTCTACAACCGGTACTAAACTTGGCTTCCCAACCGGTACTGATAGTCGTTTCTGTAGTAGTGAATGTTGCTTTTTCGAGATCACGAGCCAGAAGACAGGAGATTAGCTCCTTGATAACAGTTGGGCAGCTCCGGGATAAGTACTCAAACTCTTTTGATTCAATGGCCTCAAGGAAAGCTAATGAAGAGAAGCCGAGGAACTTGAAGCACGCCTTCTTAAGGCGAGGATTCTGGTGCTGCTCTGCTAGCGCCAAAATAGATGCCACAGAGCTTGTGTCAATGTGTTCGCGCAGTTTTTCTTCACAAATCAGCTTCAGCCTTTGCAGGGCATACCTGTCTGCGGCGGCAAACAAATGTTGGGCCATGATACACTCGTCTTCTTGCTTAATCTCTGGCCACGCATCCGTATACATGAAAGTAAGCAAAGCACCAAACACTCGCGCCTCTATCATCTATCTGTATGACGTCCGTGGTGGTTCCCTCCTTCATGGGGCCAAAGAGCTCCGCCCTGAAGACGGGTGATCGGGCTCCGAGGACTAACCGGTGTGCCGCGAACGTCTCCCCACGAACTCGAAACTCAACATCGGTGCCTTCCTTGCTAGAAAGGAGTTCGCCGATATGCCGGTGGTCGTCGGTGGATGTCAGGCGATGGCACCACGATGGATGGCGCTTGCCTGATGATACGGACATGAACCCTGATGGCAAAGCAATCGTCCTTCATTTGATTGCTCCAAATCCTGTCTTTTGATGAACCTCTCTACTCCAATGACAGTGGCAGACCCAGCCGGGGTAGGGGTAGTCCCAGGACTACCCAATTTCCTGGTGACCAAAGAAAAAGGGCATTGTTCATGCACGATTGGAGTACTGTTTCTAATGTTTATGTTCTGTGATGACTACCCAAATATTCCACCCTAGGTCCGCTAGGGACCGATGACATTAGATACGGCGACGTTTTTTGTTATGGTGGTCATGGTGTAGATGTGCACTGGCTCCCTGTCTTGGTCTAGCAGGCTGAATGTACCCATGGCCATCACCGCCTCATCGACGTCATCATCAAGAACAAGGGAAACGGAGATGTACTCGGTGTTTTCTGGACGGTACGGGAACCCCATGGGTTTGTAAATGACGTGCCAGGTACGGCCTCCCGCACGGAACGGATCTGAGTTGGAGGGCCGATAGCCCTGGGTGTTCAGGGGGCGACTAGGGGCCGCATCCCCGTCGGTCGCCGCACACCCCGCGCTCCTGTACCCACAAACGTGAACATGCTGACATCTGCGTGCCTCGTAAAAAAAAAGTTTTGAAAACAATTTATATCTCATGAACCAGTTATCCAAAATCAAATTTCGATTGCACCATTATATTTCTTTCGACGAGATCTTCAAAACTAGACCACACATGACTATCTTTAGAATTAAAAAAAATATGGAACATTTTTTCTATAAAAGAAGAACAATTCATCTCATTTTAACTAGTAGAACATATAATCTAACCTTGTGGAACAAAAAATCGTATAAGAGAAACATAAATATTAACATGTGGAACAAATCATCTAGTAGTACATAATACTATTCATATAAAAATAAGTAAGTTAAAGTGGAACATCTAAACTTGTGGAAAAAATATCATGTAGAAGAATATAAATCTCAATATGTAGAAGAATTAATCCGATTTTAACAATTAGAACAAATCATCCAACCTTACGGAATAAAAAATCATAAAGGACGAACATAAAATCTTAACATATGGAACAAATCATCTAATGGACAAAACATAATAATATAAAACTAAGTTGAAGTGAAATAAATCATCATACATGTGGAACAAAATATATTTTATTAAAAGAACATAAATCTTAACTGTGATACATAAGACCCTCAATTAAAAAAAAATAAAAATCAGTCATACTATTGGAATTATTAAGTTAATAAAAATAAACAAAAGAGAAAAAAGAAAATAAAAAAACATCAAACCTTTGTGGGCTGGCCCACCAGCGAGGCCTTGGATGCCTATGCCTGCTGCTACGGGGCCCACCAGTTGTTGCGGCTGGCATGCTGAGCGCTGACGCGGCTGGTGGATGTGCGTCGGGAGCTTTCCTGACACATATGCGTCATATAGCAATTGCGGGGTGTTAAAAGCTTCTTGAGTAGCCGTCGATCTTGATCACCTGGTAGGATCTCGCCGCGACAATGGTGCTGGTGCCAGAGCGCGTCGGGTCGTCGCATGTGTCGTACGCCATGGCGCGGTGGGCTAATTTTGGGCAAGGCCAATCGACAGGGATCGGAGGAGCGGAGCCCGTGACAAGGAGGTCGAGCAGGGCAGATATATGGGGATGCGAGAATAGATATCGAAAGGAAGATAAAGCACAATGTCTGCTAAGGTAACCTTCCATTGTAGAAGACGTTTCTTGTTTTATCTGAGAAGAGCAAGCCCCTAGAGTTTCCATACCAAAATCCTTTCCATTGTAGAATCCTTTGGTTCATTATTTTTAAGAAGAAGAATTGACATGTTATTGGTCTGATAGAGTGAAGTAGAGAGGCGAGCACGAGGGAGAGAGAGGTGAGAGGCTAGGGATGGTAGTGCGCCACACGGAGTACTAGGCAGGCGTACGTACGTGTCCACACGCAATCCGTTCGTGAATACAGAATACTTGCACGTCCAAGTTGGGACGATATTTCCGTAATTCGGCAAAAAGTAAGTTGGCGCCCGTGTTTGAAGTTCAGTTCAAATCAGGACACCGTGTTCAATTCCTAAGGCTGCACGATTCCACAATACAAATATTGTACAACCACATGTACTAGCATATGGAAAAGCTATAGCCTGCCTTTTTCTTTTTGATGAAAAACTGCTATAGCCTGCATAGAATTCCAAATGGGCCGGGCACGATTAGCGGCACGAGGCACGGCCCTAAAAAACACGGCACTAGCATGGCCCTAGGCACGATCGATAGTGACTAGGGCTGGCCCGGCCCGATGACCTCTTAGTGCCTGGGCCGCCACCTCGACACGCAGGCCCGGCCCAAGGCACAGCATGATTGGGCTGGCACGATTGCGGGGTCCGTCCTCAAGCACGAAGGTAGCCCGATGTATCAGCAAAATCCTATTAAAGCCCACTCCAACTCTCCTCCCCTCCCCTCTCCTCTCAACCGGCCAACCACCCAACCACCCACCCCTACCTTATCCTCTCACCACCAGTCACCACCCCAAGTCCCCCCAACCCCTCACGGCCTCACCCTCACCCCGCCGCGCCGCCCCCTTTCTCCTGCGCCGACCGCCGGCCTCTTTCCTGCGCCGATCGCCGCCCCTCTCCCTTCCTCACCTGCCGGCCGTCGGGCCCTCTCTCACCTCGCCCCCTAGGCTCTCCAGGACGCAGCCGCGGCCGGGGGCAGGACGGAGCCGCGCCCCGCCGGCGGCCACGACGTGGACCAGCGCCGGGCAACGACCCCCTCCTCCGCCGTGGCGCCGACCCTCCTCCGCCGTCGTCGCCCCTCCTCCGACCGTGTCGGCCCCCGGCCCCCCGCCTCTGCCCGGCCAAGATCTGCTCGCGGGCACCACCTCCGCGGCTCCGCCCTCCTCTGAGCGCGCCACCGCCGCTCCTTCCCTCTCTCCCTCCTTCAGCTCTCTTCTCCGGCCGCCCCTCCGGTCGCCGCCGCCGGCGCCGCTCAACGGCGTGGCAGGGCAGGGGAGATGGGCCGGCGGAGCCCGATGGCCAGACCTTGGGCCCGACGGGCTTAGTGCCGGCACGGCCCGAAAAAGTGGCCTTAGGGCCGGGCCTGGACCGCGAGGTCGGCACGGCGGCCTGGCCCGGCCCGACACTAAAGACCATCGGGCCTGCATAGGGCCGGGCCACATAGGGCTAGGGCCGGGCTCGGGTCGGACGGCCCGTTTGGAATTCTATAATAGCCTGCTTGAGAGGCCTTTCAGCTCCAGGGATGGGATTGACCGGAAGGCGGCCCCGGGTGGGAGGATCAGGGAGCCAGGCCCAGCGGACAACGGCAGTGGGAGCAGACTAAGGGTGGGAATGGGCCGGGTCGACCCGTTGGGTACTTGACCCGGCCCAAAATCAAGACCAATGGGCCGTTCGGGGTGGCCTCGAATTAGAAACGGGGCAAGAGCCCAAGAGTGACCCGATAGCTCCTCCCCAAGTACGCGATGCTGCGATCCCATCCCAAGCGGCGACGGCTTGGAGGCGAGCGAGCTGGCGGCGGCGGCTGCGGTTCGACATGTCGCAGCCCTCCTGCGGCCCTCCCTCCGCCGACTCTCTCCTCCGGTGAGCTTCTCGCATCTCTTCTTCCCCCTCTCAGATCCCGTGTCCTTCCTGTATCTTAGGGTTGTTCTTGGTGATTTTCTGCGCTGGGGATCAAGATGGAAGGGTAGTTGAGGTCCTTGGCCGCGATCTCCCCGGCCCTTGCGCATGAATCGTCCAAGGCGGCCGCCGGCGGATGCGATGTGTGTTTCCATCAGGAAGGGGCCGGGTTAGCTGATTTTGTTCGTTCAATTAATGGTCCTGTGTTGACTATGCTTCTTCTCCTCTGCTGTTCTTTGTTTGTCGATGCTTGTAGCAGCAGAGACCTTTCTTGCTAATTCCCCAATTAATTGGTGAAAGGGAGCTCCTAGTTTTAACATGGACGCTGTCTAGAAATGGAATGATTCCCCAACTTGTGCTCTGTGCGCCGTTGTTTATCCTATCTAGGAACTAGTCAACTAGATTAGCAAACAAGTGTCAATGATCTCTCTTTTTTTTTGAAGTAAAAAGTGTCAATGATCCTAGGTTATTTGCCTGGACAGTAACTTATATATTTGCCATGGTTATCCATTGAGAAGTAGTGCTTTGATAATTGATAAGATTCAAGTTCAAGCAAATTTTCATTAAAGAGTTACATAAGGAATTAGGAACCATGTGTGCTGCATTATTCATTAAAGAGTGCCATGGTTATCTTTTCTGGAACCATGTATGCTACTGTTGTGTAGAACCATGTATGCTACTGTTGTGTATCCTAGCTTCCCATTGTCTACTACAGATCACCATGACATCTAAATTAATCTGCGGTTGGGCTGTGAAAAAATGGTGAACTAGTTGTTACAGATCAAACCTATGTCCTATGTCTAACTACCGCTACCCTTGTTTGTTATGGCTTTGTATTATGAAACATGGCTGTGCATGAGAAGGATTAGGACTAGGAAGCATTAATTTGTTTGTTGGATGTTTGATAGCCATGTATTCTCATTCTATTTTCATGTTCATACTGAATCTTAATTCCTGTAGTAATGTATATGTCTGTTCCTTGGAGCTGTTATTGTGCCACTATGGCCTTGCAGTGAATGTTTCTGTTATTGAGTGTGTACATTTGGACCATCTCCCTTACTACCCAAACACTTGCCACCATGGCCTGCAGTTTGTTTTGTTTCAGCAGAATTCTTTTGTAGAATATTCTCATTTGCTAATAATTGGCATTGGGTTGATCTCTTTAATTGTGATATAGCAGCTTTCATGGCAGTTAATATTAGCCTTCTCTGATCTGATCTACTAATAAATGTGCAGGTGAGGAGGCTGATGAGGCATGCTTATAGAGCAGCATGTAAGGAGCTGTTTGATTCAGTAGCATGCATCCAACGGGTGATTGAAGAACATACAGAAATTTTATACCAGCAAAGTGGTGAACAGACCGAATGAAATGTTACTTAGATGTCACTAACACCCAGATTGGTGGTATAATGATGTTTGTGGATGACCTGTAACTCAATTAGCTGCCGAAATAATGTTTTCTAATGACATGCAACTGAATTGAATGCTATTTGTGTGCGTTTCATTTAACATGAATGGGCCTACCTATGCTACCCATTAGGCCATAGGCCATTGAGGCCACAGCCTTAGGCTGTAAATGGGTTGGCCCTGGCCTCGAGTAATTGGCCTTGAGGCCATGAAGGCCAGGTCCGGGCCGGCCCATTCTCAACCTGAGAGCAGACTCAGAAAGTCACAGTAGCAGAAGTCTTCGATCGCTTCGGCGTGGCTGAAGCCGAACCACACCTCTCCAACTACACTGTACCAAAGTCACAAAGACGGAGAGCAGTGCTCAGGCCCTCGCCTCTACGAAATGCTGAAATGAACACTAGTTGCCTTCACATTAACCACTCGAGTCGAAGTGATGGTGATTTCCAGCCGCTGCTAGCGGGCTGAGCTCGGCAACCCACTACTATTGGGCCGGTGAAGCCCAACGAAGGAACGGGCGGCGGCCTGCAGGCTTGGTTGGGGGGAAATGGGGAAGGTCCACATTCCCCAAACACATCCCCTGCTCACAAATCCCCTGTACAGTACTATCTATGCAGTACTATCTATGCAGCATCGTATCCTTGGGGAGCTTTTGGGCCAACAAATCCCCTGCTCACAACGCCGCTCCCGCAAGCCAAGCATCAGCACAGCCTCCACCTCTGAACCCATCGTCTCAGTTAACCAGAAGTACAGCATAAAGTAGCACGTTTATCATCAATGTTCATTAGAACCACTATAACTCAAATATAGCAACTAAGCAGTCCTACCCAATATAAAGATAAATCCAGGCAGACAAGGAATATTCATAAAAGATTAGGCACTCCTTAATAGGACCCATCAATATTAAATGCAAGCACATGCAATGATGATTAAGTAAAGTTATTGGGACAAAAGTATCAAGGACATACTTGCCTTTATTCCAAAGAATAGTTGCTCAGATTATCTCCGGCTCTTCAAACTCTTGAACCACGTTCCTTCTACTCGTAGCAATCATCCAAGCAAAGCAAACATTCTAGAGCAAGCAAACAAACATAACTAAGAACAATACACCGATCAAAATAAAAGATTTTAAAGAGCGCACTAAACAATGGGGGTCGTTGCTACAACGCAAGACACAAGGAACGCTGAAAACGGAACTGCGATTATAAATAAACTATCGAAAGATTTTAGTTATTAAAACAAGAGCTAGGTGCTTCATTTATTTTAATTACCAAAACATACTTATATTATAATTAACTCAAATTATATTTGCAATTGAAAGGCCGGAGTAAACTTAGCCATATTTTATTTGCAATTGTTCAGGTACAAGTTATACTAATTAAATATTTTAATTTGAAAAGAAGCATATGAGATGATCTAAGCGTATGGCTTTATATTCCGTGTTCATCTAAGCAAATTACATTTAGAAATACAGTTATATAGATATTCATCATATTAACTTTATTTAATAAAACGAAGTATAAGACTAATCATATTTTATTTAGAAAAGGCATACTCCCTCCGTCTCAAAATAAATGCAATTCTAGATTTGAACACGCAAACCAATGTTAGGTGTAAAATTACCAAATTACCCTTTGTCCTTTGTGATAAATACTCCCTCCATCCCAAAAAACAAGTCATTCTAGATGTTTTAGGACAGATTAACAAAAATGTAAAATGACCTTGTTTGCCCCTATCTTTTAGCCAGATATGGTGTTAACTGACTGTTGCATGCCTGCATGCAAACCTACCAAATCGGGTAAAACGACTTGTTTTTTGGGACAAAATTTGAATCACAAAACGACTTGTTTTTTGGGACGGAGGGAGTATCTAAACATTGTTTTGTCTTTTCTACGAGAACCTTCCGGAGACTCTTGTCTTTTGTGGTTGGTAGATCAAAGTTGCATTCTTTGTGGGACAAATTTCAAACACTAAAATTGCATTTATTTTGGGACAGAGGGAGTATAAAGTAAGCATTAACCAGATTAATATTTAATTTGTAAAGCCGAGATATTGTCTAATTGAATTTTATTAAGAAAAGGTAATTAAATAAACATTAGTCAAATTAAACTTCATTATGAAAGCACGTGGTATAGAGCTATATATATTTTAATTGCAAAACATGTCTATAAGACATTAACCAATTAATATTTTAAAATAATTTAGAAAAACGCAATTATCTTGAACAACACCACTAACACGTAATTTGAGCGATTACAAGTCTAACGAAACAAGAACGGACCACTACAACGTTTTCCCCCTAATGCCACGAGTCTTTTATTGCAATGGGCGACTTTAGTTGCAATACATAGGTGTTATTGCGACAACCATAGTTTTTCGTTGCGATAGGGGTGCATATTGCCACCAGTTTGCTACCGTTGCGATAATGATTTTGATCGTTGCAAAAGGTAGGCTATATCGCAACGAAGATATGTTTGTTGTAATAGCCACGACGTTATCGTACGCTACTTTGTCGTCGTTGCAAATAGCTGCCCATATTGCAACGACTAGAAGGCGTTGTGATAATTACTATGGTACGTTGCAAAAGAGTCTTAATATAGCAACAGAAATGGAGTTGTCGCAATAGAAATCCTGGTTAAAGCAACAAAACTAGTGTTGTTGCAAAAGGAAGCTTGGGTATAGCAACGAAAATCGACATTGTTGCAACTAGTCTTAGATATAGCAACGGTAATGGCATTGTTGCAAAAAAACAAGCTTGGTTATCGCAACGAACACTAGAATCGTTGCTACACGGAAGGTGATATTGCAACAATGTATAGTCGTTGCAATGTAAATGCACTAATGGTTGCAATAGATATGAGTGTCTCTGGGTGGATCGCCGGCTTGGTTATGTTCGTGGGCCTTTATGTTGGCCCACTATGTTGGCCCACAAAAAAGCAATAGAGATAATGAGGCCTAATCCTCATTATCTATGCTGCGCCGCCTCTCCTTCGTTGAAACACCTCCCCTTCTTCGCTTGACGCCGCCTGCCGTCGATCATCGCCGCCTGCCGTTGACCTCCCTTGCTTGCACTCCCCCACGCGATATCGACGGGCGCGGGACGCAACAAGGGGTACTCATCCAATCCCCCTAACAATAAGGTATAAAATTATCATCAGATTTGGATCTTTCAATTACTGCTGTATTCATTCAGTTTTTAATAATGGCCCTGTTTGGCAATTATAAGGTACAAAATTATCATCAGAGTTAGATTGGCAATAAATACAGTGGGGTAGGGATCCCGTGCGGTATGGATGAGAGTTAGATTATTGGCAATAAATACCTAGCTCATTCGCTAGCTATTTTTTGCTAGCCTACCTCACTAGCCATCCATCTTTATTACATAATCTGTTGGATTAGTCAGTTATTTGTTAGTCAAATCTATTTTTGAGAGTAGCTAAATCAGTAGATTTGACTAGTGTTTTGGTCTAATCTAACTCTAACCCAATAGATTCCAAACAGGGCCAATGTACTTGTTTATATCAATTTGATCACTAGATCGAGTAAGATTGATGATTGATGCTTTAATTATTATAGTTGGGATTCTGGCAATATGGCACATGAGAATGAGGATCGTAGTTGGATGCATTTGACGCCTTCGGATCTTGCTTGGCTGATTGGAATTGCTAAATTCATTGCAGATATCTTTGAAGAAGGCAGCAGGTTTGCAAGAGTGACTACGCCTTGTCCATGTAGAGCATGTCATCGCATGGCATTTCAAAACAAAGAAGTGTTTGAGTATCACTTGAATTCCAAAGGGTTTGATCCGTATTACATAAAACAACATCATACTGGTGGCAGATCTGCAGGTAACAGTACTGTTGTGGTGGACGATGCTGTTCAGGACGTTTGTGAAGGTGGTGGTGGTGATCCAGTTCAGGACGTTTGTGATGGTGATCCTGATGATGATGGCACCTCAGCAGAGCATTTGCTCTCGAGTCTAATCAGTGGTGCCATAGCTGGTGGAATTAAAGAGGGCAGTGGTGAGGAGCCAAATGAGTCAGCAAAGCATTTTTTCAAATTGATGGAAGAAGCCAAGACCGCACTGTATCCTGGTTGCAAGGAAGCTACCAAAATATCTTTTATTGTGAGGCTATATCAGATTAAGTGCATGTGTGGTATTAGCAACAAAGGTATAGAGCAATTACTGAATTTTTTCTGCTCTGTGCTCCCTGATAAGCATTGTATCCCAACAACCTTTGAACAAGTTCGAAAGGTAATAAGGGACCTTGGCTTGCACTACCAAAAGATTCATGCATGTGTTAATGATTGTGTCTTATTCCGTGGAGAAGAGTACGAGAACTTGAACAAATGTCCAAAATGTGGAGAGAGTAGGTGGAAAGGTGATTTGGATGATGGTGGTGATGGTAGCACTGCTGGTGGATCTAAAAAGAAGCCGGTACCTCATAAAATACTGAGGTATTTTCCAGTTACCCCTCAACTGCAAAGATTGTATATGAATGAGACCACTTCGAAGCAGATGCGTTGGCACAAGGAAGAATTGGTGGAAGATGGGAAAGTACGGCACCCAGCTAACTCAAGGGCATGGAAGCACGTAGATGAGAAGTATGAGGCATTTGCTGCTGATCCACATAGTGTTAGGCTCGGACTTGCATCTGATGGCTTCAATCCATTTGGGATGTTGAATGTGACTTACACTACATGGCCAGTGATCCTAATTCCGTACAACCTGCCTCCTTGGTTGTGCTTCAAACAATCGTATTGGATGATGTCAACGCTAATTCCTGGGCCTAAATCTCCAGGAATTAACATTGATGTATATTTGCAGCCTTTGATTGATGAGCTGAAAGACCTATGGAACAATGGAGCTAATACTTGGGATGCAAAAAAAAGAGGAAAATTTCACTCTGCGTGCAATGCTTCTTTGGACAATCAATGATTTTCCTGCATATGCAATGTTGTCTGGTTGGAGCACAAAAGGCAGGTTTGCTTGTCCATACTGTCACAAGGACACTGATTACTTGTGGTTAAAATATGGTAGTAAGCATTGCTACATGGGCCATCGTCGTTTCCTGCCTACGAACCACAGGTGGCGGAGGAACAAGGTCAGCTTCAATAACCAGGTTGAAACGAGGGAGACTCCAGTGCCCCTCACTGGTGCACAAGTCCTGGAGCAGTACCAGAGTTTCGAGCAAGTCACATTTGGAGCGGCTACATCGAGGAAGAGGAAGCAGAGAGATGAAGATAATAGATGGCACAACTGGAGGAAGAAGAGTATTTTCTTTGAGCTTCCTTACTGGCAGCATCTGCTTATACGCCATAATCTCGATGTTATGCATATTGAGAAGAATATATGTGAGAGCTTGATAGGGACTTTGCTCGAATTGGCTAAAAATAAGGACAGTGAGAAGGCTAGACTGGATATGAAAGATTTGGGTATAAGAAACGATCAACACCCAGTGTTTGACAATAAAGGAAAATACACTTCGCCACCAGCGTTGTACAAGCTAGGGAATGATCAGAAGGATATTCTATGCAATTTTCTTCATGGTGTGAAGATGCCCGATGCTTGTGCCTCAAATATCAAGAGATGTGTTGATGTCAATGCTCGCAAGGTTTCTGGACTTAAAGTCATGACTACCATATTATATTACAGAAACTGTTACCCTTGGTGGCGCGCCATATATTGCCTGAAGAAGTAGTGATCCCCATCATCGAGCTCAGCAGGTTTTTCAGTAAGGTATGTTCAAAGGAACTTGATGAAACTGAGATGAAAGAACTTACCCAATCGATTGGAGAGACCATTTTGTCGTCTTGAGATGATATTCCCTCCAGCATTTTTTGATATTATGATGCACTTGCCAGTTCATATTGCTTGGGAGGCTGAACTCGGGGCCCTGTTTCTTATAGATGGATGTATCCAGTTGAGAGGTACCTACGTACCCTAAAAGGCTATGTGAGGAACAAAGCGTGCCCAGAGGGTTCAATAGCAGAGGGATACCTCTCGGAGGAGTGCCTTACATTCTGTTCTCGGTACTTTGAAGGTGTTAGTACAAAGCTGAATAGGCCTGATCGTCAAGAAAGCACCACTGTTAGTGAACCACCTGCTGGTCTAAGTGTATTTGCGAGCACGGACTACACTAGGAAAAAATGTAGTCATAAGCATAATATGGAGATACCTTCTCCTGGTCAGATGCTCAAGATGATGCACTACATAATAACCAACTGTGATGAGGCCACTCCATGGATAAAGTAAGCTACATTTATTAATCCTTTCATATGGTTCTTTAATTGTACGTGTTCACTATCTAAACTGAGATAAGTTTATTGTTTCGTTTTTGTTGCAGTGAGCACATGGACGAATTGAACAAGACCAACCCCAGTACTGCTGCTGCAAGGCACAAGCAACTTTTTGTACCACGGTTCGAGCGTAAAGTGAGTCATATATATTTCTGTTCCGTTTAAATTAATCACAATTGAGTATGCCTGTAACATTATTATATTCACAAATATTTATGATTGTAGATAAGGAAGCTACATGACGAGAAAAAAGCAGATGATATGATATATTCACTAGCTCGTGGTCCTCAGCAAGTAGTTAATACTATGAATAGATGTTCCATCAATGGATTTTTCTTCCGGACAACAGATGTAGAGAAGCATCTATCAACCCAGAACAGTGGTGTAGTCGTCAATAATGGAGAAGGCATGGAATTTTTTGGAGTGATTGAGAAAATCATATGCCTTCAATTTCCTAGGCAGCAGGAGGTCACATTGTTCGAGTGTGCCTGGTTTGATGTACCGGCACCAAGTCTGAGCAAATCCAGAGGGTACAAAAAGGATAAATTTGGGATTATCGATATTGATACTGGTCGTCGTCGATATTCTAGTGAACCATACATCCTGGCAACACAAGCGGAGCAAGTGTGTTATATAAAAAAACGGGAAAAACAAAGGTAGTAGTACATGGTGCAGTGTCCTCAGAATGAAACCGAGAACATTGTTTGCCATGCCTGAAGTAGAGGAAAATGATGATAACAATGTCGTTGGTGACACAAATAATGTGATGGACTCGGTTATCACAGGTGTGGAACATAGTACTGTTGAGGAGGACCAGCAGGAGGATTTGACAAACTGGGTTAGGCCAGGCATGGAAGGGATAGGTGGTGATGCATCTGACATTGAAAATGCGGTGCCCATGGATGAACCGGATCATGACTCATTACCAGATGATCCTGATGAAGATGACACCTACATTGGTGATGGAGTGGTTGCTAGGCTCGATGGAGAAGAAGATGAAGATGACGATTTCTTTGCATAATTTGTAGTTGCAAAGTTTATTAGTTCATGAACAAATTAAATTTTCTTTTGCTAGTGGTTTGTGAGGTATGAACGCTTCCTACTTTATTAGTCTCAAGAACGGACGCCTACATTGGTGATGGAGTGGTTGCTAGGCTCGATGGAGAAGAAGATGAAGATGACGATTTCTTTGTGTAATTTGTAGTTGCAAAGTTTATTAGTTCATGAACAAATTAAATTTTCTTTTGCTAGTGGTTTGTGATGTATGAACGCTTCCTACTTTATTAGTCTCAAGAACGGACGCGCCCGAGAGGAATACGCTTCCTACTACAACCGTCGCGCGCATGCGGACGTGGCCCATCGGGGAGTTACGGCCCACTTAGTATGGGTGTTCTTTGTCTATCGACTGGGCCCTATCCCTTGCAGCCCCACACGTCAGTGCCTCCGACGGGTGGGACCAGTGGACCTGTGGACCGGCGACACCTCGCGTGCGACGGTTATGTTGGTGGGCCTTTATTTTGGCCTACAAAGTCTGTTACGAGCTGAGAGAGTCCTAATTAATCCTGATTGGGCTTGACAAACTGGATTAGGCCAGACATGGAAGGGAAGTGGTGACGCTTGTGTCATTGAAAAGGCTGTGCCCATGGATGAACCGGATCACGAGGGACCATATATTTCCACTTAAGTAATGCCACTTCACAAGGGTCATTACACAAAAGCATCAAACATACTTGTTACTTGTTGATCAGTACCAACTTGTTCATCTCTACCTCCTTTTGCTAATATATGGAGGGAGTAGGTCACTACACGTACAAAAGCCTTGTTTCCTAGGTGATTACACAAAAGCAGAATCTAGCCTATTTGTAGTAGTAAACCCAGCGCTTGATGGCCACACGAAGCTCCTCCACCATCCGCACGATCTGACATGTTTTAAGTATGCATTACAGAGACATGTACATCAAAATTTGCATATGGAACAAACAGAACATAGGGAATTAAGGTCATACCTCGGCGTTAGGAGGGCGACTACGGTTGATGGGCCTGCAGTGCTCATCATTGATGTCTTCAGTGCATTCCGCGAGGATCCTGACTCGCGGAAAGTTGAGCTCGTACGTCACCTTGGGCCCACCTCCCTAAAATAAGAAATGGATACTTGAATTAATACTAAATTTTGCAATAACGGTATATGGAATTCATATTGACGTTATAGTTTGTCAGTTGACATTTGCATGATATGGTTTTCCGAAAAACACACAAACAAACAATCAATAAAATTCTCTAAATAATCAGTATAATTAATATTAGGTTCTGCAATTGCAAAGGGGGAAATCACACTTACCGGGCGGTCCCAGTCAAAATCCGGCCATTTCCGCGGGTACTCCTCCTCCTCCTCCTCGCTGGCCGAGTCATCCTCCGTCTTGGCCTTCTTGTCGATGGGGTGCTCAACACCCTCACCGGACTTCCGCTTCAGCACCCGTCGGCCGGATCCGGCGTCCTTGACTCTCGACGGAGCATCAGGGACGGGCTCCGGCTCCTCCAACGCCGCCGGGGCCGACGCCACGGGTCCCCACGCTACCGCGGCCACTGCAGTCTCCGATGCGGGCTTTCTACCACGACGGCGCACAGAAGGGGAAGTCCTCGAAACCCTGGACCCCGCCGTCGACGCCGAGTCGTCCATATCTTCGCTGTGGTGGCCTGCACTATATGGGATCGCGCGAGGGGCGGGCAGTGGGATGGTGTGCAAACTTATCGTAGTGGGGCGGCGGCAATGGCGAAGAAAACCCACCGGGTGATGTGACGCGTTGGGGGTGAACGCAAACGGTTTGCGGGACTCTGGAAGCGGCGGTTTGTTTATAAAAGGAAAACTAAAAACCATTGTGAAGTCCAGGATTGCCCCTGACGTTGCCACTGGCTCGTGGGCCATGTAACGGTTGGGACCACATGTAAGTCTCATGAAGGAATGGAAAACATGTGCGCCTTGAAAGGCAAAGACTATGGGCCAACTCCCCCGTGCTATGGAAGTCCAAGCCTTTGGCCAGATAGCACTGAGGTCAAAAAAAGTCAAATAATACCGTTGCGCATTAGCTAGATTGAACACCAAATAAGCCCGATTCGCCAAATAGTAAGCCCGTTCACACGATAAAAATAGCTAGGTTGAACAGCATATTCATAAGGATCTATATCTATACTAATCACAGACTCTCTAGAAAATCCCACGTTAATCGGAGAAAAAGAAAAATTTCTGACCATTAAATCAGTTCTCAACAGTTTTGATGTAATCTGAGTTCCACATACAATTTAGAAGGTACAGTCGGCTCTTCATAAAAGCAGTCCAAATACAATACAAAAAGCCGTGGACGTGGATATACATGGACGTCACGTTATTGAAGGTTTTCTCGAGGCAAAACAAAACTAATTCAATATCTATGATAAATCTGACCGTTCATCAAGTAGGACCATGTGCCATCACGGGTAAGATCTATTCTCTATATATATTTATTTTCCCATACTCATTTCATTGTCCCCGAGAAATACAATTCTAATTTTCTTTCCAAAACAAACACTCGCCATATCAAACAGAAATACCAAATAGCTGTTACGCGTATTGCTCTATATATATGGAATCTTAGGCACATATATATATATGAAACAAAAGTGATTTATCAAGGCATATATATATATATATGAAACAAAAGCGATTTGTCTATAATCTTCAAAAACAAATAAACAAGATCGGAGGTCAGCGGCGGCGGTAGCTGCATTCAGCGCATGTCTACCCCGCGAGATCGCACGCGAACGGCAATGGATGTCTATGCGACAGCATGTGTGCGTCCGGACGCTCAAGAAGCATGAACAGGCTAGCTGGTTCGCGCCGCCATTAAAACTAGGTTCGCACTGAGGTACCAATAGCCCAACAAGATCACGAGCTAATGAGCAAATAAGATGGGCCCCGGTCGTTTCATGGGAACTAGCTTTGTGCCTATATATGGATGAGACTCCTCCACAAAGTCGTGATCATCACTCAATATAAAGGAGAACTTTCATCATGAGGGCTTGGTTCTCATCTTGCAGTAGAATAGGTGTGCAGCTTGCTTTTTTCTTATCGTGTGTTTGATATATTCTCATCTTGCAGTAAGCGATTTCGGACAAACTGTTAATCAGGTTAAACACTGAGCTGCCAAGTTTCAGTGTGGAGTTGCATGGTTCCTTTGCATGTCCATGATCCCATTGGGGTTGTCTTTAATTATTACCAGACCCAGATGCTTTTCAGCCGTGGCGCAAAGGTTCGATCCAGCACAGTATGAATCCATGTCGCAATTGCCGATGCTGCCGAGCGCTGCTGTTTACTGCTGCCACTCGATCCTGCCTTGATCTTCTACTGATTCTGCCTTGATCTTCTACTGATTCTTTTGCTGCTGGTAAGGGAAAAAATAGAGAACAAAACATAAAGGTAATCAAGTTCACGTTCACGTTTTTTTTTGGCATGGTGTGCAAACACATGACATTTGCACCCAGTACCGACTCGGCTGTTTTTTCTTTTATTCGTGATCACTAAGCAAGTTGTATGAGATGTTTGAGCAATGAGAAGGAAACAGAACTAGACCACTACTAGCTCCTTTATGTGCGAGGGTGGATTAATCTGACAAGCTGGTCCCGGGCACCTCAAGCAACGATAACAGCTATCTACTCCCTCTGTAGATGATGCCTAATCAAAGAAAGAAGATTATGCCTCGATAAAGCACAGTACCAATGTTGTTTCTTTGCCCACTGTTATCAGTTATTATATCATATCATCGAGCAGCAACGATAAACAAGATTTTCCCATAACATTGAGCACGAAGATTTTTTATGTATGACAAAGCTTTCAGACTGGAAGTGCAAAGTGTATCAATACTGTAATTAGGTTATTCCAAAATAAACGTGTAATGTAACCACTGTTTATATTGTTAAATACAAACCTAGAGTTTTTTATCTAATATATTATCAATTTTTATAGATCTCCACAAATAGTATGTCTAGCCCGTGCGAATGCACGGGTGGACGACTAGTCTAACTAATGCAACTGGTTCAAACAAAGCTAATATACTTGGCTTTAATTAAAAAGTTTTTGTTCAAGATAAGCGATCCTCTTCTTCGCCTTTCCCAGCTTCTTGGTGGTGGCGTGCAGGATCTTGTGCGCGAGACGCAACGCCCTTGTCAGGTTCTCCGTCTCGTCTTCGGAGTCGGAGGAGTCGTGGGCGCTGGAGTGGCCGCCGGAGTCGGAGGAGTAGTCGTCGTCGTCGCTGGAGTCGTCGCCGCTGGAGTCGTCGTCGAAGATCTGGATCGTTGCCTTCTTTGGTCGGCCGCCCCTCTTGCTGGTCCTGGCCTCGAAGTCATTGCACGCCTGCATTCCCTTGGGTGGGCGACCGGGGGGCGCTTGGCCGGTGGAGAGGCCACCGCAATCTCCTTTCCCTTGGGTGGGCGACCGGGCGGGCGCTTGGCCGGTGGAGAGGCCACCGATATCTCCTTCCCCGCCTTGGGCGGGCGACCGGGGCGGCGCTTCGCCGGAGGGGCCGCTGAGGAGTTCACCTTTGCCTTGGGTGGGCGACCGCGGGGCCGCTTGACCGGTGGCGACGCCGCGCCGCCGGAGCCGTCAGAGGGGGATTCTTCTTTGATGGCGAGCATGCCGGAGCAGGGCAAGAAGAAGGGGAGGAGAGGGCTTTGTTGCGACTTGTGAGATTGGTGAATGGGGAGAGGAGAGGGCTTTCTTGCAAGATTGGTGAATGGGGAGAGGAGAGGGCTTTCTTGCGAGATTAATGGGGGAGAGGAGAGGGATTTTTTGCAAGATTGGTGAATTAAACGCCGGAGGGTAGGTGCTTTATTGCGGCCTTTTCTAATTCATTTTCATCTAATTGAAAATTTTGATCAAACATATACGGAGTATTATTATCGTCTTGCCTTTCCACATATGCCTCTCTTGTAGTAACAAAAGTTTTCTCTCTTTTAGGTTTTTACCTTTGTTTTCTACAAGGATTTGGCATAATTCCATAAAAAATTCGAGGATATTACAAGACAAGAAATCAAATTGAAAATAAATTAGGGAATATGAATTAGGAAATAGGGCTTGTTTACATTGATTTGAGTTGGAGGAGAAATATTAGAAGGATTGTCAGCCGGACGAAATAGGGATTGTTTACATTGATGCTGACCATGTGTTGACAATTAGGTAGTACAAAAAAGTCATTTTGTTGGGGGTGGCCATGGCCGCCGCTGGCCACCCCCCAGCTACGCCACTGAGTCTACCGTGCATCTGCACCTGCCTGTTAGATTTCTTGCGCCATATATTAATCTCATACTACTGGGCGCTCCTTCCTGCCTCCTGCACTTGTTCCATCCCCATGCCGCCATGCGTCATCGAGTGCTCTAGATTCTGTTCCTGTGCCTCTTCCTGTGCCACTGTGCGTCCCATCGTTATAAATTTAGGGCAGTACCTCGCGGCACGTCGCAGGCGACGCGCGATAACGAGGAAGCGTATTCCAATCGAGCGCGTTCGGTCGTGTGGCAGACAGGTGGGACCCACATGTCAGCGCCGATTCCATGATCAGTTGTTGAAGTGGTTATTGTTTGTGTGTTGTTGTGTCCTATTGCTAGATGTGGCGTCTGTAATGTTGAAATAAATCACTGAGTGCTGAATGAAATGGTTGTTCATCCATGTTGTACTCTGTGCCCTGAATGAAATGCAATGGAAATTCATGTTGTCCAAGTCATTGAACTGATCTGATCATTATAAGGTGCCATTAAACTTCCATTTGCATCACAATTGTTTTGATGGATGCAGAAATATTAAACACAAAAGTTGATGGTCTGAATTCTGCACCATTCTCCCTAATTCATCACTACTACATCATACACAAAAGAGCAAGACAACAGGTACTAGTCTTGCACAAAAGTTTGTAACTTCACCACCATGCTATTCACTTCTCCTATACTTGCCCCTGTTCATCATCTCCCTTGTTTCTCTGGATCTTCCGCTTTATCCTCCGCTTCAGTGCAACACGAAGCTCCTCAGCTTTGGCTTCGATCTGATGTTTACAATGGGGTAGATTAGGAAATGAACAAAATTAATTGATGTGTAGGTAGGGGAAGTACCATCTAACCCATTTTTTTCTTGGAAGTTTGGCATCGCCTTCATTGTCGCTGCTATCAGAGTAAGTAAAAAAGACACGAATCTTGGGGAAAACGACCTCAAATTCCTAAATAACAAGGCCAAGGAATACAATATAATCAACTCATCTGACCACAATATAATCAAGGTTCCATCTCAATTTAATTTCCACATCAAAAATGTAAGCTAGAAAACAAAGCCGCAAATCGAGATGCATCCTCTCAGAAAAAATTACCCAATCCTGGACCGCCTCTCCAGCTGCGGGGAGGACCTCGACCTCCGGTGCGGGTGTGGGCACCATCTCCGCTTCGCCCTCTTGGACATCGACCTCCGGTGCGGTGCGCCTCGGGTTCATCGTCCTCCGGTTGCGCCTCGGGTTCCTCGTCCTCCGGTGCGCGGTGTTGTCGATGAAGCCCTTGACAAATCTTCCACGTGGGTTGCGCTTCTGCTTGGTGGAGTGGTGCTCCGGCGCCGCATCAATGTCGGCCGCATCAATGGCGGTTGCAGGAGGGGAGGTGCGACCCTGGAACCTGCGGGCCTCTGCACCCGTGATGGAGTCGGCGGCGGCGAAGCGGCGAGAGCGGGATGAGGAAGCCATTTCGGCGATGAGGAAGCGTGGTGGCGGGAGGGCGGCTGAGATAGCGAGGAGGCGAGCGGTTGATGTGACAGACTAGGAAGAAATCTCGGGGACTGGTGTGGAGAACCTTGCTTCACTCTAGGAGTGCTAGTGTGGAGAGCAAAACGATCTGGCTTGTGGAGGAGGGAGACGGCGTTTCCTTTTACAAGAGGAAATAAGCTACCATTTCGATATATGGAATTATTTTTTTTACTTCACACAAATGTTGAAGTGGAGTCGTGGTAGTTCGACCCTCGATGTAGTTGCATTTGGCAGGTCTCATGTAACATGAATACAGGATCACATCGGCCCTGTTGGATTGAAGGGGTAAATATTTACCCTAATGCAAATGTTTTGCCTCTTTATTTGCCCCTAACAAATTTGCCCCAAGGGGTGTTTGGATTGAGGGCAAATAGTTGCCCCAATTTAGCACTCTTTAGGGGTAAATGAAATTTGGGGGGCAAAATATTTGCCCCGCCCCATTTACCCTTACATGTTTGGCACCTTTGGGGGTAAATTGGGGCAAATTTGCCCATTTACTCTATTTACCCCTCCATCCAAACATGCCCCAGCAGGATCATATAAAAGCTAGCATGATCATAGCATTAACCAAAGTAGTAGCAGTTCAGGCACGCACACAAATAGTTATATATACAACCCTTTGCTTCTTGCCCAGATTGGCAAAGCAAAGGGTAAGCAAAAGATTCAGATGTTTCCAAAACAAAACCAACCACAACCAAGATCAACAAACAACTTTACTTGTCGCTCTCCTCGCGACCACCAGCAGACGGCTCCTCCTCCTCCTCCTCCTAGGAATCCCCAAGCTGCGCCAGCTGCACAAGCCTGTCATGCTTCGCGGCGATGCTCATGGCATGGACGATCACGTGAGTCTTGCTGTCCATCTCCACGTGATTGGGGCAGATGGGGCACTTGAACCACATTTTGCCGCTGGGCATGGTCCATGATCGGATCCGCAGGTCCTCCTCCGCTGCTGCTCCCTGCAGTGGAGGCGAGGGAGCCCGACGTCTTGATGGCCGGTGCCATCTCCGCCTTGTGGCGGCGGCGGCGGCGGAACAGCCGAGGACGCCGGCGGCGGCGGAACAGCCGAGGACGCCGGGTCTCCGCCACTGCAATGCCGCTTCGCGGGCGGTGAGGCAGAACCGCTGCGCCGCGGAGACCTTGCTGGCGGTGCACCTTCGATTGACTGTAAACGAACAATGAACAGTACTCAAGATAGAACACAGAAGTCAAATCGGTCTCACCATTCAATAAAATACATCTCGGCATTCAGCAATCAAAGGTAATCCTACTACAAACCGCATCATAACCGGTATTTGAGTAGCACACATAGACACTCAAGATTTGCATTGATCTAGATTTCTTATCTTAACCACACACTTGGGGTTTTTTTTTTTTGCTAAGATTCAGCAGAGCCTAAAAAAACTAACTGAAGAGGCAAAAAAAAACTAACTAAGAGGAGGAGAGCTTGGGGGGTCATCCTTACCTTTCCATTCCCCTTGGAGTCCATGGCATCGGACGACGGAGGCGGCGAGTGTAGAGGAAGCGGGAAGAAGGAGAGGGATATGTCGAGGTAGACGAAGCGCTCTGGGTGCCGTGAAATGTGAATGGGGGAAGGAGGGCAACTGCCGTCGATCGATTAATAACGATGGGATGCACGGGAAGAGGCACCACGCATTCAAGTAGCTGCACCCGCTGACCGGCTGGCCCCATCTGAACCTGGTCCCGCACGCAGTGCATGAGTGCGTGGTAAACGATGGGACGCACAGGAAGAGGCACCACGCGTTCAAGTAGCTGAACCCGCTGACCGGCTGGCCCCATCTGAACCTGGTCCCACACACAGTGCATGAGTGCGTGGTAATAGTTCATCCCCACAAACTTGGGGCAAGTTTGGATCCTTTGCTAGCCTTTGCCTTGCCTGGCTAGCTAGGCAAAAATCTATTATAGTTTGGTTCTCTTGCTACTTGCCTCGGTGCTTGTGCTGTCAAGCTTTTTCTTCATCAAGCCAGGCAAGGCCAAATCCTCTCTCCGGCTCTGGCAAGGCTAAAGGGTCGAGTTTAAATCCCGTGTAATGGATGAAAAGGTGAAAAACTTTCTGCATCAAGTCGTGTGCACAGAGAGAAGAATAGATGAAAACTTTTCACCCCTTTCCGGCATCTAAACACGCGAAAGAAACCAAACTTGCCCTTGATCTACACAAATTGGTTGACTCCGTCCACAAAAGAATGCAATTCTCACTTATTTTGTATTATGAATGTTAGCAATGTTGTATTATTATCGTCTTGCCTTTCCACATATGCCTCCCTTGTAGTAAAAAAAGTTTTCTCTCCTTTAGGTTTTTACCTTTGTTTTCTACAAGGATTTGGCATAATTCCATAAAAAATTCAAGGATATTACAAGACAAGAAATCAAATTGAAAATAAATTAGGGAATATGAATTAGGAAATAGGGCTTGTTTACATTGATTTGAGTTGGAGGAGAAATATTAGAAGGATTGTCAGCCGGAGGAAATAGGGCTTGTTTACATTGATGCTGACCATGTGTTGACAATTAGGTAGTACAAAAAAGTCATTTTGTTGGGGGTGGCCATGGCCGCCGCTGGCCACCCCCCAGCTACGCCACTGAGTCTACGGTGCATCTGCACTTGCCTGTTAGATTTCTTGTGCCATATATAAATCTCATACTACTGGGCGCTCCTTCCTGCCTCCTGCACTTGTTCCATCCCCATGCGTCATCGAGTGCTCTAGATTCTGTTCTGAACCGTCGCCTCCTATCGCGTACTAGTCTTCGCTCCCCCTCTCGGCCACGCCTTGGCAACTAACGCCACGTCGGGATGCAGGCGGGGCGGGTCCTTAAACGAACCCGCTTCGTGGCGCATGCAGCGCAGCTGCAACTCCCTCGCGGTCCTGTGCTTGCGGACATGCTTGGTCCAGCAGACAAGACGACAACCCGCATCGATCCGCCTACCACCTGATACGAATATAAGGATCGAGGTGCAATGTACGGAGTACACTGCAACATCACACATATACAATGAATTAAAAAGGCAATAAAATGTATACTGTAGGGAAGAAAATTTGTGGAATAACAAACAATGATCGCTGATGATCAAACACATTACTGCAAGTTCTTAGACTCATCTAAAAATAAAATTACAAGAGTTCTTAGACTCTAAATCTAGAAAAAAAAGAATATAAAGAAATCTCCACCTGGTGGCATGCATCATCCTTAATCTTCCTCATCCGTTTCATCCTCCTCATCCGAATAATCTACTAGCTCCGTTTCAGAATTATAATCCTCAGCTTCCTGCATCTGCGGATGCTGATGCATGTAGGGAGCTGGAAGAAATTGTCGACATTGGCCTCGGCACATTGGGCAGATCGTGCCCTACTCAAACCATCTGAGAATGCACTGCATGTGGAAACCATGCCTACAACTTGGCAGATGCAGGACGTCCGCCCCCTGCACCATGTTGTCCAAGCAGATGGTGCATTGCTGGGATGCAGCGGCGGCAACGGCAGAGCTGTGCGAGATGCACCCAAGTAACAATGCCATCGGCTCAGAGTACACGAAATGGACAGTGACATGGAGTCTCACCTTACACAACACATTCAAGTGTACAGGTATCCTTTCGGCCCTCCATCTGATGTGCTGTACGAGATCGTCAGGCACGGCGCAGCACCAGTGTGCCAGAGATACACCTTGGCTAGCAGTGAGAACTTCACTAAAACACTCCAGTGTCTCACCAATTAAATCACGACAGCGACAATCATTCCGGAGGAATGCAACAGCAGAATTATTAAGCGGACAGCCAGGGATGGGCACAGATATTCTTCTGCGCCGGTGGAGCATAGGATTGCGGTACTTCTTCCTCGTTGCGCTTCCTATGAGAACCCACTGGTGAGTCTCCTTCAAAGACATGGTGAGCACCATCATGTCGCCCTGGGGCTCTGCTGGGACAGCCCCCATGCCAACGCGGGTCACCTCAGCAGTGATGGAGACCCCATTGGCGGCGCATTCCGGATCGATGGAGCCCTGGGCCGGTGGAGTGGAGAACAGGATCGGGTGGTGAAGGGATATGAAGGAGCTTCGGGCGGCGGGTGGGGTGCAGAGGAAAGTCAAAGCAGGTGTGGGTAACAAAAGGGCAGCCGAACGGGAATTAATGATGGATGGGATCAATGGAAGAAATGTTGTGACTGTTGTTGAGTGGAGCGAAGGGACGAAGGGGAATTTGGGTGGGAACTAAACACGGGCTATGATGAGATGGTAGTGCTCCGACACCCACACTCATGAATACAATTCGTCTTATTCAAAAAATTGTTGTAAATATACGAAAAGATAAGTCAAACTCAAAATTTATTTGATGATAAAGTAGGCCATAAATAAAATAAGTGATATTTGTATAATTTTTGAATAAGACAAATGGTCAAACGTTGTGAAAAAAGTCAATGGCGACAACTATTTCGATACGGAGGGAGTATAATTGTACAAGGGGTGTGCACATGCAGGTTGGAATTGCACGTTAAGTTGAGTGACCATGTATATGTTGTTGAGATGGTATCTAGTGCTCCCACCCACACACTCATGAATACAATTCACTATAATTTGTACAAGGGGTGTGCATATGCAGGTTGGATCTGTAAAATAACTCAACAACACCAAAGCATGGGTTCAAATTCGCAAAGTAAACATTCAAATTCGCCAAAAATGCAAAAAATATCACTTCTTGCGTCATCTCTCTATGAAATCATAAAGCTTTGTGCCTCCGACGGGTGGGACCAGTGGACCTGTGGACCGGCGCTTTCCTCCACCCGGTGGCACCTCGCGCGCGACGCGCGATAACGGGAAGCGTATTCCAATCGAGCGCGTTCGGTCGAGTGGCACACAGGTGGGACCCACATGTCGGCGCCGATCCCATGATCAGTTGTTGCTCAGATCTTCAGCCATCTTCTATTTTTGTATTTAAATCCTTAATAAAAACTTCCAACATGTATAGATTTCACATATGGCGTCCAAATCTGGTGTTTCTTTTTTCCTAATTCGTACAAAAACAATACCTATCACATGCACTCAATTGCATCTCGTAATTGAATCCGATTTTCCAGCGTTTTATACAAACTCATGTACCTTTTATTGTTCACAGACTTATAACTCTCCCCAATTTACACCTGTATTATTGCAATGTGTTGTTTGTGTGTAAGCACAACCTAGCTACACCTCCATCCACAAAAGAGTAAATTTGCACGTTACACTACGCCAAAATGTTGCTTCTATGACGTCGGGGTTTCGTCATTAAAAAAGCGTTTTTCGTCATTAAAAATGATCAATGACGGAAAAATGACGGAATCGGGTTCGTCATTAAGTGACCGTCATATATGTACTTCCATGACGAACTGACCGATTTCGTCATTGAAGTGATTGCTTCAATGACGAAATCTGTTGTGTCATAGAACTGTTTTGCTTCTATGACGACAGCTAAATTTCGTCATTGAAGCAAAAAATCCATGTGGTGCCGTCATCCCCATTTGCTGACGGGGCACCATCAACTGGAGCTGTGAACTCTATTAGCTGACGTGTTTCCTCTCCACGCTGGCATGTGACGTGGCCGCAGCGTGGCGAGTGACGTGGCTGCAGTCGTGGCGTCATCCTAGGCTTCCACGCGTCGCGATTTCATTCGCCCACGTGTTGACTGTTCATTGGCGCACGCGTCACTCTTCCCGTCGTAAACGTGCCGTCAATTGGTTGGTCCACGTGTCCATTTTCTATTTGTCCACGTGTCGTTTCCCTATTTGTCCACGTGTCGCGTTTTGGTGCGTCCACGTACCCCTTTTCGTCGACACACGTGGCATAGTATTATTGGATTACGTGGACCAATTGAAACAGGACACGTGTCTTGTTTTTTATTTGCCCACGTTTCACATTTTGATTCGCCCACGCGTCGAATCTCTATCATCCCACGTGCTGTCTATTTATTCGTCAACGTGCCATGGTTCCATTTGTCCACGTTTCGTCTTTTTATTCGTCCACGTGTCGCTCCATGGTGAGTCCACATCATGGGCTTTACCGGCCCATTAATCACATTATTGTACCAGCAATTACAAATCGTTCACAGAAAATTCAGTACAATTACATCGAGCCCAACAAGTGTCAAAAACGAGACAAAGTTCACCACATGATCAAAGTTTGGATCCACAGAACAGAATGCTAGTGTATCAACAACAGTTCAACAGATATAGGATCATGCCTGAGAAGAGGTACCGGTTTGGCTAGACTGAAAGACCTTCATGAGGAGCAACTAGCTCTCTTCACTCCTCTTCTTCAGTTCTTCGATTGTATCAAGGAGAACTGCTGAACTTTCTTTATCAGCGGCAAGTTCTTCCTGAAGCGATTCTTCACTGCTCGAGGGAGCCGGCAGCTGTTATAGGAAGCCTACAAAATCCAAATATGAACTATACATAAGTGCATTGGTATTACACATGATGGCAACGAATGTGTCAGAGAAAGTTAACCGCACGAGTACAGTTCAGATCCACACAACTCAATGCAAGTGTGTCAACAAACGTTTCCACAGTGTCACACCCGGTTCTGAAAAACAAAACCGAGTGCACACCGTATGTGTGCCAGGATCAAGTTTCACACATACGGCGAACGAAAATGAGTATTAGAGACAATATCACGTAAAAGAAAATAAATAAGAGACTATCAGAGTATTACACAGCTTAATCCTGGAAACGGGGGCTCCAACTCCACAAGCAGACGACCGGGGGTTGCGTACGCCTAGCACTCAGCAACGTCTTCAAAGAACTCCGCAGTAGCTTCCTTCTTCTGAGCAACATTGTTTATAGCAAGAGTGAGCACATGTCGTACTCAGCAAGTGTGGGAAAAGTATGAATGCAAGGCTGAATTAAGGAGAGGCTGAGGGTTTAAAGCGGTAAGCAATTTTAATTGGTCAAACTTTTATTAGCACCTGATTACTAAGATATAAATATATGCCAAACCCACATTAATATAAACAGAGCGCCATAGGAGCATGGCACAAGCATAACCACGATTTAAGTCCATCTTCAAGTTTGATTATCATGTGAGGGTCCAGGCCGCTCTTGACCGTGAGCACGGCTGTTATAACAGTTTTACACTCTGCAGAAGTTGTACACTTTCACCATAAGTCGCGTAAAAGCTCAAAAGAACTTTAAACCCAACCACGCTGTGCTGATCAGGCACGCATCACACTACCGAGGTGTGACTGCATAGGGACGCTACGAGGCCTTTACAAAGATTCTCCAACAAGGTTTAGCTCGCATGGTTCCGGTGTCTGGCGCTCCTAACCCTCCCTAATAGGCATGTACCTTAGCAAAGGCTACTTCCCAAGAGGACCGGGCTAGACCGCGACTCAGTCCCCCCTTGCCCTTATCAGGTAAAGCTATTCCAAGTTAGAGTCTCTAATTACTTAGCCAAGACCAGAGCCCATTAGTCTCATGGTTGTACTGTTTTCCTGGGTGGTCGCTCCATGTTCCGATTAAGTCATATGATCTTGTTTAACCAGAGGTATAACATAAAGTAAATCATGTTTATCATTATTGTTCATTAGAACCACCATAGCCCAAATATAGCAACTAGCAGTGCTACCCAACATAAAGATAAACCCAGGCAGACAAGGAATAATCATGAAAGACTAGGCAAACCTTAATAGGACCCATCAAATTAATGCAAGCACATGCAAAGGTGATTAAATATAGTTGTTGGGACAAAATATCAAGAACACACTTGCCTTTATTCCATAGAATCGTTGCTCAGATTATCTTCAGCTCTTCAAGCTCTCGAACCACGTTCCTTCTACTCGCAGCAATCAAAGGCACAAACATCTAGAGCAAGCAAACAAAGACAACTAAGAACAGTGCACCAATCAAAATAAAAGCTTTGAAAGAGCGTACTAAACGATTGGACTCGTTGCTATGGTCACAAGAGTGCAAGACACGCCGAAAAGTGAATTGAATTGAATAAGATATGAGTTTTAAAGAATAAAACGATAGATATTCGCATATGATGTAAGGATGATGTCAACAATGATTGTAGAGCCACATTGTTCTGCACATATATATAGACATGAATTGCATGGTTGGTGAATGAGGAAAAAGCGATATATTTCTCAATCATGATGTCAGCATGACATCATGTGGAGTAATTAGCCAATAAAAGAATGTAGCAAAGGAACATTGGTGGCCTTGATCGCTCAAGTGCATGGCACTGCTGCTTGCACGCGATGACCGGCACATAGATTACAGCAGCAGCACGACATCATGTATGGAGTGCTCACCAGCGATAGAATCACGAGGGAATCGATGGACGTGGTTGATGACCGAAGCTTGACGAAGAGATGTGGTGGTCGAGCTTCACGTGGACTGGCACGCTCCGACGGCGCATCCATGACGGCGTCCTGCAGATGGGTTTCATCACGGCCTCAACTTCCGCGAACGAACTCAAGGCAGCGGCAGATTAGATCGTCGGCACTCGACAGCGATGCTTGGAGTTGGATGAGGTTACCGACAGCGGCGGCGCTTGTGAAGGGGCTAGGGTAGAGGAAACTCACGTTAACAGGAACTGAGGAAGTTGTTGCCGGCACGGTTCGTCTGTGAACTGGAACAGGCGGAGCACCGGGCATCCCTGCGAGGACACGGATAGCAGCAGATCAGCAGGATGAGGCTGCATGCAAAGAACGGCAACGGCGGTGACTTGCCACACGAGCGAGGGCAAAGGAGATGACGGCGGCGGAACCGAACTCGATACGACGGAGCTCTCCCAACGGCGGAAACTGAAGACGGCTGGCGGTGGATGTGCGGGTCAGACCGGGTCAGCGAGGCGAGGTGACGGAGTAGATGTGCGACGTCCCGACGGATCACCTGGCGGCCACGGTTTGCTCCGAGGTCGGCAGCGTGGTGCAACGCTAATCTCTGGAAGAGGTGGTAGACGGCGGCGGCTTCTCCAAAGGATCGGAGCTAGGGCACCATACGGAACAAAAGGTTACGTCGGCGGCAGCTTCAGCTTTATACCCCACGTTGGGCTCGGCTTGCGCGTCTTGTTTGATCGAACTCAGGTTCGAGTCCATGTGCGCACGGCATTAATTACGTAAAGGCCATCTGTGGCAGTCTGCCAGTCTGTAAACGGCCAGGGCTTCAACTCTCTTGTGCGATGCAGAGAACAACAGCTAATTAAGCACGTTGCATGCTGGTAGTGCATGTGTGCAAGTAGATGAAGGGAAAAGCAGATTCATTGCAAGCATGATGTAAATGTGACATCATCGGGTACTTGGGCAGTAAGATAACGTGACAAAGGAATTAGAGTGCTAGCTGCACCTTGCATTGTGACGTCGTCTAATGATCTTTCGGTGAGGAAAATTCATGGATAAGCATATGGCTGGAAGCTGGGCAAAGGAAAATCATGGCCAGAGTCAGATCGTCGATGGTTCTAGGTATCTCGCCGATGACGGGGATTGTAACACCCGGGCGGGGTGTTACAGGGATGGACATAGGTTGTCAGAATCAACAGCAAACGACGGAGATGGTGGCCGGCTCAAGCGTTGCGTGACAGGGCTCCTTCAACGAACGACGACAAACATAGATCGGCGAATCGAGCGGCAAAGCTCGGAGACGGCTCAAAGATAGTTTGGGACACGATGAATCCAAATAAAATATTTGGAGCTCATGAAGATGATTATAGAGCCTTCTAATAAATAGATTTAGCTCTAGGAAGAGGAGAATAAATTCCAGACAAATCTAGAAAATTCTCAGAAGCACCTAAACGTTTAAGAAACGCATTTTTGAAACACTAGCACTCACGAAACACCAAGATGCACATCGGCATGAATGCAACACACAGAGAACAATTAATTTATTTTTAGAAACATACACAATTAATTTTCTTTCTATGCTAAATTCTCTGTAAAATAAATAAATGTTGGAAAAATTTTAAAATTGAGGGAAAATCGTTGTTTAATTATTCTCTAAATTCACATCCTGAAATTGGAGAATTTCAGGGTGTGACACACAGGCATAGGATCAGGGCTGTAAATAGTTACCAGCAGAGTCGTGGCTCAAGATCTTGATAAGGATTGCATTGGCATCTGCTTGTTGCTTCTTCAGCTCCTCAAACTGCATCTGCGTCCTTGCTAAGGATTCCTCTGCTGCTTGAGTGTTCTTCTTGAGAAGTTCCACTTGTTCATGGAGGAGAGCTGAACCTTGCTGATGAGAAGCTATTGAAGGCTGCAAACTCCAATGACCAGCTATTAGTGCACTGATTATACTAATCCATCTGAGAACAAAGGCAGTTATAGAACTGAGTTGATGAGCATGGCAACCAACATAAATTGAAATCTATACATCGAGGGAATAAAAAAATTTCCGGATAGACAAACAAGCATGTATAGGGCGTTACACTTGCTTCACTAGCTGTGTCACTCATTTCGTGATGGCAGTTGGTAGTATAGCAGATATTGAAGGCTTCTACTGCATCCTTGTTCTTGTCCTGAAACTGATGTACGAAAATGGTGGTTAGGCAGACAGCAAAATAACAATTGAGAAGAAATACAAATTGGTTTCAAGTATAATAAGCATTAGAAAATGCAATCATGTCAACCAGTAGAAATAAGTGGTAAACACTAGGTTCAAGGTGTCGTTGGTTAGTTAGAAGACTGTTGACACTTACATAGGAATGCAATGTTTTAACCTGGCAGCGAGATCCTTCTGCTCGAACACAGCTGAGTTTACGGCGATTGTGCTTGTTCTGATCAGAAATTGCCTGCAAGAGATGTATGTGTTAGCATCCACCACTAGTACATATTGCAAAGTAGAACGAGACATAAACATTGCAATTATATATTGGAAAATGTGATACGACAAAAATTACCTTGTACTTTGCAGATGACCATCTGTCTACAAGTCTACACCACTGTACATCGGACATGTACGAGGCAGGTGATGTTGTCCGGACCTCATCAGCAGGGATGCCAACAAAGTAGTGCTGCTTCAACTTATACTGCCTTTGCCGTATCCCTGACCTCATTACAAGATGTTGTCCTACAATCAGTCACTGGACGAGCATGTTTATTTTAAGGCTAAATTAGACCAATAGCACTAAAAGATCTAATGTATAGACATAAAGCATCAAAAGAATCCAAGTATAGATTTATAGTTACAGCCATAGACCATTCAGTTTGCTTCAGTTATCATGATCATTACTGTTTTTTACTACCAATACAGTATTACAAAGGTAGAGAAAAACTGATAAAATGTCAACAAAACAAACGGCCACCAAACATGACCACAAGGATGGCAAAGCAGCCGCCCAATATCACGAAAACGGCGGCAAAGCATCCGCCCAGACGAAGGTGGCAAGGCATCCACCTAACCAAGCACGACCATGGCGGCGGCAAAGTGATCACCTAAGCAAGACCATGACCTCATAAGCTAGACAATTCTAGTACACACAGAGAGCGAGCGAGTAAACTCATACCTCTAGGACGGTCGATCTAGCAGATTCGGTGCAGCGTTACTCGGCCATAGCCGTCGGGGAAGCAGATCCGGTAGAGCCAGTAGCCGTCGTGGAAGCAGATGCAGGGGGGTGGGAGTGGCCGACGAGGAAGCAGATCCGGTATAGCCAGTAGCAGTCGGGGAAGCAGATGCAGGGTGGGAAGGGAGTGGCCGATGAGGAAGCAGATCCGGTGCTGAGGAAGTCGCCGACGGGAACCAGATCCGCTCAGGTGTGCTTATCGTCGTCGGTGGAGGGAGTCGCCAACGAGGAAGCAGCTCTGGTGCGGATGCAGTGGACGACAGGGAACCATGGTGGCCTGGGTGTGCTTTACCGTCGTCGGCGGAGGGGAAAGCCTGTGCAAAAGTGGATGGGGAAGGCGACAGGCGGAGGCGGATCTGAGCTGAGCAAGAGAGAAGGGGCAAGGGATATGGCAGGGGCGCAGGTTGGATTGCCAAAAATGCCCTTGTTGGACAATGTAACGT
The DNA here is from genome assembly GCA_015476505.1 of Urochloa ruziziensis. Classification (NCBI taxonomy): domain Eukaryota; kingdom Viridiplantae; phylum Streptophyta; class Magnoliopsida; order Poales; family Poaceae; genus Urochloa; species Urochloa ruziziensis. Next base: position 34,266,045 of record CM027125.1, on the reverse strand, counting down.
AGACACTTATGCATGAGGGTACAAGGGACATTTCACGTGAAATTTTTCGGCTTCTGCGGCTTTAGGGCCCCTGAAAATATTCGAACCATCGCCCTCGACTGACCCAAGGACCCCACACGTCGAGATGCTACATGATGAAAGATGACTATTTCTTTATTTTCCATTTTTGGTTGGGTTGCTCACCGTGCCTATTTCTCTTTTGAATCTCGGATTTGTGAATGAATTATACTTTCTCCCTCAGGCAATATCCAAATCACATGATTCTTTTTGGAAAAGGCATATAAAATCAAGCTTGACTGATTCATCACACTCTAATCAAAAGCAACAGTATGCATCACATACATATATAACCACTTGCGCTCATCACGTGGGAAAATAAAATCTAACTTCTACTTCAACGCATACCCAACTGCCATTGACACAAATACCACAGCCAGGATACCAACAAACATCATAGCTTGGGTTAATTTCTCTACCTTTGCTTTCAATTCGTTGTTGTGAAGCACGACAGCACCTGTTGCAGAGCGCTCAGCAGCAGCAATCTGATGGATGGACTGGACTTCTTGAATCTCATCTTCTTCCGGAACAAACACACGGATCACCTTGGCTGCCACCAAATCTTCGAAGTATTCCTTCTGCCACCGGTAGTAATCACACTTATTCGCCACCTGATTGAACAAGAAACCCAAACTTAAACAAAGCCGAAATCAAAAAGGAACAAAAAATACAAATCAAAGCTAAAAGCACTCACCCAAGATACAAATCGAGGGCATTTGACATAGACCCGACCATTGTTCTTGTTCTCCTTCTTCGTCCGGGCCTCAAAAACCCGAGCTCTCTTGCATGACGGGCAAATTATCATGGGCAAGCCAGTCTCCGTGCCAACAAGCTCTGACATGTGGTTTCTTAGGGCAGATGACTCTCCTCCTTGCGACATTGCTCCGGCGACCAGGGGAAGAAGGAAGAGAAGTAAAGGCTTTGGCTCGGCTCGGGATCTAGGTTCAGGGACGGCCTAAATGATAAGGCAGGGGCAGGTAAAGTCCTTTCGCGTGCCATCTGGGTGACACGTCAACAACCGTGGCATAAACATGTGGACCGTGTGGTGGTGCCTCAGCTGAAAGGATGCCAAATTTCGAAAATATCCCTCCCTCAACATCCGCTGCAGCCGTCGCCGCTCCCCTTCCCCATGCTGCCGTCGGCGCCGGTGAAGCGAGCCCGCGGTCGACCTCCGAAGGCAAAGGCGACCACGACGGCTTCGCCACTGGTGAAGCAATCCCGCGGTCCACCTACCAACGCCATGGCTCCCTCGATGGACTCACCGACGCCTAAGCGCCCCCGTGGCAAGGCACCGAAGAAGCCGCAATCTGATGCGAAGAAGAAGGCCAGCAAGTGGGTTTCGCCGAAGAAGCAGAAGATCGAGCACAGCGACGACAACTCCTCAGACTCCGGCGATAACTCCAGCAACAACCACTACTACCACATATGTGATGACTGCAACAAAAATGACACATCCGACTCCTACGACGAAGTGGAGTTTCTGCGAAAGTCGTTGCATTCCGCAAACGATGACCTGTATGCCACACGCAAGATGCTGGGGAAGGCGAATTTGAAGATTGCTGATCTTGAACGTCAACTGGGTAAGGCAAAGAAAAGGATCAAGGCGCTTGAACATGCACATCAGTAATGTGCTGCAGATGATGTTCTTTTGGATAGTCTAGTAGTATGTCATTATCAGTAACTGCTGCAGTTCTTGTGGTGTTGCAGGGAGTCGTGTGTTGTTGTTTAATGAACTGGTTATGCTAGCGTGATGTACCTATGGTGACCATCTCATTGTAGTTTTCTGTGTTTGAATCCCGTGGCACTTGTGAAAGAAATGGTTAAATTTGTTATCCAGATCGATGTGTCCTTAGCAAGTGTCGATAAGATCATAGGGGCGTCACTGACAAATAAGACCAATGATACGATCCACTGAAACTTCCGCGAACTGAATCATCCGGTTGCACATTGCTTCACTCTCACGATGCTTTTAGTATCACAAGGATGAAACATAGGAGCACGTTAATTTGAAGATATTTATGAAATTTAATCTCACGTGGCAAAGATTGAATTTCCATGACCTGGATAAACATTACTAATCTAGTCAATCCGTGGATCTTTGTCTACAATGGGAGGTTTTAAGCATGTTAAATACATCTTTGTCTACAACTATCCTTTGCAACATTTGGTTAATGCTGCGAAGCTTTGACCGCTAAATGAAAACCTGGATTTTGGCACATGTCATTGTAATTAAGTATCTTGTTAGGATCCATTATATTATAAATATACGTGTGTCCCCATTTGTTTATACTCCATTTTTGGAATACATATATTCAGTATATGTCTTTCAGTATATCTATCGCATTAGATCGACACGAACGAAATGTCAAGCACTGTTTGATTCCGTCCTGAAACATGCCAATGCGACAGTTGCGGCAATTATTCGGAACACGAACGTTGGGAGCGTCGGTTCACCCGGCCAGTCCACGTAACTTCCCAGAGTAGCCGGTTGCCAAAACTTCCTCTGAGAAGACGGAGGAACTTGTCGAGCCATCCTCCACTTTCACCAGAACGATGAGTCCTTACCAAATGTCGATAAGATCATACGATGCACTGAAACTGCCGCGAACCGGATCAACCGGTAGCCCACCGCCTTAGACCGACATGAACGAAATGTCAAGCACCATTTCATGCGGTCCCAAAACATGCCAATGTGGCTGTTGCAGCAATTCTTCTGCACATGAACGTTGGGAGCGTCAGACGCACAGTTCCCGTAGCTTCCCTTCCAAGTCGGTCGCCATAACTTCCCCTGACAAGATGAAAGAACTTCTCGTAGACCACCTTTATAACAAGAGGAAAGAATCATTCGCTTTCGCCGCCGCCCCCTCTTCCGCCCCGTTCCTCGCCGCTGCCCCCTCTTCTGCCCTGTTCCTCGCCGCCGCCCCCTCTTCCGCCCCGTTCCTCGCCGCCGCAGTTGTCCCCGCCTCCAGTCGGCATTCCCCCATGCGCCGTCCGCGCTTCATCATCCAGTGGTAAGCTCACATCCTACTCTTCTCCATCTCAAATGTGTTTCCTAATCTTTGTTCATAACAAATCGCTGTGGCTTGTGTTTCTCTCTGCAGGGTGTATGGCGAGTCGTGCTGGTGGCCATGGAGGCAGTACCGGGCGTGGCTGTGGGGGTGGCCGCCAGTTCAGTTCCAACATGGCACCAATGGCTCGTCATCCAGGCATTCACTTCCCCAGTGGTTCTGTTGAGTGGTTGCCCACTGGTGATCGATCCTCGGGACCAATACCCAACATAGTAGTGTTCTTGTCTTATCTTGTTAATTTTGTTGATTATTCTAAATCTGCACATATGCATGTTTTCTAATTTTTGCCCACCGGTAACCGAGAACCATGGGAGCAATACCCAACATATAGTAGTTTCCTTGTCTTCTCTGATTGGTTTTTATGGTACTACACAGATGCATGTTTTCTAATTTTGGCTCACATAATTTAGGCAATCAATCCTATTATATGGCTGAGAGATGTTGTTCACGAGCTAGGTGGAACTCGTCCTTTGGTGCAATCATCCGTCCGTGGTGAAATAAATCATTTCTTTGTCAAATTAAATATATCTTTTGAGATAAGTCCACGAGGTATTCCTCGCAGGACGATGTCTATTGTAGCAAGCGGTCAAGAAGCACCGTTTAGGTGTACTTTCGAAAATACAGCTGTTGTTGCCTGCTTACAACAGCTTCAGGAACATAGGTACATTGTGCCAGACTTGTCCTATTTTCGAATAAAGGCACTAGAGGAGGGAAGTCAAGATGTGGCTGTTACTACTGAGAGGCTTTGTGAGCTCAATGAAGATAACATGGTACGCAACATGCCAATTCTTCATTGATTTCTTTAATCAGTTACAATTTGGTATATGTTTGTAATGTTTTAGCCTGTTAATTTCTATTGCTTCACTTATATTTTTAAATTTTCTGTTGTCATCTCCTCGTCGACCCTGGTCCATCGGGGTCGATCGTGCATTGTGCGACCGGATGATTCGGTTCAGCGCAGTTTGCACGGATCCTATGAACATTGTAATATGCGACCGGATGATTCGGTCTAACGCAGTATGCGTGGAGCGTATGAAAATGTTGTTTTTGGCCGTGACGATGTCAAGATTCATGTAGATGGCAGAAAACTGACTGAAGATACACATCAGAATCTGATACTTCAAGCATATTTTTTATACATCACTACAAACTTAATTAGACATATTACAAACACCATTGTACCAGTACTGCTTCCTAAAGAAAGTTCTGCGACACATGTTTATTGTTGCGCAATACGAATATGTCGATAAAAATTCACACGCTTGAAGAAAGCTTCGCACTCATGGCAAATCCTACACTCCTCGCTGCAAAACGAGACCCACTCCACCCATCCATAGGGTCTGCCGCACCTGCCTCCTACGCAACGAAGATTGCCGCGTGCAACTGGCTTTGCCACTGGTACTAAAAAACGAGGCACCAGATCTCAAACTTGCCGACGGCAGTCCAGACATACCTCGTTCTTCAATGTAAAAGCTGTTTCACCTGCGCCGCCCGCCGCCGCATCGTCCTCGATCTTCCTCAGCAGCCGCAACGCCTCTTCGTCGTCGGCGGCGCCTCCATTGCGCCGGTATAGGCATATGGCTTGTGCGTAGGCTGCCAGATTATGGCCGTCCTTGGCGGCGCGGTCCAGCCTGTCGAGGGGCGCCCGTAGCTCCCCGCCATTCTCCTTGAACACGACGCGCAGGCCTTGGTGTAAGCAGGCCTCCGTGTGATCAACATCAGCCAGCTTGTCCACGAGGCTGTCCAAGTGCGCTCTCAGGTTGTCGACTACCGGTGGCGCGACGGGCACACACCACATCGCCCTTTCCAGTGGTATGGACCTGGCGACGTTCTTGTCTCGACACACCATGTCCATTCTCTTGCACGTCGCTCGCAGGCTGCGGAGGTCTTCCATTGGGTCCGCAGAGGACGCGGCGAGGCGGCCAGCGATGAGAACAGCCAACTCAAACGGGAGCTCCTCCAGCGATGGCCTCGCCGGTGCCATACTGAATCGTTCCACGCACACGGCAATGGAGTGGAGGAGCGGGTGGGCGGTGAGCGGCGGTGGCGAGGCAGAGCGGGAGATTTTTATGGCGAGTTCTTCAAACAGATCAGTTATGTGCATGGGGAATCAGAAGTTATCGCGGCGGCGCCTCCTCGGAGAAGTGAGGCATCTCCTTGCCTTCCATAACCGTGTGCCCCGTCGAGCATGACCCTTTCGCGAACCACTGTGCATTGAACAACAGGATGTTTGTGTTAACGCGTTGTGTGTACTCCGGATGAAGCGCAGCCTCCACGACAGCAGTCGAACGTGCATTGTGCGACCGTATGATTCGGTTGGACGCAGTTTGCATGGATCTAGTGAATACGTCATGAGCTTTTAGGAGGTATAAGAATTCGAATCACATCAAAATCTGATATTTTGAAGCATATATTTGTGTAATACTACAAACATAAATAGACAGAATACAAATTGACATGCAGATTGCTTAAATGTTGTTTTCTTCTCGGTAACCATATGTCAAGAACATTTTTGTGCATTACTGCAAACAGAAATAGACATAGATTACAAACACCATTGTCATATGCGACCGGACGATTCGGTCTGACACAGTATGCGCGGATCGTATGAATATGTCATTTTTTGCCGTGACGATGTCAACATTCATGTGGATGGCAGAAAACTGACTGAATATACACATCACAATCTGATACTTCAAGCATATTTTTATGCATCACTACAAACATAAATAGACATATTACAAACACCATTCTACCAGTACTGCTTCCTAAACACAATGACTACGATACATACATACATACATATCATCCGATAATCGACAGGGGATCGAATGTTGCTGTCCCTCGATCGAGAACACTGGTGGGGCGTCTCACATCCAGCCGACGACAAACTTCATTCTTTCATTGAAGTTTCGCGTCCAGAGTTCAAACTCATGACGGATGCGGCACCGCGCGCTGCAGTACCGGATAATGGAGGTCGTCCCCTCCCCCCAGCGCCTGCAATTCTCCCAGTTGCAAATGTGAGGCTCATGGACGAGTAGCTCCGGTACATCGGGCGGAGTCCAAGAATTGTACGAAATGTCGTAGAGTTCCTGCCGAACACCCTGGCGTGCCGACCACATCCAGATGCCACTCTCCCACCTTCCATCAACGGACGATGGGCCGCCGCTGATTCCATGGATCCACTCCAGCGCTTGTGGGTCCGCTGGGTCCCTACGGTATCGTAGCATCGCCAGGAATTAGCGAGCCCAGGAATCCCCCGCGCCAGCGGCCTCTTCGACATCCTCTAGGCCGGCAGCGCAATTCGGATGCTTGACCATCATCTTCATCCCCAGGTAGAATACTGCCTCCAGATGATGATACTCATGGAGCCGCAGCTCAAGAAGAGAGCGCCTTTCAGCCCAACGACGCCAGTTATGCCACCAATCAGCAAGCCGGCGGCGGTCGTCGCGGAAATACTCACGGACTGCACGGTAAGACAGGAGCAGGATTACCTCTTTCTGGTCGGTGATTTCCCTGAACAAGCGACAGGTACACCGTAAGCCGAGGTACACACGGACGGCCTCTGTTCCATCACTAGCATTCTTGATGCAGTGAACGATGATCTCCTTGGACATTTCTTTTGGCAGGATTGCTAACAGGCCGCGGATCATCGCAGCACAAGCCATTCTTCTATGCGACGAAGAGGGCTCCATCGAGCGCAAGTGGAAGTGAAAGCGACGGCGGCGAGCGGCATTGCAGAGACGGAGCAGGGGATTTTTTGAGAACTTCTTGGAAAATCAATCCCAATGGGGGAAGGGAAGTTATAGGACGCTGGCGTCTTCTAGGGGAAGTGAGCCGTCTCCTCAATGTGCCTCTTGGGAAGGGGCGGGCGGGCTGCAGATGAGGTGGTTGGGTGTTGAGGATGGCGGCGGCGACGGCGGCGCGGACGCTGGGGATAGGGTTTTCTTGACAAAATCGATCCCAAAATCTTGGATGGAATGCGATCTAGAATGCCTCGGAGGCTTCTCTACGAAGCTAACCTTGAGCGGCGGCCATGGGCGGCAACAGTTACCGGCTCCTGGGCGTGCACCGACCGGCCGTCCATGAGCGGGCTGGAACAGTTGCAAATTCCGTCAACCTTAAAACGTTCGTCACACAACATTTCGTCTTGTGACTGTATCCGTACCAACCGTGCGCCAGCGTGGGCGCGCGCTTTAGTTGCCACGCTGGCGGCTGAAAGGGCCAACAGCTGACACGCTGCAACGGCCCGTGGGAGGCGAAGATGGAGGCCCAGTTCAGGCTCTGATCCGCTCCACACTGATGGGCTCGTGCACTTGGCCCATTCGGTTCCATACGGTGGCTGTGTCACTGCCATGTGGGGACCACCTGTCAGCTTCATCCCCTTCTTCGCGTCATCTTCTTCCTGCCGCCGGTGAAGGCCGCGGCCGCTGCGTCTTGTCCGGACGGACGAGACGCCCCCCATGTCGTGATGCTCTATGAAACATGTTCCCTCGCCATCGTATCTCTGCCTCGTCCGAATTCAGAAGTATCCGGCCCGGGAAAGATCTCCGACGCGCACGTCGCCGTCCGGTACCTTCATGAATCCGGCGGAGCTCTGCCATGGCCCCTCTCTCCGTCTCGACCCACTCCTCCTCAGATGCGCCACGGAGCCTATACCCTCGTCCCTTGCCTGGCCCCAGTGGGTTAGTGCGCCGATGCGGATCTCCGGCCGGGCTGGCGCGCGAGCGGACCGCTGGAGCGGGCGTGAGCGCTGCTGGTGCCTGGCCGGGATTGCTGGTGGACGGCCAGGCTAGAGGACCAACGCACACGTCCGCCCCAGGTCCCACAACACCGGTGGACCCGGACCCACAACACCGGTAGACCTGGACACGTGGACCGCCAAGTCCAGTGGACCCGGTAGACAGGGACCGTCAAACACATCCGTCCAGTGGACCCCGCGTTGACAAGTACGACTTGAAGTGAAAGATGACGAAGAGCATTCGTCACCGATGCTACGGCCGAGGGCTCTTTGCTTCAATGACGACACGCCCTGTGCTTCAATGACGAAATTTGCCCTCGCGTCATGGTTGCAAAGGGGCGTTTGACGGACGCCGGAGTTCTGTGGCGAACACTAAAATTTCATCATTGATGTGGTTGCTTCAATGACGGAATTTTGAAACGTCAAGCCCGTTTCGTCATAGATGCAACATTTTGGCGTAGTGTTAGCATGGATTCCACAGTTGTGTATGATGGTCTACCCTTTAGTTTGACTTGAGTGACCATGTATATGTTGTTGAGATGGTAGCTAGTGCTCCCGCCCACACACTCATGAATACAATTCACTATAATTTGTACAAGGGGTGTGCATATGCAGGTTGGATCTGTAAAATAACTCAACGACACCAAAGCATGGGTTCAAATTCGCAAAGTAAACATTCAAATTCGCCAAAAATGCAAAAAATATCACTTCTTGCATCATCTCTCTATGAAAGCGTAAAGCTTTGTGCCACCGACGGGTGGGACCAGTGGACCTGTGGACCGGCGCTTTCCTCTACCCGGCGGTACCTCGCGCGCGACACGCGATAACGAGGAAGCGTATTCCAATCGAGCGCGTTCGGTCGAGTGGCACACAGGTGCGACCCACATGTCGGCGCCAATCCCATGATCAGTTGTTGTTCAGATCTTCAGCCATCTTCTATTTTTGTATTTAAATCCTTAATAAAAACTTCCAACATGTATAGATTTCACATATGGCGTCCAAATCTGGTGTTTCTTTTTTCCTAATTCGTACGAAAACAATACCTACCACGTGCACTCAATTGCATCTCGTAATTGAATCTGATTTTCCAGCGTTTTATACAAACTCATGTACCTTTTATTGTTTACAAACTTATAACTCTCCCCAATTTACACCTGTATTATTGCAATGTGTTGTTTGTGTGTAAGCACAACCTAGCTACACCTCCATCCACAAAAGAGTAAATTTGCACGTTAACATAGATTCCACAGTTGTGTATGATGGTCTACCCTTTAATTTGACTTGAATGACCATGTATATGTTGTTGAGATGGTAGCTAGTGGTCCCACCCACACACTCATGAATACAATTCACTATAATTTGTACAAGGGGTGTGCATATGCAGGTTGGATCTGTAAAATAACTCAACGACACCAAAGCATGGGTTCAAATTCGCAAAGTAAACATTCAAATTCGCCAAAAATGCAAAAAATATCACTTCTTGCGTCATCTAACTATAAAGCGTAAGCTTTGTGCCTCCGACGGGTGGGACCAGTGGACCTGTGGACCGGCGCTTTCCTCCACCCGGCGGCACCTCGCGCGCAGGGGCACGGCCCGTAAATATCACCCAATTGACTAGATGGCCAACGGCCAACAAGACCCAGAAGGGAGAGAAGAGAGATTGATGGACGGTTTTACCCCTCCCTACCGTTGAGTCGTCTTTATTGTACCAAAGGTGATTTCGAGACTCGTCTTCCTCTTTCGGCCGAGAGGGCGGTGCAGGTGAGGTCGAGGGAGGGTTTGGGAGAGAGGTGGAGATGGCATCGGGCTCATCTTCCAACTCCGGCCCATCGTGTGGCCATACTGGCAGAGGAGATCCAGTGTGCCCCTTCTGCAGGACAAAGACCGTGGTGGAGCGGATGTCACGCACCGAAGCTAACCCGGGGAGGAAGTTCTACACCTGCACAAATTGTGATTGGGTAAGTGTTGTTGTGATTTGGTTCTGTTGATTTCTTGGGTAAAATGCCGATCTAGGGTTCTTGGCTGTGCAGGGCAATTCAGAATGCAACTTTTTCATGTGGAAGCCAGCTAGCACAGCAGATGCTATGGAGGCTGCCACGACGAAGATGGTGGCTGCAGTTGAAGAATTGAAGGCAAGATTGAGGGAGATGCAAGATTCCTTGGGGATGCTAACGGCAGGAATGGCAGCTCAGAGAGTTGAAATGAGAAGAAATCTAGCAGCTAGGGATAGGAACACTGTTGTTTTACGTTGGCTGATTGTTGTTGCTATTGCAGCACTGGCTGTGAATCTTGTGCTTCTGGCAGTGATGGCCATGAAGTAGGCATTATCCATGTACTGAAATGAGAATGGGCACTGACATGAATGTAAATTAGTCAAGTCTGAAATGAGAAGCATTGGTTCAGAAACATTGGTTCTCACGTATACATATAAGTTCAGAAATTTCAGAGGACATAGACATAGTTCAAAGGGAACGTTAACAAGACAAGCATTGGTTCACACAAGGGTTGTGCATATGCAGGTTGGATTTGTAAAATAACTCAATGTCACCAAAAGCATGAGTTCAAATTCGCAAAGAAAACATTCAAATTCGTGACCAGTGGACCTGAGGACCGAGGGTTTTCTCCTCCGCCGGCGGCACACAGGAGGATTTGACGAAAATGTTACCGAGCCGGACGACGAAGATTTTTGCGCGTAACGTGAAGAAGCTAGGAAAAGGCAAAAAAACGGAAGCAAATTGGGCGTATCTTACTACTACTACTATTGTTTCATGCGGCATTAAAGGGCCTGTTTGCTTGCAGCCCTGGCAAAGCTGCCTGGCGCAGGCAGCGATCTCATGCGCTCGATTTCGTTGGCCTGGGGTGGAGATCGCGGCCACCCCATCTCATTTCTTGCACCATATATTAATTTCATACGGAGTACTACTGGGCGCTCCTTCGCCTCCTGCACTTGTTCCATCCCAATGCGTCATCGAGTGCTCAAGACTCTAACAGTCGCCTCCTATCGCGTAGTCTAAGCTCCCCCTCCCAGCCACGCCTCGGCAACTAACGCCACGCACTATCACTGCGTGCGGGACCAGGCTGAGATGGGGCCAGCCGGCCAGCGACTGCAAGTAACTAAACGCGTGGTGCCTCTTCCTGTGCCGCTGTTCGTCCCATCGTTATAAATTTAGGGCAGTTGCCATCCTTTCCCCTATTCACATTTCCTCTTCCTCTACGCCTCCATCCCCGGCCTTCTTTCTCCCCGCTTCCTCTGCACTCGCCGCCATCGCCGACCAAGGATGTCGTCCCCAAGCTCTCCTCCTCGCACCACCGGCGAAGGCGCGCCACCACCAGCCATCGACTCCAAGGCGATGGTAAAGGCAATATGTCCCCCCCAAGCTCTCCTTGTGTTCATGATACACTGTTCGTTCTTCTTATTTACTGTTCATTGTTCGGTTGCAGTCAAGCGAAGACGCGCCACTAGCACGGTGCAGCAGGCCTTCCTCGCCGTCGGCGAAGCGCCATTGCGGTGGCACCGACCCGGCGTCCTCATCGGCGGTTCCGCCGCCTTCACCACCATAGGGTGGTGATGGCACCGGCTCCTCCCGTCGGTCACCCTCGCCGCCGCCGCTGCAGGGACCAGCAGAGGATATGCCCCCTCTGCAGGTCTTGTGTAAGACGACGCCAAGCTGCAAAATGTGGTGGCGATGCCCCCTCAGCCCCCTCTTTGTGGAAGAGGACAGCAGGATCAAGGTGATCCTGCACGCCATGTGCACCCCCGATGAGCAGCATCAAAGGCTTCGTCTTCTTGACGAGGAGGAGGAGGAGGAGGACGGCGACGAGGAGGAGGAGGAGGAGGACGGCAACGACGAGGAGGAGGACGAGGAGGGCGCCGGCGAGGACTCCCAGCATAAGTGATGTTGTTTAATTTGTTTATGATGTTTTGTGGTCGCTTGTGTTGGAAATAAACATTGAAATCTCTTTTGCTAGCCTATCTGTTTGTTTTTATGCATGCCTGAACTAGTACTAGATCGAGTACTTTGTTTTAGTTAATGCGGTGATCGCCTTCTCCATAGCCGCCGCCACCGAATCATATATATCCACCTTGCAAGAGATTGGAACGGCCTCATCTCACTTTTGCTCTGCGAGAGATTTGGAACGTAAAAGTGCAATTTTTTGCATTTTTGGCGAACCTGTATATACACACCCCTTTTAACATATTTTAGTGAATTGTACGGAGCAGTACCATCTCAACATATACATGGTCACTCAAGTCAAACTAAAAGGTAGACCATCAATACACAACTGTGGACCCATTGAACACACCATGATAAAGTCTCTATCTCAGTATCTGATATAGCTGAAAAATTGGGAATCGGAGAATGTGATTTCTTTTCTGAGATTACCGGAGTTTGGTCTCTAGTTTTAATAATCCCGAAGAAAGCCCTCAAGACTGGCGTATCAGACAAATCATGAAAGAAGTGGAACACATGAGATCAAAAATAGACATGCATTTTCATCACATTCCTAGAGAAAATAATTACATAGCAGATTCTCTTGCTAGGAATGCTGTTTCAAGTAGAAAGGAGAACCATATGTTCTCATGTTCAAATTTGTTTCATCATAACGGTTGTCCTTTCAAAGCTCTCATTTGTAATTGGCCTCTTTGGGCTAAACTATGTAAATTTTCTTGCATTTGAATAAATAGCCCTTTATGGGCGTGTTACCTTCAAAAAAAAAACACACCATAATACGGAAGCAAATTGGGCGTATTTGTTTCGTGCGGCATTAAAGGGCCTATTTGCTTGCAGCCCTGGCAAAGCTGCCTGGCGCAGGTAGCGATCTCATGCGCTCGATTTCGTCGGCCTGGGGTGGAGATCGCGGCCACCCCATCTCATTTCTTGCGCCATATATTAATCTCGTATTACTGGGCGCTCCTTCCTGCCTCCTGCACTTGTTCCATCCCCATGCGTCATCGAGTGCTCTAGATTCTGTTCTGAACCGTCGCCTCCTATCGCGTACTAGTCTCCGCTCCCCCTCCCGGCCACGCCTCGGCAACTAACGCCACGCATTATCGCTGCGTGCAGGACCAGGCTGAGATGGGGCCAGCCGGCCAGCGACTGCAAGTAACTAAACGCGTGGTGCCTCTTCCTGTGCCGCTGTGCGTCCCATCGTTATAAGTTTAGGGCAGTTGCCATCCTTTTCCCCATTCACATTTCCTCTTCCTCAACGCCTACATCCCCGGCCTTCTCCCCGCTTCATCTGCACTCGCCGCCGTCGTCGACCGATCGACTGCAAGGCAGCATGGCCCACCCAAGCTCTCCGCCTCGCATCACCAGCGAAGGCGCGCCACCACCAGTGTCTACTCCAAGGTGATGGCAAAGGCAATATGTCCCCCCAATCTCTCCTTGTGTTCTTGACACACTGTGTGTTCATTGTTCTTATTTACTGTTCACTGTTCGGTTGCAGTCCAGCGAAGGCGCGCCACCAGCGTCGTCGTATGGACGGCACAGCAGGTCTTCCTCGCCGCCGGTGAAGCGCCATTGCGGTGGCACCGACCCGGCGTCCTCATCGGTGGTTCTGCTGCCGTCACCACCACAGGGTGGTGATGGCACCTGCTCCAGCCGTCGGCCACCCTCGCCTCCGCCGCAGGGCCTGCCGCAGGACCAGCAGAGGATAAGCCCCTGCGGGTCTTGTGTAGGATGACCCCGAGCAGCAAAATGTGGTGGCGATGCCCCCTCTGCCCCCACTTCGTGGAAGTGGACACCAGAATCAAGGTGATCCAGCACGTTATGAGCACCCCCGAGGAGCAGCATCAAAGGCTTCTCCGGGAGGAGGGGTGGAAGGAGGAGGAGGAGGAGGAGGACAACGACGAGGACGAGGAGGAGGACGACGACGACGAGGAGGACGAGGAGGAGGACGAGTAGGCTGCTAGCCTGGTGTGCCGGCGAGTTGTTTGTTGATGATGTTTTGTGGTCGGTTGTGTTGGGAACACTGAAATCTTTTGCTAGCCTTGTGCTTTGCCAATCTGGGCAAGAATCAAATGGATGTATATACTCCTATATCTAGCTGTTTGTGTCTATGCATGCCTGAACTAGTACTACATTGATTTAGTTAATGCTGTGATCGCCTTCTCCATAGCCGCCTCATCCACCTTCCCCGGAATCCACCGGCCAATCTGGGCAAGAGATTGGAACGGCCTCATCTCGCTTTTGCTCTGCGAGAGATTTGGAACGTAAAAGTGCAATTTTTTGCATTTTTGGCGAACCTGTATATGCACACCCCTTTTTACAAATTTTAGTGAATTGTACACCTCCGGTTCATAATATTTGACGTTTCAGACATCTAATTTAGCCTGCGGGCAGTTCATTTTACTTGTCAGAACCGTCAAATAAAAAGAACCAGAGGTAGTATTCATGAGTGTGGGTGGTCACTCAAGTTAAACTAAAGGGTAGACCATCAATACACAAATCCATGTCCACTGCCGTGGACCCACTGAACTCACCACGATATATATAACGTATTCGCCACCGAAAAGTTTTCGCTGCTACAGGTTCTCACGTGCCTACGACAGGCGGGACCCACTGCATCCCGCCTGACCCGCCACTTTGTGCCTCAAATTCTAGTACTAGCGCAATGTTCCCTCCAAAGGTTTTTCCTCCTACCTCAATTTTCTCAGCATCGTCCCCAGTTGCCCCCAAAACTGCAGCGTCAGGAGCGAAGGAGACCTTTTGTCTACGCCCAAGCGACTCATCCATGGCGACTCCATCTACTTCCATGTCGACTCCTCCCATGGCCGGCGAAGGAGACGACAGCTCGCGAGGACCAGAGATGCCGGTTCAAGTGTTGGATGCCTGCATTGAGGACAACAGGTACGCATCCACCTGTATCGCCTCCATTCAATCTATTTGCATCTTGGAGTCTTTTGGGGATGCGCTAGTCTTTTCTTTCTTTGCTGTTGTATTTTTCTCCCCTTGTGCGCACGCTTGCCGATCATCTTGTATTCTCCTCGGTCTTTCGAGATGAACTCTGTAAAGGTCTTGTACCTGCCCCTGTTCAGGGTCTTTTGATCAATGAAATTTTCATCCGGTCCAAAAGTCGACGATGTCACATATATTTGCTCGGGGTCTTTTCACTTATAACGCCTTCTTTGGAATGTAGGATTCTCACAATGTAGGAATAGGAAAAACATAGGAATTGAGTTGCATGCCACACTCAATCCTATAGGAATTGAGAATGAAGGAAAGTTTCTAATAGAGCATTTGGACACAACATAAAAAAATAAAGGAATCATAAGAGAGAGATAGAGACAAAGGAAACTTTCCAAGAGGTTGGACCTCATGTTAGATTTCCTACAAAATTCCTATGGATTGAGCCACTCCATAGGAATTTTGAAGGATTTTGGGATGGCCAATCCTTTGTTCCAAAGGACCATGTAGGAAATATTCCTATAGGATATTCCAATCCTACAAAATTCCTTTATCAATCCTATGTTCCAAAGGGGGCCTTTTATTTTAGTGCACATCACTGGTTCGTTTTTCTCATAACACTAGTACGTATCAGTGGCTGACGCAGCAATAGAGCAACTCCAACAGCCTCCATACACACTGACGTGTGGGTCCCATCCTTCATCCACTTCTGGCCCCTTCCTTGTCCTCCCCGTCCCCTCCGCCTGGCTCTCTCCCTCTCCTCTTTGTTCACTCGACGACGACAGCCGGCATCTTCCTCCCCTCCCCCTCCCTGTCCATCCTCCGCTTCTCTCCCTCCCCGGCCTCCCCTCTCCTCCCCCCTCCACTCGCCCCTCACCTCATGCCTATGGTGAGGCGCGGCGGCGGGGTGAGGCACGGCGGCGGCATCCATCGAGAGCGGCGGGGAGAGGTACGGTGGCGGCGGCGGCGCGAGGATCCCCGATAGGACTCTCCTGTCACAGATCCGGGTATGCCTCCCTCCTCCTTTCTTTTGGACTCTTGAGACATGTGAGGTGGCATCCTGGCGATTGGGTTGCTGGCGCGGGGGTGCTGGCGAGGTGGCAGCGGCACCGGGTGCAGGGGAGGAAGCGGCGGGCTCTCCCCGCCGATGCTCTACAGGCGCGTGGGGCTCACGTTTGGCAAGCCATTTTGGCAACCGGACTGGCTTGCCAAGTCTGGCAAGCGGGAGGCTCAATTTGGGGAGTCAGATGGGATAGCAAGGAGGATGGAGAGCCAGTTGGAGCCCGATTTTGACATTCAGTTGCCAAATTTTGGCTTAGCAAATCATTGGCAACTCTCTTGGAGTTGCTCAGATTGGGTGTTCATAGGTATTAAACAGATCAATTGACTATAGCATATACTCCTAAGAGCATCTCCACGAGGGATAAAGGGTATTGAGAAAAAATTATAGGGAAAGGGGATCGTTTTCTCAATCTGCTGGTGCTTGATATTTGGGCCAAACCAGCTGAGGCCCAAGTTAACTCCTACGAAAGTCATTTATGGTTTTTGAGCTCTAATGCAGACAGTTTGACCCAATTAGCAGTATAGTTATACGTATATACATACATGCTTTATTTTTTCCCCCAAAATTATTGGTTGTTCAGCCGAACACCCACGAACCTCTACTACGCCCGCCCCTGCTACATATTCATTCATTGATGCTGGCATGTTGATATCTGTGTGCACGTGTAGGCATATCGTCCTGACAGGTGATCTGTGGAAGGTACACGTCGACTGCTGGGGGGCAAATGGCAAAATTGAGCGCAAGGTTGAGTTTACTCTTGACCAGGCACAAATCGACGTTTTCACCCTGTTTACTCTGAAAGATCAGCTTGGATATTGTGCGCAAGACTTCTTGTACTACAAGAAGAGAAGAGGAGATGATGGTGAAGCCAGTGCTGAAAAAATTGGTTTTAACAGAGATGCAGCAGCCATGCTTCAGTACTTGGGTTCATGTCAAGAAAGGAAACTAAGATTGATTATGTCAAAACAAGAAACAGTTGGACCAGTGAACATTACACCCCTAAAAAGCTCAAGGTTTACTGAGCATGTTGAATGTGCACACGACGACGACGATGCTGATGATTTTGACTCAATTAGTCAATACAAATTGTGGATTCTAGACCAAGACAAAGATTGTGGTGAGTCTGACGATGATTGTACTACACTATCCACATTACACTATAACATTGTACTCACATAGTACTGTTCCTTATATTGCAGGTCTACATGATGTCTTCAGGCAAGAGACAATAAGAGCGTACACTGCATGGTTAAGGAGCCAGAACCGCATGAGAGACCTTTGTAATTCGTTATCCATCTGAGCTAGTTCTTATTTGTGATTTTAAATTAATAAGTTCATTGTGCATCCACTAATTGCATTTTTTTATTTTTTCAATGGCTTATGACAGAAATCAAGCTAAGCCTACTGAAGCACGTGCTGAGAGCAATGGTAGTAGTGACACGCCGCCATCAGAATGGCCAGGCCATGCCAGGAAACCGAAGAAAACACAAGGTTGTACAAGACTCACACCTGCAGTTTTCTTATGTTGTTTATTGTGCATAACTTAATAATGTAAGCTTCCATTTGTGTTTGTAAGTAGATGGCAAGAAAAAGGGGCGTGGAGTCTCGAAAGGGCTAGCTGCGGTGGCCAAGAGGACGAAGGCTAAGACAGATAAACTGAAAATTCAATTTTCTGTCAATACGGGTGGTGTCTGTGGAGAAAACAGACGTACCTTTGTGGATGAGGTTGTTCTGCTTACAAAGCAGAAGGCTCCATTGATTGGAGTTAGACATTGGAGTGATGTGGCTAGACATGTCAAGGAGGACATAGCAGAATGTATAATGGTATGGCACTAACCACCTCAACCTGCATTCTAATGTTTTTTTTTTGAGAGAACAGGAGGGGTTTCCCCCCTACTGGTTAATATTAAACAGAAAAAAGGTATCAAAATTACAAAAGCCAAGAGGCTCAGAATCTCAGTCTCCAAAGAATGGAGATTAGGAAACAAAAAAGGTTACAAAAAACGGCATGACAGGAAGAGATGATCGCGTGACTCAATAATCTGATCAGCACATAGGACACAGTGGTAGCTCTGGAGGGTCATATTTTTTCTTTGGAGTCGACCTCTGGTGCTGAGTCTATCTTTTAGTAGAACCCATGCAAAGACCTTGTGCTTGTGTTGGCAGGAAGTCTTCCAAATCCATTTGTAAGCTAGGTGAACATGAGCATGACCAATTAGATGTTTGTAGGCTTTACTTGAAGAGTAGGAACCTGTGCCCCAGTTATAGGTCCAAATGTCAGGGACGTCCATTATATTGATGGTGTCTAACTGTTGTTGAAGTTCTTGCATCTCTTGGAAGGCTTCTGTGGATAGTGGAAGATGAAAGAGTCTGGACAGTGGTGATATTGTCACTGCTGCGCTAATGCTCTATCTTGTGTTTTTTACGAAGGAGTGAAGATGTGGGTAGGCCAGTTTAGCTATCTGATCATGCCATTGATCTTCCCATAGCATACAAGTTGTGCCATCCTGTAACACTGCCATTCCCTTGAATTTGTCTATTAATTTTAGGATATCTCTCCACCAGAAGGAGCCTTTTCTGATGTGGCTGGGCAGCTTGCCATTTCCATAATGTTTTTCCCAAACTAAGTTGACCCAGGGTATATCATGCTTGTTGTATAATTTGTGCAAGTTTATGAGGAGCAAAGGCATCATTTTGAGTCTGTAGATCCAGGACTCCAAGGCCACCTTCATTTTTTTGGCTTTGTGTCCTTTAGGTGGAGTTTTGTCATTTATGTCTGCCCCTCTCCAAAGACAATGCTTCCTGTACTTGTCGATTTGTTCTAGAATGGTGATGTACATATCAAACATTCCTAGATAATATGTTGGGAGGCTTGTGAATACTGAGTTGGTGAGCTGCAATCTCCCAGCTTGAGAGAGGAAGATAGAGGTACTGACAAGCCTTTTCTCACACCTGCTGACCAATGGTAAAAAATCTTCCACTTTTGGTTTTGTTTAGCCCAAAGATAAACCCAGATAAGTGAAACTTTGTGCAAGTTGATCAAATTTTTCCTGGGTTAGGTTAATTGGGATCATCTGTGACTTTGAATAGTTGACTTTTAGTCCAGTTACCAAGGCAAACGAGTTCAGGATATTCTGTAGTGTGTTCAGTTGGGTTTCACTTGCTTCCATAACTATCAGTGTATCATCTGCATATTGGATCACTAGGAAGTCATTGGTAAATCTTGTAGGTATGGGTAGTGTCAGATGTCCCTGGTCTTTTGCCTCATTTAGCACTGATTGTAGAAGGCCAGCTGTTAAGACAAAGAGTAGGGGGGATAGAGGATCCCCCTGTCTAACTCCCCTTCTGCAGTGGAAAACCTTTCCTGCCACACCATTGAGTAAGATGGAGGATGTTCCTGACTGGAAGATTCTGCATTATCATGTTATGCATTATTCTTGTTCCCTCTTTCATTTTTGAAATCACAAATAGTTTGAATGATGCATACATAACAAGAATTCTTTGTCCCTAGGAACAATGGGACCTGGAGTTCACTCGAAGTAACAAGGAAAAGATATGGAAGATTGCGAGTGAACGCTACAAAGGCTGGCGATCCGCCTTGCATTCTACATTCAAGGCATATCCTAATTACGATGAGAGAATGGAACATAAGCCTGAAGAGTTGGACATAGTGGAGTGGCACTACTTGAACTTGTACTTTTCAACAAGGAAGTTCATGGAACAACATCTTTTCTAAGTATAAGAAAACAATCATCAGTTCAACTTTTCTTATTTACCATTTCTCCCCTGTATGCCTTTCTGCAGGAAAGGAGCATGGCAAACTCTATGAATCGAGTCCAAATGAGAAGCAATCATTTGGGGGGTTCCAAACCTTTCTCACACTGGAGTTGGGAAAAGGTGAACATTTTTTTCACTTTTGTCAACTTTTCAGTACCTGACACAGTGGTATATTAATTTTGTTTAACTAATGATGCAATTATAGAGAGATCAATTAACCGGTGAGGAGCCACGCCTTATGGATCTTTGGAAGACTACACACTGTAGTCGGGGCGGAATGTGGACAGATCACGTTGCTCAGAGTATTTATGACACAACAGCCTCACTTTTATGGTCTCCGGATGAAGACGAGGGTGACCAATGCTCCCCAACAAGTCGTGCTTCTCGAGTTGCTAAGGAAGACCAAATATTCCAGGAAGTTTACAGGCAGACTACTGGAGTCAAATACTCAAGGTCGCGTGGCCATGGTTACATGTCCAACCCAAAACGAAAGCAAAAACTACTTGAGGAGAGAATGTTTCAGGAGAGACTAGAGAGGCTCGAACAACAGGAGCGACAGATGCAGGAGATGATGCGAAAGAATGAAGCTGAAAAGGAAGCAGAGAGGGAACAACTTAAAGCTGCAATTAGAGAAGAGTTGATGGGGGAAGTTCAAACAATGATGGCACCTTATCGTCAGTCGTTGACGACAGCGGTAACCAGAACATAATTTATGCATGTTCTTGTTTTGTTATTAACTTCTATAATATCCCTAGCAACCCGGTGTGACCGGTTTTGACCAGAGTCCACTTCACTTGGATTAGTCTTGCATTCATTGATCATATGTCCCTTCTCTTTGCACCTGTAGCAAATTCTCTGAGCTTGTCTTCTTTCAAGCGTTGCTTGACTCTTTTGCTTGCTAGACTTGTTAGATGAGGGGTTCACTAAGGATGAGAGCTTGGACCCCTTCAACTCTTCTTGTGTCTTGTGATTCTTTGCTTGATCTAGTTTAGAACTTGAGCTAGTGACGGTGGATCCCTTCTCAAGCTTCTTCACCATGTTGTCACGGTTATCTTGAGAAGGTTGCACTTGACTCATGCTTCTACTCTTGATCAAGTCATTCTTTAGCTTTCCGATCTCTTGTTTGAGTTCATCATTTTATTTTGCAATAAGATCATCACAAGACTCTACAAGTCCATGCTCAATGCTAGATTGGCTTGTTTTGAGAGCAACAAGATTTAGTACAACATAATTTATGCATGTTCTTGTTTTGTTATTAACTTCTATAATATCCCTAATATCTGGCCATCCCTCTTTAATTTCAAATGCACAGAATACCCTGGTAACCAACATTGGTACAGCTGCAGTCGATGCTAGGCCCACCGAGGTTCAAGCTGAAGATCCGTCAGGGCAGCTCTGCCAAGGCACAAGTGACCAGGTATCGACAATAATTGGTTGTGAATGAAACTAAATATATATAGCTTTTAGAAATGATTGTAGGATCCCCAATTGCTTGGAAAAGCATAAGGAGGATAATCTGAGAAATCTGGCTTAGGAACAAGGCATTGACCCCAGCACAGCATAGGATTTTCCATCTTTAGATACTGATAACTCTGCTGGTAGAATAAGACATTTAGAATTTAGTGAAATTATAAATAGTTTCAAATGATAGGGATGTTTTGGAATATTAGAGGCATGGGGCTTACGAGGAATAGTCCCAACTCTGGCCAGGAATATATGTTGCTAATCTCTTTGCATGGTCCCTTTTTAATTGTGCAGCATAACCCTGAAACCACCAATAATGGAACTGAAGATGTAGAAGGGCGCACTGAGCACCATGTTGTTGCAACACCAATAGTGGAAACTCAAGAAAAACAGAATCAAGTAACAACTTTGGTCAAGCATTCCAATAATCATTATCGCTTTGGGCATCAAATTGAAGATAATATTGTTCCAATTATTAATTTCATTATGATCCAGATTGCAAAGAATAATGGTACTTCAGTTGCAAAGAAACTGTTCAATGAGACTCGTGGTCGAGGTGCTCCAGCACCTAAATACATTTCTGCACAACAACTTGCAGCTAGAACACGGATGTCCAAGCGAAACAAGGCACTACGGCTACAACAGGAGGCCAATGACAAAGGTGACCTTGACGGATTAATCTAGATGCTTCAATAGCTGCAAACTTTGTTACGCTCAGTGAATAATGATTTATTTTCTGATGCTATTAATGATAATATTGTAGTGACATTTATTTCTATTGTCGATGTATCGTTGCATTTAATAATTAGCATATGACGACGATTTATTTTCCGTTGCGATATCCATTGAGCGTATAGCCACGACATAGATTCCGTTGCGATATCCATTGAGCGTATAGCCACGACAAAGATTCCATTGCGATACCACTAATCGATACAGCAACGACGCCAAACTCGTTGCACTACCCTCTAGGCATATAGCCACAATATGTGTCGTCGCGATAGGACTGAACCATATAGCCACGCCACATACCTTGTTGCGATACCTCCAACGCATATTGCGACGCTTGCTCGACGTTGCGGTATCCATAGCGCCTATAGTAACGGCACACCATCCGTTGCGCTACCCTGTACGTGTACCGCAACGACTGACATGTCGTTGGGATAGCCTTCTAGCATGTTGCAACGCCATAGTTCGTTGGGATATGGATGACTTATATAGCAACGAGTCGTATTTCGTTGTGATATCATGTGAGCATATTGCAACAACATAAGTCACGTATTGCAACAATGTTCTTGCGTTGTAATTCCATTTTTTTTGCAACATCACAAAGTTGTCGCAATAGCACGCTATGGCAACGAGGCCTATCGTTGCAATAACAAATATTGCAACGACAATGGACGTTGCAATTGCCACTAATGGCAATGACGATCGTCGTTGCAACAACTAGCACGTATGGCAACGACAACCTTAGTCGTTGTGATACCCTATTGCAATGAGGTTTTAAGCAACGGCCAGATTTCGTATTGCAACTATTTTGAGTCGTCGCAACTCCACACGATTGCCACGAATTCACACATATTGCAACGATTTCGTGCCGTTGCACCAGGGGAAAAACTGTTGTAGTGATTGAAACGGATTTAAAACATGGAATCTACACTTAAAACAAGCCTGCAGGGACCTTTTCATAATTAACCGTAGACATCAGGGGCTAGCTGAAAAGATTTGCAAGACACAGTGAATAGTAGCCACGAAAGGCTAAAAAGCTAGGGTTAGATCTGTAAAAGGTCCGGGTTTGGGCTGCCTTAAGAGGATCCGAACTTATCAGGGGGTTATCTGTGAAAAGTGCAAGACACAAGGAAATGTAGGTTACTCCGTACATGATTCTACAGGGGCTAAACTGCAAAACCTCGAGGAGCTTGTTGTTCATGGCAGACATGAGCTCTGGCGATCCAAATCGCCGGCGTTCGGGGCTGCCAAGGTATCGATTGGGGTGGGGGATCAAGAGAGGAGGTCAAGAGGATCTCGTGGAGGTGCTAACCGGCGGTGGAGATGGACGGGGGTTGCCGAAATTGAAGGAGAGGCGGGCGGTAGAGACGGCGGCCGGGTCTTCACGTGACGGTGGTGCTCCGACGGCATTCCGGCGACGAAGATGAGTGGCGAGCGTGTGGCTCGGCTCGGTGAAGGTCCTGGCGACGACGGCGTCCTCTAGCGGCACCTTGACGCGGCCAATCGACGCGGCAGTGCTCGGCTTCTCGAGCGGCGGCGGGTCGCGGCGATGCTGCGCTGAGGCGGAGGAAGGACGGCGGAGCTAGCAGTGTGGCACGAGCGCGCGGCGGCAGCTTTTATAGGGCGTGGGGCCCACGACTTGGCGCGCAAGCCAAGGATGGCCGGGCGGCGGCGCGCCTGCGCGTGCTATGCTTTGCAGCGGCGGCTGTCGGGCTGGGTTGGGCCCTGGCGGGTCGAATCGAGATGGCTCGGCCCGTTAGGTATTTTTTAAAACAATTTCACGTATAAAGAAAAATTCAGATAAGTCTAAATAATTCATTTAAACCACGAAAAATGCCCAAAAATTTTCAAAATTCTATACTATAAATGATGACGAAATTTTCGTACCAGGGTTACTCTTACCTCTCTGACACCGTCGGATTTTATGATGACGACCGGACACTTTTGATTTATCTAAAGAGTCCAAGTTGACTATACTACTTCTACACCGTTGGATTTTATGATGATCTAACGCTCTAGATTAATCTAAAGAATCCATATTGACTACATCATCGATTTAATATATTTTTTTAAACACGTGCCTGTGGCACGTGCCCTTGTGCTAGTTCTAAGAAAAATCCCAGAGCTGGTTTGAGACACGATTAGTCTAAATAAAATATCTAGAGCTCGTGAAAAGGATTTTAGAGCGTTCTAATAAATAAAATTTGCTCTAGCAAAAATGAGAATAAATTCTAGAAAAGTCCAGAAAATTCTCGGAGGAACCTAAACGTAGGATAAACGCGTTTTCAAAACCTTTGCACTTATAAAGCACCAAAATGCATCGGCATGAATGCAACACACACGGAACGACTTATTAAATTTTAGAAACACAGACAATTGTTTTTCTTTTTACGCTAAACTCTCTGTTCAATAAATGTTGAAAACATTTCAAAATTGAGAGAAAATCATTGTATTAATTTTTTTTATATTCACACTCTAAAATTTGGGGATTTCAGGGTGTGACACCTCCCTAGCTAGCAACTCTGAAATCTGCATCATCATATGACATTTCTTCCTCGATGGTCCGTCATGTAGAGAGAGCCGTCGAACTTCCTCAAGTTCCGAACCGACCCAAAGGAATCCCTTTCCCATTGCTTTAGAGAGCCTTGCACACGTCCAAGCAGGGTGTGAATTTGCTACAAAGAATTATTGTTCCCTATAGTATCCCATGTGTTTCTGATTACATCCATATAGGACACGTCTCTTCTCCACATGTCCGCAGAGCAAGGCTTATAATACAGCCAGCTGCTGGCTGCAAGGATTTCATTTAGTCTTCTCTTAGCTCACTCATATAATAGTTTAGCTCTTCACAATTAATGCATGACCCACTTGTCTCTCTCACAAAATTTTTTGGTTCTTGTGCATAAGCGGGCTGTAAGCTTATAGCCCACTTCTCTTCTCTTTCCTCTCCTCTCTCCTCCACCTCATCATTTAGCCAACTTACAGCCCACCATAATACTTGCTCTCATAACGAAAACTTTTCAGCTTCCTCTTTGCACGCCAAACTTTATTATTGCATTCCACAATCAAACCACAATGATCAGACTCAGCCATTTGCACATGCCAAACTTTAATATCATTGAACATGTCAAGAAAGGAATCATTGGCAAAGCTCAAAAACTTGCACAAATTCTACAAAAAGCATGATATCCCCTGGGTCAATTTAGTTTGGAAAAAACACTATGGGAATGGCAAGCTGCCCAGCCATATCAGGAAAGGCTCTTTCTAGTGGAGAGATATCTTAAAATTAGTAGATAAATTCAAGGGAATGGCAGTGGTAACAATACAAGATGGCACCACTTGTATGCTCTGGGAAGACCAATGGAATGATCAGATAGCTAAGTTGACCTACCCCCATCTCCACTCCTTTGTGAAGAACACAAGACAAAGTATTAGCACAACAATGACAATATCAAGACTGTGAAGACTCTTTCACCTCCCCCTGTCCACTGAAGCTTTCCAAGAGATGCAAGAACTCCAACAACAGTTACACACCATCCATATAATGGACACCCCTGACATTTGGACCAATATTTGGGGCACAGGTTTCTACTCAGCAAGCAAAGCTTACAAACATCTAATTGGTCATGCTCATGTTCACCCAGCTTACAAATGGATCTGGAAGACATCCTGCCAACATAAACACAAAGTCTTTGCATGGCTATTAGTAAACAACAGGCTCAACACCAGAGGATTACTTCAGAGAAAAAATATGGTCCTCCAGAGTTACCATTGTATCTTGTGTGCTGACCAAATTCTTGAGTCACGCGACCACCTTTTTTTGTCTTGCCCTTTTTCTACAGCAAGCTGGAGCTTCTTGAACATTACAGTGCCCACAAATGGTGATGCCCTGGAACTCTTAAATGACATCAAGGTACAAATTGATCAACCATTTGCCATGGAAATTATAATCCTCCTCCGTTGGAGTCTCTGGACGACCAGGAACAATTGTATCTTCAACAATATTGCACCAACAGTGGAGCTCTGCAGAACAACCTTCAAGAAAGAATTTACCTTGCTTATGCATAGAGCAAAACCAAAGTACTTCCCAGCAATCGAATTATGGAGAGACCAATTCTTGTAGCTATTTTCTCTTTCACCTTTTTTGTATCCTTTTTGTTTCCTGATTTCCTCCTTCGAGATCCTGAGACTCTGAGCCCTTGGGCTTTTGTAGTTTTGCTACCTTTTTTTCATTAATATTAACCAGTAGGGGGCAACCCCTCCTGTTTTCTCAAAAAAGTCTGACCTTAATATTTTGCCCCCCTTGCTGCCTGTTGTCCCACATGTATGGGAAGCCAATGAAACCCAAACCGTGTTTAGTTCCTGAAAACATTTCGTGAAAAGATTTCGAGTTTTGATTTTACCGATTTAGGAGTACTAAATGTAGACGAAAAAGGTGAAAAGTTACATGGGTAGCATGGAAATCTCGAGATGAATCTAATGATGGTAATTAGAGGGTAACTAATCCATAATTAACGGATGGTTACTGTAGCATTACTGTTGCAAATCATGAATTAAGTAGGCTCATTAGATTCGTCTCGCAATTTAGAGCCTATCCATGTAACTTTTCACCTTTTTCATCTACATTTAATACTCCATGCATCTAAGATTCTCATTTGATGTGATGGGTGAAAAAATTTCAGGAACGAACTAAACACGGGCAAAGCCACAATCACTCAACGCCTCTCTGAAGCCATCCATTTGGCGTTCTGACCACACCAGTCCACCAAACTCCTCCCTTGCCTCGAGTACCTTATTAAAATCACCAGCACAAATCCATGGTAAGTATCTCTGGCCTCCCAAAAATTTGAGACAGTCCCAGCTTCTGTATCTCAGTTCCTTTCGCGATTCACCGTAGAAACCCGTAAGCCGCCACTTCTCCTGCTGGGACAACGGGTCAAGGATCACCACATCCATGTCAAGTTTATCATATATAGCTCTCCAACTTCACATCGATCTCTCTGGTCCAGAGAAGCTTATCATAATGGTTTGTAGCTTCTTCTTTTTTGGATCATGGAGCCGTAGCTTTATATCATATGGCAGAGAACCATCCTCGTTTTGAATGATAGGTTTGTCACACTCCAAATGTGAGTGCCCCATAACACCACACGATGAACAAAAGAAAGGGAGTTTTTCATATTGGATATCAAACCATTCTGGTGCTCCTTTTTTTTTTGTTCTTAGTAGTGTACTCCTCTGGTACTAAATAGCGTTTAGCGGTCTCGTATCAGATTAGTGTCGGTATAGCGGATTGCGGATAACGGGTACTATAGCGGACGCTAAGTCCAAATAGCGGAATTCAAAAAACAATCAAAATTTTAGCATAAATTTACTTAAAATACTATTAAAGTTTTTAGTTAACCATTATATTTCACTTAAAATCACAAAAGCCATAAATAATTATATATAAAGAAAATGTATGAATACATACTAACACTAAATTCTCATATCAATAAAGAAAAACATTATTTTTTATTCAATCATTCATCATTATCGCCTAAATAATCATTTTCAACACTCTTATTGGCATTTGATCTATTTTGATATGTTATTTTAACTATAAACTTAGTGAAATAGCGGCATAACATTAGCAATAGCGGTGAAATATGAGAAATAGCAACCAAAATAGCGGAAAATAGCAGCGCTAAGTCCAAGCTTGCTATCTTGGGTCCGCTACCTTGCTATTGTGGGTGCTACGAACGCTATTTAGTACCTTCACATGTTTGGAGATCTCAATAGCTACACGGCCTTGTAGGAAGGGGCCACTGGCCTTCCCGTCGCATCAACATCCATCTTCTTCACCTCTCCAATCAAGCTCATGGCCCTTTCACCCCTGTGCTTATTCATCCATCCCAGCAGAAGATCCATGATCCCAGCCCGTATGTCCATGCGGTCGAACCTGATTTCGGAAGGTTTGAGTCTCTCATCATAGTCACACATTATGACTGCGTGCTTTCCAACCACTCACGGTGAGCCGATGAATGCCCTCTCCATGTCTTGCTTGAAATCAAACTCTGCACAAAGAGATTCTCTCCTTTCACCCCGATCGTTCTGATCTTCAACAAGTAGGATTCCCCTATACCGACTTCATCGCGCCGTGGATCGCGGTAGCAGGCACCGCCACCGGCGAAAATAACCTTGCCGACTAGTGCCCATTCCATTGCCGAATTTTCATTCTCATCTTCCTCATCGCTGAATGCTGCGATCTCCTCCTCCTCCTCAGCGGTTAGGTCAAGGTTCTTCAGCATGTTGGCAATAGACGCCTCCGAGCGATCCGGATTTCCATCTCCAATCCCAGCCATGGCGATGGATCAGAGAGTGTCACCACTGATTGATGCGGAGGCGTCTTCGATCGGAGGAGACGGAATCATCTCAGACGAGAGTGCGCACTCAAGTGAAGAAGACAGAAACAGGTAAAGGGGTAGGAGTGTGTATGACTGGTGGGCCCTGCGTGGCCATCAGGGTGCGCGGTTGAAATAGCCCGGCGCTGTATCGTTTCAGACAACGAAGAACTAATCTGTTTAGCTATCGCTAAGAGACTTGGGGTTTGGCGTTCCTCGCCACCTCGATCTGAGATTCTATCTCTCTCGATGTTGTTGTGATTGCTCACGCTCCTGGCTTAATCTCATCAGCGAGCTTAGGGTAGTTACAGTGGTATCAGAGGCTTTCGATCCTATCCTAGGGTTCGCGTCCACGGCGATTTCTTGCGCGATTCTCTGATTTACCCTTATTTCCAGAGCCAGTCCTCCGGATTTAGTCCGATCGTCGCGGTATACGCAAGGTTTCGACTCACTCGAGTAAAATCCCTAGCTATACCCGGATCCGTGAGGAAATACCCCAAATTTACCCTAGTTTAGCAAAATCTTCAGCGCGAGCGAGGGTTGGGGAACAGCTGTTTCCACGTAAAATTCCGGGAGCTCAACCTGAATTTGTTTGCGGGAGGCGATGGAGGGATATGCTCTTTGGTGAGGGTTGCGGAGCACTTGTTTCCGCGTAAAATTCCGTAGCCGAATTCGCATCTCGGGTGTAGAGCTAGTTTTGCCGTGATCCACATTGGATCTGCGGTCAAACGGAGCGGCGGCGGAAGGAAGACAGGAAGCTCCAGCAATTGGGAAGCAAAGAAGACCACCAGCGCAGGCGGGCGTGCAGCCATCTGCGCAGACAAAGTTGATTATTGAGGAAATGGATGTCAACGGTTCAATCCAGGCCGAGCACTGGCAAGATCTGGAGGAAAGGTTGGATTTGATGTACTCCAAGATGGCAGCGATTGAAACCGGGCAGCAACAGATGAAAACGCAGATGGATATCAACTCCCAAGTTTTGGATCAAGCAGTACGAGACCAATTGATCATGGCCAAGCAGATCAAGGAAACGGGCAGAGTATTAGCCCAATTGACCATCAACCAGTTTCGTCAAGAAGAAGAAGAAGAAGACACAAGATCAAGAATTTCTGAGCATGGAGAAGCTGAACAAAGCAGACCTCCAAGAACAACCAAGCGTACTGCAGGTAACTCCAACAATACCAAGGCTAGCACTGCTCTCCCGAAAATGAATTTCCCAAGATTCAATGGGCCCAACCCAAAAATTTGGATTGATAAAGTTGTGGATTACTTCACTATCTTCAACATTCCCAAAGTATCCTGGGTAATCTTTTCTACCATGAATTTTGATGATAATGCTGCTAAGTGGCTGCAAGCTTATAAACTGTCTAATGAGCTAGGCAGCTGGGAGCAATTTACTGATGCAGTAGAGGCTAATTTTGGTACTTATGATTATAAGAAAGCAATGACCACCATGATGGCTCTTAAGCAGAAAGGCACAGTAGAAGAATATTATCAGCAGTTTGTTGATGCAAGATATGAGTTAACCATGCATAATTGTGGTCTAGATGAAATGTTTTTTGTGAACGACTTTATCAGAGGTCTGAAAGAGGAAATCAGAGGTACAGTGAGTTCTCAAGA
Source organism: Urochloa ruziziensis (assembly GCA_015476505.1). NCBI lineage: Eukaryota > Viridiplantae > Streptophyta > Magnoliopsida > Poales > Poaceae > Urochloa > Urochloa ruziziensis. The sequence continues at coordinate 34,236,238 of CM027125.1, read as the reverse complement.
TCCAGGAAAAGTCGACAAAGCTGTGCACCTAGCAACCATACAAGAGGAGATTGTCAACAAAGCCAAATTCAAGCCCTATAAATCATCTGTGCCTAGCAAGGTCAATCCTTCACCACAGAGAGACAATAGACAATACCAGCAGAATGGTGAACTGTGGAAAGCCAGACAGGCTAGAGACTACAAGAAAGCAAACACTTTGTGCTACTATTGTGGAGCACCTTACACTCCAGCTCATATTGCTGAATGTCCCAAGAGACCCAAACCTCAAGTGCATCAATTGAATCTAGAAGAGTTGAATATGGATCTAACTGATGACATACTGCTACAGTTAGAACAAGAGGATGCCATTGCTGAGGAAACATGTCATCTGTCTCTGAATGCTATCTCTGCTGCTGCTAATGAGGATACCATCAGACTGTGAGCTCTAGTGAAGAATCAAGTCATGTTAACTTTGATGACTCTGGTAGTTCCAGCACCTTTGTGAGCTCAGCTTTCCTAGCCAAGATTGGTATTACTCCTTTGCCAGCACCACCTACACAAGTAAGAGTAGCAGATGGTTCAGTATTGTGGAGTGACAAATATGTTCCTCAGTTGTCCTGGTGGATTCAAGGATATACATTCCAGACAGATATGAGAGTGCTGGACTTAAACATATATGATGCAATATTAGGCTATGATTGGCTCAAACCAAGAAGTCCCATGAATTGTCACTGGGCTAATAAAACCATCTCATTCTCAGAAAATGGCAAGCCAGTGAACATTCAAGGAGTCTTGACACCAAAAGAGTTGGATCTGAAGGAAATATCTGTCAACCAGTTTATCAAGTGGGCTAAGGGCAATGATGTGTGTTGGCGCTCTTAAATGACACCTTTTTAGTGCCATCTAGGTGGTGGTTTTGGACTAATTCTTATACTAACCCGCCACTTGGCACTTGAAATAACCCTATTTCCACATGTGTGTTGTATTTTGGACTATATTGTGTTTTTGTAGGAAATACGACATAATTGGAGGGATTTTGTACAAGTTGGACTTGGGCCCGGACTTTGGATGACAAAAGACACAATCACCAACATTGGACTGAAGGCCCGCAGGAGATGCTGAATTTGTTTGGGCCATATCTCCTTCATCCGGACTCCGATTGGGGCGATTTTTATAATAAAATTGCATAGCTCAAAAAGATCTACAACTTTCCTGTGAAGCCCAAGGACATTTGAGGCCTCTAGGGGGTGTGCCGCGCGGCCCAAGGCCCTCTAGGCCGCGCGGCCTGGCCCGTTTTCGGCCCGGATCGGCGTCCCCTTTCACCAGAAGGTAGACCTCGATGTCCCTAGGGTTTATTTAGAAGCTTAGCCCCGAAGGCAGCCGCAACCGATGTCAACAACTATAAGTACTCAAGTCCATTCACCGAGATGAGAAGACCGACAAGATTTGACCTAGCCGCCACCACAAGATGAGGGACAGAGATTAGATGAGTTCATCGCAGCGATCAACACCAGCGGAGGACAAGGAGACCATGGGAGCCCTTAAGCCATCGGTCTAGGGAGTTGCTGCGCCTCCTCGCCACCATCTTCGGTGACAACGTTCCTCGGAGTCTCCATCACCCCTCTGTGCATCAATCTTTGTAAGATGATGGGGTAATGTCTCTATTCATCCCTAGGATTGTATGGATCTATGATATGTAACCTCTACATGCACATCATGCCTATCAATGCTTCATGGTCTATGTCTTTGCAATGCTTCATTTACATGTGTGAGATCTGCATATGTTCTTAGTAGTGTTTGTGGTAATCGTGGTGATTAGCTTAACTCTATGGATGCTTTGATACAGATGTGTTAGCGAGGCGATGAATACCTTTGTGTAGTGACAGTATGCGAGAGGGAAAAGGCCGAGCGACCGCATAACCGCTATGATGCTAGTGAAGGCTACGTTATCTGAGGCTACGTTATCTGTGTAGTAGATGCATATTCATATGAACCTAGATCCTAGGGAGGGAACGCTTATCTATCTTTGTTGCTCTCTTGTTTCAATCTTTGTTCTCTTGTGTCCACCTTTGCTTCTTAGATTAATCTAGATTAGATTGTCATTCTACACAACTCATAAACCCAGTTTCGTAAGTAAGATTAGTATAAAGTGAAGGCTAAACATCCCACTTGTTCCACAGATTGATAAACCTTGGGGGAGTACTCTAAGGGAAAAGCTACAACCGATCCGTGCGCTTGCGGTGGATCTTGGTGTGCGTTTGTGGAAGTTTGCTTTGGTATTCTTGGATGACATCCTCATCTACAGCAAAGACCTCCAGTCACATCTGATTCACCTCAGAGCAGTTCTAACACTGTTGAGAGAACATCAATTCTTCCTCAAGCTAGCTAAGTGCTCATTTGCTCAGGATCAGTTGAAATACCTGGGACACATCATATCTGGCAAAGGGGTAGCAACTGACCCTGCAAAAACTGAAGCAATGCAAAGGTGGCTAGTACCACAGACTGTGACTGATCTGAGAGGATTCTTAGGCCTCACAGGCTACTATAGAAAGTTTGTGAAACACTATGGGATTATAGCCAAACTCTTAACAAATTTACTGAAGAAGAAGCAATTTTCCTGGGATCAAGAAGCCCAAGAAGCATTTCTCAAATTAAAAACAGCTCTGGCCAACACTCCTGTCCTAGCACTACCTGACTTCTCCAAATCTTTCATCCTGGAAACTGATGCTTGTGATACAGGCATTGGTGCAGTATTGATGCAGCAGGATCAACCTATAGCTTACTTGAGTAAAGCCTTAGCTCAGACACACAAGCATTTATCCATCTATGAGAAAGAATTTCTAGCTTTGATCATGGCTGTAGAGAAATGGAGAGCATATTTGAGCAGGAAGGAGTTTATCATCAGAACAGACCACAAGAGCCTTTGTTATTTACGGGAACAACATTTGCAATCAGATTTGCAAAAGAAAGCCATGACACAGCTGATGGGGTTACAGTTCAAAATTGTCTACAAGCAGGGCAAGCACAATCATGCAGCAGATGCACTCTCTCAAATTGGTCTTCTCATGACAACAACTATCCTATCTGAGGTCAAGCCTGCTTGGATACAGTAGGTGACAAATTCTTATGTGACTGATCCAGATGCCCAAAAACTGCATCAACAGCTGGCTGTGACAAGCCCAAATGAGAAAGGTTACTCCTTGGAACAAGGACTCATCAGAATAGGCTCTAAAATCTGGGTGGGTAACAATTTAGCTCTGAGAACCAAATTAGTGACTGTATTTCACTCTACTGCCTTAGGAGGCCATTCTGGTATCCAAGGCACATACACAAAACTGAAGGAACACTTTCAGTGGCAAGGCATGAAGCAAGATGTGGATTCCTTGGTGAAGCAGTGTCAGGTGTGCCAGCAAGCAAAACATGAGAACTCCAGTCTAGCAGGGCTCTTACAACCATTGCCTGTCCCTCAAGGTGCCTGGCAAGATATTACTATGGATTTCATAGAAGGACTTCCCAAATCAGACTCCTATGATACTATTTTGGTGGTGGTAGACAGGTTCTCCAAGTATGCCCACTTCATACCTTTACATCACCCTTTCACAGCTAAAACAGTGGCACAAGCAGTGTTTGACAATGTAGTAAAGTTGCATGGTTTACCAAAAACCATTGTGTCAGATAGAGACAAGGTCTTTACTAGTCACTTCTGGACAGAACTGTTGACCATCATGGGCATCACCCTGAATATGAGCACGGCATATCATCCTCAAACAGATGGGCAAAGTGAAAGGGTTAACCAGTGTCTGGAGATGTTCCTTCGGTGTTCAGCATATAATACACCCAAACAATGGAAAAAGTGGCTGTCTCAAGCTGAGTTGTCGTATAACTCTGAAGGACCGAAACGGCGACCAGAGAGGGGGGGAGTGAATGGGAGCCGATAAAAAATCTTTCCAAACAATCCGGCTATTCTCCCAAAACAACTCCGAAACCTCCGAGAACAATCTTGCCAAGATCACGTAGCCACTGTCAAGCTACTGACCCTAGGAACAAGAAACCAGCAGCGGAACTCGAACCAATCGAATCGAACAACAAAACGACCCGAAACTCGGCTCGATCTAACACACCCAGGGGGGGCGGTTAAACCGGCCAGGGGGGGCGGTTAAACCGCCCGGGCCTGGGAGCCTCGGGTAAAAGTCAAAACAAAAGTGGATCTCCCAAACCGCTTGAGCTCTTGAGGCGAGATTTTGGTCAGATGATCTAGACCCCCAGTGGAGTGTTTTCCCAAAAGATCTCGGCCTCTAACTCAGTACAACTCCCGGAATCGCAGATCTCGCGAAGAACACAATCACCTCGAGTTCATCCCGAAAATCTCGAATCCAGAGCGATTCTCGGCGTTTGGGGGCAAAGGATCACCAGCAAAAGAGGCACAAGGCACTCATACGTGAATCCCCCAAAGAAATCCGAGAGAAAACGCTCGGGAACAAGAAGAACGAAAATCCCCCAAAAATAGCTCCGAAAATACCCACGAAAATAGAAAAAGAAAAGGGAGCTCGGGAAATCAAATCATGGCACAAAGATGAGCAGCACAAACTCAATCACATAACCATGAATTCACCTATACAAACTAGGAATGATTCGAAGTAGTTCTAGGTGGAGGGGATGAAGGGGAAAACAAGTTCAAAGTAAAACCTAAAGAGATAACTAGAGAGATGACAGCCACCAGCCCTGAAGGGGCATATTAGTAGTCCAAGTGGTGGTGTCCTAAAGACTAAACTACCCCTAAGTGATACATACCCCTCAGGGGCAAATTTGACATTTGGTCTTCAGATATTTTCCGGCTCGGGCACCTTCCACTGCAAGCTAGCTTCCCTCCGACGCAAGCCTTGCAGTCACGCCGCGTGTCCTCCGGATCGAAGCTCCTCGACGCCGGTTTTGGGCCAGCCCAGGGGGGGCGGTTAAACCGGCCCTGGGGGGCGGTTAAACCGCCCCTGACAGCCCAGCCAGGCCCAGCTGCCCAAGTCCGCCTCGTCGAGTCCTCGGTCCTTGGTTTTGAGGCCCAAACCAAGGGAAACCGTCCACCGATGATTTTGTGGCCAAATCACCAAACCCCGCGCGCAAACTTCGGTTGTTAGCCGCCACCTTGCGCCGGCTTCTCGTCCGCGTACGAGCTTCGGTTGTGAGCCGCTACCTCGCACCGGAACCACGTCTCCTTGCTCGTTCTTGCCAGCATGTGAACCGCACTTGATCCACCGGCCATCGGGTCCCTCGAACCAAGCCTACTTGTCTCTCCGCTCCTCGGAGGCCGCCATGGCTAAGACCTTTCGCGCCTGTTCTTCACCTGCACCAATGCAACCAAGCCGCATTCTACACCTGCAATACTTGAGCCAAGGGAAACGTCAATCCACACCACGTTGTCAATCACTCATCACACCAGGAAGCGACCATCCACCGGTCCTCGGACACACTGGGTCCTCAATCTCCCCCTTGATGAGTGCATTGACAACACACACATAGTAACCAATTGATATAAAGAAAATATAAAAGAAATCGAAAAACAAGACTCAAGCAAGTGACTAAAAGCAAGAACAAGCCAAATCAAAAGTCACTTAGCAAGAGAAAGCTCCAGAAACGCCGACCCTTCAAGAAGAAGCGAAAGGGCTCAACACCATCGGCAAAAGAGCAAAAGCACAAAGCACAAATCACAAACTTCAAATCCTCCAATTCACTTTTCAGGACTCTCAAAGCACTCCCCCTGCAAAGATGCAACTCCCCCTGAACAAGTGAACTTGTGCGTGCGAAAAACACTCGAAAATGGCTCAAAACTTCACAACTCATGTGCACTCAGCACAGGGGCGGTTAAACCGCCTAGGGGGGGCGGTTTAACCGCCCCTGGCAGATGACCAAAGTGCAAAATCCCAAATTTGCACAAACCAACTCACAACGATGCCGTTCCAACTTGAAAACCTTCCAAATATGCCCAGCAAGATATTCCAATGATCAAACTCTCAGAAACTTCGCAAATTTTCAGAAAACCTCATTTGGGCAAAAACTTCAACCTCTCACACAATTTCGACAAAATCTTAGAGCAAAATTTTTCTTCTAAGTTCAGCAGCGACTCCCCCTTACCAAATGCTCCAGAAATTCTCCCCCTTGTTGACAATGCACACATCAAGGCAAAATGTACAAAATGCAACTATAAGCTTCTCAAATATACAATGAGCAATACAAAATGCTACAAGTTAGAGAAGAGGCATTCAAGCTAGTTCATCATGTCACACGGGCATTGCCATCAAGAAGGTGAAGACATATATCCAATTGACAAAGCCATGAGCAAATTGTGGATTTTTATCAAAAAAGTCACCGCATGAGCAAAGTCCTAACCATGGATTGTTTAAGCAAAAATAAACTTCATCTCTCCAAAACCATGAAAGGACAAGCATTCTTGACAAAAGATCATCATAAACGCCCAAGTTCTACCTCATGTCATGTCAAAGCACGGAGCCATGTGTTCACTTCTCATGGGAGACTTCTCCGGCAAACAACATGCAACCGCTTAGCACCCATGTGTGCAAGTGTGTGCAATGGTGAAAGCATAGAGACATGAGCATAAATTTCTGCAAATATTTCTTTTTCTCATCTTTCTTCTTTCATGCATAGACATCTCAATTTTTCAAGTTTTTCAAGTTAAGCATGCTACATGAAATGTCTTTGCGACAGAAAGAAGCTTATGCTCCTCCACAAGATAAAGCATGGGCTAAACATTTACAATGACAAAGGTCTTTGACCCAATTGAAAAGAATAACACACCCTAACATGATCTTAAGCAAGATATAGCCATTTCGGCTTCAAACAAGACATGCAAAGGCATTTACTCATGGGTGTAGGAATTAAGTTCAGTTTGTCATTTTAATTCTAAAAGAAGCTATCTCAACAGAATATATATCAAGACCATCAAGAGCATAGCCATCCATCCAATCAATCCCTAGCCAGCCTGCCTAAATTCTAAAATGTAGCAAGTTGTACAAATCACTGCATATAGGAGAAGCTCATCCTAAGATATGATACAAAAGATGAAATCAAGATACAAAAGCAAGAAAAAATACACATCAAGATACAAAGATGGTACACAAAAATACATATGCTACAAGAGAAGCCTCCAAAACTCAGCTCAGAAAACCGCACACACACCAAGTTCCCCTCGCAAGCGGGTGAAGGTAACTTGGTCAAGTGGCTTAGTGAAAATGTCAGCAAGCTGGTTTTGGGTAGAAACGTGGGCAAGCTCAATATCTCCTTTCTCCACATGATCTCTCAGAAAGTGGTACCTCACTTCTATGTGTTTGGTTTTGGAATGAAGCACAGGATTTTTGGCTACGCTTATGGCACTGGTGCTATCACAAAGAAGTGGAACATGGGACATGTCTAAGCCAAAGTCTCTCAAGGTGTATGTGATCCAAAGCAACTGAGAACAACAGCTAGCAGCAGCAACATACTCGGCTTCAGTGGTGGATTGGGCTACGCTAGACTGCTTGCGAGAAGACCAAGACACAAGAGACGATCCAAGAAACTGACACTGACCAGAAGTAGACTTGCGATCAACACGACATCCAGCAAAATCCGCATCAGAAAAACCATGAAGTGCAAGAGTGGAATCGGCAGAATACCAAAGACCCAGCTCAGGAGTAAACTTGAGATACCTGAAAATCCTCTTGACGGCCTGACGATGTGAAGTCCTCGGTGAAGCCTGAAAACGAGCGCACAGACACACGCTGAACTGTATGTCCGGCCTCGTCGCCGTCAAGTAGAGGAGGGAGCCGATCATGCTCCGGTACTCCTTCTGGTCCACTGGTTCTCCGTCCTCATCCGCATCCAAAGCTGTAGTCGTACTCATCGGCGTAGTCATCGGCTTGGAGTCGCTCATGTCGAATTTCTTGAGAATGTCCTTGGTGTACTTGCTTTGGTGCACAAATGTCCCATCCTTGGTTTGCTTGATCTGCAGCCCGAGAAAGAACTGCAACTCTCCCATCATCGACATCTCAAATTCCCTGCTCATATCGTCTGCAAACTTGGCAACAAGATCATGAGAAGAGCCACCAAAAATGATATCATCCACGTAAATCTGAACGATTAAAAGATCTTTGCCATTTCTCAGCAAGAAGAGCGTCTTATCAACCTTCCCCATCTCAAACCCCTTGCTAAGCAAGAACCCTCTCAATCTACCATACCACGCTCTGGGTGCTTGCTTTAGGCCATATAAAGCTCGGTGGAGTTTGTACACTCGGTGTGGGTATCTCTCACTCTCAAAACCCGGGGGCTGCCTCACATACACTTCTTCCTCGATCACCCCATTCAAGAAGGCACTCTTCACATCCATTTGGTACAATTTGAACCCTTTAGCAACTGCAAATGCTAGAAGGATCCGAATTGCCTCCAAACGGGCAACAGGAGCAAATGTCTCCTCATAATCTATCCCCTCCTGCTGCGAAAACCCCTGAGCAACCAACCTCGCTTTGTTTCTCACAATCTCACCACTCTCATCCCTCTTGTTCTTAAACACCCACTTGGTTCCTATGGGATGGCAATTTGGAGGTGGTTCTACTAACTTCCACACCTGATTTCTCTCAAAGTTTTCTAGCTCTTCATGCATGGCATTGACCCAATCGGAATCAGATAAAGCGTGTCCAACATTTTTGGGCTCAAAAGACGCGACAAAAGCAGAATGAGCATAATGAGAGATGTTCTGTGACCTCGACCGTGTAGTGCGTTCATCCAAGTTCCCGATGATCTTCGAAGGTGGATGATCCCTTTGTACCAGCCGGGGAGCTTCTCGCCTCGAGATTGCCTCCCCCTCAACATCAGCTTCCACTTGAACTCGATCTGGTGCGCGACTCGACGAAGGTGTAGCAGAGGGGCCGTCGTCGAACGTCGTGGTAGTAGTGGAAGTAGAAGGTACACGCTCTCCACACGGTGCCTGAAATTCCTCATCATCTTCATCATCAGGCTGTTCTTCCTCAAAGATGGGCTGTCCCAAGTCATCATCACCTGCACACTCAAAAGCAGAAGAGCTACACGGAATAGTCTCGTCGAAAGTGACTTCGCAAGTCTCCATGATTTGGTTAGTTTCAAGATTGAGCACACGATATGCTTGAGAATGATTAGCATAACCAAGAAAAATTCCATCCATCGAACGAGACTCAAACTTGTCCAGATTTCCTTTCTTCAAGATGAAACACTTGCAACCAAAAACCCGAAAGTGACTCACACGGGGGGAACGACCATGAAAAAGCTCATAGCAAGTTTTCTTCTTGAAAGCACGAAGGAAAATCCGATTTGAAACATAGCAAGCTGTGTTCACCGCTTCTGCCCAATATTTCCTAGGAGTCCTATGCTCATCTAGCATCGTCCTAGCCATCTCACAAAGTGTTCTGTTCTTTCTCTCAACAACACCATTCTGACAAGCAACATATGGCGACGAGTATTGATGTTCAAGACCAAGATCACGACAGAAGGCATCAAAACGAGTGTTCTTAAATTCCGTACCATTGTCGCTACGAATAGCTCTCATGGCACCACCATTACTCTCGTTTTTCAACCTCAAAATCAGATCTCGAACAAAATCAAAAGTCTCATCCTTCGACGCCAGAAAGAACACCCACGCATACCGAGAAAAGTCATCAACAACCACAAGAACATACCACTTACCACCAACTGAGCGAACTCGAGCGGGGCCAACCAAATCCATGTGCAAAAGCTCCCCTGGACGCTCAGTCATAACATCGGTCAAAGGTGGGTGAGAAGCAGCAACCATTTTTCCATGCCTACACGGTGCACAAACCAAATCTTTCTCGAACTTGAGCTTTGGCAATCCTCGGATAAGGTCAAGAGCACTCAAGCGTGTGAGTAAATCAAAGCTCACATGACCCAATCTCCTATGCCACTTCCAAAGCTCAGAAGAAGTACCAGCGATCAAACAACGTGAAGGACCAAAAGATCGAGAAAAATCAGCACGAAAAATCTGTCCCTCAGGAATGATCATACACACAAGGTCACCTCGAGAATCAAGAATTTTCGAATCACCACGTTTAAAGCGAACCTCATAACCCTCATCAAGAAGCTGAGAAACTGAAAGCAAATTGAAACCAAGATTCTTGACAAGAGCAACTCGCTTCAACATGAAAGTGTCGCTCACCTGAATAGCACCCTCTGACAAAACTCTACCTCTACCCTTATCCCCGAAAGTGATGTACTTGCCTGGACACCACCGGGGTGAGACTGGAGAACCACTTACCATTACCTGTCATGTGTCTCGAGCAGCCAGAATCCATCAACCAAAAGTTCTCCAAGCCTCCCACCTGCACAATCAGAACCGAGAACGAGAATGAGCAAATGACTCGACACTGGGGTTAGCACAGAACGAGTCAAACCAGTGTCGGGCCATCTGCTCAAAAGAAGGGTTAGCAAAATCAGCTCTACCGCGTGACACCCTCTCGTCTCTCACCATCGGACCTCTAGCACCACGCGGGGGAAAACGTGGCCTAGACTCTCTCCTAGCCTCAAAGCTACGGTCGAACCTCCCTGAACCAAACTGACCGCGAAACGGAGGCCGCCTAGCAAACTCACGAACAACAGGAACACCACGACCAGCAACTGCAGGAACTGTACGCACAAACGCGTCGCCTCTCGGCCAGGGTGAACGAGACACAGGCACACTACGAGAAGAGTAGTACCTGTCCCTGTTCCCCACCTCCTTCTCTCTTCTCACCTCCCTCTTCTTCCTCCAACAAAACTCCTCAAGGTGACCATCCCTTCCACAATGCTCACAATGGAAGCGGACTGGCTTTGGCTTTGGGGTTTCTCTCGGCTGTGCCCTCTCTCTCGGCTGGTAAACCCCACTCCTCACAAAGGTCACTCTCCTCTGAAAGTTCTCTGACTTAGGTGGAAACTTGGGAGGATCTGGAGTGGTGTCAAGCTTGTTCAGCAGGTGGTTTGGTTTGGGTGTAAAGGTGTTCTTGAGAATGGTTTTTGGTGGGTTTGTGGGAATATTTGCGGTGGAGCTCTCTGGATCTCTCTCTCTCTCACCACTACTCTCACCAACCTTCTCAGAACCAAGCCCACAACCATCAGCTCTCTTGAAACTCGCAATCAACATCTTGAGCTGAGGCTCACGACCAGACAACCAACCCAAACACTGTCTCAACTCATCGTTCTCACCCTCCAATCTATTCACACACTGTTCTAGCTCAACATTCTTTAAAGCAACAACATCACAAGCAGAACAGGAATTCGCAATGGGTGATTTAAGTTGTGCTTCAAGTGAACTAATCATGGTGCGTGATTCAAGCAACTGAGCATGCAAAGCAGGACAAGAAGTACAAGCACCTAGCAAAGATGACCTAGACTTCAACTCAGCAAGCTCAACTCTAGCACTCTCTAGTTCATCCAAGCAGTTCATGTGTTTTTCCTTGAGCACAACAAGATCAGCAATATGCACATCACAAAACGAGCACTCTACCTCATCAGACACAAGAGGAGCATCTTTCAAAACAGCAATTTCAGACTCAAGCGAAGCTGCTCTCTCCCTAGACTCGCAAAGCAAAGACTCAAACTCCATGGCCTTCTTTCCAGTCTCAGAAAGCAAGGTCTCAAGCTCAGCTACTCTATCCTTGGACTCACCTAGCAGAGACCTAAACTCCCTCTTCTCTTTGTTGGTCTTCCTAAGCACATCATCGCGGTTATCGACCAACTGCTCTAGCCTAGCAATCTCCTGACGCAAAGAGGTGGGATCTGTCAATACCTCATCCTCGGAGTCGGAGTCGGAGTCGTCCTTGCCCTTCACGGAGTCGTGCGCCATGGTGCAGTAGTCGACGGCGGTGAAGGAGATGCCGTTGAAGTTGCGGTTCAAGCTCTTCTTCTCCTTGCGGCGGCCGCGGTCTTCATCTTCACTGCTTGAGCTTGACGAGGTGTTGGTGGAGCTTGTGTCGATGTCGCTCGCATCAGCCACCATCGCTCGAGATCTGTTCTTCTTGTGTCCACCGTGCTTGTTCTTGGATCTTCTCTCGTCCTTGTGCTTGTTCTTGGCGCGGTACTCGTCCTTGGGACGGTGCTTGTGGTCGTCTCGCGGGCGGTGCTTGCGGTTGTAGTCGTTCTTGATCTCCTCGGGGCACTCGGCGATGAAGTGGCCCATCTTCCCGCATCTGTAGCACGTACTCCCGGCGCGCCTCGAACCCTTGCGGTTCTGGTACATCCTCTCGAACCTCCTCGTGAGCAACGCGAGATCCTCCTCGCTCAGCACCTCATACTCTTCATCTGGAAGGGACACAAGAGAAGACAAAGCAAAGTGTCTAGGAGTGTTAGCATGTCCATATCCAGAGCCACCGACTAGAGCCAGACTATGGGGATCAGTCGGACTCTTAGCCTTGGCAAGCAACTGCCTGTCAACCTCAGAAGACTTCAACTTCGAGAAAAGCTCGTCAACAGAAAGAGTCTCATAGTTTGCCGACTCCATGATCGCCTCAACCTTGGCACCCCACACGGATCTATCAAGTGCTTGCAGGAGCTTGATAGCTCGGTCATGATCCGAGTATGGGAGCACGGTAATGTTGGCTTTCATGTTGTTGACAATCGAAGTGAAACGCTGAAACAAAGCATCAACAGACTCTCCAGGCAGATGAGCAAAATTTTCATACTCTCTCCTGTACATCGAGAAAAGCCTAGCCTTGACATGGCTATCACCACCGTGGGCTACCTTGAGCTTCTGCCAGATCTGGCAAGCTAGGTCCTCGCCCAAAACACGCTCGAACTCCTCGGCAGACAAAGAACGGAACAAGTAGTCGACAGCTCGGGCATTCGCCTCAAATCTCTCCTTTGCATCCTGGGCATCTAAGTTGGTGGGATTGACATAGTTTTCATCTTTCGTCACATCCCACAGCAACTTTCCTTTGCCTCGCAAGAAAGCGCCCATGCGCGCAACCCAGTTCGGGTAGTTCTTCCCATCGAAGTGCGGAGGCCCGGAACCCCGATCTTGGTACGCCATCTTTGGATCTTAGACTGGTTAGAGTCGCAAAGACCCGTAACCGGCTCTGATACCAATTGAAGGACCGAAACGGCGACCAGAGAGGGGGGGAGTGAATGGGAGCCGATAAAAAATCTTTCCAAACAATCCGGCTATTCTCCCAAAACAACTCCGAAGCCTCCGAGAACAATCTTGCCAAGATCACGTAGCCACTTTCAAGCTACTGACCCTAGGAACAAGAAACCAGCAGCGGAACTCGAACCAATCGAATCGAACAACAAAACGACCCGAAACTCGGCTCGATCTAACACACCCAGGGGGGGGGCGGTTAAACCGGCCAGGGGGGGCGGTTAAACCGCCCGGGCCTGGGAGCCTCGGGTAAAAGTCAAAACAAAAGTGGATCTCCCAAACCGCTTGAGCTCTTCAGGCGAGATTTTGGTCAGATGATCTAGACCCCCAGTGGAGTGTTTTCCCAAAAGATCTCGGCCTCTAACTCAGTACAACTCCCGGAATCGCAGATCTCGCGAAGAACACAATCACCTCGAGTTCATCCCGAAAATCTCGAATCCAGAGCGATTCTCGGCGTTTGGGGGCAAAGGATCACCAGCAAAAGAGGCACAAGGCACTCATACGTGAATCCCCCAAAGAAATCCGAGAGAAAACGCTCGGGAACAAGAAGAACGAAAATCCCCCAAAAATAGCTCCGAAAATACCCACGAAAATAGAAAAAGAAAAGGGAGCTCGGGAAATCAAATCATGGCACAAAGATGAGCAGCACAAACTCAATCACATAACCATGAATTCACCTATACAAACTAGGAATGATTCGAAGTAGTTCTAGGTGGAGGGGATGAAGGGGAAAACAAGTTCAAAGTAAAACCTAAAGAGATAACTAGAGAGATGACAGCCACCAGCCCTGAAGGGGCATATTAGTAGTCCAAGTGGTGGTGTCCTAAAGACTAAACTACCCCTAAGTGATACATACCCCTCAGGGGCAAATTTGACATTTGGTCTTCAGATATTTTCCGGCTCGGGCACCTTCCACTGCAAGCTAGCTTCCCTCCGACGCAAGCCTTGCAGTCACGCCGCGTGTCCTCCGGATCGAAGCTCCTCGACGCCGGTTTTGGGCCAGCCCAGGGGGGGCGGTTAAACCGGCCCTGGGGGGCGGTTAAACCGCCCCTGACAGCCCAGCCAGGCCCAGCTGCCCAAGTCCGCCTCGTCGAGTCCTCGGTCCTTGGTTTTGAGGCCCAAACCAAGGGAAACCGTCCACCGATGATTTTGTGGCCAAATCACCAAACCCCGCGCGCAAACTTCGGTTGTTAGCCGCCACCTTGCGCCGGCTTCTCGTCCGCGTACGAGCTTCGGTTGTGAGCCGCTACCTCGCACCGGAACCACGTCCCCTTGCTCGTTCTTGCCAGCATGTGAACCGCACTTGATCCACCGGCCATCGGGTCCCTCGAACCAAGCCTACTTGTCTCTCCGCTCCTCGGAGGCCGCCATGGCTAAGACCTTTCGCGCCTGTTCTTCACCTGCACCAATGCAACCAAGCCGCATTCTACACCTGCAATACTTGAGCCAAGGGAAACGTCAATCCACACCACGTTGTCAATCACTCATCACACCAGGAAGCGACCATCCACCGGTCCTCGGACACACTGGGTCCTCAAACTCCACTTATCATTCATCTCTAAAATGTTCACCTTTCCAAGCATTATATGGGTATGAACCCAATCTGATTGCAGCACCAAATCCATCAGTAACAAGTCACTCAGAGGCATCAACATGGGCTCAAGAGAGAGAAGCATTCAATGAATTATTGCGCACCAATTTGCTGCAAGCTCAGAACAAGTTCAAGACACAAGCAGACAAGAAGAGAACTGACAGAAAGTTCATGGTGGGAGAACAGGTGTTGCTGAAGTTGCAACCATATGCACAGAAATCAGTGGTGAACAGGACTTTCCCTAAGCTAGCACTAAAATTTTAAGGGCCATTCACTGTGATCGAGCGTATTGGTAAAGCAGCTTACAACCTTGATCTTCCTGATGATGCTCAAGTTCACCCAGTCTTTCATGTCTCTCAGCTCAAACCATTCACACCAAACTACTCTCCTGTCTACAATTCTCTGCCCAAGACACTGGACCTGGATCAAGAGAAAGTGGAGTCGGTGGCCATACTGGATAGAAGATTGGTAAAAAAAGGGAACACTGCAATCACACAGGTGCTCATTCAATGGACCAATTTACCACCAGAAGCTACAACTTGGGAGGATTACAATGTGCTTAAAGCACGTTTTCCTTCTGCCCTTGCTTGGGGACAAGCAAGCACTTCAGCGGGGGGAGCTGTCACCAGCTGATGCGGAGGCGTCTTCGATCGGAGGAGACAGAATCATCTCAGACGAGAGTGCGCATTCAAGTGAAGAAGACAGAAACAGGTAAAGGGGTAGGGAGTGTGTATGACTGGTGGGCCCTGCGTGGCCGTCAGGGTGCGCGGCTGAAATAGCCCGGCGCTGTATCGTTTCAGACAACGAAGAAATAATCTGTTTAGCTATCGCTAAGATACTTGGGTTTGGCGTTCCTCGCCACCTCGATCCGAGATTCTATCTCTCTCGATGTTGTTGTGATTGCTCACGCTCCTGGCTTAATCTCATCAGCGAGCTTAGGGTAGTTACAGTGGTATCAGAGGCTTTCGATCCTATCCTAGGGTTCGCGTCCACGGCGATTTCTTGCGCGATTCTCTGATTTACCCTTATTTCCAGAGCCAGTCCTCCAGATTTAGTCCGATCGGCGCGGTATACGCAAGGTTTCGACTCACTCGAGTAAAATCCCTAGCTATACCCGGATCCGTGAGGAAATACCCCAAATTTACCCCAGTTTAGCAAAATCTTCAGCGCGAGCGAGGGTTGGGGAACAGCTGTTTCCCCATAAAATTCTGGGAGCTCAACCTGAATTTGTTTGCAGGAGGCGATGGAGGGAGATGCTCTTCGGTGAGGGTTGCGGAGCACTTGTTTCCACGTAAAATTCCGTAGCCGAATCCGCATCTCGGGTGTAGAGCTAGTTTTGTCGTGATCCACATTGGATCTGCGGTCAAACGGAGCGGCGGCGGAAGGAAGACAGGAAGCTTCAGCAATTGGGAAGCAAAGAAGACCACCAGCGCGGGCGGGCGTGAAGCCGTCTGCGCAGACAAAGTTGATTATTGAGGAAATGGATGTCAACGGTTCAATCCAGGCCAAGCACTGGCAAGATCTGGAGGAAAGGTTGGATTTGATGTACTCCAAGATGGCAGCGATTGAAACCGGGCAGCAACAGATGAAAACGCAGATGGATATCAACTCCCAAGTTTTGGATCAAGCAGTACGAGACCAATTGATCATGGCCAAGCAGATCAAGGAAACGGGCAGAGTATTAGCCCAATTGACCATCAACCAGTTTCGTCAAGAAGAAGAAGAAGAAGAAGACACAAGATCAAGAATTTCTGAGCATGGAGAAGCTGAACAAAGCAGACCTCCAAGAACAACCAAGCGTACTGCAGGTAACTCCAACAATACCAAGGCTAGCACTGCTCTCCCGAAAATGAATTTCCCAAGATTCAATGGGTCCAACCCAAAAAATTGGATTGATAAAGCTGTGGATTACTTCACTATCTTCAACATTCCCAAAGTATCCTGGGCAATCTTTTCTACCATGAATTTTGATGATAATGCTGCTAAGTGGCTGCAAGCTTATAAACTGTCTAATGAGCTAGGCAACTGGGAGCAATTTACTGCTGCAATAGAGGCTAATTTTGGTACTTATGATTATAAGAAAGCAATGACCACCATGATGGCTCTTAAGCAGAAAGGCACAGTAGAAGAGTATTATCAGTAGTTTGTTGATGCAAGATATGAGTTAACCATGCATAATTGTGGTCTAGATGAAATGTTTTTTGTGAACCACTTTATCAGAGGTCTGAAAGAGGAAATCAGAGGTACAGTGAGTTCTCAAGATCCAGGAAAAGTCGACAAAGCTGTGCACCTAGCAACCATACAAGAGGAGATTGTCAACAAAGCCAAATTCAAGCCCTATAAATCATCTGTGCCTAGCAAGGTCAATCCTTCACCACAGAGAGACAATAGATAATACTAGCAGAATGGTGAACTGTGGAAAGCCAGACAGGCTAGAGACTACAAGAAAGCAAACAATTTGTGCTACTATTGTGGAGCACCTTTCACTTCAGCTCATATTGCTGAATGTCCCAAGAGACCCAAACCTCAAGTGCATCAACTGAATCTAGAAGAGTTGAATATGGATCTAACTGATGACATACTGCTACAGTTAGAACAAGAGGATGCCATTGCTGAGGAAACATGTCATCTGTCTCTGAATGCTATCTCTGCTGCTGCTAATGAGGATACCATCAGACTGTGAGCTCTAGTGAAGAATCAAGTCATGTTAACTTTGATGGACTCTGGTAGTTCCAGCACCTTTGTGAGCTCAGCATTCCTAGCCAAGATTGGTATTACTCCTATGCCAGCACCACCTGCACAAATAAGAGTAGAAGATGGTTCAGTATTGTGGAGTGACAAATATGTTCCTCAGTTGTCCTGGTGGATTCAAGGATATACATTCCAGACAGATATGAGAGTGTTGGACTTAAACATATATGATACAATATTAGGCTATGATTGGCTCAAACCAAGAAGTCCCATGAATTGTCACTGGGCTAATAAAACCATCTCATTCTCAGAAAATGGCAAACCAGTGAACATTCAAGGAGTCTTGACACCAAAAGAGTTGGATCTAAAGGAAATATCTGTCGACCAGTTTATCAAGTGGGCTAAGGGCAATGATGTGTGGGCATGTGCAGTGGTAGCCACATCCAATTCTCAACCCATCAATCCAGTCAGTAATGCAGTCCAGCATCTACTTCATGAATTCAGGGATCTGTTTTCTACTCCATCAAAGTTGCCACCACAGAGAGAATATGACCATTCAATTCCTTTGCTTCCAAACTCAGTGCCAGTGAACTCCAGGCCATATAGATACTCTCCAAGCCACAAAGATGAGATAGAAAAGCAAGTGAAGGAACTTCTGGAAGCAGGTTTGATAACCCCTAGCACAAGCCCATTTGCTTCTCCTGTGCTGTTAGTCCAGAAAAAAGATGGGTCATGGAGGTTTTGTATAGACTACAGAAAATTAAACTCTATTACTGTCAAGAACAGATTTCCAATCCCTATTGTAGACGAGATTATTGATGAGTTGGCAGGAGTAGTATATTTTACAACCTTGGATATGCAAGCTGGCTATCATCAAGTAAGGATGCAGCTCCAAGATGAACATAAAACAGCTTTTAAAACTCACCATGGACACTATCAGTTCAGAGTTATGCCATTTGGGTTAACTAATGCTCCAGCAACTTTCCAATGCCTGATGAAGTCTATTCTTCAGCCTTATTTGAGAAAGTTTGCTTTGGTATTCCTGGATGACATCCTCATCTACAGCAAAGACCTCCAGTCACATCTGATTCACCTCAGAGCAGTTCTAACACTGTTGAGAGAACATCAATTCTTCCTCAAGCGAGCTAAGTGCTCATTTGCTCAGGATCAGTTGAAATACCTGGGACACATCATATCTGGCAAAGGGGTAGCAACTGACCCTGCAAAAACTGAAGCAATGCAAAGGTGGCCAGTACCACAGACTGTGACTGATCTGAGAGGATTCTTAGGCCTCACAGGCTACTATAGAAAGTTTGTGAAACACTATGGGATTATAGCCAAACCCTTAACAAATTTACTGAAGAAGAAGCAATTTTCCTGGGATGAAGAAGCCCAAGAAGCATTTCTCAAATTAAAAACATCTCTGGCCAACACTCCTGTCCTAGCACTACCTGACTTCTCCAAATCTTTCATCCTGGAAACTGATGCTTGTGATACAGGCATTGGTGCAGTATTGATGCAGCAGGATCAACCTATAGCTTACTTGAGTAAAGCCTTAGCTCAGACACACAAGCATTTATCCATCTATGAGAAAGAATTTCTAGCTTTGATCATGGCTGTAGAGAAATGGAGAGCATATTTGAGCAGGAAGGAGTTTATCATCAGAACAGACCACAAGAGCCTTTGTTATTTAGGGGAACAACATCTGCAATCAGATTTGCAATAGAAAGCCATGACACGGCTAATGGGGTTACAGTTCAAAATTGTCTACAAGCAGGGCAAGCACAATCATGCAGCAGATGCACTCTCTCGAATTGGTCATGTCATGACAACAACTATCCTATCTGAGGTCAAGCCTGCTTGGATACAGGAGGTGACAAATTCTTATGTGACTGATCCAGATGCCCAAAAACTGCTTCAACAGCTGGTTGTGACAAATCCAAATGAGAAAGGTTACTCCTTGGAACAAGGACTCATCAGAATAGGCACTAAAATCTGGGTGGGTAACAATTTAGCTCTGAGAACCAAATTAGTGACTGCATTTCACTCTACTGCCTTAGGAGGCCATTCTGGTATCCAAGGCACATACACAAAACTGAAGAAACACTTTCAGTGGCAAGGCATGAAACAAGATGTGGATTCCTTGGTGAAGCAGTGTCAGGTGTGCCAGCAAGCAAAACATGAGAACTCCAGTTGAGCAGGGCTCTTACAACCATTGCCTGTCCCTCAAGGTGCCTGGCAAGATATTACTATGGATTTCATAGAAGGACTTCCCAAATCAGACTCCTATGATACTATTTTGGTGGTGGTAGACAGGTTCTCCAAGTATGCCCATTTCATACCTTTACATCACCCTTTCACAGCTAAAACAGTGGCACAAGCAGTGTTTGACAATGTAGTAAAGTTGCATGGTTTACCAAAAACCATTGTGTCAGATAGAGACAAGGTCTTTACTAGTCACTTCTGGACAGAACTGTTGACCATCATGGGCATCACCTTGAATATGAGCACGACATATCATCCTCAAACAGATGGGCAAAGTGAAAGGGTTAACCAGTGTCTGGATATGTTCCTTCGGTGTTCAGTATATAATACACCCAAACAATGGAAAAAGTGGCTGTCTCAAGCTGAGTTGTGGTATAACTCCACTTATCATTCATCTCTGAAATGCTCACCTTTCCAAGCATTATATGGGTATGAACCCAATCTGATTGCAGCACCAAATCCATCAGTAACAAGTCACTCAGAGGCATCAACATGGGCTCAAGAGAGAGAAGCATTCAATGAATTATTGCGCACCAATTTGCTGCAAGCTCAGAACAAGTTCATGACACAAGCAGACAAGAAGAGAACTGACAGAGAGTTCATGGTGGGAGAATAGGTGTTGCTGAAGTTGCAACCATATGCACAGAAATCAGTGGTGAACAGGCCTTTCCCTAAGCTAGCACTAAAATTTTATGGGCCATTCACTGTGATCGAGCGTATTGGTAAAGCAGCTTACAAACTTGATCTTCCTGATGATGCTCAAGTTCACCCAGTCTTTCATGTCTCTCAGCTCAAACCATTCACACCAAACTACTCTCCTGTCTACAATTCTCTGCCCAAGACACTGGACCTGGATCAAGAGAAAGTGGAGCCGGCGGCCATACTGGAGAGAAGATTGGTAAAAAAAGGGAACACTGCAATCACACTGGTGCTCATTCAATGGACCAATTTACCACCAGAAGCTACAACTTGGGAGGATTACAATGTGCTTAAAGCGCGTTTTCCTTCTGCCCTTGCTTGGGGACAAGCAAGCACTTCAGCGGGGGGAGCTGTCACCACTAATGCGGAGGCGTCTTCGATCGGAGGAGACGGAATCATCTCAGACGAGAGTGCGCATTCAAGTGAAGAAGACGGAAACAGGTAAAGGGGTAGGGATTGTGTATGACTGGTGGGCCCTGCGTGGCCGTCAGGGTGCGCGGCTGAAATAGCCCGGCGCTGTATCGTTTCAGACAACGAAGAACTAATCTGTTTAGCTATCGCTAAGAGACTTGGGGTTTGGCGTTCCTCGCCACCTCGATCCGAGATTCTATCTCTCTCGATGTTGTTGTGATTGCTCACGCTCCTGGCTTAATCTCATCAGCGAGCTTAGGGTAGTTACAGAGAGGAACACAAAAGTGTGTGCCGCGTGCAAGATTGCAGCACGCACCAAGACAATCCCAACACTAGGGTTCCTACGCGGCTGCCCCCTAGCGGGAAATTGGTGGTCGACGGCGCCGGAACGGCTAACCGCCGATTTGCGGTGGCCGCCGGAGACAGGAGCGTCACCGGCATGGCTTGGACGCCGTGGTCGTAGTGACCGGCGGCGGACCAGGAGCACGTCGACGGGGATGCGATCTAGTTCAATGTTGGGGTCGCCCTCGGGATCGCCTCGGCAGTCGCCTCCGGGAATTTCGTAGCGGTTACCAGCATCATCAATCACCTCCTCTTGTCATGTGTTTTCCCTAGAGAATTCTGGTTCAAGCTTTTACAAAGGGTCGGGCTGCAAGAACTAACCCCACAGATGGGCGAGGAATTGTTTGATGATTGGTGGGAAAAAGCAGTAACGGTGTGGGGAAGGAGCTGTGTGGGTTGACCCTGTCCGCCCAACAGGTCAACAGGCTTCGGCCTCTTTGGTCCCTTTCTTATTTCGAGGCCAATCCATACGATCCATTGGGTCAAAAGAAAATGGGATGTTTTAAAAAGTTACATGCCTAGTTTTCATATTGCAAGGAGCCGAATACAATTTTTTTTTCTTTTTTATACTATTTTTAGCACAATTTATGTGGCTAGTGTATTTTATACTATTTTTAGCACAATTTATGAGCCGAATACAATTTCTCGTTTGAGCGCACGCAATCGGCCACAAAGTGCGCACGCGTCTCCCAGGGGCGACTCCTCGACGGCGGCGAACGAGGGTCTCTGGGTCGCTTCCGCGCCATTGCCTCCACGCACCTTCTCGCGACCGTTGGTGTCCGCCTCTACGCCACCAAAGATGGCCATTATGCACCACCGACAATGGTCTCTGCGCCCCTACCACACCTCCGTCGCCTGCCAGGGGAACCATCGGGGCCAAACTGCCTCCGCCGCTCGCCAAGATCCGATCGGGACCGAGCTATTCCCACGAGCTCCCGCCTAAATCTGGCCAGGGAACAGCTCCTAGGGCCCCTACCGGCGACGAGGTGTGCCGACAGCGGAGAGGCAGTCCCACTACTTGGGGCGCCGACATCCAGCGTGGCGAGGGGATGTGCTCCCCTTCCACCTGAGCGAACTCGCCGCTTCTGCGGGGCACGCGCACCCGGCAGCGGTGGCGAAGTCGTCCTCCGCCATCAACGCGGCCGCTGGCACACCTGAGGGTGGGGTGCGGCAGAGGAAGAGGAGTGTGAGGGAGAGACAAGATGTGGGGGAAGGAGCTGAGGAGTGGGACCCGCCTGTCATAATGACGAAACCAGGGTCAAGACCTGGGAGGGAGGAAGTCAGAGCTGGTTTGGTGAACTCGAGGAGGAAACGTATCTGGTTTCGTAGATGAGGGAGGAAAATCGGACTTTTGCGACTGTTGAGGGAGGTAAAATGGACTTTCGGCTTCTTTTTCTTTAGGGAAATAAGGCCCAAGGTTACCCGAGTTAGCCCATGGCTACCCGAGTTGTAGGAGCAGTTAAAGCAGATCTAAAGCAGATCGAATCCAACAAACGAGCATTCTCGTCGCCCCTCGCACGGGCGAACACCAGATCGAGGAAGCAAAGCAACCGCACCCAAACCCTAGCCGACGCCGTCTCCTCCGGATTCTTCCGGCGTGCCGTACCATGGCGCTGCGCTCTTCCTCCAGCACTCCTCGGCTGGATCTGGGACACCGTGATTCGCCTCCGGCGGACTCTCCGCCTCCCACCACTCAGGTACCTAGTTCCGCTCTCAGTTCAATCGATCCAGCTACGGTGCCTGCAATTCGCTGTCCGACTACCTAGTTCTGACGAAGTCCATCGTACTATTCACCTAATTAACCAGTAGTCTCCTATCGAACTGTTTTTCTACTAACAAATTATATGTGGACCACGAGCTTTTTCCCCAGATTACAAAGATAGGGTTTTGATGCAATTATTAGTCCAGACCCCTGTAGCAGAGGGATTCTTTAATAAGGCCCAATAATCGTGAACATTGCCGCTTAAATATGCACAATAAGTGCCGAATTGTGGAGGAGACCTATCTTGGATATATTTGCTAAATTGGTTACTTTTGGTTGAAACTTGAAAGAAAATGGTGATAACAAGCTTTTACTGATGCAATTTGTAGTGGGTGGTGGGACCATGGATCCTGCCCCTGCCCCCACATTAAGTACACAGCAGATATGATGAACACTTAATTCCATGATGTATGGGCATTTGATTTACTTGGGGGGGGGGGGGGGGGGGGGGGGGGGGTGGGTGGGTGTGTACGTGTGTAGTAGGGGGGGGGGGGGGGGGGTTGGGGGGCGGGGGGGACGAAAAGTGTTCAACCCTTCTGTTTAAGGGTCCACTTGGTTTTTGCCTAGCCTTGCCGCGTTGGCGCAGGCAACAAGGTCGTTGCCAGGCCGGGCTACCCGAAACAGCTCTCCTATGAAAACAAGCAAATTCTTGCCGCACAAGCATCGAGGAGATCTTGCTATGCTTCGGTAGCTGTCCTTGACAGGCTAGGTGGCTCAGCAAGGGATCTAAATGGACACTAATTTTTCCTCGGTGACTTTGTGTGGTTGTTGAAACTAGTTTTTTCTAGCTTCTGTACCAATGTATATGTTCTAAATTGTATTATTGCTAACGCATTTCCAAAAACAAGTCTAGTAATATAGATTTGATATAGTCAATCTTGATAGCATTAGTCATACTAGTGGTCAAACATTTGAAAATTTGATATTATGGATTCTGAAAGGACTTTTGTTAGGCTGTTTGCCAATTGAAGTCATGCTGTCTCGTTAGCACCCCTAACATGCATGAATCTTTTTTAGCTCATGTATTGCTATCTCAACTATAATTCTCTAATTAATACTACCAGGTTGGATCAGGCAATGGAGCTAAAGCTGATGTTGATAATTTGTTGGCAAAATTAGAAAAGGAGGGAGTGGAGATAGATGACAAGATAGCTAGTATTATTGATGCTAGAATGGCCAGAATTAAAGCTGAAGTCACTGATGCCATGCGGTAATTGCATGTGCTACAACTTATTTGATTTTTACTCAAATGAAACAATCCTAACATTTGTGCATTATGCACATTCTTTTGATAGGGGGAACATCAATGAGCCAGAAAATGACGGGTTGACGCTACTGGATACTATTGCAGCTGTTGGTTTGGGTTTTGTGCTAGGAGCGGAATGGTATATCCTCCATGCGGCACTTAGACGTGTTTAGTTGAATAACCTATGGCTTGCCGGTCACTCTGTTTATGGTATTTGAAACCATGTAGTCTGTCTTTGTCTTGATTGTGGTATGCAAAACCTATTTATGTTGTCTAATAATTGTTGTGTTATCCTATGGTTTTGGCATATATTCCCTTTGTCCTAAAAAACAAGTCATTCTAGTTTTGTCCTAAGTCAACTTTTCTAAGTTTGACCAATTTTATATAAAAATGTGTTATATTTGTGGTACCAAATAAGTATCCTTAGATTTTATTTGGTGCCTTGATATTTTTCTTTACAAATTTGTCGCTCCGGGTTGGGGGACTACCCCTTTTGTGAAGCGCATGAGCTGCTTGCTGTTGCTGCAACAGTTTTCTTTAATACTGGTTATTTAGTTTAAACAGAAGTCACAAACATGAGGCCAAAAGTGCCCCATTCGGCACGGGTAGGTCCTCTTAGTTGTTGATGAAGTCTGCAAGGAGTGGGTGCAGCCTCCAGTCTCCTGGTTGTTCTGTGATGTCAGCGCTATATAGAATAGCTGCTAGAATCTGACTGTCAGTGAAGAATGTGACAATGTCAAATCCAGCAACTGCTGTAATGATGGATGCTGATAGGATTGCTTGTCCTTTAGCATGTGTTTGGTTTTGATAAAGTGAGATGGGATGGTCCTGTCCTTATTTTTTGGATGGAAGTGGAACCGTCCCGTCTGTTGTTTGGATGAAAAGGATGGATCAATCCCAGTCTTCTGTTTGGTAGAAGGAATTGGGTCTAGAGGGATGGATGGACTTTTAACACCGGTAGACACTTTGAGGGACCCACATGTCAGCCCTCTTTTTTCCACCATCTTCCTCTGTTCCCTCTCGTTACTCCTCTCTTCCCTCCCCGTCCAAGCTACTACCCGCTCTTGCATAAAATTATTGGTTGCTATTGAATCTGTGATCCAATTTGACTGTTCGTCTTCATAAATTCATGGACGAATGAGCTGAATCAAGGAGCGGAGAGATTAAGCAGCTGTGGGTGCTATTGGGCTCCATGTTGAGCTCGCCCGACGGCAGCCAAGCGTCGCGTGCGCTCGCCGGCGTCTCCATCTTCAGCTTGCCCCGTCACCACATGCCTGACCACGGCCCATCTTCAGCCTCCTAATTCAGCTTCTTCCTCTCTGTCTCCTTCCCCCCACGGAGCAGCAGCAAACTTGTCCCCGTCTGCCCCCTCCACCCGCGCCATGCAGCCTCCTCTACCCCCGCAGCCGCCTCCACGGGTTTCCTCCACCCAACTACCTTCGTGTCGCGTGTGGGCTCGCCACCCGCCGGCCGACCCTGCCCAGGACGCGCTGCCTGGGCACCTCGACCTTCACTGGCCATGGCTGCCCTCCAGGTAGAGCTTGGTCTCCACCAGTCCTTCCTAGGCCGCGCGCAGATGGCCGCGCCACCCTTGCCTTCAACTCGTGCACGAGGGATGGAGCAAACGGCTGGTGACGGGGGAGAAAGAGGGACGCCCTCGTCCGCCAGTTTCCGTAGGATGGAGCCGTCCCGCGTATAGAGGGAATTAATATTCGTTTAGGGCTCGTTCGTTTCCTCAGTTTTTTTTTTCTGTCCGGAAACCGTTCTTGGCCAGGATTTAGTGAATCCGGTTCCTTCACTCAAACCTGGTTTGGTTTCTAATCCTGTCCAGAAAACTATTTTGGTCTCCAAAAAACTGTGTTCGGTTGGACTGGAACAAAACGCACTTGAGGAACTGATTCACTCCAAATATTCAGAGGAAAAATACGACTTCACATGGGTCAAAGCAAGACCAATCTGTTCTAGTAGAGGCCAATGGTTCACACTATAAAAACACAAGTTACAGATTTTTGGCTCTATGGCCAGCAATAATGAACATTACAACATGATTTTTTTGAGCAAAAAAATCACAAAACTGAAATAAGAATGTCCTTTCGCACTCCTTTAAACCTTGTGATCTGTGTGCCCTGAGCCTCTACAACACCCTCAACCTGATGGAACCCTGAAAACAAGCACATGGAGTATTCAGAGACTAGAAGAATTTCATAGTACAAAGACAGTTCATATAGATATGCAAAATAGTTAATACAAATATCAATTTGCAACTACTACTACGGCGACAGAAACGGAGGTTATTAAAATCAGGACACAAGTGCAACTTTTATAGAGGGAGGGAGATTTGAATAGAAATAAGAGATCATAACACAAGCAGCAAGAGGGTGTTCTATCGACAGCCTTCACAGCAACACCAGAAAAAAAAAAATACAGTACTACCATGGTACCTGTCAAAGACTATCCTAACCTGAATGGTGTGGCAATGTAGTTGTCAGATTTCTGCTGGTGGAGAAAACATAGTGGATAAATGAGACCTCAAATAACCATAGCAACAGGACTGATCGAGCAAACAACTACTCCCTCCGTCCCAAAAAGAACGCTTGTTTGGGTTGCGTGCCCGTTAAAGTTGTTCACGTTTGACCAAGTTTCTAGTGAATTGTATTCATATTTATGGCTCTAAATAAATTTGTTAAAAAACTACATTTGAAAATGAATCTAATGACATATATTTTATATCATAAATATTTATATTTTTTTTATTTATAATCGGTCAAACTTAAGATTCTGAAATTTCTCGAGAAGCGAGAAGTGCATTCTTTCTGGGACGGAGGGAGTACCACCCAAGAACTACTCTATCTCGACCTCTCTCTCCATCGCCCTCTGCTCTGTCCACCTAGGACTGATCGAGCAAACAACTACCGCCCAAGAAATCATCCATACATGCTCCAGCAAACCCAAATTCCTCTCACCCATGGTCTCTCCACCTCCTGTCCAACTTCCCCATCCATCAATTTCAAGATTCAGTCAACACCATGGACAGAATTTCAGATCAGGTGATTGATGTGTGGCCGGAATCAACCTGCCACCGGTCACCACCATAAACATCACCGGCAGGACGAATCAAGAACCGGGGCGAGAGGGAGAGTAGAGGAGAAGGCGACGGGCGATGGCTTACTGGCAAGAAGGCGGCAGAGACTGCGGACGAAGAATGGGAGGAGGTCGTCGTCACCGTCGGGATGCGCCGCACCGCCACCCCGCTACCTCGCGCCACCGCCTCGTCGCCCGCGGCCGTCAGGTCCGCGCCGCCGTCTTGCCTTGCCTCGCTCGCATCAGAAACCAATCCCGGAGGTGGGAGGTAGGGTTTCGTTTCTGGGCCTATTGTACACGGAAGGAATTCATTCCGGGCCTTTTTGATTTCCGACCCAGTAGAAACGAACGACATTTTTTTTCCAGACCGGATTCTAAATCCGGCCCATTCGTTCCGCCGGGAACGAGGCCAGGAATGGGCTGACCCAGTGAAAACGAACGAGGCCTTATAGGGATGGTTCCATCCCACTTGACTTCAAACCAGACACTATCAAATTGGAGGCGCTGGTTCCTCGTCCTCTCAAGATGGTTGGCTGCAGCAGCTAATCAGCTAACGTGACGATGTACAGACGCGTTCGTCGTGGGCTCATGTGGCACTCACCAGTTGCGTTGTTGGAAAATAGTTTGCTCCGGGGTGCTTTGTTCCATGGACGACTTAAAATTCAGTTAGTTTATACCACACTATGTAAGAAAGCCTCATCAGAGACGCGTCCCAAGTCTTTTTCAGAGACGAAAAAAAATTTCGTCACCTTTTTTTCGTCACCGATGTGACGAAGTTTGGTGACGCTGAAAATCCGCGTCACAGATGATCCTCATCAGAGACGCGTTTTTGCCAAAAACGCGTCACCGATTACCTTCATCAGGGACACCCATCACCGATGACCCTCATCAGAGACGCGTCTTTGCTAAAAACATGTCACCAATGAGGGTCATTGGTGACGCGTTTTGTTAAACCGCGTCTTCGATAAGTCTCTCATCGGTGACGCATTTTTTCAATTCGCATCTCCGATGACTCATTTATAAAATAAAAAAAAGAAAAATGGGGGCATGAAATATATACCATCCAATACGCATATTTTATCCATTATATGCATTACAAATACATATGTTTCATGCATTACATATTTATGTACATCACAGAAGTCACGAGGTGAAATATAGAAGAACATGACTGATGAGAAGCTCGAAAGACATGCTATAGTAGTGCCTAGCAAACTACCTCTTCTGTGTGATATCTCAGGGTAACACTGAGTGATATAGGCAAAGAACTATTGAAAGTATCTAAGCTTACAATTTTGCATATATTTTGTCATCTTGCCTCCCTATTCCAGTGCTAATCCTGCAAGCATACACCAAACAGAAGTATACAGCATGTAAGAAATACAAGTGAAACCAAAATGTAAATGAGAATTGAGGTTCAATTGAAGCATTCATACAACAGAATTTAAAGATTAAAAAGCGCAGGACAATACAAAAGTTAGTGTGCATGGATAGAGGTTCAACAACTACAAATTTAGTGTTCATCCAAGTGAATACAGGACAGCACAACTGAAGAAATATTGAAGATTACTGAAGGACTAAGTAGTAATAGTATCGTAATCTTGAGAGCAGTAAGTTAAAAAACATGCTAGACTAGAAGAACTTGTCTGAACAAGTTAAAACTAGAAACATTGTTGCTATTTCAGAAGCACAATACATGTTAAGTGTTCTAGTGATATAGGGTGCAAGGAATCATTGGACATCCACACTGTATTAATAAAATATCTAGTATACATTGCCATTTCAGTGCAATTCTTCAATTATCATGTGACTTGAGATACCTTACTCAAACTTTGAATGTGAAATGAGCTGCTGACTTAATCCTTCAGAAGCCAACGAAATTTATGAAATTGTGTGCCAAGTCTAGAAAGCATATTCTCAGCATAAGTCCAGCAGCACAACCCTATGAGAAACATATAGAGCATTAGCAACTAAAAGAGGTTTCAGTTTCTGTAATTAATGCCAATAGAGCATTCAACACTACATGAAACAAACAGCAGAAATTATCAGGTCACGGTCTTATAAGTTTGTGAGTCGAGTATTCAGCACTACATGAAACAAACAGCAGGAATTAATTGGCCTAGAGCATCGGAGAGAGATAAATGGCATAAATTATGGTTTCCATTTCCTCAGGTTCATGCTCATTACCCTAAAGCAATCTAGAGGTAGTAATAACAGAGTTGAGGGTGTATTAGATTCTACAGCCACTGCCAGCATGTTAAAACAGATTAATATGGTGAATTTCTAGGGAAAAAAGCATCTGATGCATATAAATCCATTATGCTAGTTAAGGTTCAGATATGAAGACAAGAATATACGTGTATAATCAATCATTTGTACTCGCAGAAACTTGATCTAAAGTAGGGCAATGTTGCTGAAAAACAAAATCACAGTGATAGTACTAGCATTGGTTTGGGAAAATTAGCAATACTGTTTGACTCACATTAGCAGCGAGCATGCACAATGAACAGGCTCTAGCATCACCATATTCGAGTATTCAGTATGTCTCACTTATATAAACAATACATGTTGTGCATCTCTATGCTCCTGGAAATATGGAAGAACATTCAGTACCAAGAAATATTAGTATATAAACAACAGAAAAACATGTTAACTATTTTTAACCATTGTAACTCAGAATAGCTAGTTTGTGACTATTCTAGCCTAAACCATAGCCAAAAACAGGGGAAAGACAATGACTAAAGTGCTAACTATCATATAATTTAGAGTAAAATGCACCAGAGATCCATCAACTTGTAAGGAGATGTCACTTAGGTCCATCAACTCTGAAAGTGCATTTATGAGTCTATAAACTTTTTAAGTGATTCACCATAGGTCCATACCTCTTCGTTTATGTTTGTATTTTACAAAAACCTCCCTCTATTTCCTTTTCTTTTCACATGGATAGCCCTGCACGGCCATGAACCGTGCTTTTGAGTTCTGGATGGCTGTCGTGGTCGAGCATGGGTAATTGTACAGAGAGGAATCTCTTTCCGCCGTCGTGGAAGGCAGGCCGGGCCGGGTACGTTACGCACGTCTACGCTTTGCTTGCTATTGCTACCTGCTAGGTGGCGATAGCTTAGCTATAACGAACAACCATAGCATGAAACCAGCAGGTAGCAGGCCGGACTGCTCTGCTCTGTTGTCTGTTCCTGTTGCGTCGATCGCCACCGAGTCTTTTCAACGTGAACAACGCTGTACTCCATCGGTATGCAGAGCTTGCGGTACTTGTGGAGAGGCTCCAACAGTTGTCACCACTCCTACTCGTACACAGAATAGAAGGCGTTCGCGTCCTCGTCGATGTTGCGCTCGCACCCACGACCCGCGCACACTGCTCTCGACCGAGCGGGCCGCGAGGCCGGGATGGATGAATGCGCAAGCGAGATGCGACGCAAAAACACATGCTTCGCCCGGCCAGCCGCCGGCCAGAATATTTTGGCGTCACGCCCCAGCAATAGGAGCTCGCCGTGGAGGTGTGGATTGCCGTCAGCGGCGAGGCGGTGGAGGAGGGCGAGGGCGCAAGGCACTGGTGCTAGTCTGCTTGAACGATGGCACGAGGCTATCCATGTGAAAAGAAAAAGAAATAGAGGGAGGTTTTTATAAAACTAGTAGGGTGCTGTGGCACGTGATATAAAAAGAAAATAGAATAAAAAAATTTAGTTTAGAAAGAAACCCGTGATACTTTCCTCACAAGTTAGAATCAACTATGATGACTCTTCTCAAGTCAAAACCAGATACATTTTTAGAAAGAAGGTACACAATAAGAAGGTAAAGAAAATTGATAGAGGCACACCAAATAGTTCCATTAGGCAATTCTGAAGTCATCCACAATCCTCTAACAAGGCATGTTTAGCATATATGAATACAACTCCAGTTCCTAAATATTATTTATTAGAAAGGAAACATGCCCACTTATTCGAATATGAACACAGATATATGAATACAATGTTATTCTCCAATTCTTCAGAAGATCCAGATGTTAGTGCTAAGAATAGATTCCATAGATGTTTGGAGATACAGTTGTTAAGAAAGACATCTGAATTGGGCAATACATTTGGCGCTTACTGATGTAGGGAACATTTGTAATCTTTGTGATGAAGAAACCCTGAATCATGGAGAGATAAGTTACATCCATGTGTAGCATAACTGAAAAGCCAACTGTGTGTCCCTAAACCTGAGACTTCCTGCAAATAAATTAGAGCAAAGCAAACATTCAGACAAAACACTCGAGCCCTACTCCAAGGCATATAATCGAAAAGAGGGCAGGCAAGCTGAAAGAACACTGTATGGTAGAATGGTGTCTGACACTAAACTGCAGATTTTATAGTAGGCAAATGTTAACCCATAAGCACTTTTATCGATATTAAATTGTTCAAAAATAACACTTTTTGGTGGCACACATGTTAAATAGAAATCTAATAGTTTCTTTAGAAAGGAAACTGGGCAATCACACTAATGATCTTTCCTTCAAGCATCAAACAGTTAATTTCAAAACTTGTGTACTCTAATATGCTATGCATATGGAAGCTTCAAACAATTTATGCCTTTCCTATGTTCTGAACCCTTTGGAGGAAATAACCTATAGAAGTAAAAACCATGGCATAATATGGGATAAAATGTAGAAAGTAAATTAGCTATAGGGAAGTGATCTAAAATGGGACTCCAAGCAAGCTTATAGATACCTCTATTGAAACTCTCCTTGCTTGATTCAGGAGGATGGTATGCTTTCATAGTTCATACATATAATCTGAGTAGTGAAAATAGTAGTATTGAAACTGAATTAATCTGTCCAAGCCTTCAATTCAGTCATCCATCGTTGCTCACACAGATCGATGTCTCACCCATTAATTCACCAATATGTCCCATCTAGATTATATCACTAAGAAACTTTATCCGTAGGAAATGATATTGTGCTGTCAGGTCAGAACTCAACCATCAAGTATGGTACACCTGAAAGTCATTAAAAAAGGTTAAAATACATATAAGCACCACACTACCTATCAAAAAAGCCATCAATTTCTATAGTATCCTTTTTTATATTGCATCCGCTTGGTGTCTATATTAGAAATATGAGATGCAGATTATAAATAAAATGTGAAGGATCATGAGAGGATTTCACATAAGCATGCTGAAAGATGCGTTCTTGATGGCCCAATAATTTTGCATCTATGCAAACTTCTTGAAAGGTGCACCTGAAATTAGCATGGCAACAACTCAGATTTTCAAAAAAAGAAAAAGAAAGGCACAAAACCTGTCATAACAATCCCAGGTAAGCATTAGAATGACCAACTCGAAACCTTAAAAATCTGGAAACCTAACATCACCCCAACAAGTTGGAAGCCTAAAGAACACATTTTTCTCGAGAATCAGCAAAGACACACAACAAACTTGAAGAACTTGAGATGAGATCCTACTGAACCTCCAAAGGCCATACAAAAAGTGAAGATCAATAACTGATATCCTAATTTGCACCTAATATTCACAGTCCAATTGCATACCAGCAATGTCAGGATGAAGCTACGCTGCTACCATATGAAGCTTCACTACATCACGAATATATCTATGACCTTCCACTCAAAGTGTGTCCCCATTGAGCTCCATAAACGCACCAGCATTTTTCCTTCCCCATGCTTATCCTACCTTCCACCAGAAAAAAAACATATTAGGAAAAGATGAAATATCTTCAAAGACAAAAACTAAGGAGAGAGAGAAAATAAAGACAAACAACACTCGCTGTTATACCCTGGACAGTTGAAGAACTCCGGGAATACTCTGCCTATTGACTTTGGCATTTGTCAGCAATATTAATAGTGCCATGTGAAGTGAAAGAACACAACCTGCGGCTTAGTGATTTCCTCTTCCCGAACCAGAATCAGGATTTGCAAGGGCGCAATGAATTAATGAAAATTTCATGAGTTCATCAGATTTTAAAGTAGATCTAAGTATCTGACATCCAGAATTCAACTACAAATAGCATAAACTGTTTATTAGGCCCAGCATCTTCATCTAATCCCATGCCGTTGTTTGGAAAATAAAATATTGAATCAGATTCTAATTGATCAAACAAAAGAACTATATACAACAGTGACACATACGGATTTGTGGTTCAACAATGAAACAATATTTTTAAGCATATATGAGAAGGTGAAAAAATCAAGCCTAAGAATACAACTTAAATGTATCGGAAGCACACTATTTGAAATAGCGCTAAAAAGGTGTGATGCTTACCAGGCATAATGCCATCGGACAACATGGAGGAGGCCATGCGATGCAAAGAAAGCCGGCGCTTGATCTCTCCATGCATGCCCCCCGTCGCCGCCGACTTGCAGCGAGTAGCGACCACCTCTTCCTCCTGGTCCCATGGCCTGCCGCCGCCGCCACCACCGAGGAGACGCACCCAAGCGCCAGCGCAGTGGAGGCGAGGAGGGCGATCGATTTTGGTGGGGTTGCCCTCGTCGGTGCAGTGGAGTGCAGGGCTGGGCGCCTTCTCCATGACCAGGGGCTTGCGCGCCGGCGCACGTCCGCTTGCCATCGCCGCTGCCTATCCTTCGATTTTGATCCCGGCCCTCGCCGGCCGCCGGTGCCGACGGCTCCGTCGATCTCGAGCGAGCAATGAGAGGGGCACACGGACGGTAGCCCGATGCAATGGAAAGAGAGGAGAGGAGCGTTATAGATTGGGAGAATGCGGATTTGGGGAGGCGAGGAGAGGGGTGCAGAGAAGGAAAGGAATCAGAGCAGGAGGACGGGATGGAAAGATGGGAAGAGGCGGCGGCGTTATTGCCGGAGAAGAATTTGGTGGATGTCGCGCAGGATGGAAAGGAGAGGGGGACGAGGCAGCGGCGCCATAATTGCTGGAGGCCAGGAGCGCGTGATAATTACCAAAGCTGGGGGCCAATGACGAGTGGGGTTGGCGGGTAACAACACAGCGGTGACAAAAAAACGCAAGGGGGCTGGCGCGGGGATGGAAAACAACGGGGGGAGGACGACCAATCCGTCTCCCCCCCTTTGGACGACCAAGCCCACTTTTTTCCCCTGGTTTGTGAGTCCTTTGTGAGGGGTACACAAATAAATCCTTGTGTGAAAAACGGTTTCAATTTGCTCATCCTTTATAGTATAGATACAAACATAAACGAAGGGGTATGGACCTACGATGAATCACTTAAAAAGTTTATGGACCCAAAAATGCACTTTTAGAGTTGATGGACTTAAGTAACACCTCGTTACAAGTTGATGGACCTCCGGTGCATTTTACTCTATAATTTACAATGAAATCTAAGTGCTATTCATAATGAAATTGCACAATAGAAAGTATAGTCATGGCCTTAAAATCATGAACTCATATAATGCAAGGTGTAATTTTGGAACTTGCCAATACAATTTGTTGTAAGTTGTAAGTTCAAACAGACGAGTGAGCTGATAGTTCACTTTGGTATTACATACGAGCCATACATATGAAAACTGTGGAGAATTACATATGAAACCTGGCATAGTGTCTAGCTGCAGCTTTGCACCTGCCTCATTGACTATGCATATTAGCTAGCATCCACCCTAAACAAATAGACAACACAAGTGTTAGCAAAAATCATTGCTGCTTCATATAGGTCATCGAGCGGTGCATCCTCGACTCCTCGTTGGGATACTTGACCCTGCCACGCTGCGTGTGGATCTAGATCTGAGAGAAGGGAGGAGAGGAGAAGAGAGGAGAGAGGGAGAGAAACATACCATTCACAGGACGAACGCGCACAGAGCAGCTCGGTGCCCGTCGAACATGCCGCGCTCACCGTGCCGCCGCCGTTCCGCCCTTGGTGCAATCCGGATCTGGGATAGAAGGGAGAGTGGGGGAGAGAAATATCACGGGCTCGTGCGGAGACCGGAGAAAAGAAGACTGACCAGCGGAGGCCAGCTAGTGTTTGAGGGATGGGTTGCGGCGGACGCGAGCTGTTTCAACTGGAGTTGATAAAATATCCGGGTCCGAGAAGACCATATAGGTGACTTGTATGAATGCAAGTGTCTGTCCATCATCGTAGACGCTAGTTCAAAGTATACGTATCTGCGATCACTTGTTCGATTGGTGACACTTCTCCACATAACGTGTCACCTATCATGTTGGTGACGCGTTTTGTTAAAACGCGTCGCCAATAGACCATAATCGGTGACGCGTTTTAATCTCAACATGGGTAACCAAGAAATACGGGTGACACCGCTTCTTAAAACGTGTCACCAATATGCTATAGGTGACGCGTTTTGCAATCCGTGTCACTGAGTAAAGTGTCTTCTTTGACACTTCTTTACATAGTGTCAGATATTCGTAAGCTGTTCATTTATTCTTGATGCGCTATGCTTCAGTCAATAATACCTGTTGCAGTCGCGCCCATGGCATATTGAGCACAGGGCACAGCCAAGAAAAGCATGTTAGATATTTATTTCTACAATGAAGCCTACGCTATCAAAGGTGGCTTATTGGTACAGACACAAGCACAACTGCACAAGGGCTCTTGCAAGCTAAGGGGTGTGTTTGCTATGGAGGACCGGATGGGACGGACCGGATGGTTCAAAATTTGGACCAGCATAACGTGCGACCGGTTGCGCTATTGGGTAGTGTGCAACCCCCCCCCCCTCTCCGACAACCAGCCCCCTTCCCGTTTTTTGCGCTCCTTTCCCTTCCAACGCACGCGCGTCGTCATGCCCCCATCCTCCGCCGAAACTCACGGGGGCGCCACGCAGATCCAGCAGCGTGGCGCCGCGAGCACGCCCCCGCCCCCATCGCGAGCGCCACAGCATCTCCTCCTCCTCCCACACCCCCGTCCCGCCGCCGGCCGCCGTGCCGCACTCCTCCGTCCTGCCGACGGTCGCCGTGCCGCGCTTCCCCATCCCGCCGACGGCCGCCGTGCCGTGCTCCCCCATCCCAACTATGACCGTCGTGCGGCGCTTCTCAGGTCCACATAACTGCACGCCGCAACAACACCCGCCCGAGGATCTCGCTATTGCTACGGGCAAAAGGCAAAAAAATCAACACTGCGTGGTTTGTGTTGGATTTTTGTTGACATTTCTGTTCGATAGATGTATGTGCTAATGAAGCTACTTGTTTCTATACGAAGAGCAACTTATCATCACTTGTTTTTAGCAATTTGAACAGTTGGAAACACAATCTGAATTTGTTGATTACCAATCTCTGAAATTGTGTTGTTGTCTGGATTTTGTGTGTCCTGATGAAGCAAGTTGTATACCTGAAGGAAAACAACTTATGTTATTATAGTATAGCAAGTTACGTTTACAACTTGTGTACCACTTGTGATGTTTGTAAATTCTGTTGAGCTAGCAATTTTGGCTAGAAAAAGGATGTTACTTACAATTTTTGCCTATTGTGCAGATCCAGTAATGTCTCTTGTGGCGCATTGGGAGGTTGTGAATTTGAACACTGTACCACGGGATGGTGGGGCTGAATCTGTGTTGGGTGAAGCGCCAGATCAAGTTGCTGCTAATTCGATTCATAGTGGTGTTGGCTCATGTGGTTAGTGGCAGTTCTGGAGCTGTGCCAACAGCTGAAACAACCTTTTTTACGGATAATGTTGAGGATGGAGTAGAGGTCATATCCACTCCGCAGGAGCCTTGTGTTGGGATGATTTTTTGCTACTGCAGATGCTGCTAGGAAGTACTACAATTCCTATGCCTGCCATGCTGGTTCTCCATCCGGATTGACACATCATGGGAATCAAAGAGAACCGAGGAGAAGACAAAGTACATATATGTGTGCCAAAGAGCTAGGGCGAATAGAAAGGAGAAAGTTGCTACTGACGGACCGATTACTGAGAAGAAGATTGTAAGACAGAGACGTAGGGATTATGTTGAAAGAATGCGTTGCCCTGTACAGATGATTGTGAGGACGACTTTACATGGGCATTGGGAGGTTGTGCACTTTGAGAAGAATCGCAACCATGATTGTGTGAAGAAATTCTCACTAACAAAGTACCTGAACTCACATAGAAACATACCACCTGAAGAGACGGAATTCATCAGGTTCCAGCATGGGTGCAACATTACTAGTACCCATGCTTTCCAAATCATCGCTGATTTGTACGGTGGCATCGACAATTGCCCGTACACAGAAGGTGATGTGAAGAACTTGCGTGTTGAGTATCGAGCTGAATACAAATGCAAGG
This sequence comes from Urochloa ruziziensis, assembly GCA_015476505.1. Taxonomy (NCBI): domain Eukaryota; kingdom Viridiplantae; phylum Streptophyta; class Magnoliopsida; order Poales; family Poaceae; genus Urochloa; species Urochloa ruziziensis. Next base: position 34,198,837 of record CM027125.1, on the reverse strand, counting down.
ACATGAAGAGGACACTTGATTACTTTAGTGAGTTGCAGAAAAAAGATCTAGACTTCTATTACAGCTACACTCTTGATGAGGAGGATAGGGTTGAGAATCTGTTTTGGGTTGATTCTGCAACAAGGAAATCCTATGAGATGTATGACGATTGTATATCATTCGATGGAACTTACTTAAGCAATGTCTACAACTTACCGTTTGCACCTTTCATAGGTAAGTGTGTGGGGAGAAAAAAATTCAAATTAGGCCATGCTATTGCTTGTTTCAATATATCTGCATAAGTTGTTGCATAATTTGAGAAACAAAAAAAAAAAACTTGAAACAAATTGATTGCCAGATAAGTTGCTTGTCTTATATTCCTGCGCTACACCTTAAGTTTGCTACTTGCATCCACTGTAACTTGCTGCTTGTTCCATGACTTAATGTTTTTCCTTCTATGTTTTTATGAGTGTACAGGGATTGATAGAAATGGAATAACAATACAGCTAGGGTGTGGTTCCTTGAGAAATGAGAAGACTGAAAGTTATGTATGGTTATTCAGTGAATTCAAGAATGCTATGGGTGAAAGGGACCCGCTCAATACCATAACTAATCAGGATCAAGCTATGAAGGCAGCCATCGCTCTTGTGTTTAGGACTTCAATTCATAGAAATTGCCGATGGCACATCATGGAAAATGCTAGGAAAGTCCTGGGTCCTTTTTTGAATGGCAATGATGAATTGTCCGAGGACTTCAAGCATTGTGTTAGCTTTAGCTTCAGTCCTGCCGAGTTTGAGAGCAAATGGCAAACGATGTTGGACAAGCATGAGATCGACGGTGATCAGAGGTTCGAGCATTTGTATGAGATGAGGAAATGCTGGGTGTCGACTTATTTCATTCAGCGATTGTTCCCATTCCTCCAGAACACAGCACGGAGTGAGGGATTCAATGCTGTGCTAAAGCGCTATGTGAACCCAAAAAACTCGATATACAACTTTGTGCAGCAATACAAAAAGATACAACAAAGGATTTTTACCAAACAAGATTTGCAAGAAGCTGACTTTCACAAAAGTACCCCACTGCTTGACGGGTCACCCTATGAAGCGGCAAATGAAAGAAGTTTATACAAGGAAGTTATTCAATGTATGCCAACATGAGTTGCAGCTGAGTTCCAGCTACTATGTTGTTCGAGTTGAGGGGGATTCTTTGCTAGATGTTGTTCCATACAAAATTGTCCAGAAGAGATTTATGGCCCAAGAACATTCAGAGTCACTGCTGCCAAATTGGATGGGGTATACAGCTGCACTTGTTGCAAATTCCAGCGGGATGGCATGTTGTGTTGTCACATACTCAAAATCTTCGATACACTTGCAGTCCGTGAGGTGCCTGAATGGTACATTTTACCTAGGTGGTCAGCAGAGATTCTGGATGATGATTGCATAGAAGTATTGGGAGAGTCACTACAAGCACCTGAACTTTCAAGCAGTGGGAAGCATATTATTCGGTACAACAGAATCTGTACCAACTTTAACAAGATCATAATACCATACATGGACGATGATGAGGGCTATTCCATTGTGTTAAAACATGTGGCTGCAATGTAGGCTGAACTAAATGAGATGAGAAAAAAGAAAGCATCTAATGTTGCTCCGGGGCTGCAATCTGGACAAGTTGGGCAATCTAGTGGTGGTGCATTTCCAAATAATAGTAAGAACCCACGCAAAAAAGCGAGTACTCAGGACCCTAATGCTATATAATTTTTTTGTTTCTCTGTCCATATTATCTGAAATTTGGCAAATTATGCTCTATGTAACTAGCAACCTGGTTTGTTTAAGCCAGTTGAAGCTGACAACTTATGCTCTATATAACTGGCAATTTGTATGATGTCGGTGATATTATCTCCGGCAGTCTTCCACGGGGTGGCCCACGGAAGTGATTTGTAATGTAGGGAAGATCGCAAAGATCGGAAGCAAGATGGTTAGGATGGACAGACACAGGGGTTTATACAGGTTCGGGCCGTCGACTCGACGTAATACCCTACGTCCTGTTTTGGGGTGTTGTATTGCGTGTTGAGTTGTTGTCTGATGAGTCGAGTTGTTTTGGAGGGGGTTCCTGCCCGCCTTATATATCGGGGGGCAGGGTTACAAGTCGGTTTGTATCCGATCCTATCTCTAAGAATCCTTTCCTTCTTTACAATAACTCCTTTTCAACTAGAACTTCTCCTTCCAGATCCTTCTTCCGTGCGCCGACTTGTCCCGCACGTCTTCAGGTCCGGAACGATGAGATGGGCCGCCCCCTTTTGGTGGGCTGCCAGGCTCACTCGTGAGGTACCCTGGTACTATATCCCCCACAGTAGCCCCCGAGCACTTCTTGGCCGATCGTTGGCTGTAATTGTTCCATCTTTTCTTGCATGATTCGAATGCTCCAAGCCATCTAAGATCTCATTCGAATGGTTTCGAAGAAGATCCGAGTGGTTTCAAGGAAGATCCGAGTGGTTTCAAGGAAGATCCGAGTGGTTTCTCAGACGTTCCTGAAAACAATTCTTCAATTTCAGTCAAAGTGAGGGGAAGGAGTGCTCTTTTTCACGACGCGACAGCGAAGTGAATACACTTAGCCCCCGGGCTTTGGGCAATTTTAGAATGAAATTGGCCAAAGGTCTTCAACTTTTATCCATCTGTATCTTGATTTTCAATGGTGTGCACCTCCAGGTGCACCCATTGGGTGTAGCCCCCGAGCCTTGAGTAGAATAGAATATTCTGGTCGAGGGTCAAAAATAAATATTATGAATCTCTTTTTGAACTTAATCCATCAATGGTGTGCACCTCCAGGTGCACCCATTGGGTGTAGCCCCCGAGTCTTGTTACGACTCAGCATGATCGTGTCAAGACTCTGAAAGCTATGAATTCCAACTGATTTTTCAGCCCCCATGCCTCTGGACATGGATTTTAGATAATCTTTTCCTTCAAGGGCTTTTTTATTTCCCCTTTATAAGGATTTTGTCCTCAAGTTCTTTGAACTCGGCATGACTTCCGAGTCGTGTCCCACGACTCAGCTTGACCATATGGTAAGCCATCTTCTCACAAGACTTATACTTGTCAGCATTCGACCCAAATTTCTGAGTCAATTTAGCGATAGTATCGCATGCCTTACGTAAAAAATCAGTTGCGAGGTCGCAATATTAATTGCAAAATCAAGTCTGGTCGTCGACTAATTTTAGCCTCACGACCGAGTGGTTTCTGCCCCTGAACCCTAGCTCAGGAACCCACAAATTTATTATCGTAACAGAACCGAAAGGTCGTGCTATATTTCAGCCCGTTAGGCCCATTATTCCTAAAAGTCCGTTGCGTCCCTAACGGTCGCCTTACGGAAGGCGAGATATCGCGAGATATCGCGATTCCCTATCGCATCTTTGAATTCAAAGCGACGGGACGTGCCTGCGTCGGTTGAGTTCCCGAGACAAGCGCCGCGCCGCGCGCGGGAGGAACGGTTCCTTCCTTTATAAGCCATCCCCGCCGCATTCTTCTTCCTTTACTTGCCATTCGCCTTCCCCGACGCTCCAGTTCCCTGTGCGCCAGAGCAAAACCCTAGATCTGCTCCCGCACCCTTCTTCCTCGCTCTCCAGCACCAATCGCTGCCATGGCGCCCAAGAGGAAGGAAGCCTCGAAGCGGAAGGAGAAGTCACCAGCGAGGGCCCGGTCGTCCAAGGGCAAGGCCGTCGCCGAGGTCGCCGTGGATCGGGCCGCCGAGTGGAGGGAGTCCATCACCTCCACCAGGCGCCTCGAGCAGCACGTCATGGATGGCGTCCTCCCCGACCAGCAAACCGCCGAGTGGCGCGCCGCCGCCGGTGAGTCTTTCCCCACCCCAAACTCCTCTGATTTGGTGGTGTTCGAATCTTTTTTTCTTCGTGGTCTTGGCTTGCCCGCACATTCTTTCCTCCGCGGGCTGCTGCATTACTATGGGATCTGCCTCTGCGCATTGAATCCCAACTCTATCCTCCATATCGCCATCTTCATCAACCTCTGTGAGGCCTATCTTGGGATAGAGCCTCACTTCAATCTTTTCATTCATCTTTTTCTCCTTAAGCCTTATCCCCGAACCGACTGCCCACTAGTAGTCGGGGGCGCCGGACTCCAACTCCGCGAGGGTCGAACTCGGGAGTATTTTGACATCCCTTTCCTTACCTCCAATAAGGGGTGGCAGTCCGAGTGGTTTTACGTAGGAAACCACTCGCCTGCCATCTCTCCAGAAATCGATTCTCGTCCTGTCCCCTCCCAATCCTGGACCGCTCTTCCCAAGGAGAGTGAAATGGACCAGGTTCGGGAGCTCCTGGGTCTTATTACCCAGTTGAAGGACAGAGGGTTGTCTGCCGTCGGAGTGGCAGCCAACTTCGTTCTACGCCGGGTCCAGCCCCTCAAGCAGCGGGCTCACCCGGCGTATGAATATTACGCCGAGGGGGACAACACGCGCGAAGCCCCCGAGCGCGTCGACAAAGTCCAAGCCGCCGCTCGGCTTGGCAAATTCTTCGCACCTGAAACGTCGCTGAGGACTACTGACTGTCCTCCGGCGTTCAACTTGGGAAATCCACGCCCTGAGGTATTTAGCCAGTTTGTTCTTGTTTTTATTTCAATTCCACCCATTGGGTGTAATCTCAAAACTGAATCCAATATTTGCAGGATCGAGTTGCCTTTGTATCCATCCCTCCTTTGCCTGAGATGCCAAAGGGAGTGGATCAGCCTCGTCGGCGCAGGGCCGTTGGATCTGAAGAAGCAGTCGGGGAAAGTGAGAGTGATCTGCATGACTCGGATATCACTCTATCATCCTCTCCTTCCCCCGATGTGCAATCTCCGAGTGGTGGGAAGGCTGCTCCTGCTCTGAAGAAGCGGAAGATCTCCACAGGGATCGTGTTCAGGGATGCGCCCAGCCGCCGGCAGCTCCTTATATCTGAGTCGTCTGACTCGGAGAAGGATGAAGCTGGCATCGCCGAGCCGTCTCTCCAGCCGCCAATCACGAGCTCGGAGCAGTCTCCCCTTGCAGTGATGCCTCTGAGCGCTGCAAGTCCGAGGGACCTCCCTTCCCCAACTCGGAGAGGAAAGCGCCTGAGAATGCGCGTTTCTACTCTGTAAGTATTCTTGTCTTGTCTTGATTTCCTTTATGCTCTTTGTTAGTGATCCATAAATGCTTTTTGTAGCACGCCGTCTGAGGTCCCCTTCTCGGGTCCTCCGCCTCAGTCGGCGATTGAGATCGCAGCCCCAACAATCCAAACTCCAGAGGTGCCGATCCACTCGGCTGATCTTCTCAGCGATCAGCCTGTGGGTCCGCTACCCGAGTCGCAGCGGGAGCCAACCCCGCCACCGCCGAGTCCTGTACCAGCGTCGCCGACTCCTCCGCCAGTCCCACAAGGCAGCCCCCAGCATGCTCCTGCAGTTGAACCGACTGCAGCAGTGGAGGAGCCCCGGACTGCGACGGTCGAGATAGCTTCTGCGACGGTCGGCGTCCTAGGTGGTGGTGCTCCCCTGACTCCTCTGGAGGAGTTCCTGTCCCTTCATCGTCGCATGGGCCATATAGCCAAGGTACTTCCCGAACTTCTTATCTTGTTGATATCAAATACCATTGGCATATTGATTCATATTGTCTTCTGACTTGTTTTTGCAGGACTTAGCTGCTGATGCTGAGGCTAAAGCCTTGGTTATCCAAGAATTAACTTCTGCAGTTGCTAAGGCCGACTCCTTGGTGGCCCGAGTGGCTGAGCTCGAAGCTGATGCAGTCGAGCGACAGGCTGAGTTGGAGGAAGCCCAGCGTACCACCCGCGATTTATGCGGGGAGGTAGAGCAGGCTAAGCTCAACGAAGCCCAGGCCGTGCACGAGCTCAGAGGTATGTTCTTCCTTATTTGTTTTTCTGTCAGACATGAAAATTTATTCAGATCTAACCTTTTTTAGATTATCGATATCGGACTATGTCCCAATTCGCAGAGCTCACTGCCAAGGTGGCCCGGCTGCAAGGCGAGGCTGAGGCGCTGCGCGCTGAGAAGACAGCGCTGGAGGATGCTATCCGGGTGGTGGCGGAGGAGATCGAGCCGGAGGCGTCATCGTCTTCAGCTTCCATCCTCGACCGCGTTCGGGCGCTCCCGCGCTACTTCCGGCGACAGCTCTGCTCCATCAGCCAAGCTAGCTGTGGCCATGTCCTGGCAGTGCTCAAGTCGCTGTTCCCGGCGTCAGACCTGGAGCCACTCGGCCACGGGTATGCTGCCGGTACCTCTGAAGACGACGTGGGCAGACTGCTCCATGAAGTCGAGCCCATCGCCAACGCCCTGTCCAAGGACGTTGTTGACGACTCGGATGAAGCGGCCCCGTCTGGTGCTGGCGACCCTGCAGAGTAAACAAAATATTTGTAGTATGTGGTCGAACCAGTACTGTTTTTGAACAATGTATAAATTATCACTTTTGTATATAAGTTTTTGTTGGTCTACAACTCCCTTTCTTTCTGCGCTAGCCTTAATTTCTGAGTGGTTGACCTGTTACGGAGTAGATTAGCCTCGTTGGTCTCAGTCTCATGCCGCAGAGTCTTTGTCGTACGTTTAGAGCTTTGACTTGGCGAGTACTTTCCCTCTCGATTTAAGGTTTGTTCCCCTCATACTTTATGTGCGTGACGCGAAAGAGGAAATGCGAGTAGTAGAAATAGATGAAAGATGAAATCAACTTTATTGATAACTCATTGTAAACAAGCCGAGTCGTCACTGGGGGTGACTACCCTCCAAAATCACTCGGAGCAAATAAATCTAAAAAATAAAAAAGACAAATACATAACTGATTCAGGCGTAGAAGCGTTGCAAGTGCTCGATGTTCCACGTATTTATTGATGTAGGCGCCCTATTGCGTCCAGAGTCAATTGATCCATACGCGCTTGAATTATCGTCTGGTAGGTCGCACTGGCGTTTTTCAGACCGAAAGCCAAAGGAGCACCGATTGAAGTGACGAACGGAGTTTTTATCTGCTCGTTAGACTCCAGGTCTGTCTGGCTATAGCTTGGATGGCTGTCGAAAAAGCAGAGCAGGGCAGGGCCTGCCGTGGAGTTTGACTCTGCCCCGATGACGGCCGTCTTCTTTGGGTCGTCCAGGTCCAGAGAGATCCTCTTCAACTCCGTCTCCTTGCTTGGCGCGATGGCTTCTCTCGCTGGCTTCTTGGTGGGGATCTCTAGAGCGTCCTTGTCCACCTCCTGTGATGCAGCCAGTACTTGTTCCATGCGCTTGGACATGTCCAGGGCGGCTGCCGCGTTGAGAGTTTCCTGCTCGCATGTGTATGCGACTCGGATGTCTCCCAAGACGGTGATTACGCCTTTCGGTCCTGGCATCTTGACCTGCAGGTAGACGTAGTGAGGAATCGCCATGAACTTGGCGAGCGCCGGCCTCCCAAGGATGGCGTGGTATGCAGTTTCAAAGTTCGCCACCGTGAACTGCATATGCTCGGTCCGGTAATTATTCCGGTCTCCGAAAGTGACGGGCAGCGTGATGTGCCCGAGTGGTTCTGCCCCCTCTCCCGGTATCAAACCATAGAATGCGGATTGGGGGGGACTCAGATCGAGAGTAGTCAGGCCGAGCTCCTTCAATGTGTTAGCAAAGAGGATGTTCAGGCCACTGCCACCGTCGACTAGTACCTTGGTGAGCCGAACGTTGCGGATCGTCGGGGCTACTACCAAGGCATGGGACCCAGGCTTCGGTATGAAGTTTGGATGATCCTCCCGGGTGAATGTGATCGGAACTTCCGACCATTTGAGGTACTCAGGTACCGGTGGCTCCCTCGCATGCATGACCTGGCGATGAGTGAGCTTCTGCTGGCGTTTTGACTCGAACTCTGGTCCGCCGTAAATCATGCGGACCACTCGGTCGGCTTCCTGAAAGTCATTGTCAGGCTCGTCGTTTCGCCTGTCGTCTCGCGGGGAACCATCGTTCCTCTTTCTGTATGGGGGGCCTCTGTTGCCCCCGGTGAAGGCTCGCTTGAGCCCGTAGCACTCTCGCGCCGAGTGCTTGTGCTTGTGGTATGGACATTGCTCATCGAGCATGCGCTGGAAGTCCACTGGAGTTACCCGGCCTCTGGACCGGTCCAGGGCGGCGACCATGTCTCCCTCGCTCTTCTTCTTGCGAGGCTGGCTGTCATTGCGTCGATGATCGTCATGTCGTTCTTCGTCGTCGCGGCGGTCGCGTTTGCGAGTCGTCTTGTTCTCTTCTTCCCAGCGGCTTCTAATCTCGCTGAGTTGTTCTCTTTCCGCGATCTCGGCGTCCGCCCACGTGCTAGCGACCCGGAACATGTCATTGACAGTCGCGGGTGGCTTCCGAGTCCACTTATGGATCAGTCTTCCATCGGAGATGCCACGCTGGAAAGCTGACATCACCTCCTGATCCGTGACGTCCGAGATAGTTACCGATGAAGAGTTCGGTAAGCTGCTCCCAGTTGTCAATGGCGTCCTGCGGGAGTCCTGCCAGCCAATTGCGGCAGTCCTTGGTGAGCATGATAGGAAGATAGTTCGCCATCACGTCCTCGTCGCCGCCGGCTGCTTGTACGGCGGTATAGTAGATCTGAAGCCATTGAGATGGGTCAGATTTCCCGTCGTACTTGTCGATGACCGACAGTTTGAAGCCTCTGGGCCACGTCACGCTTCTTAAGCGCTCGGTGAACGACTGGAATCCGCCGATCCGACCTCTAGGGCGGGAATCGCTCGGACCCGATCCGTCAACCGCTCTTGGGGGTGTGCTGTCCCTCCTGCGATCCCGGTCCCTAGGTGGGGAACGGGTCCTCCGATAGTTCCGAGTCCTGGGTGGAGTTCGGTCCTGTCGGTAGGTTCTGTTGCGCGGTGGAGTTCGATCTCTTGGTGGAGTCGGCCGCCTGGGTGGCGGAAGCACTCGTCGTCGACCACCATTGTTGCCGCGCCTTGGGCTACCGGAGAGGTCAGAGTAGTCTGACTCTGTCGAGTAACCGCTTCTGTTGGGGTTATGACGGGGATTTCCATGATCCCGATCATACTCTTGGCGCCGTCGGAGTTCTTCGCGATGGCGCTCTTCAGCGCTATTGGTGATGATGTCCCTTGCATCTCGATCTCTGTTGATCGTGGTGCGGAGGTCTTCATCACGACCCGATCCGCCGCCGGCCCGGTGTCGAGATGGACCGGGCTCAGGAGCGTCCGTGGTCGTTCTGCCTTGCATCTGGTGAACCTGGACGGAGGCGGCCTGCACGAGAGCCCTTACCTTTTCCAGGCCCGGAGTGTTAGGCGGTAGCCGATTGATTTCCTCGTTGATAGTAACGAGGTTCTGGACCGGTGTTTCATAGACTTCGTGTCCGTTGAACTCGAACGTGCCGTCGCGCATCAAGTTCCGGGCGCTCCTCCGCTCGTGTTGATCCCGTTGGCGACGGTGATCTTCAGAGCGAGGCTCCTGGAGTCGAGCAGTACCAGATCCTGACGCGGCGGCTCCGTGTGGTCGTGCGGCTCTGCGAGTCGCCCGACTGGCATTGCGTCCTCGACGCTGGTTCCTGGCTTCGGTCGTCTCCTCAGCAGGAGTGACCTCATCTTCTGAGACAGGATTGGTTGGCGTTGCTGGCGCCACCATGTAACAATATGATCCGACTCCTTCTTGCGCGAGGTAGTCTTCCTCGGACTCGGAGAAGTCGGATGTGGGCGTGTAACGCTCCAAACTACTCGGAGTCAATTCTCCGAGTGATCCTAGCAGTTCCGGCTCTGTAGAGGCATCGGACACCGTGTATCCTTCCGGCAGATCGTCTAGGATTGAGGGTCCCAGTAGATCTAGCCCGTAGGAGTCGCTCCCAGAGAAGTAATCATCCGACTGGACGATGTCCTTCATCTTTTGCTTCCGAGCAAGCGCGCAAAAGCCAGGGGTCTGAACAGCAATGACCTCAGGGCTCTGGACGCGTGTGGGTTGAGCGTTTACGCTCTGCGATGATTCGGCGACGCGACTCTCAGGAGTCGGATCGGAACCGAGTGATGGTAGATCTGTTCCCGACTGGTTTGTCTTCGCGTTCTGCGAAGGGCTCAGCGGGGTAGATCTGGCACGATCAGAGGAGATCGGACCGGATTGGGCCGTGATGGCCGAAGTCGGCGCCAGAGAGGAGACCTCCGTGGCGTCCGTCGCATCCGCCGCCTGGGTATCCAAGGCGGTGGTGGTGATGACGTCCCCGAACTGGATCTCGACTTCGTCGACGTCCGGGAGGTTGCAGCTGTCCAAGATCTTGACGCGATCCATCGAGCTTACCAGATTGATCTCGGCGATATCCCCTACCTGGCGCGCCACTGTCGGTGATATTATCTCCGGCAGTCTTCCACGGGGTGGCCCACGGAAGTGATTTGTAATGTAGGGAAGATCGCAAAGATCGGAAGCAAGATGGTTAGGATGGACAGACACAGGGGTTTATACAGGTTCGGGCCGTCGACTCGACGTAATACCCTACGTCCTGTTTTGGGGTGTTGTATTGCGTGTTGAGTTGTTGTCTGATGAGTCGAGTTGTTTTGGAGGGGGTTCCTGCCCGCCTTATATATCGGGGGGCAGGGTTACAAGTCGGTTTGTATCCGATCCTATCTCTAAGAATCCTTTCCTTCTTTACAATAACTCCTTTTTCAACTAGAACTTCTCCTTCCAGATCCTTCTTCCGTGCGCCGACTTGTCCCGCACGTCTTCAGGTCCGGAACGATGAGATGGGCCGCCCCCTTTTGGTGGGCTGCCAGGCTCGCTCGTGAGGTACCCTGGTACTATATCCCCCACATATGATATTATGTTCTGAAAATTGCATGCCTTTGTACTCTGCAGGTACTGAAGGTGGTGATCTTGAAATTAGGGACCCACCAATAACAAAAAGGCAAGGGCGCCTAAGGGAAAGAAGATACAAGACTGGCCTGGATCTTGTCCCACCAAAGCCAAAACCATGCAACAACTGCTCCTCCACTGAACATACTACAGCAAAGTGCCCGACAAAGCCACCTAGGAAGCGAATGCAGCAACTTGTGGATCTTCAAGCTAGCTTCTGCAAAAAATCCTAAACAGAACTGAAGTTGCTAGCATGACATGTTATAATTATAGTGAGTTGCTGATTCACTAGAATCAGAGAAAGAAAAAAAGGATCGGGTACCATGACTCATGCTACTTCTTCAGAAAAAGAGAAAAACACAGGGAACTCAATAAGTTAGTGTTGACGCAAAAATTAGGCGGAGACAGATGCACCAACACACGAGCTAAGCGTAGCCTTGAAAACCAGGGGCGTGCCAGTCAATCTGACCTGTTGATTGACAAGGACAAAATCGGATGTCAAGAAACAGCTAAGAAGCCGATTCTCTCGTTAGTATAATCGAACGCTGGGTAACCGATTCCGATAAACAAAGAAACAGCACAGGAGATCCGATTCTGATAAATCAAACAACAAGTAGCCGATTGATAGCTAAGCAATAAAAGACAACCGTGAGGCGATCTGATAGAACTTAGCAAAACAACACTTAGAGCAATATTAATCAGCTATTAGATAGACCTTAAGATTATGCTTTGACAGAGCCGATTAGATAAAACCGTAAGCTGGATAGATGGTGGTAAAGGCTAAAACAACAAGAAAAGACTTGTAGATCTAGCAGATACCGATAACTATCGAATAAATCTAAACGGAGCAACAGCGATGCGCCCGATGCTAAAGCTTAGATATTACTCAGTAGAAGCGGAACTCACGAGCAAGCCTTGGAGATCTGGATCGCCTCGACTAGCCCAGGAGAACTCGTGAAAGAGAAAAAGCTTGGCGAAGTCGCCGACTTGTAAGTAAATTGCGAGTAGTAAATGCGAGGTAATAAAGGTTTTTGTATTGATGTGTATCTAAACTTCTCACGACCCTCAGGGTTTATATTTATACCCTGGAATTACAGACTCCAAGTCGATCATGACATGAATAAACTTGACACAAAAGAAAGAAACTACTTCATCTAAAATAACAATAAAAGACGAGCCCATTATGGCCCAATTCAGCCCAAAGCTTACGACGCCATCGATTGGTCCTCCGAGTCCGATTCTGAAGCCTCAATCCGATTTCGACCCGATCTCAAACCGATCTCAACCCGAACTCCGTCTTCGACTCTATTTCAATCTTCATTAAATCTCTTCAGGCGCCGGCTATAATACGTGTCAAAAAATGTCATCAACACATGCCCCCCAGTTTTGGGATAAGATGACAATATTGTCCTGAAATTCTCGGACCCTTTTGATTTGTTACCGTTTTGCACGGAACCCTGATTTTCACTTGGCCACGCGAAATTCCTCATATACCCCTGCAGGCAAAGCCTATAAATAGTCCACCTCTTCTTCTTCCTCTCACCCGCCATTCTTTCTTCGCCATTGCCCTCGTTCCAAGAGCTTCCAGACGCAAGCTTCAAGATCCTTGCCGGCGACTCTTCTTCATCGATCTTCAATCCCATCTTCAAGCGAATCGTTCGACTTCGCAAACCCGCAAATTGCAATGGCTTCAAGTTCTTCTACTTCCCAGGTAACAAATCTTGATCTTGTTCTTGCATTCTTCTCCGTTCTTCGTTCATAAAAACGATCCCACACTTTTTGTAGATTTAAACTTCTTTTTCTTTGCCCTTTTTCTAGGTTCCAGCAAACGAGATCACGATCCCCCTCCCAGAATCTCCTGGCCTTTTCATCCTAGGTCCGATTGGTAGTGAAGATCCGACTGATTTTATCAATCTAGAAACCAATCGCCTCCCTTTCAAGCACTTGTCAGACCCTGTTTCCTCATGGAAAGATGCCTTCCGATCTTGGCCAACAGCGATTGCGGGATGGAGGGATTGGTACCTTCGAATGAGCAGCAAGCGGGCCGACTGGGACACCTTTCAAATCGGTCAATGCCTCACCCTATCTTTATCAGACATCCAGAAGAACGAACCACTTTTGATAGCTGCTTCTCACTTCTGGTCCGATGCTCTGAATGCATTTTTATTCGGTCATGGTCCGACGTCGCCTACTCTCCTTGATGTGGTCATGCTGACGGGTCTGAACATAACTTCCACAACTAGATTCGATATCCTTGCCAAGCCGACTCATATTATCAAGGTGGCCAAAATCGGTTGGAAAGATTATATTTCCACATATTCAAAGAGCCAAGGACCGATTGACCAAAAGGAGTACTCAGCCTTCCTTTTGATGTGGTTAGAAAAATTCATTTTCTGTGGAAAAGCCTTTGCCCCTTGCATCAAATACCAGAAAGTAGCTGAACACTTAGCATCGGGCAATCTTCTTCCCCTTGGCAAGTACCTCCTCGGATCGGTTTACCAATTGTTACATGAGATATCAATCCGATTGAGAAAAGGAGAACCGATTTCATGCCTCGGTGGCCCTTGGTGGTTCATAAACTTATGGCTGAATCTGCATATGCATGAAGCTTGGAAAGTGAACCTTTTCAACCAAAGTTTCCCATCAGATCAATCAGAGGGAAATAAGATTACTCCTCGCATATGTACATCTTTTGGAGAAGCTGCTGCAGTCCTTAATGGTGATAAAATGACTTCAAATCAACTGGCTGCATATTTCAACTGCTTCTACAACGGCATTAGCAAATCTGCCTTGATCTGGTTTGCTTATGAAGACCCAAACAATTCTTTTGAAAATCCGATCATCTTTCAGCTTGATTCAATCCGGCTGGATGATAGTATGCAATTAATTCTTAAAGAAATGATCCGACCAAACATTCTTCCTGTGGCTTGCGATGAACATGCCTATGAATTCTACTATCCCTATGTAGTAGCAAGGCAACTAGGCTTTGTTCAAGCTCCGATCAAGTTATACTTCTCTGATCTAATCGGATATCGGACTTATGTTGAAAACGGTCTGGCTTTTCTGTCGCCTCCTAGACCGAGTTCCCGATTTGAACATGTCCGATCTAAACACATGGAAGTTGGTAGGTATCACTTCTATAGCCACCTCAAGCTTCAAAAATTGGTGGGCTGAATGGTGTCAACATCTTTTCTGTGAACCAGCTCTATCATATTGCAAGATATTCGACCCAGACTTCTCGACCAAACAAAAGGTATCCGCTCTTTACAAAACTCCCATCCTTTAATTTAATTACTAATCCTTACTCTCGTGCAGGAGAAGCGATTCCCTCCTCCGGAGACAAGCAAAAGCGGCCGGCCGATTCAATATGCTCCCGCAACCGATACTCCTCATATCGGTTACAACGCTCCATCGGCTGCAGACATCCTCAAGGGAAAACCGATTAAGCGCAGGACTGGCACCTCTTCCAAGAAAACGAACAAGAAGATCAAGATTACAACAGCCAATACCCAAGTGGCGATCGATCTGCTCGTTGGTGCAATCCAAGAGACAAACCTCCAACTTCCATCGATAACGGGTACCGATCCTTCTTATTAATCCAATTTTCCTTATTTTCACGATCAAATTTGACCTATGTTATACTTTACAGAACAAGAACATGAAGGAGACACGGAGCGGGTACCTCCCTAGGCTCCTCGACAAGATTCTCCGGCTTCATCATCTTCGAATCACCCTGAACCGAATCCGCCTGGTAATTAAATCTCACCATACATTCAACATCGGTCAATTTTACTTAACCGTAACAATTGTCTTTTTCTTGCAGAGAGAATGATTGATCAACCATCAGAAGACGTAGTTATCCAAACATCTTAAGATCATCCTCAACAGGAAACGGAGATGATAGCTCCCCAGAAGATATCGGTAATTTCACTTATAACTTGCTAAAATATCCGATTATATTTTAATATTCTTTCATTCAGAATGAACATGCTAGGACTTCTGCCGCTGCCGGAGATCAAGCTCAATCAGATATACATCCGATTTTGTTACCAAGACAACCAACTCAGTTTGATGAAGTGAACCTGAAGCAGGTTAGTTTCTATCCCCTCATTCGATCATTTAATTCTTCTCTTGCTTTTCCAACTTCAAGAGTTTTAATCATTTTTTCAGGCCCAAGATTCGATTGACAATAGCTTCTTCGATTTTCCGATCAAAGGCCTTATTGATGAGGAAGAAGTTCAATCGGCTGAAAGAAGAATTCCATCGGATGCAGGAACTCATCAACCATAAATCAACACTTCATCCCTTCCAGAAGATATCAAGCACAAGCTATCGGACCTACAGGTTCTGCTAGAGCAAGATACTTTTGTGTTAGTCCAAGATGCTGGTCCGATCCGATCAGTTCTTCATCAGCTACGGCCTCATCTTAGTCGTCAAGCCCAAGCCGCTATTATCCCCGCAGCCTATATTGAGAGTTGGCAGATCAAATTCATTGAAGCTCACCAGAAGGTAACCGATCAACAAAATCGAGAATCATTGATAAAAAAATCGGAGGCAAATAGAGATATTGCCAATGCTACTAAAGATAAGATCCGATTTCTTGAATCAAGCCATTCTTCGATGGTGGCCAAGATTGACCAGTTAAAGGCTCGCAAGGAAGAACTAACAAACGAGCTTCAATCAGTAAGCCATCAGCTTGAAATGGAAGAAAAGAAACTGCAAGAATTCCCTGCCATGATCGATGATCTCCAAAAGGCCCTTAAGGTGCAAGTATCGGATGCCTTCAAGATTCATAAAAACATCCCCGTACAAGAAGGTCCGATTGAACCTTATCAACGTGTCATCGATGACGTAGATCAGATACGCCTGCGGGCATTGAATGCAGTCCGCTCTCTTCTGTGATGTGTTGTAACTCGTCTGTCATACATTTATGGGTCTGTAATGAATGTTAATTTCTGTAGATTTGACTTTTGCACTTCTTTTCAACTTTTGAGTGATTCCTTAGCCGATCTTCCGGCTTTGTTCATCAATTCGCACAGACACTTTGTCTGACCCACAAACTTTTCGGGTTTTTATTCGAAGTTAAATGTTGCATCATAAATGACCAACAAAAACTCCTATAAATAGGAACATAGTGCCAATTCCCCTTCTCACCTCTACCACATCTTCTTCATAAGAAAATGGCATCGTTTCAACAGGTAAAAATTTCTTAATCTTGCTCTTCTTCTACTATTCTTTCTCAAATCGATCTTCTGATGTTCAGAGACTTGATGGAATCATTGCGTCGCTTCAAGCTGGAAATCTTTTAACTGCTTATGACAAAGTTTTCTTCAAGCTTACGCCGGGGAAATCAGAGAAAAATTCCCTGATGATATTATCCCTGTACTCTGTTCTATCAACTCCAATTCTTTGCCTCCAGGAGGTATTCCAGAGATTCGCCGCAGAATTCAACTTCTTCAACTTTCTCTACCTCTGCTCGAGCAACAATTGTCCTCCTTAGAATCAAAAATAGAACTAAGGGAAGATTTGCAACATTTGATAAACGCCACCCGAAACGATAGAGACAACACCGTCAGAGTTCTTCAAGAACAACAGAGACTTGAAGCTTCATATGAACAACAAGAGGGTTATCTGAGGGCAATAGAGATTATCCAAGAGTATTTAAACTCTTTGTAATTCTTATTTTTTTTTTGCACTAAGGGCGATGTATGTCACATCGGCCATGTATCACCCAATTTCAGACCAAAATCGGATTAGGAACTTTCGAAATGGACATACATCCGATTCGTTCTTCCTTGTATGTTTTTTCTTATCTTCCCGATCAATAATCGGTTTATGAATCGACTTATTAATATTCTAGCTTCCTTCGATTTATTAGCCGACATCAATCCAAAATTCAACTTTATATTTTGCATCCATTAAGACGATTCTTCAGGACCAACTGCTTGAATCGGTTGTAACCCAAAATCAGACATCTTAAGAAAATCCAAATCCATAGCTTGCCCCGATATGCAAGTTACTTCATAACTCCATGGGCAAACCTCAGCAGTCGCAATATTGAACGGAGCATCGGCTTTTACAATCTCAACCGAATCTCTGATCCACTGAATCACACATTGATGCATCGTAGATGGAATGCAACAATTTGCATGAATCCAATCTCGTCCCAGGAGCATATTATAAGAACTCTTGCCATTAATAACAAAGAAAGTAGTAGGCAGAGTCTTGCTTCCGATTGTCAAGTCAACACAAAGTGCCCCTCGGGCCGGAGGAGTTCTTCCTTCAAAGTCCGTAAGCATCAGGTCGGTTTTCATCAAATCGGACTCTCCTTTGCCGAGTTTTCTTAACACGGCGTATGGCATAAGATTAACAGTAGCGCCTCCATCAACCAGCATCCTAGTCATCGGAGTTCCGTTAATATAACCTTTCAAGAATAAAGGTTTTAAATGCTATCGGTCTTCCTCCTCTGGTTTTTCAAAAGTAGCAGGAGCTGATTCCAATGTCAACTGAGCAATCCCTTCTTCAGCATCCGATTCAATTACTTCATCTGATGCCATTAGAACATCAGCTGCTGGGGCATCATCTCGATCATTATCTTGAGCCTTCCTACGCCAGACCAAGCTTCGATTACCTTTATTATTAGCCCGACGCTGCTCTTCTAATTCGATTTGCCTCAACCTCTGAACACGTCTCTTTTGAGACTTAGTCAATCCTTCAGGACACCACTGGGGTTGGGGTTCTTTGAATCGGTGGAAAGGCTGGCGATCATGAATCGGCCCTCTTTCAGGATCTCTTCACATAACTTCATTATCAGGGACCCATTCATTAGCCAGGCTCATATACGGTTTCTTTCCCAATCAATCTTTTATATCAACACTATGGCCAAGTCTTTCATGAACAGGAATACGCTGATTTGAATCGTCTTGCCGATCTCTGCTAACCGATCGTCGATCTTCATGATATCGGAGATTAGACCGATCTCGTCTTTCATCAAAACACGGCCTCTTCATTGGCCGAGAGTTCCATCCTTGCCCATTACATTCAGGGCAATTTTTAGGAGTCGGCAGTTTAATTCCTTCTTCCCAACAGTAAATGAAAAACGGGCACCTCCAATGATCAGCATTGCTTTGCCTCAATTCTTCTTTGAATCGAACCTGCTCATTTTCTCTTTGGAATTTATTAATCAGCCCTTGGGAAGTAATTCGCCTTTCCTGACTCTTAGAACTTCCAGCTTCCTCCGATTTTCCTTTTCCTTTTAAATCGGACATAGAAACTTGGACTTTAGGGTCAACAGATCCTTTCTCCTTAGCTATCTGTGAAGTAAGAACTTTCTTGGGGAATTCTTCTCTAGCTATTTCCACCATATTAACAGGGAAAGGATGCTGATCAATCTTCATCGGCTTGGCAGGATTTTTAGGCAATTCAAATTTAATCTTTCCCTGGTCGATAGCCGATTGTAATTGTTGACGGAATACTTTGCAATCATTTGTATTGTGTGATGTAGCATTATGAAACTTGCAGTAAACCATTGTTGACGCAAAAATCAGGCGGAGACAGGTGCGCACTAACACACGAGCAAAGGCGTAACCTTGAAAACCAGGGCGTGCTAGTCAATCTGACCTGTTGATTGACAAGGATAAAATCGGAGGTTAAGAAACAGCCGAAGAGCCGATTCTCTCGTTAGTATAGTCGAAGCACAGGACCGATTCCGATATAAGATGAAAACAGCACAGGGAGCCGATTTCGATAGATCAAACAGCAAGTAGCCGATTGATGACTAAGCAATACGAGACAACCGTGAAGCGATCCGATAGAGCTTAGTAAAATAACACTTAGAGCAATATTAATCAGCTATCAGATAAATCTTAAAATTTTGCCTTTCACAGAGCTGATTAGATAAAACCCTAAGCTGGATAGATGGTGGTAAAGGCTAAAACAACAAGGAAAAACTTGCAGATCTAGCAGATACCGATAACTGTCGAATAAATCTAAACGGAGCAACAGCGATGCGCCCGATGCTAAAGCTTAGATATTACTCAGTAGAAGCATAACTCACGAGCAAGCCTTGGAGATCTGGATTGCCTCGACTAGCCCAGGAGAACTCATGAAAGAGAAAAAGCTTGGCGAAGTCTCCGACTTGTAAGTAAATTGTGAGTAGTAAATGCAAGTAGTAAAGGTTTGTTTATTGATGTGTATCTCCTTCTCACGACCCTCAGGGTTTGTATTTATACCCTGGAACTTACAGACTCCAAGTCGATTACGACTCGAACAAACTTGACGCAAAAGAAAGAAACTTATTTAACCTAAGACTCAACGACCTGGCCCATTAGCGGCTCAATTCAGCCCAAAGCCCGCGACGCCTTCAATCGGTTCTCCGAGTCTGACTGACTTCATGAATCTATCTCCGATCCGATTCCGACTCGAATCTCATCTCCGATCTAGGTTGGATCTCTTATTAAACCTTTCCAGGCGTCGACCCTAATCATGTGTCGAAAAACACCGTCAACACATGCCCCCCAGTTTCGGGATAAGATGTCCATATTGTCCCGAAATTCTCAGATCCTTTCAATTTGTTACCATTTCACACGAAACCCTGATTTTCATCCGATGACGTGAAATTCCTCATTTACCCCTGCGGGCAAAGCCTATAAATATTTCGCTTCTCTTCTTGCTTCAGCCGCCGTTCCCCCTTCGCCATTGCCTTCATCTGAGAGCTCCCAAGCGCAAGTCCCAAAAAGTTTCGCCGACGACTCATCTTCATCAATCTCTTCAACAACCCGTGCGAATCACTTCCCGCAACACCGCAAGTTGCAATGGCTTCAAGTTCCTCTGCTCCTCGGGTAATAGATCTTGATTTCGTTCTTTTTCTTTCTCTTCTCTTTTACTTCCCCCGAACGTCTCCGTATTTTCTCATCGATTTAACTTTTTTCTAGGCATCTGTGAACGAAATCACGATCCCCATCCCAGAATCCCCTGGTCTCTTTATTCTGGGCCCGATCGGAAATGAAGATCTGACAGATTTCATCAATCTAGAGACCAATCGCCTCCCCTTCAAGAATCTATCGAGTTCCCCCTCCTCATGGAAAGATGCCTTCCGATCTTGGCCAACGGTAATTGCAGGATGGAGGGACTGGTACCTTCGGATGAGTAGCAAGCGGGCCGATTGGGACACTTACCAAATCGGTCAATGCCTCACCTTATCTCTATCGGATATCAAGAAGAATGAACCGCTTCTAATAGCTGCTTCTTATTTCTGGTCTGATGCTCTGAATGCATTCATGTTCGGCCATGGTCCGATGTCACCTTCTCTTCTTGATGTGGTCATGTTGACAGGTTTGAACATTACCTCTACGACCAGATTTGACAGCCTAGCTAAGCCAACCCACATCATCAAGGTGGCTAAAATCGGCTGGGGTGCCTATATTTCCACTTATTCAAAGGATAATGGTCTGATTGATCAAAAGGAATATTTGGCTTTTCTCTTGATGTAGCTAGAGAAATTCGTTTTCTGTGGCAAAGCTTTTGCCCCTTGCATTAAGTACCAAAAGGTAGCCGAACATCTAGCATCGGGCAATCTTCTTCCTCTTGGCAAGTACCTTCTCGGATCGGTCTATCAACTACTCCATGAAGTATCAGTCCGATTGAGAAAAGGGGAACCGATTTCCTGCCTTAGCGGTCCTTGGTGGTTCATAAACTTATGGCTAAACCTGCATATGCACAAGGCCTGGAAGGTAGATCTTTTTAACCAAGGCTTCCCATCGGATCGACTGGAAGGAAATAAGATCACCCTTCGCAGATGTACATCTTTTGGAGAGGCCACTGCAGTCCTCAACCGTGACAAAATGACCCCAAAACGTCTGGCCGCATACTTCAACTGCTTTTACAACGGCATCAGGAAATCTGCCTTGATCTAGTTTGCTTACGAAGACCCGAACAATTCCTTCGAAAATCCGATCATCTTTCAGCTGGACTCGGTCTTATCGGATGACGGCATGAAATCAATTCTTAAAGAAATGATCCAACCAAACATCCTTCCGGTGGCTTGTGATGAACATGCCTACGAGTTCTACTACCCCTCTGTGGTAGCAAGGCAACTGGGCTTTGTCCAAGCTTAAGATGTTGATTGCTTAGTTTAAGAGTGGTTGTGAGAAAGAGAGAGAGCAAACCACTTCCACCACAAACATCCCAACACCACCAGAGAAAACTCCACCAAAGAACAGCTTTGCACCTAAGCCCAACCACCTGTTGAACAAGCTTGACACCACTCCAGATCCTCCCAAGTTTCCACCTAAGACAAACAACTTCCAGAGGAGAGTGACTTTCGTGAGGAGTGGGGTTTACCAGCCGAGAGAGAGGCCACAGCCGAGAGAAACCCCAAAGCCAAAGCCTGTTCGCTTCCATTGTGATCATTGTGGAAGGGATGGCCACCTAGAGGAGTTTTGTTGGAGGAAGAAGAGGGAGGTGAGACGAGAGAAGGAGATGGGGAACAGGGACAGGTACCACTCTTCCTGTAGTGTGCCTGTGTCTCGTTCACCCTTGCCTAGAGGAGAGGCTTTTGTGTGTACAGTTCCTTCGTTTGGCAGTCGTGGTGTTCCAGCTCGTAGTGGTTTTGCTAGGCGGCCTCCTGCTCGTGGTCAGGTTGGTTCAGGGAGGTTTGATCGTAGCTTTGAGTCTAGGAGAGAGTCTAGGCCACATTTTCCCCCACGTGGTGCTAGAGGTCCGATGGTGAGAGACGAGAGGGTTCCACATGGGAGTGCTGATTTCACTAACCCCTCTTTCGAGCAGATGGCCCGACACTGGTTTGACTCATTTTGTGCTAACCCCAGTGTTGAGTCATTTGCTCATTCTCGTTCTCGCTATTGATTGTGCAGGTGGGAGGCTTGGAGAACTTTTGGTTGATGGATTCTGGCTGTTCGAGACATATGACAGGTAATAGGAAGTGGTTCTCCAGCCTCACCCCGATGGTGTCCAGGCAGTACATCACTTTCGGGGATAAGGGTAGAGGTAGAGTGTTGTCTGAGGGTGCGATTCAGGTGAGCGATGGTTTCATAATGAAGAAGGTTGCTCTTGTCAAGAATCTTGGTTTTAATCTGCTTTCAGTTTCTCAGCTTCTTGATGAGGGTTTTGAGGTTCGGTTCAAGAGTGGTGATTCTCGGATTCTTGACTCTCGAGGTGATCTTGTGTGTATGATCATTCCCGAGGGACAGATTTTTCGTGCTAATTTTTCTCGATCTTTTGGTCCTTCTCGGTATTTGTTGGCTGGTACTTCTTCTGAGCTTTAGAAGTGGCATAGGAGATTGGGTCATGTGAGCTTTGATTTACTCTCACGCTTGAGTGCTCTTGACCTTATCCGAGGATTGCCCAAGCTCAAGTTTGAGAAAGATTTGGTATGTGCTCCGTGTAGACATGGTAAGATGGTTGCTGCTTCTCATCCACCTTTGACTGATGTGATGACTGAGCGTCCAGGGGAGCTTTTGCATATGGACTTGGTTGGTCCCGCTCGCGTTCGCTCAGTTGGTGGGAAATTGTATGTTCTAGTGGTGGTGGATGACTTTTCTCGGTATGCTTGGGTGTTCTTTTTGGCGTCGAAGGATGAGACATTTGATTTTGTTCGAGATCTGATTTTGAGGTTGAAAAACGAGAGTAATGGTGGTGCCATGAGAGCTATACACAGTGACAATGGCACGGAATTTAAGAACACTCGTTTTGATGCTTTCTGTCGTGATCTTGGTCTTGAACATCAATATTCCTCGCCATATGTTGCTTGTCAAAATGGGGTCGTTGAGAGGAAGAATCGGACGCTTTGTGAAATGGCAAGGACGATGCTCGATGAGCACAGGACTCCTAGAAAATATTGGGCCGAGGCAGTGAACACAGCTTGTCATGTTTCAAATCGGATTTTCCTTCGTGCTTTCAAGAATAAAACTTGCTATGAGCTTTTCCATGGTCGTTCCCCACGTGTGAGTCACTTTCGGGTTTTTGGTTGCAAGTGTTTCATTCTGAAGAAAGGAAATTTGGACAAGTTTGAGTCTCGTTCGATGGATGGCATCTTTCTTGGTTATGCGTATCACTCTCGAGCATATCGTGTGCTCAATCTTGAAACTAACCAAATCATGGAGACTTGCGAAGTCACTTTCGACGAGACCATTCCGTGTAGCTCTTCTGCTTTTGAGTATGCAGGTGATGATGAGTTGGGACAGTCCATCTTTGAGGAAGAGCAGCTTGATGAAGAAGATGATGAGGAGAATCATGCACCGTGTGGAGAGCTCGTACCTTCTACTTCCACTACTACCATGATGTTCGACGACGGCCCCTCTGCTACACCTTCGTCGAGTCGCGCACATGATTGAGTTCAAGTGGAAGCTGATGTTGAGGGGGAGGCAATCTCGAGGCGAGAAGCTCCCCGGCTGGTACAGAAGGATCATCCACCTTTGAAGATCATCGGGAACTTGGATGAACGCACTACACGGTCGAGGTCACAGAACATCTCTCATTTCGCTCATTCTGCTTTTGTTGCATCTTTCAAGCCCAAAAATGTTGGACACGCTTTATCTGATTCTGATTGGGTCAATGCCATGCATGAAGAGCTTGAAAACTTGAGAGAAACTAGGTGTGGGAGTTAGTAGAACCACCTCCAAATTGCCATCCTATAGGAACCAAGTGGGTGTTCAAAAACAAGAGGGATGAGGGTGGTGAGATTGTGAGAAACAAAGTGAGGTTGGTTGCTCAGGGGTTTTCGCAGCAGGAGGGGATAGATTATGAGGAAACCTTTGCTCCTGTTGCCCGTTTGGAGGCAATTTGAATTCTTCTAGCATTCTCTATTGCTAAAGGGTTCAAATTGTACCAAATGGACATGAAGAGTGCCTTTCTAAATGGGGTGATCGAGGAAGAAGTGTATGTGAGGCAGCCCCCGGGTTTTGAGAGTGAGAGATACCCACACCGAGTGTACAAACTCCACCGAGCTTTATATGGCCTAAAGCAAGCACCCAGAGCGTGGTATGACAGGTTGAGGGGGTTCTTGCTTAGCAAGGGGTTTGTGATGGGGAAGGTTGATAAGACGCTCTTCTTGTTGAGAAATGGCAATGATCTCTTAATCATTCAGATTTATGTGGATGATATCATTTTTGGTGGCTCTTCTCACAGTCTTGTTGCCAAGTTTGCAGACGATATGAGCAGGGAATTTGAGATGTTGATGATGGGAGAGTTGCAGTTCTTTCTCGGGCTACAGATCAAGCAAACCAAGGACGGGACGTTCGTGCACCAAAGCAAGTACACCAAGGACATTCTCAAGAAGTTTGACATGAGCGACTCCAAGCCGATGACTACACCGATGAGTACGACTACAGCTTTGGATGCGGATGAGGACGGAGAACCAGTGGACCAGGAGTACCGGAGCATGATCGGCTCCCTCCTCTACTTGACGGCGACGAGGCCGGACATACAGTTCAGCGTGTGTCTGTGCGCTCGTTTTCAGGCTTCACCGAGGACTTCACATCGTCAGGCCGTCAAGCCAATTTTCAGGTGTCTGAAGTACACTCCTGAGCTGGGTCTTTGGTATTCTGCTGATTCCTCACTTGCAGTTCACGGTTTTTCTGATGCGGATTTTGCTGGGTGTCGTGTTGATCGCAAGTCTACTTCTGGTCAGTGTCAGTTTCTTGGTTCGTCCCTTGTGTCTTGGTCTTCTCACAAGCAGTCCAGTGTAGCCCAATCCACCACAGAAGCCGAGTATGTTGCTGCCGCTAGATGTTGTTCCCAGCTGCTTTGGATCACCTACACTTTGAGAGACTTTGGCCTAGACATGTCCCATGTCACACTTCTTTGTGATAGCACCAGTGCCATAAGCGTAGCCAAAAACCCCATGCTTCATTCCAAAACCAAACACATAGAAGTGAGGTACCATTTCCTGAGAGATCATGTGGAGAAGGAGATATAGAGCTTGCCCACGTTTCTACCCAAAACCAGCTCGCAGACATTTTCACCAAGCCACTAGACCAAGTTACCTTCACCCGCTTGCGAGGAGAACTTGGTGTGTGCGCGTTTTTCTAAGCTGAGTTTTGGAGGCTTCTCTTGTAGCATATGTATACTATTGTACCATCTTTGTATCTTGTTGTATAGTGTTTATATTTGCACTTTGTGATATATCTTGCTGCATTTGTATCATATCTTAGGATGAGCTTCTCCTATATGCAGTGATTGCTACAATTTGCTACATTTTAGAGTTTAGGCAAGCTTGCTAGGGAATGGATGTATGATTGGCTATGCTCTTGATGGTTTTGATGTATATTCCCTTGAGATAGTCAACTTTTGAATTAAAATGACAAACTGAACTTACACTCTTTTCACCCATGAGTAAATGCCTTTGCATGTCTTGTTTGAGCCGAAATGGCTATATCTTGCTTAAGATCATGCTAGGATGTGTTGTTCTTTTCAATTGGGTCAAAGACCTTTGTCATTGTGAATGTTTAGCCCATGCTTTATCTTGTGGAGGAGCATAAGCTTCTTTTTGTCGCAAAGACATTTCATGTACCATGCTTAATGTGAAAAACTTGAAAAATGAGATGTCTATGTATGAAAGAAGAAAGATGAGAAAAAGATACATTTTGAGAAATATTTATGCTCATGTCTCTATGCCTTCACCATTGCACACACTTGCACACATGGGTGCTAAACGGTTGCATGTTGTTTGCCGGAGAAGTCTCCCTTGAGAAGTGAACACATGGCTCCATGCTTTGACATGACATGAGATAGAATTTGGGCGTTTGTAATGACCTTTTGTCAAAAATGCTTGTCCTTTCATGATCTTGCTGAGATGAAGTTTACTTTTGCTTAAATGATCCATGTTTAGGACTTTGCTCATGTGGTGACATTTTTGATATAATTGAACAAATTGATCATGGCTTTGTCAATGAGCTATATGTCTTTACCTTCTTGATGGCAATGCCCGTGTGACATGATAAACTACCTAGTTTGCCTCTTCTCTAACTTGTAGCACTTTGTATTGCTCATTGTATATTTGAGAAGCTTGTAGTTGCATTTTGTACATTTTTGTCTTGATTTGTGCATTGTCAACAAGGGGGAGAATTTCTGGAGCATTTGGAAAGGGGGAGATTTTCTGAAGAATTTCTGGGGGAGATTTTCTGAAGAATTTCTGGAAAAGATTTTGAAAGTTCTGTGAAAGTTTGAGCATTCTCGAGTGTTTTTTCACACGCACAAGTGCACTTGTTCAGGGGGAGTTGCATCTTTGCAGGGGGAGTGCTTTGAGTGTTCTGAAAAGTGAATTGGAGATTTTGAGATTTGTGCTTTGTGCTTTTGCTCTTTTGCCGATGGTGTTGATCCTTTTTCGCTTCCTATGGATTTTTTGAGTTTTTCTCTTGTGAGTGACTTTGATTTGGCTTGTTCTTGCTTTTGGTCACTTGCTTGAGCGATTGGTTTTTGATTTCTTTTCTTTTTTTTATTATCATTGGTTACTATGTGTGTGTTGTCAATGCACTCATCAAGGGAGAGATTGAGGACCCGGTGTGTCCGAGGACTGGTGGATGGTCGCTTCCTGGTGTGATGAGTGATTGACAACGTGGTGTGGACTGACGTTTCCCTTGGCTCAAGTATTGCAGGTGTAGAATGCGGCTTGATTGCATTGGTGCAGGTGAAGAACAGGCGCGAAAGGTCTTAGCCATGGCGGCCTCCGAGGAGCGGAGATACAAGTAGGCATGGTTCGAGAGACCCGATGGCCAGATGGATCAAGTGCGGTTCACATGGTGCAAAAACGAGCAAGGGGACGTGGTTCCGGTGCGAGGTAGCGGCTCACAACCGAAGCTCGTACGCGGACGAGAAGCCGGTGCAAGGCAGCAGCTCACAAACGAAGCTTGCACGCGGGGTTTGGTGATTTGGCCACAAAATCATCGGTGGACAGTTTCCCTTGGTTTGGGCCTCAAAACCAAGGCCGAGGACTCGACGAGGCGAAGTTCGGGCAGCTGGGCCAAGGTGGCCAGCCAGGCCCAAGTTCGGCGTCGAGGAGCTTCGATCCGGAGGACACGCAGCGTGACCGCAAGGCTTGCGTCGGAGGGAAGCTAGCTTGCGGTGGAAGGTGTCCCAGCCAGAAAATATCTGAAACCAAATGTCAAATTTGCCCCTGAGGGGTATGTATCACTTAGGGGTAGTTTAGTCTTTAGAGCACCACCACTTGGACTATATAATAGACCCCCTAGGGGTTGGTGGCTGCAATCTCTCTAGTTATCTCTTTGATTTTCCTTTGGACATGTAGTTTCCCTTTCATCCCTTCCACCTAGAACTACTTCGAATCATTCCTAGTTTGTATAGGTGAATTCATGGTTGGTTGATTGAGTTTGTGCTGCTCATCTTTGTGCCATGATTTGAATCCACGAGCTCCTTTTCTTTCTCATTTTCGGAGGTATTTTCGGAGCTATTTTTGAGGGATTTTTGTTCTTCACTTCCTAGGGCGTTTTTTCTTGGATTTCTTTGGGGGAATCACATATGAGTGCCTTGTGCCTCTTTTGCTGGTGATATCTTGCCCCCAAACGCAGGGAATCACTTTGGATTTGAGGTTTCCAGGATGAACTTGAGTTCTTGGTGTTCTTCCTTAGATTTGAGATTCCGGGAGTTCTAGCGAGTTAGAGACCAAGATCTTTGGGGCATAGCCTCTCCTTGAGGTGTATTTCATCTACCCAAAATCTTGTCTCAAGACTCCAAGTCGTTTGGGAGATCCACTTTCGAGTTGACCATTTTCGAGTCGATCTATTGATCCAATCGGTTTTTCCTTGGCTTGGTCGGATCAATCGACCGCTAGGTCGTTTGTGAGATTCATCTTCGAGTTGACTGTTTTTGCTTAGTCGATCGATCGATCCGATTCGTTATCCTTGGCTCGGTCGGATCAATCGATCGCCCCACCTCGCAGCCTCGCAAAGTTTCTGGTAGAAGCTCGGTATTTCGATTGAATGCTCCGATCGACCCTTGGTCGGATGATCCGATCGCCTTGTGTGAAAAGTGCGGTCTGAGGCTCGACTGTTGACCTATCGATCCGACCGGAGGCTCTTGTACAGGTCGGATCAATCGACCGGTTGTTTTCACTCACAAGCGGTCGGAGCATAGGCGATCAATCCGACCGGTGCTTTTCATGTGCGGTCGGATCAATCGACCTGTGTATTTTCGGCTGATTTGATCTGGTGTTTTCACTCAACAGCGGTCGGAGCATAGGCTATAACTCTGATCGGTTTTTCTTGTCCGGTCGGATCCAACGACCCATACAATTTTCGCTGAACTCTTCCTATTGAGGCCGCGTCTTGTGCTCGATTTGTTCGATTCTTTTTCCGCTGCTTTGATCTAGTTCCTAGGGTTAGTAGCTTCTCAGTAGCTACGTGATCTTGGCTCGATCGTTTGGTTGGCTTGGAGTTGATTTGGGAAAAGCTGGATTTGGGAAAGAAATTTTATCGGCTCCCATTCACTCCCCCCCTCTCTGGTCGCCTAATCAGTCCTTCATTTCTGACATCCCTGAACCAGCCAATGTATAGGGAAACCGATTCATCGTTTCTCTGCCTCATGTTGGTCAAATCAGAAAGTTTCTCCTCCTGAACCCCAGCAAAGAAATACTGATGAAACTGTTTTTCCAAATCGGACCACAAAGTGATGGAATTAGGCGGCAAAGTCATAAACCAATTGAAAGCCGATCCAGACAAGGAACTTGAAAACAATCGGACCCTTAATGAATCAACATTAGCAGCTTCTCCACATTGCATAAGGAATCGGCTAACGTGCTCTACAGTTGAAACACCATCTTGACCAGTAAACTTTGTGAACTCAGGGATCCGATATCGAGGAGGGTAAGACATCATATCATAATGTGCAGGATAAGGAGGGCGATACATGACGCTTTGAACTTTTGGTTTTAAGCCGAACTGATTTTGAATCACATCGGCTATCTGTGAAGACAAATCAATCGATTTTTTAGTGGATTGCTCTGTAGGTTGTTCATCCGATTGAGGCAATGGCGGTCCTTTGAACTGAAAGCTAGCAGGTGGTGGAGTCTGAGGTGCCGTCGGAGCAGGAGGTACAGTGGGATTTGGAGGTGCATAAGTTTGAATCGGCTGAGAAACTGATGTATTAACTTGACCACTGTTGGACTGCATTATCTGATTAGGCTGCTGAGTATTGAATGGAGTAAAATTGGCTGGCACTCGCATCTGATATAAGGTCTTATAATTGCTATCCACAAGAGACCAAGTTTCTCCATCACTATGTTGAACCCAGGCAACACCACCTTTTTGTGACACAGGCTCTTCCTCATCCTTCTTGCCAAAATCGGGTGGCATACCCCATCCCGTCTCTGGATTATAAGTGCCCTTTGGTGCTGAGTAAGAGGAACTATGAAGCCCTGCCATCTGCGAAGCTGATTTCCCTGATGAACTTACAGATGTTGCGTTTCTAGTAACCGATCCAGATGGCTGACTAGCCGATTGGCTTTGAGAATTAATGACTCCAGCTGATTGGCTCTGAGAATTCACGGCTCCAGCCGATTGGTTCTGAGCATTCATGGCACCCATAGAAGAAGATTCTGGAATTGATGTGGTATCCGACGTCAATCCTGCAGATGTAGGTGCCGAAAAAGTAGCTGTAGTTGATCCACTGACGCTGGTAGACATATTTGGGACCGATGCAAAGATTCCAGTAGTAGTATTTGATGAAAGCGGAATCGATCCAAAGGACCCAGCAGTAGTACTTGGCGCAAACGGAACCGATCCGAATGTTGATGCAGTAGTGTCGGTGATATTATCTCCGTCAGTCTTCCACGGGGTAGCCCACGGAAGTGATTTGTAATGTAGGGAAGATCGCAAAGATCGGAAGCAAGATGGTTAGGATGGACAGACACAGGGGTTTATACAGGTTCGGGCCGTCGACTCGACGTAATACCCTACGTCCTGTTTGGGGTGTTGTATTGCTTGTTTTGTGATTCGAGTTGGCTCGAGTCGTGGTTCAGATTGTTTTGGAGGGGGTCCCTGCCCGCCTTATATATCGGGGGGCAGGGTTACAAGTCGGTTTGTATCCGATCCTATCTCTAAGAATCCTTTCCTTCTTTACAATAATTCCTATTCCAACTAGGATCTCTCTTTCCAGATCCTTCCTCCGTGCGCCGACTTGTCCCGCACGTCTTCAGGTCCGGAACGGTGAGATGGGCCGCCCCCTTTTGGTGGGCTGCCAGGCTTGCTCATGAGGTACCCTGGTACTATATCCCCCACAGTAGCCCCCGAGCACTTCTTGGCCGATCGTTGGCTGTAATTATTCCATCTTTTCTTGTATAATTCGAGTGCTCCAAGTCATCTAAGATCTCATTCGAGTGGTTTCGAAGAAGATCCGAGTGGTTTCAAGGAAGATCCGAGTGGTTTCTCAGACGTTCCTGAAAACAATTCTTCAATTACAGTCAAAGTGAGGGGAAGGAGTGCTCTTTTTCACGACGCGACAGCGAAGTGAATACACTTAGCCCCCGAGCTTTAGATAATTTTAGTATGAAATTGGCCAAAGGTCTTCAACTTTCTACGCATCTGTGTCTCGATCTTCAATGGTGTGCACCTCCAGGTGCACCCATTGGGTGTAGCCCCCGAGCCTTGAGTAGAATAGAATATTCTGGTCGAGGGTCAAAAATAAATATTATGAATCTCTTTTTGAACTTAATCCATCAATGGTGTGCACCTCCAGGTGCACCCATTGGGTGTAGCCCCCGAGTCTTGTTACGACTCAGCATGATCGTGTCAAGACTCTGAAAGCTATGAATTCCGACTGATTTTTCAGCCCCCATGCCTCTGGACATGGATTTTAGATAATCTTTTCCTTCAAGGGCTTTTTTATTTCCCCTTTATAAGGATTCTGTCCTCAAGTTCTTTGAACTCGGCATGACTTCCGAGTCGTGTCCCACGACTCAGCTTGACCATATGGTAAGCCATCTTCTCACAAGACTTATACTTGTCAGCATTTGACCCAAATTTCTGAGTCAATTTAGCGATAGTATCGCATGCCTTACGTAAAAAATCAGTTGCGAGGTCGCAATATTAATTGCAAAATCAAGTCTGGTCGTCGACTAATTTTAGCCTCACGACCGAGTGGTTTCTGCCCCTGAACCCTAGCTCAGGAACCCACAGATTTATTATCGTAACAGAACCAAAAGGTCGTGCTATATTTCAGCCCATTAGGCCCATTATTCCTAAAAGTCCGTTGCGTCCCTAACGGTCGCCTTACGGAAGGCGAGATATCGCGAGATATCGCGATTCCCTATCGCATCTTTGAATTCAAAGCGACGGGACGTGCCTGCGTCGGTTCAGTTTCCGAGACAAGCGCCGCGCCGCGCGCGGGAGGAACGGTTCCTTCCTTTATAAGCCATCCCCGCCGCATTCTTCTTCCTTTACTTGCCATTCGCCTTCCCCGACGCTCCAGTTCCCTTTGCGCCAGAGCAAAACCCTAGATCTGCTCCCGCACCCTTCTTCCTCGCTCTCCAGCACCAATCGCTGCCATGGCGCCCAAGAGGAAGGAAGCCTCGAAGCGGAAGGAGAAGTCACCAGTGAGGGCCCGGTCGTCCAAGGGCAAGGCCGTCGCCGAGGTCGCCGTGGATCGGGCCGCCGAGTGGAGGGAGTCCATCACCTCCACCAGGCGCCTCGAGCAGCACGTCATGGATGGCGTCCTCCCCGACCAGCAAACCGCCGAGTGGCGCGCCGCCGCCGGTGAGTCTTTCCCCACCCCAAACTCCTCTGATTTGGTGGTGTTCGAATCTTTTTTTCTTCGTGGTCTTGGCTTGCCCGCACATTCTTTCCTCCGCGGGCTGCTGCATTACTATGGGATCTGCCTCTGCGCATTGAATCCCAACTTTATCCTCCATATCGCCATCTTCATCAACCTCTGTGAGGCCTATCTTGGGATAGAGCCTCACTTCAATCTTTTCATTCATCTTTTTCTCCTTAAGCCTTATCCCCGAACCGACTGCCCACTAGTAGTCGGGGGCGCCGGACTCCAACTCCGCGAGGGTCGAACTCGGGAGTATTTTGACATCCCTTTCCTTACCTCCAATAAGGGGTGGCAGTCCGAGTGGTTTTACGTGGGAAACCACTCGCCTGCCATCTCTCCAGAAATCGATTCTCGTCCTGTCCCCTCCCAATCCTGGACCGCTCTTCCCAAGGAGAGTGAAATGGACCAGGTTCGGGAGCTCCTGGGTCTTATTACCCAGTTGAAGGACAGAGGGTTGTCTGCCGTCGGAGTGGCAGCCAACTTCGTTCTACGCCGAGTCCAGCCCCTCAAGCAGCGGGCTCACCCGGCGTATGAATATTACGCCGAGGGGGACAACACGCGCGAAGCCCCCGAGCGCGTCGATAAAGTCCAAGCCGCCGCTCGGCTTGGCAAATTCTTCGCACCTGGAACGTCGCTGAGGACTACTGACTGTCCTCCGGCGTTCAACTTGGGAAATCCACGCCCTGAGGTATTTAGTCAGTTTGTTCTTGTTTTTATTTCAATTCCACCCATTGGGTGTAATCTCAAAACTGAATCCAATATTTGCAGGATCGAGTTGCCTTTGTATCCATCCCTCCTTTGCCTGAGATGCCAAAGGGAGTGGATCAGCCTCGTCGGCGCAGGGCTGTTGGATCTGAAGAAGCAGTCGGGGAAAGTGAGAGTGATCTGCATGATTCGGATATCACTCTGTCATCCTCTCCTTCCCCCGACGGGCAATCTCCGAGTGGTGGGAAGGCTGCTCCTGCTCTGAAGAAACGGAAGATCTCCACAGGGATCGTGTTCAGGGATGCGCCCAGCCGCCGGCAGCTCCTTATATCTGAGTCGTCTGACTCGGAGAAGGATGAAGCTGGCATCGCCGAGCCGTCTCTCCAGCCGCCAATCACGAGCTCGGAGCAGTCTCCCCTTGCAGTGATGCCTCTGAGCGCTGCAAGTCCGAGGGACCTCCCTTCCCCAACTCGGAGAGGAAAGCGCCTGAGAATGCGCGTTTCTACTCTGTAAGTATTCTTGACTTGTCTTGATCTCCTTTATGCTTTTTGTTAGTGATCCATAAATTCATTATGTTGTAGCACGCCGTCTGAGGTCCCCTTCTCGGGTCCTCCGCCTCAGTCGGCGATTGAGACCGCAGCCCCAACAATCCAAACTCCAGAGGTGCCGATCCACTCGGCTGATCTCCTCAGCGATCAGCCTGTGGGTCCGCTACCCGAGTCGCAGCGGGAGCCAACCCCGCCACCGCCGAGTCCTGTGCCAGCGTCGCCGACTCCTCCGCCAGTCCCACAAGGCAGCCCCCAGCATGCTCCTGCAGTTGAACCGACTGCAGCAGTGGAGGAGCCCCGGACTGCGACGGTCGAGATAGCTTCTGCGGCGGTCGGCGTCCTAGGTGGTGGTGCTCCCCTGACTCCTCTGGAGGAGTTCCTGTCCCTTCATCGTCGCATGGGCCACATAGCCAAGGTACTTCCCGAACTTCTTATCTTGTTGATATCAAATACCATTGGCATATTGATTCATATTGTCTTCTGACTTGTTTTTGCAGGACTTAGCTGCTGATGCTGAGGCTAAAGCCTTGGTTATCCAAGAATTAACTTCTGCAGTTGCTAAGGCCGACTCCTTGGTGGCCCGAGTGGCTGAGCTCGAAGCTGATGCAGTCGAGCGACAGGCTGAGTTGGAGGAAGCCCAGCGTACCACCCGCGATTTATGCGGGGAGGTAGAGCAGGCTAAGCTCAACGAAGCCCAGGCCGTGCACGAGCTCAGAGGTATGTTCTTCCTTATTTGTTTTTCTGTCAGACATGAAAATTTATTCAGATCTAACCTTTTTTAGATTATCGATATCGGACTATGTCCCAATTCGCAGAGCTCACTGCCAAGGTGGCCCGGCTGCAAGGCGAGGCTGAGGCGCTGCGCGCTGAGAAGACAGCGCTGGAGGATGCTATCCGAGTGGTGGCGGAGGAGATCGAGCCGGAGGCGTCATCGTCTTCAGCTTCCATCCTCGACCGCGTTCGGGCGCTCCCGCGCTACTTCCGGCGACAGCTCTGCTCCATCAGCCAAGCTAGCTGTGGCCATGTCCTGGCAGTGCTCAAGTCGCTGTTCCCGGCGTCAGACCTGGAGCCACTCGGCCACGGGTATGCTGCCGGTACCTCTGAAGACGACGTGGGCAGACTGCTCCATGAAGTCGAGCCCATCGCCAACGCCCTGTCCAAGGACGTTGTTGACGACTCGGATGAAGCGGCCCCGTCTGGTGCTGGCGACCCTGCAGAGTAAACAGAAATATTTGTAATATGTGGTCGAACCAGTACTGTTTTTGAACAATGTATAAATTATCACTTCTGTATATAAGTTTTTAATTGGTCTACAACTCCCTTTCTTTCTGCGCTAGCCTTAATTTCTGAGTGGTTGACCTGTTACGGAGTAGATTAGCCTCGTTGGTCTCAGTCTCATGCCGCAGAGTCTTTGTCATACGTTTAGAGCTTTGACTTGGCGAGTACTTTCCCTCTCGATTTAAGGTTTATTCCCCTCATACTTTATGTGCGTGACGCGAAAGAGGAAATGCGAGTAGTAGAAATAGATGAAAGATGAAATCAACTTTATTGATAACTCATTGTAAACAAGCCGAGTCGTAACTGGGGGTGACTACCCTCCAAAATCACTCGGATCAAATAAATCTAAAAATAAAAAAGACAAATACATAGCTGGATTAGGCGTAGAATCGCTGCAAATGCTTCAATGTTCCACGGATTTATTGATGTAGGCGCCCTATTGCGTCCAGAGTCAATTGATCCATACGCGCTTGAATTATCCTCTGGTAGATCACGCTGGCGTTTTTCAGACCGAAAGCCAAAGGAGCACCGATCGATGTGATGAACGGAGTTTTTATATGCTCGTTAGGCTCCAGGTCTGTCTGGCTATAGCTTGGATAGCTGTCGAGAAAGCAGAGCAGGGCAGAGCCTGCCGTGGAGTCTGACTCTGCCCCGATGATGGCCGTCTTCTTTGGGTCGTCCAGGTCCAAAGAGATCCTCTTCAGCTCCGTCTCCTTGCTTGGCGCGATGGCTTCTCTCGCTGGCTTCTTGGAGGGGATCTCTAGAGCGTCCTTGTCCACCTCCTGTGATGCAGCCAGTACTTGTTCCATGCGCTTGGACATGTCCAGGGCGGCTGCCGCGTTGAGAGTTTCCTGCTCGCATGTGTATGCGACTCGGACGTCTCCCAAGACGGTGATTACGCCTTTCGGTCCTGGCATCTTGACCTGCAGGTAGACGTAGTGAGGAATCGCCATGAACTTGGCGAGCGCCGGCCTCCCAAGGATGGCGTGGTATGCAGTTTCAAAGTTCGCCACCGTGAACTGCATATGCTCGGTCCGGTAATTATTCCGGTCTCCGAAAGTGACGGGCAGCGTGATGTGCCCGAGTGGTTCTGCCCCCTCTCCCGGTATCAAACCGTAGAACGCGGATTGGGGGGGACTCAGATCGAGAGTAGTTAGGCCGAGCTCCTTCAATGTGTTAGCAAAGAGGATGTTCAGGCCACTGCCACCGTCGACTAGTACCTTGGTGAGCCGAACGTTGCGGATCGTCGGGGCTACTACCAAGGCATGGGACCCGGGCTTCGGTATGAAGTTTGGATGATCCTCCCGGGTGAATGTGATCGGAACTTCCGACCACTTGAGGTACTCAGGTACCGGTGGCTCCCTCGCGTGCATGACCTGGCGATGAGTGAGCTTCTGCTGGCGTTTTGACTCGAACTCTGGTCCGCCGTAAATCATGCGGACCACTCGGTCGGCTTCCTGAAAGTCATTGTCGGGCTCGTCGTTTCGCCTGTCGTCTCGCGGGGAACCATCGTTCCTCTTTCTGTATGGGGGGCCTCTGTTGCCCCCGGTGAAGGCTCGCTTGAGCCCGTAGCACTCTCGCGCCGAGTGCTTGTGCTTGTGGTATGGACACTGCTCATCGAGCATGCGCTGGAAGTCCTCTGGAGTTACCCGGCCTCTGTACCGGTCCAGGGCGGCGACCATGTCTCCCTCACTCTTCTTCTTGCGAGGCTGGCTGTCATTGCGTCGATGATCGTCATGTCGTTCTTCGTCGTCGCGGCGGTCGCGTTTGCGAGTCGTCTTGTTCTCTTCTTCCCAGCGGCTTCTAATCTCGCTGAGTTGTTCTCTTTCCGCGATCTCGGCGTCCGCCCACGTGCTAGCGACCCGGAACATGTCATTGACAGTCGCGGGTGGCTTCCGAGTCCACTTATGGATCAGTCTTCCATCGGAGATGCCACGCTGGAAAGCTGACATCACCTCCTGATCCGTGACGTCCGTGATGGAGTTGCGCTTTTCCGAGAACCTGCGGACGAAGTCGTGCAGAGTCTCGTTCTTGCGCTGCCTGATCTGACCGAGGAGCCGCTTGCTCCCGGGCCTTTCCCAGGTACCGAGATAGTTACCGATGAAGAGTTCGGTAAGCTGCTCCCAGTTGTCAATGGCGTCCTGCGGGAGTCCTGCCAGCCAATTGCGGCAGTCCTTGGTGAGCATGATAGGAAGATAGTTCGCCATCACGTCCTCGTCGCCGCCGGCTGCTTGTACGGCGGTATAGTAGATCTGAAGCCATTGAGATGGGTCAGATTTCCCGTCGTACTTGTCGATGTCCGACAGCTTGAAGCCTCTGGGCCACGTCACGCTTCTCAAGCGCTCGGTGAACGACTGGAATCCACCGATCCGACCTCTAGGGCGGGAATCACTCGGACCCGATCCGTCAACCGCTCTTGGGGGTGTGCTGTCCCTCCTGCGATCCCGGTCCCTAGGTGGGGAACGGGTCCTCCGATAGTTCCGAGTCCTGGGTGGAGTTCGGTCCTGTCGGTAGGTTCTGCTGCGCGGTGGAGTCCGATCTCTTGGCGGAGTCGGGCGCCTGGGTGGCGGAAGCACTCGTCGTCGACCACCATTGTTGCCGCGCCTTGGGCTACCGGAGAGGTCAGAGTAGTCTGACTCTGTCGAGTAACCGCTTCTGTTGGGGTTATGACGGGGATTTCCATGATCCCGATCATACTCTTGGCGCCGTCGGAGTTCTTCGCGATGGCGCTCTTCAGTGCTATTGGTGATGATGTCCCTTGCATCTCGATCTCTGTTGATCGTGGTGCGGAGGTCTTCATCACGACCCGATCCGCCGCCGGCCCGGTGTCGAGATGAACCGGGTTCAGGAGCGTCGGTGGTCGTTCTGCCTTGCATCTGGTGAACCTGGACGGAGGCGGCCTGCACGAGAGCCCTTACCTTTTCCAAGCCCGGAGTGTTAGGCGGTAGCCGATTGATTTCCTCGTTGATAGTAACGAGGTTCTGGACCGGTGTCTCGTAGACTTCGTGTCCGTTGAACTCGAACGTGCCGTCGCGCATCAAGTTCCGGGCGCTCCTCCGCTCGTGTTGATCCCGTTGGCGACGATGATCTTCAGAGCGAGGCTCCTGGAGTCGAGCAGTACCAGATCCTGACGCGGCGGCTCCGTGTGGTCGTGCGGCTCTGCGAGTCGCCCGACTGGCATTGCGTCCTCGACGCTGGTTCCTGGCTTCGGTCGTCTCCTCAGCAGGAGTGACCTCATCTTCTGAGACAGGATTGGTTGGCGTTGCTGGCGCCACCATGTAACAATATGATCCGACTCCTTCTTGCGCGAGGTAGTCTTCCTCGGACTCGGAGAAGTCGGATGTGGGCGTGTAACGCTCCAAACTACTCGGAGTCAATTCTCCGAGTGATCCTAGTAGTTCCGGCTCTGTAGGGGCATCGGACACCGTGTATCCTTCCGGCAGATCGTCTAGGATTGAGGGTCCTAGTAGATCTAGGCCGTAGGAGTCGCTCCCAGAGAAGTAATCATCCGACTGGACGATGTCCTTCATCTTTTGCTTCCGAGCAAGCGCGCAAAAGCCAGGGGTCTGAACAGCAATGACCTCAGGGCTCTGCACGCGTGTGGGTTGAGCGTTTACGCTCTGCGATGATTCGGCGACGCGACTCTCAGGAGTCGGATCGGAACCGAGTGATTGTAGATCTGTTCCCGACTGGTCTGACCTCGCGTTCTGCGAAGGACTCAGCGGGGTAGATCCGGTATGATCAGAGGCGATCGGACCGGATTGGGCCGTGATGGCCGAAGTCGGCGCCAGAGAGGAGACCTCCGTGGCGACCGTAGCTCCTGCCGCCTGGGTATCCAAGGCGGTGGTGGTGACGACGTCCCCGAACTGGATCTCGACTTCGTCGACGTCCGGGAGGTTGCAGCTGTCCAAGATCTTGACGCGATCCATCGAGCTTACCAGATTGATCTCGGCGATATCCCCTACCTGGCGCGCCACTGTCGGTGATATTATCTCCGTCAGTCTTCCACGGGGTAGCCCACGGAAGTGATTTGTAATGTAGGGAAGATCGCAAAGATCGGAAGCAAGATGGTTAGGATGGACAGACACAGGGGTTTATACAGGTTCGGGCCGTCGACTCGACGTAATACCCTACGTCCTGTTTGGGGTGTTGTATTGCTTGTTTTGTGATTCGAGTTGGCTCGAGTCGTGGTTCAGATTGTTTTGGAGGGGGTCCCTGCCCGCCTTATATATCGGGGGGCAGGGTTACAAGTCGGTTTGTATCCGATCCTATCTCTAAGAATCCTTTCCTTCTTTACAATAATTCCTATTCCAACTAGGATCTCTCTTTCCAGATCCTTCCTCCGTGCGCCGACTTGTCCCGCACGTCTTCAGGTCCGGAACGGTGAGATGGGCCGCCCCCTTTTGGTGGGCTGCCAGGCTTGCTCATGAGGTACCCTGGTACTATATCCCCCACAAGTAGGATTTCCAAAATAAGGAGGGTTTGCATAAAAGGGAGGACTTCCATAAAAAGGATATGGAGGATGGTATGCTGGACCTCTAAACCCTGCTATTGTTGGATCCTCATGAAGCTGAACCAATATAGCGTTGCGTACCGTATTTATCAACAAAGGAGACTGAGTAATGAAAGCATTCTTAATAGAAATATCAACCATCTCCTGAAGCTTTACAGATGATTCAACAATAGTGATCGTACGAGGGAGCGGAAGTGGAGCTTTCTTAATGGCTTCTCCTCTTTTAGTAGACATGAAAGATTTGAGATACTCCTTATGGTATTCTTCCTGGTGAAGTTCAAACTCCTTCCTCTATTCCTCATTGAAATCCTCAGAAGTTACATCAATGATGTTTTCAGGATTCACATCACTCAGGTTGCTTTCCTTTTCAGTACCCTTGTCAGTAGGTGGCTTCTTCGGCGGCATCGTGAGCTTTTCTTCGTGTCCCACCGGGCGTGCCAAAAGTGTGTTGACGCAAAAATCAGGCGGAGACAGATGCGCACTAACACACGAGCAAAGGCGTAACCTTGAAAACCAGGGCGTGCCAGTCAATCTAACCTGTTGATTGACAAGGATAAAATCGAAGGTTAAGAAACAGCCAAAGAGCCGATTCTCTCGTTAGTATTGTCGAAGCACAGGACCGATTCCGATATAAGATGAAAACAGCACAGGGAGCCGATTTCGATAGATCAAACAGCAAGTAGCCGATTGATGACTAAGCAATACGAGACAACCGTGAAGCGATCCGATAGAGCTTAGTAAAACAACACTTAGAGCAATATTAATCAGCTATCAGATAAATCTTAAGATTACGCCTTTGACAGAGCCGATTAGATAAAACCCTAAGCTGGATAGATGGTGGTAAAGGCTAAAACAACAAGGAAAAACTTGCAGATCTAGCAGATACCGATAACTGTCGAATAAATCTAAACGGAGTAACAGCGATGCGCCCGATGCTAAAGCTTAGATATTACTCAGTAGAAGCGGAACTCACGAGCAAGCCTTGGAGATCTGGATCGCCTCGACTAGCCCAGGAGAACTCGTGAAAGAGAAAAAGCTTGGCGAAGTCGCCGACTTTTAAGTAAATTGCGAGTAGTAAATGCAAGTAGTAAAGGTTTGTTTATTGATGTGTATCTCCTTCTCACGACCCTCAGGGTTTGTATTTATACCCTGGAACTTACAGACTCCAAGTCGATTACGACTCGAACAAACTTGACGCAAAAGAAAGAAACTTATTTAACCTAAGACTCAACAACCTGGCCCATTAGCGGCTCAATTCAGCCCAAAGCCCGCGACGCCTTCAATCGGTTCTCCGAGTCTGACTGACTTCATGAATCTGTCTCCAATCCGATTCCAACTTGAATCTCATCTCTGATCTAGGTTGGATCTCTTATTAAACCTTCCCAGGCGCCGGCCCTAATCATGTGTCGAAAAACACCGTCAACAACCATCTTTTTCAATTCTTTTTCAGAGGGAATCCTATGATAAGCAGACAACTTCAACAACCCTTCTCTCAGAAGCATATCAAAGATCTTATCGGCCTTTGTAACATCAAAGCCGAATTTTTTAGGTTCTTTCTTGGCAAAAGGAACTGAAATCGGCTTCTTATTCTTGACCCACTCAGCAAGGCCGATATCTTCTCCTTCATCAGATTCATAATCGGATCCATAACCAGCATAGTTAACCCGTTTTTGATAGTTGCTTCTGGGTTCATACTGCCGGATTTCATGCCCAGACATTCTTTGCACAATTTGACTTATGCTTTCGAACTCTTGATTAGCAAATTTTTCTTCTAAATATGGGAAAAGTCCATCGAAAGCCACATCAGCCAACTGCTTATCTGTCAACATCAAACTGAAGCATTTGTTTCTGACGTCTCTGAATCGGGCAATAAATGAAGAGACCGATTCCTCGTTTCTCTGCCTCATGTTGGTCAAATCAGAAAGCTTCTTCTCATGAACCCCAACAAAGAAGTATTGATGAAACTGTCTTTCCAAATTGGACCACAAAACTATGGAATTAGGTGGCAAAGTCATAAACCAATTGAAAGCCGATCCAGATAAGGAACTTGAAAACAATCGGACCCTCAACGCATCAATATTGGCAGCCTCTCCACATTGCATAAGAAATCGGCTAACGTGCTCAACAGTTGAAACGTCATGTTGCCCAGTAAACTTTGTGAATTCCGGGATCCGATAGCGAGGAGGATAAGACATCATGTCATAATGTGTAGGATAAGGAGGGCGATACATGACGCTCTGTACCCTTGGTTTCAAACCGAATTGATTTTGAATCACATCGGCTATCTGAGATGACCAATCAATCGGTTTTTGAGGAGATTGCTCTGTAGGTTGATCATCCGACTGGGACAATGGCTGCCCTTTAAACTGGAAGCTGGTAGGTGGTGTTGGACTCCGAGGCGCCATCGGAGCAGGAGGTACAGTAGGAGCTGGAGGTACGTAAGTCTGAATCGGCTGAGAAACCGATGCATTAACCTGACCACTGTTGGATGGCACCATCTGATTAGGTTGCTGAGTATTGAACGGAGTAAAGTTGGTTGGCACTCGCATATGATATAATGTCTTAAAGTTGCTATCTACCAAAGACCAAGTTTCTCCATCACTATGTTGAATCCAAGCATTGCCTTCTCCCTGTGAAGCAGATTCTTCCTCAGTTTTCTTGCCAAAATCGGGTGGCATGCCCCATCCCGTCTCTGGATTATAAGTGCCTTTTGGAGCTATAAAGGATGAACTTTGCAATCCTGCCATTTGTGAAACTGAATTCCCTGATGAACTCATAGACACAGTGTTCCCAGCAACCGATCCAGACGGCTGACCAGCCGATTGAGAATTCATGGCACTAGCCGATTGGTTTTGGGAGTTCACAGCACCAGCTGATTGGCTTTGGGAGTTCATAGCACCTGCTGAAGAAGACTCTGGAATAGAAGCTGTATTCGATGTCAATCCTGCAGAAGCTGATGACAAAAAAGTAGTTGAAGCTGAACCTGATGCACTAACATTTGTTGTCACGTTGGATACTGGTGCAAAAGTTCCTTTTAAATTGTTAGGTGCAAACGGACCAGATCCGAATGCTGGATTAACAGGAGCTCCATAAAAAGGAGGACCACCATAGTAACCATATGGAGAGTGATATGCTGGGCCTCGTAGTCCTGCTAATGTTGGATCTTCACGCAATTGAAGCAATACGGCATTGCATACCGTATTCGTCAGCACAGGGGATTGATTAACGAAGGCATTATGAATGGAACTATCAACCATCTCCTGTAGCTTCACTGATGATTCAGCAATGGTAATCATATATGGAAGAGGGAGCGGAGCTTTCTTGATAGCTTCTCCTCGCTTAGTAGCACAGAAAGACTTGAGATACTCTTTACGGTACTCTTCCTGGTGGAGTTCAAACTCCTTCCTTTTCTCTTCATTAAAATCATCGAAGGTCACTTCAATGATATTCTCAGGATTCAGATCACAGAAGTTGCCTTCTTTGTCAACAGCCGGTTTCTTTGGAGCCATCGTGAGCTTTTCTTCTCATGTCCCACTGGGCGTGCCAAAAGTGTGTTGACGCAAAAATCAGGTGGAGACAGATGCACCAACACACGAGCTAAAGTGTAGCCTTGAAAACCAGGGGCGTGCCAGTCAATCTGACCTGTTGATTGACAAGGACAAAATCGGATGTCAAGAAACAGCTAAGAAGCCGATTCTCTCGTTAGTATAATCGAACGCTGGGTAACCGATTCCGATAAACAAAGAAACAGCACAAGGAGCCGATTCTGATAAATCAAACAGCAAGTAGTTGATTGATAGCTAAGCAATAAAAGACAACCGTGAGGCGATCTGATAGAACTTAGCAAAACAACATTTAGAGCAATATTAATCAGCTATTAGATAGATCTTAAGATTATGATTTTGACAGAGCCGATTAGATAAAACCCTAAGCTGGATAGATGGTGGTAAAGGCTAAAACAACAAGAAAAGACTTGTAGATCTAGCAGATACCGATAGCTGTCGAATAAATCTAAACGGAGCAACAGCGATGCGCCCGATGCTAAAGCTTAGATATTACTCAGTAGAAGCGGAACTCATAAGCAAGCCTTGGAGATCTGGATCGCCTCGACTAGCCTAGGAGAACTCATGAAAGAGAAAAAGCTTGGCGAAGTCGCCGACTTGTAAGTAAATTGCGAGTAGTAAATGCGAGGCAATAAAGGT
This sequence comes from Urochloa ruziziensis, assembly GCA_015476505.1. NCBI lineage: Eukaryota > Viridiplantae > Streptophyta > Magnoliopsida > Poales > Poaceae > Urochloa > Urochloa ruziziensis. Next base: position 34,156,026 of record CM027125.1, on the reverse strand, counting down.
TTTTGTATTGACGTGTATCTAAACTTCTCACGACCCTTAGGGTTTATATTTATACCCTGGAATTACAGACTCCAAGTCGATCACGACATGAATAAACTTGATGCAAAAGAAAGAAACTACCTCAACTAAAATAACAATAAAAGACGAGCCCATTATGGCCCAATTCAGCCCAAAGCTTACGACGCCATCGATTGGTCCTCCGAGTCCGATTCTGAAGCCTCAAATCCGATTCCGACCCGATCTCAAACCGATCTCAACCCGAACTCCATCTTTGACTCTATTTCAATCTTCATTAAATCTCTTTAGGTGCCGGCTATAATACGTGTCAAAAAACATCATCAAAAGTTAGGATTTTAGCTACCTCCAAATTGCAGTTTGGCTACCAACCTAGGGAACACATGGAAAGCTTGATGAGTATATTACACACATGAGTGTCTTCAAACCAGTTAAATCTGTGTTTTCTTATGTGTTCTTATATGCTACAAAAAATAAGGTCAGGTCAAACTAAAGTTGCTATCAAATAGAATAAAAGGGCACTCATTTAGAGACACTGAAGTTGGTAGCACTTTCAGACATGCCTTTAGTATGTGACATACTAAAGTTTGTTAGGTATGGAGTATATAAAAAAGAGCCAGCTGATACCAACCAGGTTGCTAGCAAAAACTGTTAAAAAATTTACATAGATAGACGTCTTCAAACCGGCCAACTACTATATTACACATATGGATAGCGACAAAGTTGGCAACTAAAGTCCTGAGGGAGCCACTAACATGAGTTTTTTTAGAGGGTATATTACATGCAGAAATACACAGGCCACACACACTGTCTTCACGTGTCCTCCAGCCTCTGTGCATGAGCTTCGACGCTAGCCACATCACCTTTGTTGCTTGAGGCTCATGCTCTGCATTTACACGAAAAAAACATATGGGAAAAGGTTGTTTGTTGTTTTTAGTCTTTGGTGTGGAAATCCTAGCAACTTACTTGTGTTTCATTTTGGTCAGCTCATCCCTAGCTCAGCCCTCCAGTGTATCATATTTGCTGAATTGTTGATGATTTGAAACAAAACATGCTTCCTAAGCTTCAACTCATCAAATTCAATGAGATCAAGGAGCCTCTCACCGTCCCAATGTTGAATTGCCATGATAGTGAACAGGCCGCAGTCATGGCTAGAGACCATAAAAAGATACAGAGAAAGAAAGAAATAGTAAAAATTAAACACAGACACAGCTATGTATTAGAGCATAGGATGGAATTGCCAGGGGTGTCGGTGTTCGGTATCACCGGACAAATTATTTCTAGGATTGCACGCTAGCTTCGGATGGTTAGTGGATTTGACACGGGGGTTATACTGGTTCGGGCTACCCGGAGGTATAATATCCTACATCTAGTTCGTTGTTCGTGTTGCTCCACTAGAAGTTTGTAGTAGGGGGTTACAAACTAGCGAGAGAGGAAGAGAGCCTTCCAAGTCTCAGTAAGGGCGATGAACTGGGGGTGTGTGTGTGTGTGTCTGAGTGATCCGTCGATCGGGTGAGTGCGTGAGTCCCCAACTCCAGAGTCGTGCCCCTAGATCTGAGAATCAAGAGCCATAGAAGGATGTGGTGCCTTTCCTTTTATATCCCAAGGGAAGGCACCGTACAATCTGGGTAAAAAAAGAAAAGAAGGGGTGCCTCCCGACCCCCTTCGCCCGAGGTTGTGTTCTGTCCGTCGTACTGATCCCGTGGGTCCCAGACCATCATGGTTGCTGGGATCGAGGGCGCCGCCTCATCATGCCATGGCAGCGTACAGTGGACATCGTAATCCCACAGTAGCGCATGGTAATCCCACAGTGTCGCCGTTAGCTACCCTCCCGCCGTTTGCCTATGTGTCAGTGAGAAGGGAAGCTATGTTGTCGATAGGTGGCGGTGGCTTGTGCCGTAAGGCCGAGAGGGGGCGGGTCCTGTAGTGTGGCGTCACTCGGATGGCATTACCCGGCCCTGCGGAGGGTCGGGCGAGGCGGAGCATGTGCGCCCCACCTTCTGTGGGGTCAGGCGTGGGGTCGGGCGCGCCCGATTACGTCTCGATGACGTCACCCGGCCCTGCGGGGGGTCGGGTGAAGCGAAGAATGTGCGCCCCACCCTTCGTGGGGTCAGGCGCACTCGATTCCGCTGTGATGATGTCACTTGGCCCCACGTGGGGTCAAACAAGGCGGTGTATGAGCGTACATCCTCGGTGTTCTGTCTCCTTTAGTACGCCCATAACCTGAATCTAATGACGACCGCTGGTACCCCTAATATTGGTACCCGACAAGGGGGGATGTCATGAAAAAACATTACTTACATTCCAAATTGTGTGAAACTAGGAGGCCTATCGATATAGTCCAGATGATATTGGTAAATTGTGGACACTGTGCAACTAGGATGGTTTTTGGTGACCTTGATCCAGAGGCTCACCACTTTTGCCCACACCATATTCGCTGTTTTATATCCTCATTGAGTCTATAACTTGGACATTTTTAGCTCTCAAGTTCAATGCCATTGTGAACCAATGGCCTTGTGCTTTTGGATCTACTTCATTAGGTTCAAAAATTGGGAACATGATCTGGAGAAAAAGAAAACTAGGTATAAGTTACATTGTCAAAAGTAATGTCAAAAGTAATATTGCTACTTTATATCTGTGAGTTGGCTACTTTTATGGAGTACATTGAATGTAAAAAAGTATTAGAACACAAGCAGTTGATGATAATTACCAGGTCATATTTTGTATTCAAGAAGTTGAAGGCCTTCTGAACCATCACAAACTTTGTTGCATTAGGTTGCAACAATTTTATCTGTCAAAAAATATCATAAAAAATGTGTCATGTAAAATCCTGTGACTATATCTCACAACAAAAAGGACCACTTTATTTATTTACCCCCAATCCAGGGAGACATTATCTTTTTCCTCAGTCCCTTTTGGTCTTCTGATATCACATGAGTTGCGACGTGCATCATGCTGGTTTGTAGTGACCTTCCCATTGCGATACTTTTTGCTGCCTCTGCTGCCGAGGCATATGTTTCATCGGCTTTGAATATCATAGGACTGCATCAATTCATTTTTGTATCAAGAAAAAAAAGTCCCATGTAAAATGCGGCATAGAATAAAAAGGGAAAAGTTAGGGAGAAGATAACTAAATATTCACATTACCTTGTATCGTTGTATCTGGTTCCCTTCTCCACTTGCACACTTCCTTGTACAGTTCCTCGGCTTTAGGCCTATGCACATATATCACGGTGTGCTGATCTTGTGCCACTTGACCGCTTGCACACCCTCCTTGTAACTTTACTAATTTCTTTGTTGCTTCATTGTAGGCCTCAGATATCATTGAATCGGTCCAAGAAACTGCCCTTAATTTAATTGGGCTGTTGTCATCTATGCTAAGGGAGAAGCTTGGTGCATCTGGTGCAAGCTTGAACCCTTTGCTGTTCTTTATATCCTGATAAGAAATAATTCCCAATGAGGTGAAAAATATGTGTGAAAAAAGGGAAGGTTACTGAATTAAATAATAATAGGAACAAGTTGGATAAGCTCCATGCTTATAATGAGAAGAAGTTGCTGCAAAACACTCTTACAAGAAAATTTGTTGCAAGGTGTAGAATAATAATAATGGGAATAACTTGCCTGCATGAAAAAACTAGAAGTATGCAGAGCTAAAAAGTGTATACAGAGAATAAGTTGCTACAAAAGTTGTATATGAGTTGCTGCATATAGAGAGAATAAGTTGGTACATGACAGCTTTGAGTTGCTGCATATACAGAGCATAAGTTTGCTACACATGCATAGAAAAAAAGGAAGCTGAAGTATAATAAGGGCATTACCTCATGTGGTATTTCCTCATTCTTCTTTTCCACCTTCACTAGCTCTTTATCTTCCTTCACAATATGCTTCTCCTCTTCATTTTTTTTCCGAGCATACACTACAACCCTTGATGCCGCTTGTTCAACTGGGTTGTCTTGTTTGTTTGGCTTCTTGTTGTCCCCATATGCAACTACATCTGTTGCAACAACGGCTTCCTTTAAGGGTGCATCCTTTTTATTTGTTTCCGGTGCCTTTCCGCTTGTTGCAGCAACTTCCTTTTGAATGGTGACCTTCCTCCCCTTTGATAACGACTTCCTTGTGAGACCAAGTTCAAGAGCAGATTTCTTTGTTCTCGTAGATTTCTTGTCGAAGGGGACCACATCTAGCATTTCTTTTATCGCGTTATCCTCGAATGTAATTGCCATTTTTTGTAGATCCATACTCATGTCCTCAGTCATAGCTTCCATAACCTCACGTGAATCTCCAGATTCCTTGGCATAGATATTGTGCAACACTGTCCCGAAATTAGGCAGCAACTTATCTAGGAATTTTGGTGGCTCATATGTTTTGATGGCAAGTTCATCGCTCGGAGCTTGACCTGGTGGCGTGTCGAACAGACCCAACTTCAACATGTGAGTGTATGGACTTTTTTCACTTGCAGGTGTGAGTGGAGTCAGGCTTTGAAACTCATCATCTTGGCTATCAGATATTGCACCGATGCTACCACCAGGTGTCCCTTGATGTGTATCGCTCTCTTTTTGGCCAACACCATCTTCTTTCACCTTGCTACCCTCACTTGGCTGGGGAGCAGCTCCCTTGGTGCCCTTAATTAGCTTGACAGCAGGTGTCCCTTGATGTGTGTCACTATCTTTTTGGCCAACACCATCTTCTTTGACCTTGCTGCCCTCGCTTGGCTCGGTAGCAGCTTCCTTGCTGCCCTCACTTGGCTCGACAGCAGCTCCCTTGCTTCTCTCATTTGTCTCGGCAGTAGCTCCCTTGCAGCTCTCGTTTGGCTTGGCAGCAGGTTCCTTGCAGGTCTCATTTGGCTCCACAACATGTTCCTTGCAGCTCTCATCAATAACCACTTGTTTGATTTGAGCAGCTTGTTCAGTAGGAACTTGGCCATTTCTCACTTGTTCTTCATTAGCGACTTGTTTGCTTTGTGCTGCGAAACAAAATAGCATGAAAGGTTAGTGGAGCTGGGGGCTCGCATGAAAAAAATAAATACAGAAACTAATGAATGTCACACAACTTGATATTTCAGAAGGAGGCCCTACACACATTACGGTGTTGATTAAACTATAGTTCTACTCCAGGTTATAACTCAAGGTTTAGTGGTGGCAAAAATATACAAGCATGTCGTTTGACAGTAGAGAAATTACACAGTTATAGCTATTATTCAGGTTGGAGCATAAAATATAACAGAAAGAACTTTCTTAGATGAAGACCTAGCAATGGGTTAGAATAAATGGTTGATAGATTGATCGATTAATTAGTCACATCAATTAAAAATAGGAGTCTGAACACTAGCAGCAGCTCGACCTCCTCACATGAACAAAAACTCTAAAATAGAATGCATTCGTACTATCATCAATTGTTACGCCATAGATTTTTAATGCATAAATCAAACAACAAAAGAAACATGGTAGTACGACCCTGTTGTAATGGCAACTAGTGAAAAAAACAGTGACGGGTGATTACCTTGGTTTTCAACAGTAGGTTCGCTGACTTTGAGAACCAGTTATATCAACTTCTATTGCCCTGTCAAATCCGTCAACACTGTTTGGTTTATGAGCAGAAGAATTGTTTGTATCACTGCAAGGAAGAAAATGAAAAAAATATGTAGATAAGTATAATTTCCAGCACCAGTTGTATGGTTTCCAGTAACAAGTTGCCTGAAAAAACAAAAAATAAGAAAGGATTGCTGAAAAAAGACCTGAAATTATTCTCGATGATGGTCTCTTCGTTATAACCTCTCTCCGCGTCATCATGGGGCTTTCGTTGCCCGAGTCACCGTAATCTTCCAACACATGACTTTGAGGCCCAAATGTGTCACTTTTGTCTTCAATCTCATCATCAGCTATTGGCTGCAACTTTGATTTTTCTGTATCATTGTTCCTCTGATTTGCAAGTTTAGCTCCAAATGAGGTGTCAAGTTCTACATCAACAGTAGCAATGTTCGAATCTTCATGGTGTGCTTGTTGTGGTTGAGCTAGCTGACACAAATTTTGTGTCAAGTTGAACACGCATTGGTTGATAGCGTTGGTGAAAGTGGTCAACACATTTTTTAGAGCATCCTTATCCTGCATTTTGACATGGGGAAAAAGTGTAACTTTTTTAGTATGTAGTATACAAAAAAAGAAAAAAATTGAGGAAGTATATGTACCAATATAATGGAGTTCCCAGCAATATTTGAATCAATGAACTCTTGAACTCTTTGTGAAGGAATCAGTGTTGCTATTTCTCTACCTCTGTATTCTTGCTTTAGCTACATGGTTTGGAGAGATTAAGTTAGTAAACAAAAAAGGGTAGCTACTTCTATTGAAATTCTGGAAAAAAGTAGCAATTTGTACAGATTTCTGGAAAAAGAAAAGAAAAGAAGCAAGAGAGGTGTGCACTCACTTGCATATTCCTAAATTCGGCGTCAGAAACCTTATCCATCGCCAACACTTTGCTAACAAGGGACGCTGTCCACGCAGCACCTCTTGGTTGCACTTGTTGGTCCACCAGATCGCAAACTTCAAGAGAGTCAAGATAGAAAGTTTGCATAGACATAAAACACAAAATGGTCAGTCACACAGTTAACATATAGGGGAAAAATCATTTGTGAATTGAAAAAAAAGAAAGTTTAGTGGCACGTACAGTCAAGAAGAACAGACATCCTGACACAAACTTCACCTTCCCTTCATGAAAATCTCTAATTCCTTTATTCATCCTTTGCACAACTAGTTGACACCAATTATATGTTTGGATTTCATTTATCTTCATAACTGCATGAAAAGACCGCACACAAAGCTTTAAACTTGATGTTGGGTAGAGGAAGGTGCTGATGGCAAACACAAGCTAGTGTTGTAGCCATGTGTCACTAGTCAGTCCCTTCCCATTCCCCTCCACTAGCCAATCCTGAACTTCAACAAATGATGGTGCCTTTTGATCTTTCTCGTGGTTGAAGACTTTATAAAACTCAACAAAAGTGTCAGCTCTGCTCCTTTTCCCATAGTCAATTTCCATAGGTCCCATGGGGAGCCAAACACTCTATTGTCCGCCAGTGCATCAACCTTTATAGTGCCCCTAGTGCCGAGAACTATTTCAGATTTGTCTGTATCAAACTTGTTGATAAGCCATAAAGACAGCTTCTTCGGCATAGACATACATTTGATCTGTAGCAGGCCACCAAAACCAACCCCTGCAATGATGTCTTTCTAAACGTCTTCAAGAGTTCGATTGATTTTAATTAGCTTGCTATTTGATCCCTTCTTCCTGACATCCTGAAAAAATATATATAAAAAAGAAAAAGGTGATTTCAGTGCTTGGAAACTTGCCAAATTAAAAAGATATCCAGAAAAATCCATTTGGTTATATTTCTTAATCAACAATACAGTAATGTTTAAATATATATCTTCCACTCCATATCATTTGGTTATATTGTTTTGTATAGATGTGCCAAGAAAAACTTAAGTTGCAACTTATGTTCACCTAGCAAAGAAACCTGCCGATACAATACAAGTTGCAACATAATGACAATATGTGCTTATATAAGTTGCAACACACGTGGCAGCTTCAGGAAAATGGGGATATAAAAAGTTGCGACAAATTGTTGCTTTTTTTTTGTTCTTACCTTGTCTTTTTGCTTGTTCGTCATCCTCGTCGCATGCCCTTTCCTTATCTTTCAGCTTATTAGCATTTGATGTTCCATCATTGATGTGAACCTACCCCTGGTCCTCCTCTGCAATTTGTGTGCTTCTGGAGCTTTTGGACCATCGTTCTTCATCACTTTAGTTAAAGCCTTGGTAATTCTCCTTGGAGAGGGGCTGGGTCAATGACATCAAGTTTACGTTTTGTTGCCATACTGGAAAATATACAAAACAGTGCATTAGTTAACTACTGCTGCCTGCAAATACACATACTCACTTAACTATACAGTAAAGATGCAAAAAACTACAACATAAAAAAAATCAGTAAACACCTACTAGGGGCTACGTCCATCTGGAAAACAACCACGCTACTTATCTGTGTACCCACTCTGTTTATATACAACACAAAACTATACTAGCAGCTAATCAACTAAAAAAAGCATACTAGCAGCTAATCAAAAAAATGATGCAAATCCATAGCATAGTAGCAACTTGAAGCATGCTACAACATGTCAATTGGCGACTTCATCACTCATCCATAAATAACTACATGTCAAAAATAGCAAACTCTGTCTATCTCCACATCCCCAGAACTTGATGTGTACTAGACTCAGTCCCCCATACTCCACATCCATGCATAGCACAAAAAATCCCCCCACATGAACATGCAAAAATTCCTCGCTAAACTCGTTCCCCATACTAAAAGAAGGATCCAGCCAAACTCCCCCTAATCTCGTCGAGGAGAGTGATCCACGATGGAATCCCCCTATCACAGAAAAGCTCATCGCAAAAAAGATGCCTAACCAAAGAGATAGTTGGGGTCAGGCGAGTGGATGGGGATGTGCGGGATGTCACCTGGGGGATCTCCGCAGTGGAGCTTGGCATAGAGCATCGGAAGATGCTTGGCCCGCTCCTGTAGCCACGTCCACACTGGTGCTCGCTGACGCCTCCCCGCCTCCCTTGCATAAAAAGGTGAGACCCCCAAGGGGTTGGTAAGAAAAGCATGCCTAATCCTAGTTGAATACTGTCGGGGGTCAGTACTAGGGACCCCAAAGCAAGGGATTATCATACACGGATTAAATATAATAACAAATCGTCATAACTAAATCAGCATGGTTAAAACCATGAAAGGGCGTAAAAGAAAAGGACGGAGCACTTATCGCCTCGCCTGACCCCTCGAAGAGCGGGACGAGCGGCACGGGACAGGAAAGAGACGTATATGCCTGTTGGCACTCCTTAGCGTCACGTTTTAGCAACGCTCAAGAGCGCGAAGATATATGTCGTTGTATGCAAAATTAATTCTGCAAGCGCACAGAATATATCTTGTTGTAGCACTTCACCTCGGGAGTAACCCCAGGGTATCGTATTTATATTTCCGCAGGGAAGCAGATGGTTAAAGTGTATTGAAGAATGAAATGATATATCTTGCCAGAAATATCAAGCCACAAACCCAGGGGCACAAACTCTAGGTTTGGGAGGATAATGGTCAAATAAATGACCGGATAGAAGGTCTAGAAGACCAGTGACACACGGAGCATCTATTTCTAAAGAAAAGGAAAGACGTTGGGAGAGACCGGACCTAGACACTTCCTAACTCAGAGCAAAAGGCACTCTAGCCTTGGCCTAGACTCTAGCTTAGATACCAGGAACAGAGCTCGCTTCGACGGCTAGAACGGGAGAACCTCAGAACGGGATGAGAGAGGGGGTTCTCTGGGCTCAGCACTACTATTATGAATACACCCGAACGTGGTGGACTACAAAGGACGGACAGGGCTGTCACCACCTGCCGCCTACCACTGCAGTTCCGTGGGGTGCAACACACTTCCTAGTTAATCAACAAGCCAGACACCACGTCTGCACTTGATGATTAAGATTTCTCTTGAGGCCTGTCAAGAGAAATCCCCGTCTTCCCTAAGGCGTCTTACGGCCTGGTCAAGGCGAGCAAACCCGCGAGATAAAGCCCGGTAGAACTAAACTAAACTCTATACTAAAACTAAAGGGGATAGAACTTTGCTCTAAAGAGAGCAAGATCTTTACTCTAAAAGAAGAGTAAGACAGAAAGACAAAAGATAAACTTAAGCTCTGAAGTAAGAAAGTAATTGTATTAATAAACTCTTCAAAAGAAGGAAAGGATACAAGAGCTTTACCAGAACTCCGAAGACTCCGAAGATCCGAGCTAAGCTTGACTCGACTCTACTCCCAACTCTAATCCTAATCTAAGAAATGAAAAAGATACAAGAGCTCTCTTCAAGTAGAGACTTGAGTAATGTAGTGTGTGTCTTCCCAAGGTGGATGAGCTGCCTTTTATAGCCTCCAGGGGGTGGATGTCAGCTTCATTAACACGCCAAGGACTTGCTTAAGCTTCACGCAGAGGAGGGCACGTGGCGGCCACAGGGGCAGGCCGATCGGCCTCCCCTAGGCCGGCCGGCTCGGCTCTGGTGCCAAGTGGCACCGCCTTTCGCATGGATGGTCCTGATGTTCTCCAGAGGTCGGTAACAGTTGCGTTTAGTTTAAGCTTGTCCAAGAATCCTATGATGTGGGCCCTTCAATCCTTGTGCTTCCCACTCTAGGCCTTCCGGGTCCTTGGATCAAACCGACGTTGATTGCACGGTTCTTGATCATCTTGAGCACTTGACTTGGCTTTTGGATCAGTGGCGTGGCCAGACCTGGCCAGGGGAGGCCGGTCGGCCTAGGCTAGGTCGGTCTGCCTGGCCCTGTGCCAGGTTTGGCCCTTGTTTCTCCTGGTTTGTCCTGCAAGCACAACTCATCCAAAACTTGTGGAATTTGTCAGTAAAAGCATTTTTATGTATGGAATATGGTATGATCATCCTCATTTTACCGAAATGTTGACGGTCACTACGAGGTTATAATGGCCGTCAACACGCCCCCAAGCTTAGACTCTTGCTCGTCCTTGAGCAAGGCTAAAACTCTAGGTTCGGTTGGTCTGGAGTTGCTTCAATGTGTATACCCTTGAAGTTGTGCTTAAGCCAAAACTCAACGATTCATTTGAATCAGTTGGCATAAAAGAGAAGTCATACCATGGTTCCACATGGGGCTGCAGCGGTTCTTGTTTTGTGCTATTGAGAGCTTGAACGGTCATCTCTGAAGTATTTCCTGCAACTTTTCAGGTTCCACCTCAAAGATTTGAATTTTTCAAAAGATGGTTTCCACATGAAGGACCGAAACGGCGACCAGAGAGGGGGGGAGTGAATGGGAGCCGATAAAAATTTCTTTCCCAAATCCGGCTTCTCCCAAATCCACTCCAAGCCAACCAACCGACCTAGCGAAGATCACGTAGCCACTGAGAAGCTACTGACCCTAGGAACTAGATCAACGCAGTGGAACAAGAATCGAACCAATTCAACAAGAATCGACCGAAAACAACTCAAATCACCAAATCTCGGCCAGGGGCGGTTGGACCTCTATCCAGGGGCGGTTGCACCGCCCTTGCCTGGCACTGTACAGCCAGGGGCGGTTGGACCGCCCTCCAGGGGCGGTTAGACCACTCCTGCGCGGATTTGCGCAAAAAACCCGAGCGCAAAGTCAACTTTCAAACGGATCTCCCAAACGGCTTGGTCTTTTGAGACGAAACTTTGGGTGGATGGTATACACCTCAAGGAGAGGCTATGCCCCAAAAATCTCGGCCTCAAACCCTCTACAACTCCAGGAATTTCAGATCTTGCGAAGAACACACCCTCCACGAGTTCATCCCGAAATCTTCAAATCTTGGACGAATCCTGGCGTTTGGGGGCAAGAGATCACCAAGAAAAGAGGCACAAGGCACTCATGTGTGACTCCCCCAAAGAAATCCGAGAGGAAACGGCCTAGAACTTAAAGAACGAAAATCCCCCAAAATAGCCCCGAAAATAGCTCCGAAAATGGGAAATCAAAAAGTTGCTCGGGAAATCAAAACACGGTACAAAGATGAATATATTAAGCTCAATCACATCACCATGAATTCATCTATACAAACCATGAATGATTCAAAGCAAAGTTCTAGGTGGAAGATATGAAGGGAAAATAAAGAAGCCAAATAGAAAATAACCAAAGAGATGGCAGCCACCAACCCCTAGGGGGTCTAATATATAGTCCAAGTGATGGTGCCTAAAAGACACAACTACCCCTAAGTGATACATACCCCTCAGGGGCAAATTTGACATTTTGACTCGTAGATTTTTCCGGCTGGGACACCTTCCACCGCAAGCTTGCTTCCCTCCGACGCAAACCTTGCGATCACGCCGCGTGTCCTCCGGATCGAAGCTCCTCGATGCCCTTGGGTGAACTGCCCTGGCCGGGGCGGATGGAACGCCCCTGGGGGGCGGTTGGACCGCCCCTGGGCTGGCCAGCCGGCCCCCTTTGGCCCGAAGCGACGCCGAGTCCTCGCCTTGGTTTTGAGGCCCAAACCAAGGAAACCGTCGACCTAGTGGTCTTTTGGCCAAACCACCAAACCCCTCGTGCAAGCTTCGGTTGTGAGCCGCTACCTTGCACTGGCTTCATGTCCGCGTACGAGCTTCGGTTGTGAGCCGCTACCTCGCACCAGAACCACGTCCCCTCGCTCGTTCTTGCCACCATGTGAACCGCACTTGATCCATCTGGCCACCGGGTCCCTCGAACCAAGCCTACTTGTCTCTCCGCTCCTCGGAGGCCGCCATGGCTAAGACCTTTCGCGCCTGTTCTTCACCTGCACCAATGCAATCAAGCCGCATTCTACACTTGCAATACTTGAGCCAAGGGAAACGTCAGTCCACACCACGTTGTCAATCACTCATCACACCAGGAAGCGACCATCCACCGGTACTCGGACACACCGGGTCCTCAATCTCCCCCTTGATGAGTGCATTGACAACACACACATAGTCACCATAGATATCAAAAGAAAATAGAAAAGAAATCGAAAAACAAACGCTCAAGCAAGTGACCAAAAGCAAGAACAAGCCAAATCAAAGTCACTCACAAGAGAAAACTCAGAAAAATGCCGACCCTTCCATAGGAAGCGAAAAGGGCTCAACACCCTCGGCAAAAAAACAAAGCACAACACACAAGTCACAAATCTCCAAATCTCCAATTCACTTTTTAGGACATACAAAGCACTCCCCCTGCATAGATGCAAACTCCCCCTGAACAAGTGAACTTGTGCATGCAAAAATGTGTAGAAAATGAGCAAATCCTCTCCAACCTTGTGCTGTCAGCACAGGGGCGGTCTGACCGCCCTGGGGGGGCGGTTGGACCGCCCTGCCCAGACACAGCACAAACTTCAAACTTCAAAATGCAATTTTGGCACAAACTTCAAAATCTTTCCAGAAAATTTTCAGAAATTCTCCCCCTTTCTAAATGCTCCAGAAATTCTCCCCCTTGTTGACAATGCACAAATCAAGGCAAATATACAAAATGCAACTACAAGCTTCTCAAATATACAATGAGCAATACAAAGTGCTACGAGTTAGAGAAGAGGCAAACTAGATAGTTCATCATGTCACACGGCCATTGCCACCAAGAAGGTAAAGACATATAGCCAATTGACAAAGCCATGATCAATTTGTTCAATTATATCAAAAATGTCACCACATGAGCAAAGTCCTAAACATGGATCATTTAAGCAAAAATAAACTTCATCTCACCAAGATCATGAAAGGACAAGCATTCTTGACAAAAGATCATTACAAACGCCCAAATTCTATCTCATGTCATGTCAAAGCACGGAGCCATGTGTTCACTTCTCAAGGGAGACTTCTCCGGCAAACAACATGCAACTGCTTAGCACCCATGTATGCAAGTGTGTGCAATGGTGAAAGCATAGAGACATGAGCATAAATTTCTTCAAATATCTCTTTTTCTCATCTTTCTTCTTTCATGCATAAACATCTCATTTTTCAAGTTTTTCAAATTAAGCATGGTACATGAAATGTTTTTGCGACAAAAAGAAGCTTATGCTCCTCCACAAGATAAAACATGGGCTAAACATTCACAATGACAAAGGTCTTTGACCCAATTGAAAAGAACATCAAATCCTAGCATGATCTTAAGCAAGATATAGCCATTTGGGCTCAAACAAGACATGCAAAGGCATTTACTCATGGGTGAAAAGAGTTTAAGTTCAATTTGTCATTTTAATTCAAACGGAGACTATCTCAAAAGAATATATATCAAAACCATCAAGAGCATAGCCATCCATACAAACAATCCCTAGCCAGCCTGTCTAAACTCTAAGATGTAGCAAGTTGTAGCAATCACTGCATATAGGAGAAGCTCATCCTAAGATATGATACAAATGCAGCATGATATATCACAAGATGCAAAGATGAAACCTATACATCAAAATGCAAAAAGCAAAAAAATGTACATCAAGATACAAAGATGGTACAATAGTATACATATGCTACAAGAGAAGCCTCCAAAACCCAGCTCAGAAAAACGCACACACACCAAGTTCCCCTCGCAAGCGGGTGAAGGTAGCTTGGTCAAGTGGTTTGGTGAAAATGTCTGCAAGCTGGTTTTGGGTAGAAACATGGGCAAGCTCAATATCTCCTTTCTCCACATGATCTCTCAAGAAATGGTATCTCACTTCGATGTGTTTGGTTTTGGAATGGAGCACGGGATTTTTGGCTACGCTTATGGCACTGGTGCTATCACAAAGAAGTGGAACATGGGACATGTCTAAGCCAAAGTCTCTCAAAGTGTAGGTGATCGAAAGCAGCTGGGAACAACAGCTAGCAGCTGCAACATATTCGGCTTCTGTGGTGGATTGGGCAACGCTAGATTGCTTGCGAGAAGACCAAGACACAAGAGACGAACCAAGAAACTGACACTGACCAGAAGTAGACTTACGATCAACACGACATCCACCAAAATCAGCATCAGAAAAACCATGAAGTGCAAGAGTGGAATCAGCAGAATACCAAAGACCCAGCTCAGGAGTAAACTTGAGATACCTGAAAATCCGCTTGACGGCCTGATGATGTGAAGTCCTCGGTGAAGCCTGAAAACGAGCGCATAGACACATGCTGAACTGTATGTCCGGCCTCGTAGCCGTCAAGTAGAGGAGGGAGCCGATCATGCTCCGGTACTCCTTCTGGTCCACTGGTTCTCCGTCCTCATCCACATCCAAAGCTGTAGTCGTACTCATCAGTGTAGTCATCGGCTTGGAGTCGGTCATGTCAAACTTCTTGAGAATGTCCTTTGTGTACTTGCTTTGGTGCACAAACATCCCATCCTTGGTTTGCTTGATCTGTAGCCCGAGAAAGAACTGCAACTCTCCCATCATCGACATCTCAAATTCCCTACTCATATCATCTGCAAACTTGGCAACAAGACTGTGAGAAGAGCCACCAAAAATGATATCATCCACGTAAATCTGAACGATTAAAAGATCACTGGTAGTACTGGTTGGGGTCGTAGTGCATGTAGTCGAAGAAGCCGTGCATGTCGGTCTGGAGGGATGTGGTCATCCCCCTGTTCTGTTGGGTGAGGTCGGTGTTGTGTGCGACTTCATCTCTGAGCTGCTGCTGTTGCAGAGTCACCGTCTCCAACCTGGTACTAAGATCAGCGATCCCCCGGGAGACCGGGTTCTCGTAATCATACCTGGCGGAGGCGGATGGTCCGACCTGCGGGCCGTATCCTGCCGTTCCTTGATGGTAGTCGAACGCCTCCTCGAAGCTCATTTGGGCAGTGGGGTTCTCGGTCTGCTGCTGGTAGTCGTACTCGGTCTGCTGCTGCTGGTGGTACTCGGCCTGCTGCTGCTGGTGGTACTCGGGCTGAGGTGCGGTAGAAGTTCCAGCTTCACTGTCGTGCCTGGCTCGCCTGCCATGTGTCACCGGGGCCTGCAACACTGTGGCGAGCGGGTTCCCTCCTTCTGAGCTGCATGGTTAGACTTTTCGCCGATCTCAACGACAAAGCCGGGCATGGAAGCTCGACTTCGTCGATGAAACCAGGGTAACACATGAAAAGAGTATGGCCAGGGCCCTCGCGCATCAAGTGACCCTGGATAAAATGGTCTATACCAATGCAATACTGATACTCTTGCGTAGCGGGAAGGAAAGTTACTTGAGCGCCCTGCAAAGCACCAACGTGGGTGGCAATGCGGGTGACTAGCGAGGTTATGTCAATTGCGGCTCGGCCAGTGACTAACCTCTGCCAGTCATCAAGCATGCTCATGACAAGTGAGAAACGAATTTTCTTGACCATGGCATAAAGGCACTCTGAATCAGGCAAAAGGCAAAGACGCAAATCAGCTCGTGGGTGAACCACCATAGCGATCCACTTCACCAGAAAACGAAGAGTGGGGTTTTGGATGGCAGTGATGCTATTTTTCCCCGAGGATGGCTCACCTATGATGCTATCCCACCATGCGGCACGGTTGTACCAGTGGTTAGTCACCAACAGGTTAGCATCAATGATGCATCTCTTGTTGAAACCAAGAGCCTCACTGAGTTGCTTCGGGGTCAAGGTAAAATCCTCGTTGAAAAACCGAAAGCAAATATTTGTCTCGTTGGGAAGAACCTCGATTTTCAAACTCATCAAAAACTCCATAGTGAGAAAGTGTGAACCTGTTTCCGAGACGGGGTAGAAATTTTGCCATTCGGCGTTGTTGAAAGCCCGTTCCATGTCTCCTCCGAGACCGGTCCTGATCAGCAGCATGGGGTCGAAGTACTTGGCATGCGTGTAGTCACGGGCCTGGAGCCTGGCAAGCACTGTTCTCTCTTCTTCGGACCTGGCGATGACAGTGCTCGATCCAGGTCATGATCCGGATGCGAAGCCTGTTCCGAGGCACTTCCTCCTCCTGGGACTCTGTGTCTTGTCGAGTTGAGTCGACAGACATAGTGTCCCGGGAAGCAGATGATCCTTGAGGGCGGCGGGAGCTCGAAGAGCTGAGGTTGGTCACGACTCCACGTGCCGTCTGGCGTGCCCTTGTCCACATGATTCCTACAAAAGGTTAGTCTCACAATACCAGAAGGAAATCAGGGGTTAGGCAGTCATAAGTTAGGCGTTCTTGTGGGAGATTAATCACCACAACTCGGTTAGTCGTTCTTGTGGGGTAAGGACCGCCACAAACGTTCTCGTTCAATCGGCAGGGGTTCATTCTCACAAGAATTCAAGAATGGATTTTAGCAGAATTTTCTTGTGGTTTAAACTCTAACCTTGCTTAGAGATTTTCGAAATTGAGAGCAAGGGAGAAGAGAAATGCTCAGGATGCTTGCATACCTGGGCTTTGGGCGAGTTTCTGAAGTGCAGGGCACCGGCTTTTATAGAGGCGCGACAGGGGGAGGCCGGCCGGCCTGAGGCAGGCCGATCGGCCAGCACATGGTGCCGGTCATGCCCATCCTGCTGTCGGTGGTCACGCTGCTGTTCTTGGTACTGTTGGTAGGTGAAGACATGACAGCAACGGTGGAGGGAGGCCGGCCGGCCTGAGTGGAGTCATTCGGCCTGGGCTGCTGCCCATTTTCCTCCATCCTTTTGTGTCGTGCCCATGCACATGTGCCTGCTCCTTGCTGCTGTGATCTGGCCATAGAAATGACAAGTGGGGCCGGCCGGCCTGGAATTTGGCCGATTTTTTTTATATACTAAGCAATGCATAATTAAAATATGAATACAAGATTTTGAAATTTAAACATGCTTTGCTACATGAAAAGAATTGAAAGCAAAGACCTATTCTATATGCAATGCAAGGATACATACCATATACCTTATGGCGAGGGCTCAAGTTTTTCGTCCTGAGCGGAACTCTCCGAATCTTTGTTCGGGACTGCTTTCACCTGCCATTCCTTTCAGACGGGACGGGGCTTGGATTCAACCTCCTTATCGCGCTTTGCTTGCTCTTCCAGCGCTTTGGTTCTCGATATCCTTCACCGTGCATGATAGCGGTCATGCCTCTTCTTTTCCTTGGAGGCGAAGGCTTCCACCATCTTCATGAGCGCTTCTACGCTTGGCATATTGGGCTTTCGGGGTATGATCTCTCCGACCATATTGACTTGATGGGGGGTCTCCTTAGGACGGAAGGAGAAACTTTTGGTTCCTTCATTGATCCTGAGTTGAATAGTCCCTTCTCCCACGTCGATGTTTGCATTCGCAGTGCTTAAGAACGGTCTCCCAAGAATGAGAGAGTTCGTTGCTCCGGCTTCCATGTCTAGGATGATGAAATCCACAGGGATGAAGAAATCCCTGATCTTGACCGGAACATTCTCTATGACTCCATGGGGGTAGCGGATCGATTGATCCGCTAGCTGCAAACACATGGGTGTAGAGACAAGCGATATATGTTTAAGGTGGTCGAAGACTACCTTAGGCATTACGCTGACGCTCGCCCCCAAGTCACATAGGGCGTTGTCGAAATCATGGCCTCCAATTGAGCATGATATTGTGGGGCAGCCAGGATCTTTCTTCTTAAGGTGGGGCCCGAGTATAGCAGAGCTGCATTCCTCGGTCAGCTGTACCGTCTCCCTTGTGGGTAGAGTCCGCTTGTTGCTAAGTATATCCTTGATATACTTGGCATATGTCGGGACCTGCAAAGCATCAAGAAGTGGCATACTGATGTATACCTTCTTGATTACCTCGACAAACTTGTCAAATTGTTCGTCGGCCATGGGTCTTCTCCTCCGTTCTGGGAACGGGAGGAAAGTGGGGTCTCGGCTGTCGCTTGAGGCTTGTGGTGCCTTGTTCCCCTCCTTTGAGACAGGGATGGTTTCCTCGTCGTCTTCCTCTTCGGCGGCCGGCTCGGCGTGGCTGGCTTCCTTTTGTCGGGTACCTGCATCTTGAGGATTATGTGGATCCCGCGTGGACTTGCCAGTCCGCGTGGTCACCGCACTAACATTTTCCTTGAAAGGGACCTCTGGTTGCCCAGGTAACTTTCCCGCATTTGGGTTAGGACAAGATGCAGCCAGCTGAGCCACTTGAGTTTCAATCATTTTGTTGAAGCTCAGCTGGTTCTTAACGACAGAATTGAAAGCTTCTATCTGGGAGGCCATCGACTCCATAACTTTATCATTAGCATGAAATTTCTTGCTAATGCTATCATTAATTTGTTTTTGGCCATACCAGATGTCCTTTAGCGATGGTTGAAAACCGTTGTTAGAGCCATTACCTTGCTGTTGGCCGAAGGGGAAATTGGGCTTGGAATTCCAACCTTGTTGAGGACGGAAGCCTGAATTGTTGTTATTCCCAATGAAATAGGCTTCTTCTTGTGTCATCGGGCAATTGTCGCCCGAGTGTCCTGCTTCTCCACACGTTTCACACGTGATTCTCTCCTCCATAATTTGATTCATCTCCTTGCCAGGAGATTCCATCTTCTTCAAGAGGAGGTCCATCTTAGCGGCTAGCATATCAACGGAGTCAATTTGATGTACTCCCTTGGTGCGGGGAGCTTCCCTTTCTCCTATCCAACTCTGATGAGCGGATATCTTTTCGATCAGTGCCTTTGTTGCGTCTACGTCCAGCGAGAGGAAAGCTCCTCCCGCGGCTGCATCCAAAAGCTCTTGCGATCGACGACTCATGCTGTGGAAGAAGTTCTGAGTAATCAACCAATCTTCCACACCATGGTGGGGGCAGGCTGTAATATACTCTTGCAGTCGCTCCCAAGCTTCGGGAACTGATTCTCCATCTAGCTGTTGAAAGCTAGTGATTTTTCCTCGGAGGGCGTTGGTCTTGCCCACCGGGAAGTACTTAGCCAGAAATGCGTCTGCGCAAGTCTGCCAGCGTCCTTCGAATGATGCCTTGTTGGTGTAGAACCACTCCTTCGCTTTCCCAAGCAAGGAGAATGGGAAGAGTTGTAGGCGGATGTTGTTGATCGGTGTGCCATTGGGGTTGATGGTGCTACACACCTCCAGAAAATTCCGAAGGTGAGCGTTCGCATCCTCAATCGCCTTTCCGCAGAAAGGACTAGCATGAACCATGTTCACTAGGCCAGACCTTAGCTCAAATGCCCCTTCCTGTGGGTTCGACAGTCCTGGGAAGTTGCTGCTTGACAGGGCTAAGAACTCACGGAGTGTCTTCTTCGCCTGAGCCTCTATCTCTGGAGACTCTGGAGCTGAAGAATACGACGAACCTGAATCTGGTTCGGACTCGGAGTCGGATGATGACTCGAATATGTTGCTTGAGCTGAGTGAAATCTGAGGAGGTACGACTCTCTTTCGCACTACTCTTCCAATACATTCTGGATTTGGATCAAAGTTTGATGGTAGGTTGAAACCAGTCATGCACTACCCTGCAAACACATCAAAAATAGACAAATGTTGCAGCGGTGAGGTCACTAAGGTTAGTGGTTTGGTAAATCTGTAAAGATAATCAAATAATTCAACAATAACTTTAGCCAATTGCTTCCCCGGCAATGGCGCCAGAAATGCTTGTTGGCACTCCTTAGCTTCACGTTTTAGCAACGCTCAAGAGCGCGAAGATATATGTCGTTGTATGCAAAATTAATTCTGCAAGTGCACAGAATATATCTCGTTGTAGCACTTCACCTCGGGAGTAACCCCAGGGTATCGTATTTATATTTCTGCAGGGAAGCAGATGGTTAAAGTGTATTGAAGAATGAAATGATATATCTTGCCATAAATATCAAGCCACAAACCCAGGGGCACAAACTCTAGGTTTGGGAGGATAATGGTCAAATGAATGACCGGATAGAAGGTCTAGAAGACCAGCGACACACGGAGCACCTATTTCTAAAGAAAAGGAAAGACGTTGGGAGAGACCGGACCTAGACACTTCCTAACTCAGAGCAAAAGGCACTCTAGCCTTGGCCTAGACTCTAGCTTAGATACCAGGAACAGAGCTCGCTTCGACGGCTAGAACGGGAGAACCTCAGAACAGGACGAGAGAGGGGGTTCTCCGGGCTCAGCACTACTGTTATGAATACACCCGAACGTGGTGTACTACGAAGGACGAACAGGGCTGTCACCACCTGCCGCCTACCACTGCAGTTCCGTGGGGTGCAACACACTTCCTAGTTAATCAACAAGCCAGACACCACGTCTGCACTCAATGATTAAGATTTCTCTTGAGGCCTGTCAAGAGAAATCCCCGTCTTCCCTAAGGCGTCTTACGGCCTAGTCAAGGCGAGCAAACCCGCGAGATAAAGCCCGATAGAGCTAAACTAAACTCCATACTAAAACTAAAGGGGATAGAACTTTGCTCTAAAGAGAGCAAGATCTTTACTCTAAAAGAAGAGTAAGACAGAAAGACAAAAGATAAACTTAAGCTCTGAAGTAAGAAAGTAATTGTATTAATAAACTCTTCAAAAGAAGGAAAGGATACAAGAGCTTTACCAGAACTCCGAAGACTCCGAAGATCCGAGCTAAGATCGACTCGACTCTACTCCCAACTCTAATCCTAATCTAAGAAATGAAAAAGATACAAGAGCTCCCTTCAAGTAGAGACTTGAGTAATGTAGTGTGTGTCTTCCCAAGGTGGATGAGCTGCCTTTTATAGCCTCCAGGGTGTGAATGTCAGCTTCATTAGCACGCCAAGGACTTGCTTAAGCTCCACGCAGAGGGGGGCACGTGGCGGCCACAGGGGCAGGCCGATCGGCCTCCCCTAGGCCGGCCGGCCCGGCTCTGGTGCCAAGTGGCACCGCCTTTCGCATGGATGGTCCTGATGTTCTCCAGAGGTCGGTAACAGTTGCCTTTAGTTTCAGCTTGTCCAAGAATCCAATGATGTGGGCCCTTCAATCCTTGTGCTTCCCACTCTAGGCCTTCCGGGTCCTTGGATCAAACCAACGTTGATTGCACGGTTCTTGATCATCTTGGGCACTTGACATGGCTTGAGGATCAGTGGCATGGCCAAACCTGGCCAGGGGAGGCCGGTCGGCCTAGGCTAGGCCGGCCGGCCTGGCCCTGTGCCAGGTTTGGCCCTTGTTTCTCCTGGTTTGTCCTGCAAGCACAACTCATCCAAAACTTGTAGAATTTGTCAGTAAAAGCATTTTTATGTATGGAATATGGTATGATCATCCTCATTTTACCGAAATGTTGACGGTCACTACGAGGTTATAATGGCCGTCAACACGCCCCCAAGCTTAGACTCTTGCTCGTCCTCGAGCAAGGCTAAAACTCTAGGTTCGGTAGGTCAGGAGTTGCTTCAATGTGTATACCCTTGAAGTACCTTGTGCTTAAGCCAAAACTCAACAAATCATTTGAATCAGTTGGCATAAACGAGAAGTCATACCATGGTTCCACGTGGGGCTGCAGCGGTTCTCGTTTTGGGCTATTGAGAGCTTGAACGGTCATCTCTGAAGTATTTCCTGCAACTTTTCAGGTTCCACCTCGGAGATATGAATTTTTCAAAAGATGGTTTCCTCATTCCCTGATGGTGCTCTCGAGTCACTCAAGGTGTTTAATCCTCACTTTTGGTTGGGTAACCAACTTTTCCCTACACTAAGGCTGAAGTGGAGTTGTAAGTAGGGTAAGACTAGCATACCTTGGTTACTTCTATTGTCGAGTCGAAGAGTGGTTCGCGAGCGATGACACTCGTCAAATTCCGGTCTTTGGAATTCATGGGTTTTCAAATGGAGAGGGAGAAGGTGTGATGCTCAAAGGTCTTGGGACTCCTTATTTTCTCTCTCTCATATTTTTGAGATGTTTTCTCTCTTCTTTTCTTTTCTTTTTTTTGGATGGAGCATTGTCTCCAACTTCTCTTTTTTTTTCGAATACATCTCTTCTCTTACTTTGGTAACAGAGAGGAATTCAACTTTGTATGGAGTAATTGAGAACCTTTGGGGTGAGCTTTGTGATGAGGTGAGTGTATGTCATCGACGGTGGACGTCAACCCCGGGGCGGGACTTTGACTGGTCGGACATTTTGAGGCTGAGGTGGATGGGAAGACCGGTAAATGACAAGTGCCTTCTGCAAGCAGACTTCACCATTCGACAAGACTCAAAGCAACTCAAGATAGCATATGGTAGTTCATAAGATGTATAACTGTTTAGGCTCTGGATAGGACATTTAAACCATTGAGGAAGATTCACCATGTAACATTTTATAAAAACTTCCGAGAGGTTCCTTACTAAGCATGCAGTTATACCTCGAAACAAACCATATCAAAACTCACAATAACAAAAACAATGAACAAGTGCTCTTACTCCCACAGTTTTATCATGGTGGATCCTTAAATGCCAACGAACTCAAATACTCGAAGAGTAAAGGACTAAACACAAGGCACTTAGGGGGCTTGAACAGAGCAACTTTTCATCATTCCATAGGTTCTCAACCACAATTCCATACATAAAGACATCTTTTGGAGCTTTTATTATGTTTTTATTTATTTATTTATCTATTATTATTATTATTTTATTTTATCATAGCAAGGCAAGGCAAGGCAAGGCAAGGTGCTTTCGAACATACCTGAGACTCCCCCAAGCTTCGCTGAAGCTCATTGGTAGTACTGGTTGGGGTCGTAGTGCATGTAGTCGAAGAAGCCAGTGCATGTCGGTCTGGAGGAATGTGGTCATCCCCCAGTTCTGTTGGGTGAGGTCGGTGTTGTGTGCGACTTCATCTCTGAGCTGCTGCTGTTGCAGAGTCACCGTCTCCAACCTGGTACTAAGATCAGCGATCCCCCGAGAGACCGGGTTCTCGTAATCATACCTGGTGGAGGCGGATGGTCCGACCTGCGGGCCGTATCCTGCCGTTCCTTGATGGTAGTCGAACGCCTCCTCGAAGCTCATATGGGCAGTGGGGTTCTCGGCCTGCTGCTGGTAGTCGTACTCGGTCTGCTGGTGGTGGTGGTACTCGGGCTGCTGCTGCTGCTGGTACTCGGGCTGAGGTGCGGTAGAAGTTCCGGCTCCACTGTCGTGCCTGGCTCGCCTGCCACATGTCACGGGGCCTGCAACACTGTGGCGAGTGGGTTCCCTCCTTCTGAGCTGCATTGTTAGACTTTTCGCTGATCTCAACGACAAAGCCGGGCATGGAAGCTCGACTTCGTCGATGAGACCAGGGTAACACATGAAAAGAGTATGGCCAGGGCCCTCGCGCATCAAGTGACCCTGGATAAAATGGTCTATACCAATGCAAGACTGATACTCTTGTGCAGCGGGAAGGAAAGTGACTTGAGCACCCTGCAAAGCACCAACGTGGGTGGCAATGCGGGTGACTAGCGAGGTTATGTCAATTGTGGCTCGGCCAGTGACTAACCTCTGCCAACAGGACGTAGGGCAATTTGCCTGAACCAATATACATCCTTGTGATTGACTTGCTAACCATCAGGATCCTCACGCGCAAACTGACAAATTTACTAGCCTGGTGGTACAAAACAACGACAGTTGGCGTGCCAGGTAGGGGAGTTTGCATGTTTTCGCTGCTTCCAGCGGGTTTCCGATGGCCGTCGCCTCCTCGAGCTGGCCCCCAGGCGCGATCGTGCACCTAGGAGGTTTTAGCTATGTCGCCGCGACACATGGATAGCTGGTGCCTACCGCGGCACCGATGGTCGGTCGGCCCACCCTTCTAGCCAGCATCCATGCTGCAGCTGATCCCGACGTACACGCCCCTGGGACACTTCTACGTTTCGGGAGCATGGACTTCATCACCACCGTTGGCGGCACCGCGGAGCGGCTGGAGGCATCGACGCCTCCCTCCATCTCCATCACCACCAACCCCGTCGTCAGGGAGGCCCCAACAGGAGAAGAAAAATCACCGCTCCCTTCCTCTTTAGGAGTCGTTTCTGATTTTGTCACCACCGGTGCCGAGACGGTGGAACAAAAAGAGGGCACGGACCCTCTCAATGGTGCCTCCCTAGGCAAAGCCTTCAACACTGCCAAGACAACGGGGCTGCAGAAGGAGAAGCCCCTCCCTCCCGGTGCCGCCAACGACGTCGACGCTATGACGCGGGTGCTCGAAGAGTTGGAGCTCTGCCCCATGGAGGCCTTCTCCCCAAGAAGCCCGTGCTTGCTCGACCTCGATCATGGCTCACTCTGGCGTCAGTTGGTCTCCTTGATGGGTCCAAAACCTACAATGAAGGGCGTCCATGTCGTACTTTTCTCTTTTTCTAACATCACCCAACAGCTGACAGGGGGGGCTCCAATTCCACCTCTGGACCTTGCAGCTGGAGTGACAACTTTCCCTCTCAGTCTCTCCAACGCGGCCCAGACCATGTAGGATCACGTCGCAGAGTGGGTCTTCATTGTGGGGGATATAGTACCCGGGTACCTCACGAGCAAGCCTGGCAGCCCACCAAAAGGGGGGCGGCCCAGTCCACCGTTCTGGACCTGAAGACGTGCGGGACAAGTCGGCGCACGGAGGAAGGATCTGGAAGGAGAAGTCCTAGTTGGAATAGGAATTATTGTAAAGAAGGAAAGGATTCTTAGAGATAGGATCGGCTACAAACCGACTTGTAACCCTGCCCTCCGATATATAAGGCGGGCAGGGACCCCCTCCAAAAACATCTGAACACATCTCAACAACTCAACACGCAATACAACACCCCAAAACAGGACGTAGGGTATTACGTCGAGTCGACGGCCCGAACCTGTATAAACCCCTGTGTCTGTTCATCCTAACCATCCTGCTTCCGATCTTTGCGATCTTCCCTGCATTACAAATCACTTCCGTGGGCTACCCCGTGGAAGACTGCCGGAGATAATATCACCGACAGTGGCGCGCCAGGTAGGGGATATCGCCGAGATCAGTTTGGTAAGCTCGATGGATCGCGTCAAGATCTTGGACAGCTGCAACCTCCCGGACGTCGACGAAGTCGAGATCCAGTTCGGGAACATCATCACCGCCGCTTTGGATACCCAAGCGGCAGGAGCTACGGTCGCCACGGAGGTCTCCTCTCTGGCGCCGACTTCGGCCATCACGGCCCAATCCGGTCCGATCGCATCTGGTCGTGCCGGATCTACCCCGCTGAGTCCATCGCAGAACGCGAGGCCAGATCAGTCGGGAACAGATCTACAATCACTCGGTTCCGATCCGACTCCTGAGAGTCGCGTCGCCGAATCATCGCAGAGCGTAAACGCTCAACCAACACGCGTCCAGAGCCCTGAGGTCATTACTGTTCAGACCCCTGGCTTTTGCGCGCTTGCACGGAAGCAGAAGAAGAAGGACATCGTCCAGTCGGATGATTACTTCACTGGGAGCGACTCCTACGGGTTAGACCTACTGGGACCCTCAATCCTGGACGATCTGCCGGAAGGATACACAGTGTCCGATGCCTCTACAGAGCCGGAACTACTAGGATCACTCGGAGAATTGACTCCGAGTAGTTTGGAGCGTTATACGCCCACATCCGACTTCTCCGAGTCCGAGGAAGACCACCTCGCGCAAGAGGGAGTCGGATCATATTGCTACATGGTGGCGCCTGCAACGCCAACCAATCCTGTCTCAGAAGACGAGGTCACTCCTGCTGAGGAAACGACTGAAGCCAGGAACCAGCGTCGAGGACGCAATGCCAGTCGGGCGACTCGCAGAGCCGCACGATCACACGGAGCCACCGCGTCAGGATCTGGCACTGCTCGACTCCAAGAGCCTCGCTCTGAAGATCATCGTCGCCAACGGGATCAACACGAACGGAGGAGCACCCGGAACTTGATGCTCGACGGCATGTTTGAATTCAACGGATACGACGTCTACGAGACGCCAGTCCAGAACCTCGTCACCATCAACGAGGAAATCAGTCGGCTGCCACCTAACACTCCGGGCCTGGAAAAGGTAAGGGCTCTCGTGCAGGCCGCCTCCGTCCAGGTTCACCAGATGCAAGGCAGAACGACCACGGACGCTCCTGAGCCCGGTCCGTCTCGACACCGGGCCAGCGGCGGATCGGATCGTGACGAAGACCTTCGCACCACGATCAACAGAGATCGAGACGCGAGGGATGTCATCCGCAATAGCACCGAAGAGCGCCATCGTGAGGAAATCCGACGGCGCGAAGAATACGATCGGGATCATGGAAATCCCCGTCGTAACCCCAACAGGAGCGGCTACTCGACGGAGTCAGACTACTCTGACCTCTCCGGTAGCCCCAGGCGCGGCAACAATGGCAGGTCGCACTCCGCCGCGACGACGAGTGCTTCCACCACCCAGGCGACCGACTCCGCCAAGAGATCGAACTTCACCGCGCAGCAGAACCTACCGACAGGACCGAACTCCGCCCAGGACTCGGAACTATCGGAGGACCCGTTCCCCGCCCAGGGACCGGGATCGCAGGAGGGACAG
The DNA here is from genome assembly GCA_015476505.1 of Urochloa ruziziensis. Lineage (NCBI taxonomy): Eukaryota > Viridiplantae > Streptophyta > Magnoliopsida > Poales > Poaceae > Urochloa > Urochloa ruziziensis. The sequence continues at coordinate 34,129,232 of CM027125.1, read as the reverse complement.
CACACCCCCAAGAGCAACTGACGGATCGGGTCCGAGCGATTCCCGCCCTAGAGGTCGGATCGGCGGATTCCAGTCGTTCACCGAGCGCTTGAGAAGCGTGACATGGCCCAGAGGTTTCAAGCTGTCGGATATCGACAAGTACGACGGGAAATCTGACCCATCTCAATGGCTTCAGATCTACTACACCGCCGTACAAGCGGCCGGCGGCGACGAGGACGTGATGGCAAACTATCTTCCCATCATGCTCACCAAGGACTGCCGCAACTGGCTGGCAGGACTCCCGCAGGACGCCATCGACAACTGGGAGCAGCTTACCGAACTCTTCATCGGTAATTATCTCGGTACCTGGGAGAGGCCCGGGAGCAAGCGACTCCTCGGTCAGATCAGGCAGCGCAAGAACGAGACCCTGCACGACTTCGTACGCAGGTTCTCAGAAAAGCGCAACTCCATCACGGACGTCACGGATCAGGAGGTGATGTCAGCTTTCCAGCGCGGCATCTCCGACGGAAGACTGATCCATAAGTGGACTCGGAAGCCACCCGCGACTGTCAATGACATGTTCCGGGTTGCTAGCACGTGGGCGGACGCAGAGATCGCAGAAAAAGAACAACTCAGCGAGATCAGGAGCCGCTGGGAAGAAGAGAACAAGACGACTCGCAAACGCGACCGCCGCGAGGACGAAGACCGACACGACGACCATCGACGCAATGACAGCCAACCTCGCAAGAAGAAGAGCGAGGGAGACATGGTCGCCGCCCTGGACCGGCCCAGAGGCCGGGTAACTCCAGAGGACTTCCAGCGCATGCTCGATGAGCAATGCCCTTACCACAAACACAAGCACTCGGCGCGAGAGTGCTACGGGCTCAAGCGAGCCTTCACCGGGGGCAATAGAGGCCCTCCATACAGAAAGAGGAACGATGGTTCCCCGCGAGACGACAGGCGAAACGATGAGCCCGGCGATGACTTTCAGGAAGCCGACCGAGTGGTCCGCATGATCTATGGCGGACCAGAGTTCGAGTCGAAGCGCCAGCAGAAGCTCACCCATCGCCAGGTCATGCACGCAAGGGAGCCACCGGTACCTGAGTACCTCAAGTGGTCGGAAGTTCCGATCACATTCACCCGGGAGGATCATCCAAACTTCATACCGAAGCCCGGGTCCCATGCCTTGGTGGTAGCCCCGACGATTCGCAACGTTCGGCTCACCAAGGTACTAGTCGACGGTGGCAGTGGCCTGAACATCCTCTTTGCTAACACATTGAAGGAGCTCGGCCTGACTACTCTCGACCTGAGTCCCCCCCAGTCCGCGTTCTACGGTTTGATACCGGGAGAGGGAGCAGAACCACTCGGGCACATCACATTGCCCGTTACCTTCGGAGACCGGAACAATTACCGGACCGAGCACATGCAGTTCACGGTGGCGAACTTTGAAACTGCATACCACGCCATCCTCGGGAGGCCGGCGCTCGCCAAGTTCATGGCTAATTCCTCACTACGTCTACTTGCAGGTTAAGATGCCAGGACCTAAAGGCGTAATTACCGTCTTGGGAGACGTCCGAGTCGCATACACATGCGAGCAGGAAACTCTCAACGCGGCAGCCGCCCTGGACATGTCCAAGCGCATGGAACAAGTACTGGCTGCATCACAGGAGGTGGACAAGGACGCTCTTGAGATCCCCACCAAGAAGCCAGCAAGAGAAGCCATAGCGCCAAGCAAGCAGACGGAGCTGAAGAGGATCTCTCTGGACTTGGACGACCCAAAGAAGACGGCCATCATCGGGGCAGAATTAGACCCCAAATAGGAAGAAGTGCTCGTCAAATTCCTAAGGGAAAACGCCGACATATTCGCGTGGAAACCATCCGATATGCCAGGAGTCCCAAGGGAACTTGCCGAGCACTCCTTGAAGGTCAATCCGACTGCTAAACCGATCAAGCAAAGGCTTCGTCGATTCGCGCAGGACCGCAAGGAGGCAATTAGGGCAGAGATTACAAAGCTGTTAGCAGCCGGGTTCATTCAGGAGGTGTTCCACCCCGACTGGTTAGCTAATCCAGTTCTTGTAAGAAAAAAGAATAATAATGATTGGAGAATGTGCGTCGATTATACAGATCTTAACAAAGCTTGCCCTAAAGACCCCTTCGTTCCCCCCCGCATCGATCAAGTCGTTGACTCCACGGCAGGCTCCGCCCTGCTCTGCTTTCTCGATTGCTACTCAGGTTATCACCAGATAGGCCTGAAGCTGGAAGACCAAATAAAGACCGCGTTCATCACGCCGTTCGGTGCCTTTTGTTATAACACAATGGCCTTCGGTCTGAAGAACGCAGGAGCAACCTATCAGAGGACAATTCAAGCATGTCTGGATCAATTGATCCCAGACATAGTAGAAGCCTACATCGACGATATCGTGGTCAAGATCATGAACCCCGAGGACATGATAGGGAACCTGACAAAGGTCTTCGAACGCTTGCGCGTATTCCGGTGGAAGCTCAACCCGGAAAAGTGTGTCTTCGGAGTACCCTCAGGTAAACTACTCGGCTTCATGGTCAGTAACCGCGGGATCGAGGCAAATCGCGAGAAGATCACGGCCATCACCAAGATGCTACCACCAACCTGTCAAAAGGATGTGCAAAAGCTTACTGGATGCATGGCAGCGCTCGGTCGTTTCATATCACGACTCGGCGTTCGCGGATTGCCGTTTTTCAAACTGCTCAAGAAGCAGGACAAGTTCATATGGGACGACGAGGCGAAGCGATCCTTCCAGGAACTCAAAGACTACCTGCAGAGCCCTCCCATCCTCGTCCCACCTCAACCAAGAGAACAGCTCTACCTCTACATCTCTGCTACTCCCCGAGTGGTTAGCACGGTACTAGTGGTCGAGCGTCCTGAGGAAGGACACGCATATGGAGTTCAGCGACCAGTCTACTTCGTCAGCGAGGTTCTGACCGTATCTAAGGTACGCTACCCCCATGTGCAGAAATTATTATATGGAGTTCTTATCTCAGCAAGAAAGCTGAAACACTACTTTGAGGCCCATCCAATCTCGGTGGTGAGTGAAAATCCTTTAGGGGAAATTCTCCATAACCGAGATGCCAGCGGCCGAATTGTCAAGTGGTCAATAGAATTGGCTGCCCATCACATAAACTTTGTTCCACGTACTGCTATCAAGTCTCAGGTCTTGGCCGACTTCGTAGCAGACTGGACAGAAAACCAAGCTCCGGCTGACGACGAGGTAGTTGAGTACTGGGAGATGTACTTTGATGGCTCCCTCCAGATAAAAGGAGGCGGCGCAGGCGTACTCCTGATCTCTCCAAGTGGACAGGAATTAAAATACGTCCTTCAAATCATGTTCCCAGTATCCAACAACGCAGCCGAGTACGAAGCAGCCTTACACGGTCTCCGCATTGCAGTATCTTTGGGTATCAAACGCCTGATGGTACGCGGGGACTCTGCCCTGGTCATAAACCAGGTAAATAAGGACTGGTCAAGGACCAACGAAAAGATGGACGCATACTGCGAAGAAATCAGGAAGCTGGAAGGGAAATTCTATGGCTTAGAGTTCCATCACGTGGCGCGCGACCATAACAAGGCAGCAGACGAGCTCGCCAAGATGGGGTCCACCCGTGAAGGCGTCCCACCCGGAGTTTTCATACAAGATCTTATTAAACCTTCTATTAAGATAAACCCGGATGGCACTGTCGCGGAGCAACAAGTCGGAGAATCCCCAGAGTCAGCCACATTAGTGGTAGACGAAGCATTAGACTGGAGAACCCAGATCAGCGACTATCTGGACAGCGGGATATTGCCCGCAGAGGTCGCGGAAGACAAAGATCTAAACTCGCTCCACGAACAAATCGTGCGGCGCAGCAAAAACTATGTCATCATCGGAGACAAGCTGTATCGTCGATCTGGAGCTTCCCAAATCCTACAAAAGTGCGTGAGTCGTGCTGAGGGTATAGAGCTCTTGACAGACATACATAAAGGAATTTGTGGCAATCACGCCGGGGCTAGAACCATTGTTGGTAAAGCTTTCCGGTCTGGTTTCTACTGGCCGACTGCTGTAGCAGACTCAGAAAACATCGTGCGGCGCTGCAAAGGGTGTCAGTATTTTGCAAGACAAATACACGCACCCGCACAACAGCTGCAGACCATACCAGCATCCTGGCCCTTCGCTTGTTGGTGCTTGGATATGATTGGTCCATTCAAAAAGGCTCCTGGTGGTTTTGACCATGTCCTTGTAGCTATTGACAAGTTCACCAAGTGGATTGAGGTGAAACCAGTCAGAAAGCACACGGCAGCCAAGACCATCGAGTTCTTCACCGACATCACCCACCGCTTCGGAGTCCCAAATCGTATCATCACAGATAATGGTACGAACTTCGTGGCGCAGGAGTTTAAAGACTGGTGCAGCGAGAGGAGCATCAAGCTATGCCCTGCATCCGTGGCACACCCAAGGGCCAATGGCCAAGTCGAAAGAGCCAATGGCGAAATAATCAAGGCGCTCAGGGCCCGGATATTCAAGCAGCTGAAGCAACATGACGGACGTTGGATCAAGGAGTTGCCAGCTGTAGTCTGGGGGCTGCGTACCCAGCCGAGTCGTGCCACGAAGCAAACTCCGTTCTTTCTGGTTTACGGCTCGGAAGCTATCCTACCAACGGACCTCACATACGGCTCCCCCCGAGTGGAGTTCTATGATGAATACGACGCGCAAGTGGCGCGCATTGAAGACCTCGACAACATCGAGGAAAAGAGATTGGCTGCCCAAATCCAAGCCGCGCGTTACGCTCAGGTCCTGCGACGCTATCACGATCGATCAGTTAAGCAGAGGTCCTTTGAAGCAGGCGACTTGGTTCTGAGGAGGAAGCAAGACACCAAGGGCGCGCACAAGCTTGCGTCCCCTTGGGAAGGGCCATACATCATCAAGTCAGTGAGTCGCCCAGGCTCGTATCGCCTCATGACGGAAGACGGCGTAGACATCCCAAATCCATGGAACATCGAGCACTTACAACGTTTCTACGCCTGAATCAGTTATGTATTTATCTTTTCTATTTTAGATTTATTTTTTCCGAGTGATTTTGGAGGGTAGTCACCCCCAGTTACGACTCAGCATGTTCACATTGAGTTATCAATAAAGCTGATTTCATCTTTCATCTATTTCTACTACTCGTATTTCCTCTTTCGCGTCACGCACATAAAGTACGAGTGGAACAAACCTTAAATCGAGAGGGAAAGTACTCGCCAAGTCAAAGCTCTAAACGTACGACAAAGACTCTGCGGCATGAGACTGAGACCAACGAGGCTAATCTACTCCGTAACAGGTCAACCACTCAGAAATTAAGGCCAGCGCAGAAAGAAAGGGAGTAGTAGCTCCATAAAAACTTATATACAATAATGACAATTCAAACATTGTTCAAACAATACTGGTTCGATCAAATACTACAAATATTCTATTTACATTGCAGGATCATCAGCACCAGACGGGGCCGCTTCATCCGAGTCATCAACAACATCCTTGGACAGGACATTGGCGATGGGCTCGACCTCATGGAGTAGTCTGCCCACGTCGTCTTCAGAGGTGCCGGCAGCATACCCGCGGCCGAGTGGCTCCAGGTCTGATGCCGGGAACAGTGATTTGAGCACCGCCAGGACATGGCCACAGCTGGCCTGGCTGATGGAGCAGAGCTGCCGCCGGAAGTAGCGTGGGAGCGCCCGAACGCGGTCGAGGATAGAAGCTGAAGACGATGACGCCTCCGGCTCGATCTCCTCCGCCACCACTCGGATAGCGTCCTCTAGCGCTATCTTCTCGGTACGCAGCGCCTCAGCTTCACCTTGCAGCCGGGCCACCTTAGCAGTAAGCTCTGCGAATTGGGACATAATCCGATATCGATATTCTACAGAAAGTTAGATCTGAATAATATTTTCACGTCTGACAGAAAAACAAACAAGGAAGAACATACCTCTGAGCTCGTGCACGGCCTGGGCCTCGTTGAGCTTAGCCTGCTCTACCTCCCCGCGTAAATTGCGGGTGGTACGCTGGGCTTCCTCCAACTCAGCCTGGCGCTCTACCGCAGCAGCCTCGAGCTCAGCCACTCGGGCCACCAAAGAGTCGGCCTCAGCAACTGCTGAAGATAATTTTTGAATAACCGAGGCTTTGGCCTCGGCATCAGCAGCTAAGTCCTGCAAAAACAAGTCAGATAACGATATGAATCAATGTACCACTCGGTATTTGATATCAACAAGATAAATAGCTCGGGAAATACCTTGGCTATGTGGCCCATGCGAAGATGGAGTGACATGAATTCCTCCAGAGGAGTCAGGGGAGCACCATCACTCATAACGCCGACCGCCGCAGAAGCAATCTCGACCGCCGCAGTCTGGGGCTCCTCCACTGCTGCAGTCGGTTCAACCACAGGAGCATGCTGGGGGCTGCCTTGAGGAACTGGCGGCGGGGTCGGCGACGTTGGTGTAGGACTCGGCGGTGGCGGGGTTGGCTCCCGTTGCGACTCTGGTGGCGGACCCACAGGCTGATCGCTGAGAAGATCAGCCGAGTGGATCGGCACCTCTGGAGTTTGGATTGATGGGGCTTCGGTCTCAACCGCCGACTGAGGCGGTGGACCCGAGAAGGGGACCTCAGACGGCGTGCTACAGGATAAAACATATATGGATCACTAATAGAAGAACATAAAGGACATCACGAGATGATAAGGATACTTACAGAGTAGAAATGCGCATTCTCAGGCGCTTTCCTTTCCGAGTAGGGGAAGGGAGGTCCCTCGGACTTGCAGCACTCAGAGGCATTACTGCAAGTGGAGACTGCTCCGAGCTTGTGATTGGCGGTTGGAGTGACGACTCGGCGACGCCAGCTTCATCTTCTTCCGAGTCAGACGACTCAGAGATAAGGAGTTGGCGCCGGCTCGGCGCCTCCCTAAACACGATCCCAGTGGAGATCTTCCGCTTCTTCAGAGCAGGAGCAGCCTTCCCACCACTCGGAGATAGCACATCGGGAGAAGGAGAGGATGACAGAGTGATATCCGAGTCGCGCAGATCACTCTCACTTCCCCCGACTGCTTCTTCAGAATCAACGGCCTTGCGCCGAGCCAGATAATCCACTCCCTTTGGCATTTCAGGCAAAGGAGGGAGGGATACAAAGGCAGCTCGACCCTGCAAAAGATGGGTTCAGCTCTGAGATTACACCCAATGGGTGGAATTGAAATAAAAAACAACAGCAGATTGACTAAATACCTCAGGGCGTGGATTTCCCAAGTTGAACGCCGGAGGACAGTCAGTGGTCCTCAAGGAGGTCCCAGTCGCGAAGAATTTGCTAAGCCGACCTGCGGCTTGGACTTTGTCGACACGCTCGGGGGCTTCACGCGTGTTGTCCCCCTCGGCGTAATATTCATACGCCGGATGAGCCCGCTGCTTGAGTGGCTGGACCCGGCGCAGAACGAAGTTGGCTGCCACTTCGACGGCAGACAACCCATTGTCCTTCAACTGGGCGATCAGACCCAGGAGTTCCCGAACTTGATCCATTTCACTCTCCTTGGGAAGAGCGGTCCAGGATTGGGAGGGAACAGGACGAGAATCAATTTCTGGAGAGATGGCAGGCGAGTGGTTTCCTACGTAAAACCACTCGGACTGCCACCCTTTATTGGAAGTAAGGAAAGGGATGTCAAAATACTCCCGAGTTCGACCCTCGCGGAGTTGGAGTCCGGCGCCCCCGACTACTTGTGGGCAGTCGGTTCGGGGATAAGGTTTAAGAAGAAAAAGATGAAGAAAAAGATTGAAGTGAGGCTCTATCCCAAGATAGGCCTCACAGAGATTGATGAAAATGGCGATATAAAGGATGGAGTTGGGATTCAGTGCGCAGAGACTGATCCCATAGTAATGCAGCAGCCCGCGGAGGAAAGAATGCGCGGGCACGCCAAAGCCACGGAGAAAGAAAGATTCGAACACCACCAAATCAGAAGAGTTTGGGGTGGGGAAAGACTCACCGGCGGCGGCGCGCCACTCGGCGGTTTGCTGGTCGGGGAGGATGCCGTCGACGACGTGCTGCTCGAGGCGCCTGGTGGTGGTGATAGACTCCCTCCACTCGACGGCGCGATCCACGGCGATCTCCACGGTGGCCTTGGCCTTGGACGACCGGGTCCTTCCCGGCGACCTCTCCTTCCGCTTCGCGGCTTCCTTCCTCTTGGGCGCCATGGCGATGAGCGGGGCGAAAGATCGAGGAGGAAGAGCGGCTGGAGCAGATCTAGGGTTTGCTCTTGCGCGCGGAGGAGAACTGGAGCGTCGGGGAGGCAAATGGCAAGTAAAGGAAGAAGATTGCGGCGGGGATGGCTTATAATGAAATGAACCGTTCCTCCCGCGCGCGGCGCGATGCGTGTCTCGGGAACTCAACCGACGCAGGCACGTCCCGTCGCTTTGAATTCAAAGATGCGGTAAGGAGTCGCGATATCTCGCGATATTTCGCCTTCTGTAAGGCAACCGTTAAGCTTCTTAAAGAAGCAACGGATTTTATGGAAGTAATGGGCCTAAATGGGCTGAAATATAACACGACCTTTCGGTTCTGTTAAGCTAAATTTGTGGGTTCCTGAGCTAGTGTTCAGGGGCAGAAACCACTCGGTCGTGAGGCTAAAATTAGTCGACGGCCAGATTTGATTTTGCAATTAATATTGCATCCTTGCAATTGATTTTTACGTAAGGCATGCGATACTATCGCTAAATTAGCTCACAAATTTGGGTTAAGTGCTGACAAGTATAAATCTTGCGAGAAGGTGGCTTACCATATGGTCAAGCTGAGTCGTGGGACACGACTCGGAGGTCATGCCGAGTTCAAAGAACTTGAGGACAGAATCCTTATAAAGGGGAAACAAAAAAGCCCCAGAAGGAAAAGACTATATAAAAATCCATGTCCAGAGGCATGGGGGCTGAAAAATCAGTCAGAATTCACAACTTTCAGAGTCTTGACGCGATCATACTGAGTCGTATCAAGACTCGGGGGCTACACCCAATGGGTGCACCTGGAGGTGCACACCATTGATGGATTAAGTTCAAGAAGAGATTTACAATACTTTATTTTTTGACCCTCGACCAGAATATTCTATTCTGTTCAAGGCTCGGGGGCTACACCCAATGGGTGCACCTGGAGGTGCACACCATTGAAGATCAACATATAGATGGGTAAAAGTTGAAGACCTTTGGCCAATTTCATACTAAAATTGCCCAAAGCCCGGGGGCTAAGTGTATTCACTTCGCTGTCGCGTCGTGAAGAAGAGCACTCCTTCCCCTCACTATGGCCATAATTGAAGAATTGTTTTCAGGAACGTCTGATCATGCACTCAGATCTTCCTCGAAACCACTCGGATTTTCCTCATAACCACTCGGATCTTCTTCGAAATCACTCGGATAAGATCTTAAACAACCTAGGAGCACTCGGATCATGCAAGAAAAGACAGATCAATTACAGCCAACGATCGGTCAAGAAGTGCTCGGGGGCTACTGTGGGGGATATAGTACCCGGGTACCTCACGAGCAAGCCTGGCAGCCCACCAAAAGGGGGGCGGCCCAGTCCACCGTTCTGGACCTGAAGACGTGCGGGACAAGTCGGCGCACGGAGGAAGGATCTGGAAGGAGAAGTCCTAGTTGGAATAGGAATTATTGTAAAGAAGGAAAGGATTCTTAGAGATAGGATCGGCTACAAACCGACTTGTAACCCTGCCCTCCGATATATAAGGCGGGCAGGGACCCCCTCCAAAAACATCTGAACACATCTCAACAACTCAACACGCAATACAACACCCCAAAACAGGACGTAGGGTATTACGTCGAGTCGACGGCCCGAACCTGTATAAACCCCTGTGTCTGTTCATCCTAACCATCCTGCTTCCGATCTTTGCGATCTTCCCTGCATTACAAATCACTTCCGTGGGCTACCCCGTGGAAGACTGCCGGAGATAATATCACCGACATTCGTTGTCCCCAATGACGGTGAACTCGTGGGGATGGCCGACTATGCCCCTCAGTCCATCCACGACCTCATCGGGGAAGATGACTTCGACCTCGACGAGGACGACCTCCTCGATGAAGATGATGGCCCCTCCTCGAGAGATTCCAGCAACGTTGCCTCACACCACCCATCGAGGGAGTGCTTCACGGCAAGCGTCGCTGGTGGACACATGTCTGTTGACGTTTCTTAACGTTCACAGAGAAATCTGCAAGCGCCCAGATATCGTCGTAGCTCTCCCTTAAGAGTATTCCAAGGGTATCGAATCCAAGGAACGTGTGTGCTCTATCTAATGCTAACGACCCAAGGACACACCCCCTAATCGTGGCACTACAACAAGCGGTTGAGGGTAGAGAGTATTCCTAATGAATAGTTCTTGTAGTGAGAAGATAGGACTACCTTTTTATCACTCACTTCGGGCGCCGACTTACACTGAATCCACAGTGGCTCCGGCTAACGGCTCTACGACTGATCCGAACATGGGGGATTTCAAAGGGAAGACAGGGCTATCACCACCTGCTAACTACCCCAGCCAAACTGTGGAATAAGATGCGCAAATGACGCTTAACCCGTAGCTAGGCACCACGCCTACTCTACCGATTACTACTGCAATCTGGCCACAACTGAGCTCCTGTGATGGCACTGTAGCACCCGACCCAAGACGGGGCAACGAACCCACGAATGGGAGTACTAACTCACACGCTCTAGACTCACATTCTAGTAAGAACTAATCAGAGGAATGAAGAACACTACTTTACTCTAAATAGAATATGCATGAATACTCACTTTATTCTAATTGAAGTGTAGCAGCATCCACCAAGGTACAAGCATGAGATAATTTCATGCTACACAATTTAGACTCCGAATTTGCCCTATTTGGAGTCCGGACGTGGGAGATATGGCCTCGGGAAGGAAGGGCTGCAAAACAGGAAAATCTGGACGAGATAGATCTTATGGAAATCAAGTTTGCTTAACTCCTAAGCAAGGATCTCATGCATGGGAAGGATGAGCACGCCCCAAGGCTCCCCAAGGGTATAAATACAACCCTCTAGGCGCCTCAAAGGGAGAACATTCAGATCCATCCACCACAAGATGAGGAATAGAGACTAGATAAGTTCACCACGACGACGAACGCCGGCCGAGGATGAGGAGATCAAGGAAGGCCTCAAGTCGAGGAACCCTAGGGCGTCAGCCTAGGGGGTTCCTCTCCTCTCTTGCCGCCATTTTTGGTGACGACATTTCTCGGAGTCTCCATCACCCCTTTGTGCATCAATCTCTGTAAGATGATGGGGTAATGTCTCTGTTCATCCCTAGGATTGTATGGATCTATGATATGTAATCTCTACATGCACACTATGCCTATCAATGCTTCTTGGTCTATGTCTTTGCAATGCTTCGTTTACATGTGTGAGATCTCTACTCCTGTACAACACATGGTCTTAGTAGGGTTTGTGGTAATCGTGGTGAATAGCTTAACTTTACGAATGCTTTGATATAGATGTGTTAGTGAGGCGATGATTACCCTTGTGCAGTGACAGTATGCGGGAGGGAAAAGGCTGAGCGATCACATAACTGCTATGATGCTAGTGAAGGCTACACCCATTCGTGTAGTAGATGCATATTCATATTAACCTAGATCCTAGGGAGGGAACGCTTATCTATCTTTGTTGCTCTCTTGTACCAATCTTTGCTCTCTTGTGTCCACCTTTCGCTTCTTAGATTAATCTAGATTAGATTGTCGTTCTACACAACTCATACACCCAGTTTCATTAGTAAGATTAGTATAAAGTGAAATCTAAACATCCTACTTGTTCCATGGATTGATAAACCTTGGGGCAGTACTCTAAGGGAAAAGCTACACACGATCCGTGCGCTTGCGGTTCAATCTTGGTGTGCATTTGCACCGCCAACAAGCTTTTCTGGCGCCGTTGCCGGGGAGCAAGTTAGTTTGTTGTGCTTAAACTTTGTATTAATTTTGCTAACCCGCTAACACTTAACTTTTGTGCAGATTTTTTTGTGTTTTTCTTTTTATTTTTCAGTGTCTAGATGGACTAGTCGTCCACCCGTGCATTCGCACGGGCTAGACATACTATTTGTGGAGATCTATAAAAATTGATAATATATTAGATAAAAAACTCTAGGTTTGTATTTAACAATATAAACAGTGGTTACATTACACGTTTATTTTGGAATAACCTAATTACAGTATTGATACACTTTGCACTTCCAGTCTGAAAGCTTTGTCATACATAAAAAATCTTCGTGCTCAATGTTATGGGAAAATCTTGTTTATCGTTGCTGCTCGATGATATGATATAATAACTGATAACAGTGGGCAAAGAAACAACATTGGTACTGTGCTTTATCGAGGCATAATCTTCTTTCTTTGATTAGGCATCATCTACAGAGGGAGTAGATAGCTGTTATCGTTGCTTGAGGTGCCCGGGACCAGCTTGTCAGATTAATCCACCCTCGCACATAAAGGAGCTAGTAGTGGTCTAGTTCTGTTTCCTTCTCATTGCTCAAACATCTCATACAACTTGCTTAGTGATCACGAATAAAAGAAAAAACAGCCGAGTCGGTACTGGGTGCAAATGTCATGTGTTTGCACACCATGCCAAAAAAAAACGTGAACGTGAACTTGATTACCTTTATGTTTTGTTCTCTATTTTTTCCCTTACCAGCAGCAAAAGAATCAGTAGAAGATCAAGGCAGAATCAGTAGAAGATCAAGGCAGGATCGAGTGGCAGCAGTAAACAGCAGCGCTCGGCAGCATCGGCAATTGCGACATGGATTCATACTGTGCTGGATCGAACCTTTGCGCCACGGCTGAAAAGCATCTGGGTCTGGTAATAATTAAAGACAACCCCAATGGGATCATGGACATGCAAAGGAACCATGCAACTCCACACTGAAACTTGGCAGCTCAGTGTTTAACCTGATTAACAGTTTGTCCGAAATCGCTTACTGCAAGATGAGAATATATCAAACACACGATAAGAAAAAAGCAAGCTGCACACCTATTCTACTGCAAGATGAGAACCAAGCCCTCATGATGAAAGTTCTCCTTTATATTGAGTGATGATCACGACTTTGTGGAGGAGTCTCATCCATATATAGGCACAAAGCTAGTTCCCATGAAACGACCGGGGCCCATCTTATTTGCTCATTAGCTCGTGATCTTGTTGGGCTATTGGTACCTCAGTGCGAACCTAGTTTTAATGGCGGCGCGAACCAGCTAGCCTGTTCATGCTTCTTGAGCGTCCGGACGCACACATGCTGTCGCATAGACATCCATTGCCGTTCGCGTGCGATCTCGCGGGGTAGACATGCGCTGAATGCAGCTACCGCCGCCGCTGACCTCCGATCTTGTTTATTTGTTTTTGAAGATTATAGACAAATCGCTTTTGTTTCATATATATATATATATGCCTTGATAAATCACTTTTGTTTCATATATATATATGTGCCTAAGATTCCATATATATAGAGCAATACGCGTAACAGCTATTTGGTATTTCTGTTTGATATGGCGAGTGTTTGTTTTGGAAAGAAAATTAGAATTGTATTTCTCGGGGACAATGAAATGAGTATGGGAAAATAAATATATATAGAGAATAGATCTTACCCGTGATGGCACATGGTCCTACTTGATGAACGGTCAGATTTATCATAGATATTGAATTAGTTTTGTTTTGCCTCGAGAAAACCTTCAATAACGTGACGTCCATGTATATCCACGTCCACGGCTTTTTGTATTGTATTTGGACTGCTTTTATGAAGAGCCGACTGTACCTTCTAAATTGTATGTGGAACTCAGATTACATCAAAACTGTTGAGAACTGATTTAATGGTCAGAAATTTTTCTTTTTCTCCGATTAACGTGGGATTTTCTAGAGAGTCTGTGATTAGTATAGATATAGATTGGTTCACCTCAACAATGGAAAATGAAGAATTGTCGCTAAGGGAGTTAGCAATGCCATCAATGGAGGAACTTGGAATGCAAAAATTAGAGTTGACGCTTGCTACAACCCACTACACATTGAAGCCTGAAATCATCGAGTTCGTGGCGAAAACACCTTTTAGAGGATTGGAGGATGACAACCCGTATAGACACATTGAGCGATTAATGATGATATGTAACACGGTGCAACAAGAAGGAGTTCCGGCCGCTTGGTTCAAGTGGAATCTTTTTCCATTCTCTCTTGAAGATGAAGCACGCAGATGGCACATACTTGCATCCATTGAAGCGAAGGGAAATTGGAACGAGCTTGAGAAGAAGTTTTGCTTAAAATTCTTTCCCATAAGCAAGGTTCAACACTTAAGCAGGCAAGTGATCAATTTCAAGCAAGGAGAGGATGAAGGAATCGATGAAGCATGGGACCGATTTAATGAACGACTCGAGCAAGGCCCGAACTTGGGATTTTCCGGTGATGTGATGTTGCATACATTTTATTTTTCAGTAACCCCTAACTCTGCCCATTTTGTAAGTATGTGTGCAGGAGGTGATATAATGGATAAAACAATTGGAGAAGCTGCACAAATCTTACAAAGGGTTTGTAATGGAGAAAGAATACAATGAGACTGGGAAAGACGCTGTCGGGAGGAGCAAAACAACAATAGCAAGTCTGAGACGCTTGCTGAAATTTTTGAAAAAGATGAACCAAAGCTCAAGGAAGATGAACCGACCACACTAGAGATTGAAGAACCACTTCCTAAGGTAAGAGAAGTCATTCCGCGTGTTAAAAATGTTGAAACTTACATGAATTTAGGCCAAACCTTGGAGAATGCTAAACCATTGGTGGAATTCGAACAACTTGATTGGATTCCAATAGATTTTGGACACATAATCAACTACCGAAAGAATGAGGAACATCGATGCGTCCCCAAAACAATTGAAGATATATTTGATCAAGAGATGAGTGGAGAATTGATCCAAAAGATGTTTGAATAAGAAGGAGAAGAAGAAGATGAAGGATGGATTGATCAAGTTGAAGAAGAGCACAACCATGGACATGAGTTCGTTGCCAAGGAGATAAAGAGAAGAGCTAGTCGCTTGAAGGATAAATGGGAGAAAATAGGACTCAAGTTAGATAATTTGGAGAAGGATGATATGAAGAGGAGGTGTTCGGCACACCCAAAGGCCCCCTCTCCACAAATTCATAGCTTGTGTTCTATTGAAGCTTATACACTAGCAAGTGAGGACATGGAAGTGCTCAAAGAACCAAAAGGCTGAATGATGAGACTCGGTCCCGATTTTCACGGCGTAGGATCACAGACAAGATAACTAGTTGTAGAACAGCCAAGATAAGTGCTGCAAGCAGCGTAACTAGTGCAACCTGGCAAATAAAACTCGAAGCCAACCACCGTCTTTAACCGGCAACCTGAATCGAGGATTCGCCCAACCACACTCTCAAAGAACCAACCACCACAACCTGGAATCAAATGGACTAGGAGCACCAATTGGGAGCCGATGACGCGGCCGCTTCTGTAATCTCAAAGAAATCACAAGAGCAAGGGGTAGAGATCACTCTCTGAAATTGTTAGCACACAGCTGAACAATATGGGGTTCTATTTCATTATCAAAAGTCTTCGCAATATCATAGATACATGGGGTATTTATACTAGCAATAAGCCTACTAGTTGGGTGTGAGTGGAGCTTGGAGTTTCTGGAGTTATGCAAACTCAAAGGTCACCACGAACTGAAATCTCGAAGAGCCTCGCGTGGCTGTTGGAATTCTGTGCAGCCTTCACTCAATCGATCATATCTGTTTATTGGAAAGTCCAATGGACATGCAGTTTGTTGCGTTGGAAACTAGACTTGATGAGTTTTCCATCAAGTACTTGGGGGCCTTCAGATCCTTCGGGAATCAAGAGTTATGATCGATTCAATTTGCTTGTCCGAACTGACTAGGATGATGTCTGAACTGTCCAACGAAAACTTTGGCTCCTTCTTACTCTATTGCTTGTACCCAAAGGGTTGTGTTGCACCTCCAAATAGGCCAGCACCCATCTCTTCATGTGTGAACCTAATCACGACCAATGTAAAACATTTAGGTAGTATAAAATTCTCATGTATATTGAAGTTAATTTCAGCTAGGAGTGAAGTCACCTATTGCTGTAGCTTCTTAGCTCGGCTGCGTGTAATTGGTCCAATGTTCACTTGTTCATTCTCTTTGGTGTCATCTTGTAGTTCATGTTCTTGGTTTACCTGGGATGGTGCATGGTTGGTCGAGATGGTCTCATCATCCTCCCCCTCTTGAAAAGGAGTCATCCTCGACTGTTTCTTCCGACCCAAAGTATGGTGACAAGTCAACAACATTGAATGTTGTGTTAACACCATAGTCATCAGGAAGTTCAATCTTGTAAGCATTATCATTTATTTTTGCTAATACTCTGAATGATCCATCTCCTCTTGGCATCAATTTTGATTTACGCTTCTCGGGAAAGCGCTCTTTGCGAAGGTGTACCCAAACAAAATCTCCCGGCTCAAATGTCACCTTCCTTTGATGCTTGTTCGCCCACTCAGCGTAGTACTTGGACTTCCTCTCAATTGCTTTCTTTGTCTTCTCATGTATCTTCTTTACATATGCAGCATGCTTAGAGGCATCCATGTTACTCCTCTCCTGCAATGGTAATGACAAAAGATCCATCGGAGCAAGTAGTTTGAAACCATAAACAACTTCAAATGGACACATATGAGTGGTAGAATGTACCGCCCTGTTATATGCAAATTCCACATGTGGCAAGCACTCTTCCCACTCCTTCAAGTTCTTCTTGATCATGGTACACAGCAACATAGAAAGTGTTCTATTCACCACCTCCGTTTGTCCATCCGTTTGAGGGTGGCAAGTTGTAGAAAACAACAATTTTGCTCCAAGCTTTGCCCATAGTGTCTTCCAAAAGTAGCTTAGGAACATTGTATCTCGATCTGAAACAATGGTCCTGGGCATCCCATGCATCCTCACAATTTCCCTGGAAAACAAAGAGGCTATGTGGGAAGCTTCATCGCTTTTATGACAAGGTATAAAATGCCATTTTTGAGAATCTATCAACAACAACAAAAATAGAATCGCTCCCCCTCTTAGTCCTTGGCAAACCCAAAACGAAGTCCATGCTAATGTCTTCCCAAGGAACATTTGGAATAGGCAATGGAGTATATAGACCATGGGGGTTCAGTTTTGACTTAGCTTTGTGACATGTGACACATCACTGCACAAGTCTCTCAACGTCTCTCCTCATCTTCGGCCAATAGAAATGATCCGCCATCAGCTCGTAGGTCTTTTTCCATCCAAAATGACCCATTAGTCCACCTGCATGTGCTTCCTGTAACAACAAGAGTCTAACAGAACAATTTGGCACACATATTTTGTTAGCTCTAAACAAAACTCCATCATGAATATGATAATTTTCCCATCCTTTTTCTGCTGTACATTTCGCATATGGTTCTGAAAATTCATGATCAGTAGAATATAAATCTTTCAAGCTCTCTAGTCCCGGAACCTTTACCTCAAGTTGGTTCAACAAAATATTTCTCCGGGACAAAGCATCGGCAACAAGGTTGTCCTTACCTTTCTTGTATTTCACCACATACAGAAATGTTTCAATGAATTCAACCCATTTGGCATGTCGACGGTTCAGCTTGGCTTGGCCTTTCAAGTACTTCAAAGCTTCATGATCTGAATGTATAACAAACTCTTTTGGCCATAAATAATGTTGCCAAGTTTCAAGTACTCTTACCAAAGCGTACTACTCTTTGTCATACACGAAGTAGTTCAGTTGTGCTCCACCCAACTTCTCACTAAAATATGCAACGGGTTTTCCCTCTTGCATGAGCACACCTCCAATTCCAATCCCAATTGCGTCACATTCAACCTCAAAGGTCTTTGTGAAATCCGGCAACACAAATAGGGGTGCTTCTGTCAACCTTTTCTTCAGTTCTTGGAAAGCAATTTCTTGTGGCTCACCCCATTTGAACAAAACACCTTTCTTTGTTAACTCATTCAATGGAGCAACTATGGTGCTGAAATCTTTAACAAATCTTCTATAAAATCCAGCAAGGCCATGAAAACTTCTCATCTGGCTTACATTTTCAGGAGTTGGCCATTCCTTGATTGCTCTTACCTTGGATTCATCCACTTGAATTCCCTGTCCAGAGACAACAAAACCAAGAAACACAACTTGGTCGGTGCAAAAGGTGCACTTATGAAGGTTAGCAAACAATTTCTCGTCCCTAAGCACATCCAAAACTTGTTGTATGTGCTCAGCATGTTCTTCCAATGTCTTGCTATAAATTAAGATGTCATCAAAGTAAACCACAACAAATTTTCCAATGAAGGCTCTCAAGATATGGTTCATCAATCGCATGAAAGTACTAGGAGCATTAGTCAAACCAAAAGGCATAACTAACCATTCATACAGCCCAAACTTTGTTTTGAAAGTAGTTTTCCATTCATCTCCAATTTTCATTCGAATTTGATGGTAACCACTACGCAAATCAATCTTGCAAAAAATCATAAAACCACTCAATTCGTCAAGCATATCATCTAACCTAGGAATAGGATGACGATAGCGAATAGTGATATTATTTATTGCTCTACAATCTACACACATTCTCCATGAACCATCTTTCTTTGGCACCAAAATAACTGGGACAGCACAAGGGCTTAAGCTTTCATGCACATAACCTTTGTCTAAAAGTGCTTGTACTTGCCTCTGAATTTCCTTTGTTTGTTCTGGATTGGTGCGGTATGGTGGACAATTAGGCAACGCAGCCCCTAGAACGAGATCAATTTGATGCTCAATGCCTCGCAATGGTGGCAGTCCAGCGGGTGTTTCCTCCGGAAAGACATCCTTGTAGTCCTGCAAAAGATGTGAAATAACACTAGGAAGAGATGTTATGTTGTTAGCTGAAAGTAAAGTATCTTTGTACACAAGTACATTGAGTGCTTGATTTGGGTTATGTCGCACATCTCTCATTTCAGATTTTGTGGCTAACATGACAAGATTTTTGTCCTCCCTTTTCTTTTGTCCTCTCTCATTTGGCTTGTGGCTCTCACTCACCGATTTGTGGAGGACACTCATATTATTTTTCTCTCTTTCTTTTTCACTCTCAACCTTAACTTCGGAGCTCTTTTGTAAGTGTTCAGCTAGGATTTGTTGAGGTGTCATTGGCTTAAGTATCAAATTTTTTCTCTTCCACTAGATCGTGTATTGATTTGTCCGGCCACAATGTAGAGATGAACGGTCATATTGCCATGGCCTTCCCAATAACAGATGGCACACTGTCATGGGTACCACATCACACTCCACGATGTCAACATATTCACCAACTTTGAATGGAACTTTCACCTTATACCCAATCTTGATATCTCCAGCATCATTTAACCATTGTACATGATATGGGTGAGGGTGTCGCAGCAACTTTAAGCCAAGTTTATCAACTATCTCACGGCTAGCAAGATTGTGGCAGCTTCCACCATCAATGATCACCTTGCATACCTTGCCTTCAACTTTGGCTCTTGTTTGAAATAAATTATGCCGCTGTCCATTATCAGCTTCTTTCATTTGCACACTCAAAATTTGAGTTACAACAAGAGCAGCACCTCTCTCAAATTCACATGATGGCTCATCTCCATTTTCAATAGCATCCTCAAATTGCCCATCATCAGTAGCTTCATGCTCCTCCTCACTAGCAGATTCATACTCTCCTTGGTCATTAACAATGATGGTACGATTGTTTGGGCATTCCCTTATAACATGACCACGACCTCCACACTTGAAACATTGAATTCCACTACTTTTTGCTGTAGAAGCCATTGATGTAGATGATGATGTTGTAGGTTTACTCCTCTCACTAGGAGCAGCTAGCTCTATCCCACTAGAGTTACTCATAGCAGCATTACGTAACCCGCCACTTGAGTTGGAATTTGAGCTTCGGTTTGCATTGGTTTTTGGTGTAAACTTGCTTCCACTTGGGGTAGTTCTCGTATTGAATGAACCTCCTCTATTACTCTTCATGTCTTGCTGCAATTGACGCTCAGCCTTGCTTGCTTGATGTACCAATTCAATAAGATTATGGTATGGCTGAAATTCAACAATGCGCTGAATATTTTGATGCAAACCTGACATGTATCTTGCAATTGATTGCTCTTCATGTTCAAAGACATTAGCCTTGATCATTGCCTTCTCCATCTCTTTGTAATATTCATCTACAGAGAGATTTCCTTGCTTCAAATTTTGCAGCTTATCAAAAAGATCACGACGATAATGTTTAGGTACAAATCTTGCCCTCATTTCTCTTTTCATTTCAGCCCATGTATGAACAGCACCTTGCCCGGCCTCTTCTCTGTCACTATGGACTTGCTCCCACCAAATTAGAGCATAATCATCAAACTCAAGTGCAGCCATTGCCATCTTCTTCTCTTTGGAGTAATTGTGCAAGCGAAAAATTTTGTCAACCTTCAATTCCCATGTGAGGTAAGTTTCAGGATCAGATCCTCCATCGAACTTGGGAATGGTAAATTTCAACTTGCCAAACCTCTCTTCATTGGGCTGGTTACGCTCATAATTGCCTCGGTGTCGTCGGCCATAATTATGGGGCGGTTCCTCCTCTTCTTCTCCATATTCATCTTCAAAATCAGCATGGTCATTACCTCCACGCCCAAAACCTCTTCCTCTACCACGACCACCTCTATTTCCACGCCCTGGACCAGCAGGTCTTCTAGCATTTGCAGCAGCTCATTCTCTACGTTCTTGTTGTTCTCTTTCAAGTCGGGCAGCAGCTTCCTCTTCGGTTTCATCAACTTCTTCTTCATGAACACTTGCATTTTCACGAGCATGAGGTAGATGTTGCAGCCTAGCCATAATTGTTTGAAGATCTTGTGACATTCTTTCTTGTCTCTCCTCCATGCTTTGCCTTATCTCATTAAATTGTTGCATGGTAACACAATCCTCGATGTTCATCTTCCTGTATGGTTAGTGAGAACAAAAGGGCAAATATATGTGGAATGGAAATTATTTGGATCTCACAACCTCACCTTCTCTTACCAACCAAAGCTCTTATGAGTTCCCTGCAGATTACAGAAGTACTATGTGTGGTGGTAAAAGAGTGATGGTTAAGCGAATAAACGATCGGCGTTCAGTTTACAGTGGCTTATTTGTGGAGCTTGGTGGGGGATATAACACAAGGAGCAATCTGAATTCTAGTTGTTGTAAAGATAAGTAACAATCCAAACTAGATATCAAATGCCTAGTGCTGATCACAAGATATGAAATGTTGTAACCAAAGCAACACACACACAAAGATAATTCAGATTTGATGCAAACAAGGACTATGCTAGGGGATGATTGATTTCAAGAGAATCACCTAGCAAAATTGCACCAAAAGGATGATAGCCAACTGGTTACACAACTTGTGATGAAGGTTGAACACTTGTGCAGACCAACAATCTGATCCTTCCCCTTTCTTTCCAACTTGCTTCACACTTTTTCTTATGCAACTTTCATTCTCTTCTTTTTTTTGGCACACTTTTTTTTATCAATACTAACACCAGATCAGGTATGACACTTGCACAAATTAAGAAGAGCAGCACATGCAATCAGTGGCTATCTTGATAGGATAAAAGTTTATGCAAAGGATAGAATCGGTTTACAACTTTTTTTTTGTGGAAATTTTCAGAGGTATATGAAAAGGCACAAAAGGACACGCAAAGGATGATATGATCAGCAACTAAACAAAGATTCTAATGGACTGAAACTTAACCAAATTCACAAGAAATCAGATTGTAACAAAAGGCTATAATAGAAATTTTTATATGGCTTTTTGGTGGATAGGACAAAGGCACAAATATATGTAGCTAAGGGTAAAGATTCCTACCGTGGCAACGTAAGCTTTGATACCAAATGATGAGACTCGGTCCCAATCTTCACGGTGTAGGATCACGGACAAGATAACTAGCTGTAGAACAGCCAAGATAAGTGCTGCAAGCAGCAATAACTAGTGCAACCTGGCAAATAAAACTCGAAGCCAACCACCGTTTTTAACCGACAACCTGAATCGAGGATTCACCCAACCACACTCTCAAAGAACCAACCAACACAACCTGGAATCAAATGGACCAGGAGCACCAATTGGGAGCTGATGACGCGGCCACTTCTGTAATCTCAAAGAAATCACAAGAGCAAGGGGTAGAGATCACTCTCTGAAACTGTTAGCACAAAACTGAACAATATGGGGTTCTATTTCATTATCAAAAGTCTTTGCAATATCATAGATACATGGGGTATTTATACTAGCAACAAGCCTACTAGTTGGGTGTGAGTGGGGCTTGGAGTTTCTGAAGTTATGCAAACTCAAAGGTCACCACGAACTGAAATCTCGAAGAGCCTCGCGTGGCTGTTGGAATTCTGTGCAGTCTCCACTAAATCGATCATATCTGTTTATTGGGAAGTCCAATGGACATGCGGTTTGTTGCGTTGGAAACGAGACTTGATCAGGTTTTCATCAAGTACTTGGGGGCCTTCAGAGCCTTCAGGAATCAAGAGTTATGGTCGATTCAATTTGCTTGTCCGAACTGACTAGGATGATGTCCGAACTGTCCAACGAAAACTTTGGCTCCTTCTTACTCTGTTGCTTGTATCCAAAGGGTTGTGTTGCACCTCCAAATAGGCCAGCACCCATCTCTTCATGTGTGAACCTCATCATGACCAATGTAAAACATTTAGGTAGTATAAAATTCTCATGTATATTGATGTTAATTTCAGCTAGGAGTGAAGTCACCTGTTGTTGTAGCTTCTTAGCTCGGCTGCGTGTAATTGGTCCAACGTTCACTTGTTCATTCTCTTTGGTGTCATCTTGTAGTTCATGTTCTTGGTTTACATGGGATGGTGCATGGTTGGTCGAGATGGTGTCATCAGTGAAGGAAAGATGGATCAAGGAAGGAGGAGCAAACTAAACAGCGGCGGCGGTGGCAGTCTGGCGACAATAAATATAAGGAACAGTTTTTCACTAAAGCAAGGTGAAAAGTAAAAAACCCTAAAGGGTTACCATTATAATCGAAGACACAGAAATCTAGTAAATATTATTTATTCGGATAACAGACATCGTCCAGCTTAAAAGAGGAAAATATGTTATCTGGATCTTTTATTTTTAGAAGAGCTCTTAAACTTAAAGATCTATTTAACATTCTTAGCCTATTTTAATTTCGAGGAGTTTCATTATCCATCTAAACCCTAAGTTACGAGTACCTTTGACCCTTATCACCACACCAAGGTATGGTTCAAGGCTTGAGGGCTAAGGGTATAAGGGTCCAAGTGGGACAGGTAAGAAATCAAGGAGGATTGAGACAAGAAAAAAAAATAGTCAAGAAGTGAGAATATTCAACAGAGAGGTCAAGGATAAGATAGAAATTGATTTTATATCAAAAGAAACCTTAGAGAATGACCATTGCTATCTAGGCTTATGTCCTACAGTCGATACAGCTCTGATACAACTTCTCTCACACCCGGTTTTATAAACAAAACCGAATGCTAACTATATGTTTGCCAGGATCTAGTTTCATACATATAGTGACATCATTAGTGAATAACAGCAACAATATCACGTAAAAGAAAGAGAGTTTATCAGAGATTTACGCTTAATCCTGGAAACGAAGGCTCCAAACTTCACAGGCAATCGACTGGGGGTTGCGTACGCCTAGCACTCAGCAACATATTCGAAAAAACTTCATACACCTTCTTCTTCTGAGCAGCAGTAAGCAAGGGTGAGTACACTTATGGTTGGTACTCAGCAAGGCCACGAAGATTAACCAGAATATGATTTAATATCAACTTCAAGTGTATTACTCATGTGAGGGTCCAGTCTGCTCTTAACCGTGAGCACGGCTGATATATCAGTTTCAAACACTCTGCAGAGGTTGTACACTTTCACCATAAGTCGCGTAAAAGTTCAGAAGAAATTTAGACCCAACCATGCTGTACCACACAGGCGCTTATCACACTACTGAGGTGTGACTGCATAGAGACGCTACGAGGCCTTTACAAAGATTCTTCAGTAAATAATAGTCCACTAAGGATTCAGGTCGCCGCGGTCATAACCCTCCCTAGTGAGCAGAGTATCTTAGCAAAGCATACCTCAAGAGGACCGGGCTATACCCTGTCAATGCCACCCCTCTTGCCTTTTTCAGGTAAGACTATCATCCACCTAAGTTTCTAATTACTTAGCCAAGACCAGAGCCATGTAGTCTCATGGTTGTACTGTAAATCCTGGGTGGTTCTCCATGTTCCGATTAAAATTAATCATGATATAATTAAAGCATAGATAGAAGGATGGTTAGGGTCACTTGCCTTTCACCAAAGTGTAACTTGCTCAGAGTCTTCAACTCTTGATCTTCAAAACTTTTGAACATCATTCCATCTACTCGTAGCAAACATCGGGTACAAACATACAAAGCAATAAACAAGAACAACTAAGAACAGTACACCAATCAAGATAGGCTATAAAAGAACGCACTAAAGGATAAGGCTCGAGACTATGGATCATGAAAACGCATAAAACACTAAGAACAATGCTATCGTTGAGGACACACATCTATCGTGTAAACTTCGGTTGCAAAGAAAAGGGCACAGGCTATCTACTGGTTTCATTTTTAATTAGAAAAACATATGTAAAGGATATTTCAAAGAAATACCCATATTAGAGTTAATCATATTATATTTGGATATGAAAAGGCGATGTAAAACCTAGTCAACTTTTATTTATAAACATTCATGTATAAATTATGCCATTTAAACATTTGACTGTAAAAGGACATAGGTTATAACATCTAAGCGCACACCTTTATGATTCGTGTTGAACTAACCAAGTTATAAATCAAAAACACCTTTATATTTATATTTAGCCAAATTAACATTTAATTATGAAAGCTCGAGATATAGCCTATGTAGCTTTTATTTAGAAAGCACATTGAATAAACTTTAATCAGGTTAACAGTTATTTGTAAAACCCGATGTAACAACCTAACCAACTTTTAATTAGCAAAGTTGATTCAATCTTGAACATTAAGCAAATTAAATTTGATTATGAAAAGCCGAGATTCAACTCTGTTTGATTTATTTAGAAACTCAATTAAAGTAGTATTAGTCAAGTTACTATTGCTTATAAAAACCGATGTAAATCCTAAGTAAATTCTTATTAATAAAAAGGCATTCAAATAGGCATTAATCAAATTAATATGAAATTTATTTTCAAAAACTTGCATGTTGAAAAACATCAGTACTAACGTGTACTTTATGTTATTGTGAAACTAACGCAACTTGAACGGATCGAAACGGAGCTAACAAGCTGCAGGGGTCTAAACGCGATTAACTATAGACGTGGAGGGCTAGCAGAAAAGATTCCCGAGACACATAAAACAGTGCTCGTGAAAAGGCCAAAAGACAGGGTTAGATTCATAAAAGTGCTCAGGTAGGATTTATGTGCAAATGTGGGATCTTTGTAGGGGGTTTTCTGTAGATATTCCAAGACACAAAGAATCAAAGGAAATTACATATTTCTTCAGGGTTTAGATCGGAAAACTGTGGGGGCCTTTCTTCTTTCCGTGTCCATGGCGGACGACGGGTCTAGGCAGCCAAAATCATCGGCGATTCGGGCGATGAGAGGCTTGGCCGAGGTGGGGAATGGAGAGAGGAGGTCAAGGGGGGGAATGGAGAGAGGAGGTCAAGGGTGTCTCGGATATGTGCTCACCGGTGGTGGGGACGAAGAGCTCCGAGCGGAATTTGGCGGCGGCCGTGGAGACGGTGGAGACAGCAGTGGCTCGAGTTCTTCGTGGGCAGGTGGTGCTCCGACACCGGAGAGGCGACGACTGCGGCTCGGAGAAGGCGTTGTGGTGGTGGTTGCTGCTTGCTCCGTCGGCGCTCCTGGGCGACGAATCGCGCGACGGCCGCCGGCGACGCTCAGCTCCGGCGGACGGACTATGGCGCGCGGCGCTGCGCAAGGAGGCAGGCAAGGGGGCAGGAGGCCAGCAGTGGCGTGCAGGGGCTCGGCCTTGCTCTTTATAGGTGCCGAGGAGGGGAGTGGGGCGGCTCTGGTGGAAGAGGAAGTGGGCGGCCGGGCATTGATGGCACTCAAGAGGAGAAGATGGTGGGGGTGGCTGTTACTAGATGAAGGGGAAGTGAGGGGGCGGGCTCAGTGCGGCGCAGGGAGAGCAAGCGACCGGTGGCAGCCTGGGCGGTGGGCACCATGGTCGGTTGGAGGAGGAGGTCAGTCGGAGGTGAGAAGCACCTGATGCGTGGGGTCCGCACATCAGACAGAGAGAGAGGGAGATGATGAGTGGGACGGATTGGGCTGTGTCGCTGGGCCGAAAGGAGTGGGCTAAGCGCAGCTCGTTAGTATAGGATTAGAGATTTTCTTTTTTTTCAGAAATGCTTTCCCGTGAAAGAAAAATCCATAACAAGTCTAGATAATTGCATAAAGTCACAGAAAAATACTCTGAAAATATTGGGACACAAGAAGTCCAAATAAAATACTTGGATCACGTGAAAAAGAATTTAGAGACTTCTATTAAATAGATTTAGCTCTGATAAGGTGAGAATAAATTCCAGAAGATGGAAAATTCTCGGAGGAACTTGGCCAACGTCTAAACGCATTTTTAAAACCTTTGCAAACAAGAAACACACGGATGCATCGGCATGAATGCAACACTCATAGAACTAGTTTATTTATTTAGAAAAGACAATCAATTCTTTTCCTATACTAAATTACCTATCAAGAAAATAAATGTTGAGAAAATTTTAAGGTTATGAGAAAATTGTTGCTTAAATTTTCTTTCTATTCACATCTTGAAATCACGGTGTGACAGTCAAGCACTCTCAAAGACCAGAAGGACTCAGCTATGAAGCGCTCGGGGGCTTGTTGAACATGGAGGCCTAGGGACCACTAGGATGTAGGATGACTCAAAGGGAGGATATGTCAACGAGTAGAGACCGAGACATAGGATGGTTCAGGACTCTACGATACACGGAAGCTAGTCGCTATAAAAGGAAAGTACTCGCATAGCGAGAGTTGTACGAGTTACTACACGAACTAGACTAGGATTCCACTCTTTCCATCCGATAACCCTGCCCGCCAGTACATAAGGTTGGGCAGGGACCCCTCTTAGGATAAGTTGATAACAATACAACTCGATAGAACACAAGTCCAATCGAGACCCAACAAGTCTTGCCGATCAATATCGACAAGACAACATTGTAGTCATATTTACACTACGTAATATAAGATCAGCAACAGGACGTACGATATTATGCCTAGTTCGTAGACCGAACCTGTATAAATCTTGTGTCACGTAACCATAGAATTTCTGATTCTACGAGCACTCTACCAAAACTCTACTATCTAGGGATACCCCTCGGTGGGATTGCCGGTAAAACAAGGGTAGGGTTTGCCTGACATGCTCTTCCACCTTTTTAGACTTTTTTGGCTGATTCAGAATGTGTTGCTGTAAGGCCAGCGTACCTCATCAGTTTTCTCTTGCTTTAAACTATTTCTCTTGGAAATAAGCACTCAAAGATCCTAGAAATTTTTGTTTGTATTGTATAAAGTACTCGGATCGGGTCCGACTTCTTTTCTAAAACCAGTTCAGCCGAGTGGTAATGCCTGACATGCTTGTCCACTCTTTTGGACTTCTCTGACTGGTTTAGACTCTGATGGTGCTATAAGGCCAGCGTACCTCATCAGTTATCTCTCGCTTTGAGCTTATTTCTCTTGGAAATAAACACTCATAGATCATAGGAGTTTTTGTTGTTTGGACTTGTTGTTGCGGCTGTTTGCTTCGCCTTCTTTTGAAGATTCCTATTGAATTTTATTGGGCGTCTTCTTCTTGAACTTGGCTTGCTTATTTCAAGTACTCGAAGTGCCCGGACAGAATGATTGGGACATGTTTTTCAAAAAGGGGACGATGCCTTTTGAGTTTTCACTTTGTCCCTAGCTGGTAACTTTATGTCGTGATCCTTCCACTATTGAACCTGTGATTGACGCGCGGATCTTGTGCTTTTGTTGTCGTTTTGTCAATCTTGAATAGGATCGAATCTTGACAGTTGTTGATGGCCATTATAACCTTGTAGTGACCGTCAACATTTCGGTAAAATGAGGATGATCATACCATGTTCCATACATAAAAGTGTTTTTACTGACAAATTCCACAAGTTTTGGATGAGTTGTGGTTGCACGACAAATCAGGTGAAACAGGGGGCCAAACTTGGCTCAAGGCCATGCCGACCGGCCTAACCCAGGCCAACCGCCCCCCCTAGCCATCTCTGGTCACGCCACTGATTCACAAGCTGAGTTAAGCATCCAAGATGATTAGGAGACATGCATTTGATGTCGGTTTGATCCAAGGACCCGAAAGGCCTAGAGTGGGATGAACATGGATTGAAGGGCCCACTACCTAGGATTTTCGGACAGCTTCAACCGAACGCAACCACTACCAACCTCAGGAGAGCATCAGGACCGTCCCTGCCAAAGGCGGTGCCACTTGGCACCAGGGCTGGGACGGCCAGCCTAAGGGAGGCCGATCGGCCTCCCCCTGTGGCCGCCACGTGCCTCCTTTCGCGTGAAGCCTAAGCAGGTCCTTAGCTTGCTAATGACGCTGGGATCCACCACCTGGAGGCTATAAAAGGAGCACTCATCCACCTTCGGAGACACACACCACACTTCTCAAGTTCATACTTGAAGGGAGCTCTTGTATCTTTTCCATTTCTTAGATTAGGATAGAGTTGGGAGTAGAGTCGAGTCGAGCTTAGCTCGGATCTTCGGAGTCTTCAGAGTTCTGGTAAAGCTCTTATATCCTTTCCTTCATTTGAAGAGTTTATCAATATATTTACCTTCTTTACTTTCAGAGCTTAAGTTTATCTTTTGTCTTTTCATCTTGCTCTTCTTTTAGAGTAAAGATCTTGCTCTCTTGTGAGAGTAAAGTTTCCCCCTTTAGTCTTAGTGTAGAGTTTAGTTTAGCTCTACCGGGTTTTATCTCGCGGGTTTGATCGCCTTGACCGGGTCGTAAGATGCCTTAGGGAAGACGGGGATTTCTCTTGACAGGCCTCAAAAGAAATCTTAATCATCGAGTGCAGACGTGGTGTCCTGGCTTGTTGATTAGCTAGGAAGTGTGTTGCACCCCACAGAATTGTAGTGGTAGGCGGCAGGTGGTGACAGCCCTGTCCGTCCTTCGTAGTCCACCACATTCAGGTGTACTCATAACAGTAGTGCTGAGCCCGGAGAACCCCTCTCTCACCCCATTCTTAGGTTCTCCCGTTCTAGCCGTCGAAGCGAGCTCTGTTCTCAGTATCTAAGCTAGAGTCTAGGCTAAGGTTAGAGTGTCTTTCGCTCTGAGGTAGGAAGTGTCTAGGTCCATTCTCTCCCAACATCTTTCCTTTTTCTATAGATTTAGGTGCTCCTGTGTGTCGCTGGTCTTTTAGACCTTCTATCCGGTCCTTAGCATTTCTGCTCCTGGGTTTAGTGGCTTGATATTTCTGGCAAGATATATCATTTCATTCTCCAATACACTTTAACCACTCTGCTTCCCTGCGGAAATATAAATTCGATACCCTGGGATAACTTCCTAGGTGAAGTGCTACAACGAGATATATTTTGTGCATTTGTAGAATCCATTTGCATACAATGATATATCTTCGTGCTCTTGAAGCGTTGCTAAAACGTGACACTAAGGAGTGCCAACAAGCATTTCTGGCGCCGTTGCCGGGGAAGCAATTGGTTAAAGTTATTGTTGAATTATTTGATTATCTTTACAGATTTACCAATCACAAACCTTATTGACCTCACCACTGCAATATTCGTCTATTTTTGATGTGTTTGCAGGGTAGTGCATGACTGGTTTCAACCTACCATCAAACTTTGATCGTAATCCACAACGCATTGGAAGAGTAGTGCGAAGGAGATACATTCCTCCTCAAATTTCACTCAGCTCAAGCAACACACTCGAGTTGTAATCCGACTCTGAGTTCGAACTAGATTCAGATTCATCATTCTCTTCAGCTCCAGAGTCACCAGAGATAATGGCTCAACCGAAGAAGACACTCCGTGGATTCTCAGCCCTGTCAAGCAGCAACTTCCCGGGACTATCGAATGCAAAGGAAGGAGCATTTGAGCTGAGATCTGGCCTAGTCAATATGGTTCAAGCCAGCCCTTTCTGCGGAATGGCGATTGAGGATGCCAATGCTCACCTTCGGAACTTTCTGGAGGTGTGCAGCACCATTAATCCTAATGGCACACCGATCAACAACATCTGCCTACAACTTTTCCCATTCTCCTTGCTTGGGAAAGCCAAGGAGTGGTTCTATGCCAACAAGGCATCGTTTGAGGGACACTGGCAGACTTGCGCAGACGCATTTCTGACCAAGTATTTTCCGGTGGGCAAGACCAATGCCCTTCGAGGAAAAATCACTGGTTTTCAGTAGCTAGACGGAGAGTCAGTCCCAGAAGCTTGGGAGCGACGGCAAGAGTACATTGCAGCCTGCCCCCACCACGGCGTGGAAGAGTGGTTGATCACTCAAAATTTCTTCCACAGCCTGACTCGTCGATCGCAAGAGCTCATGGATGCAGCTGCGGGAGGGGCCTTCCTCTCGCTTGATGTAGATGCAGCTAAGGCATTGATCGAAAAGATATCCTCTCACCAGAGTTGGGTGGGAGACAGACAAGCCCCTCGCACAAAGGGAGTACATCAGATTGTCTCCGTCGATATGCTGGCAGCTAAGATGGACCTCCTCTTAAAGAAGACGGAATTTCCAGGTAAGGAGATGAATCAAATCATGGAGGGAAGAATCACATGTGAAACATGTGGAGAAGCAGGACACTTGGGTGATAGTTGCCCGATGATGCAAGAGGAAGCCAACTTTATTGGAAACAACAATAATTCAAGCTTCCGTCCTCAACAAGGTTGGAATTCCAAGCCTATTTTCCCCTTCGGCCAACAGCAAGGTAATAGCTCTAACAACGGTTTTCAGCCGTCTCTAAAGGACATCTGGTACGGCCAAAAACAAATTAACGATAGCATTAGCAAGAAATTTCTTGCTAATGATAAAGTTTTGGAGTCGATGGCCTCCCAGATCGAAGCTTTCAATTCTGTTGTTAAGAACCAGCTGAGTTTCAACAAAATGATTGAAACTCAAGTAGCTCAGCTGGCTGCATCTTGTCCTAACTCAAGTAGCTCAGTCGGTGGCCGACGAGCAATTTGACAAGTTCGTCGTGGTAATCAAGAAGGTATATATCAATATGCCACTTCTTGATGCTTTACAGGTCCCGACATACGCCAAGTATATCAAGGACATCCTGAGCAATAAGAGGACTCTACCAACCAAGGAGATGGTGCAGCTAACTGAGGAGTGTAGCTCCGCTATAGTCGGACCCTGCCTAAAGAAGAAGAAAGATTCTGGCTCCCCCACGATTTCATGCTCAATTGGAGGCCAAGATTTCAACAACACCTGATGTGACTTGGGAGCGAGCGTCAGCGTAATGCCTAAGGTAGTCTTCGACAACCTTAAATACATTACGCTTGTCTCTATGCCCATGTGTTTGCAGCTAGCGGATTAATCGGTCTGCTACCCCCTCAGAGTCGCAGAAAATGTTCCAGTCAAGATCAGGGATTTCTTCGTCTCTGTGGATTTCATTGTTCTTGACATGGAAGCCGAAGCCAAGAACTCTCTCATATTGGGGAGACCATTCTTGAGTACTACGAATGCAAACATCAACGTGGGGGAAGGGACAATTTATCTTAGGATCAACAGAGAAACCGAGAGTTTCTCTTTTCGTTCTAAAGAAACCCCCAACAAGTCAATATGGTCGGAGAAATCGTACCCAGAAATCCCAAGATGCCAACCATTGAATCACTCATGAGATTGGTGGAAGCCTTCACCACCAAAGAAAAGAAGAGGCATGACCGTTATCATGCACGACAAAGGATATCGAGAACCAAAGCTTTGGAAGAGCAAGCAAAGCAAGATAAGGAGGTTGAATCCAAGCCCCGTCCGATCCGAAAGGAATGGCGGGTAAAAGCAAACCCAAACGAAGATTCGGAGAGTTCCGCTCAGGATGTAAAACTCGAGCCCTCACCATAAGGTATATGGTACGTATCCATGCATTGCATATAGAATAGGTTTTCCCTTTCCTTGCATTTCAATTCTTTCAATTAGCATGGCATGTTTAATTTTCGAAACACACATCAATATTTTGTTTATGCATTGTTTAGCATATATATATATATATATATAAATTTTGGCCAAAATCTCAGGCCGACCGGCCTCACCTAGGCCGCCGGCCCCACATGTAAGCAGAAATGGCCAGATCACCACACAGGCAACTAGCAATCGTGCATGGGCATGACACGAGAGAGATGGAGGAAAATGGAGCTAGCACCAGGCTGAGCGGCCCCATGCAGGCCGGCCGGCCTCCCTCCACCGGTGCTGTCCCATCTTCACCAACCAGCAGCACCATGAGCAGCAAAGACACCACTGACACGAGGATGGGCACGACTGGTACCATATGCAGGCCGAACGGCCTCCCCCTGCCGCGCCTCTATACAATCTGAAGCTCAGCACGCTGAGTAACTCGCCCCAAGTGCAGGTATGCAAGCTTCCACAGTGCTACACTCTCTCTCTGCTTTGAAACTCTCGAAAATCTCTAAGCAAGATTAGAGTTCAACCACAAGAAAATTCTGCTGAGATTCATCCTTCAATTCTTGTGAGAACAAACCCCTGCCGGCTGAACGAGAACGTTTGTGGTGGTTGATTCCCCACAAGGACGACTAACCTTGTTGTGGTGATTAACCTCGCACAAGAATGGCTAACTGCTGACCGCTAACCCTTGATTCCTTTGGGTATTTGTAGAACTAATCTTTTGCAGGAATCAAGTGGTCAAGGGCGAGAGAGACGACACGTGGTGTCGTGACCAAGCTTAGCTCCTCAAGCTCTAGACGCTCTCATGGATCATCCACCTTCCGAGACACTATGTCCGTTGATTCTGTTCGATAGGACACAACATCTCAGGAGAATGAGAGACAGGAGGTGCCGAGGCACAGGCTCCGTATCCGGCTCTTGACCCGGAACGAGCATGTGATCCCTAGGACCGAAGAAGAGAGGATGCTGCTCGACAAATTGTAGACACAAGAGTACGACCATGCAAAGTACTTCAACGCCATGCTGCTGACCAGGACAGGCTTAGCACGAGACATGGAGCGAGCATTCCACAACGCCGGATGGCAAGACTTCTACCCCATCCAGGAGACAGGTTCGCACCTACTCAAGAATGGAGTTTTTAATGAGCCTAAAAGTTGAGGTTCTCCCCAGGGAGATGAAAATTCATTTTCATTTCTTCAATAAGGAGTTCGTTCTGAGCCCCAAGCAACTCAGTGATGCTCTTGGTTTCAACAAGAAATGCATCATGGACGCTAACTTGCTGGTAGCTAACCACCGGTACGATCGTGCCTCATGGTGGGTTGGAATCACAAACGAACCCCTCACAGGGAAGAATAGTATCACTGCCATCCATAATCCTACGCTCCGGTTCTTGGCGAAGTGGATTGCTATGGTAGTCCACCCTTGCGCTGATCTTCGCCTTTGCCTTTTGCCCGATTTAGAGTGTTTATTCGCCATGGTTAAAAGGATTCGTTTCTCTCCTGTTATGAGCATGCTCGATGACTGGCAGAGGTTAGCCACTGGCCGAGCCACAATTGACATAACCTCTCTGGTCACCCGCATTGCCACCTATGTTGGTGCAATGGAGGGAGCTCAGGTGTCCTTTTTGCCCACTATGGTGGAGTACCAGACCTATATTGGACTTGATCATTTTGTTCAAGGACACCTAGTGCGAGAAGGAGCTGGACATTCTCTTTACATGCGTTGTCCCGACTTCATCGATGAGGTCGAGCTACCTTGCTCAGACCTCACGCTGAAGTCGGCGAAGAGTCTAACCTTGCAGCTCAAGAGGAAGGAACCCGCTCGCCACAGTGTCGCAGGACCCATGATATGTGGCAGGCGAGCCAGGCACGACAGCGAAGCCGAAACATCTACTGCACCTCAGCCTGAGTACCACCAGCAGCAGCCCGAGTACCACCACCACCAGCAGACCGAGAACCCCACTGTCCATATGAACTTCGAGGAAACGTTCGTCTACCACGAGGGATGGGGTACGACCCACAAGTCGAACCATCTGCATCTGCCAGGTATGACTACGAGAACCCGGTCTCTCGGGGAATCTCGGAGCTCAATGCCAGGCTAGACATGGTGACCCTGCAACAACAGCAGCTCAGCGACGACCTCACGCACAGCACCGATCTCACCCGGCAGAACTGGGGGATGACCACATCCGTCCAGACCGACCTTGGCGGCTTCTTCGACTACATGCATTATGACCCCAACCACTACTACCAGTGAGCTTCGTCGAAGCTTGGTGGAGTCCCTAGTACGTTCGGTAGTACCTTTCCTCAGCTTTGCCTTGCCTTACCTTGCCGTGATGATGATAATAATAATAAATAAAAACAACAAAAATAAAAGTAATAAAAATAATAAATAAATATAGTCTAGATGTGTTGAATAAAAGCTCCAAAAAGTCTTTATGTGTGAAAGCATGGTTGATAACCTTGGGAATGATGAATAGTTGCTCTGTTTGTGCCCTCTAAGTGCCTCGTTCTTAATCCTTTACTCTTCGAGTATTTGAGTTCATTGGCATTTAAGGATCCATCATGATTAATCTGTGGGAGTAGAGCACATGTTCACTGTTTAAGTTGTTGTGAGTTTTGATATGGTTTGCCTCGAAGCATAACTGTATGCTTAGTAAGGAACCTCTCGGAAGTTTTTATAAAAATGTTACATAGTAAATCTTCCCCGATGGTTTAAATGTCCTATCCAGAGCCTAAACAGTTACATCTTATGAGCTACCATATGCTATCTTGAGTTGCTTTGAGTCTTGTCGAATGGTGAAGTCCGCTCGCAGAAGGCACTTGTCGTCTACCGGTCTTTCCATCATACACCCACCTCATTGCTAACCTAAAAAATGTCCGACTAATCAATTTCCCGCTCCGGGGTTGATGTCCACCGTCGTTGACATATACTCGCAACATCTCCACCACAAAGTTCATTCCAAAGGTCTTCAAAACTCCATAGAAAGTTGAAATCCTCTCTGTTATCAAAATGAGAGAAGAGATGCATTAAAAAAAGAGAAGAAGAGTTGGAGGCAAATTTACTCCAACCAAGAAAGAAAAGCATCTCAAAGTTATGAGAGAGAGAGAACAAGGAGTCCCAAGACCTTTGAGCATAACCATCTTCTCCCTCTCCACTAGAAAACCCATGAATTCCAAAGACCAGAATTTGACGAGTGCCATCGCTCGCGAACCACTCTTTGACTCGACGACAAAACTAACCAAGGTATGCCACTTTTACCCTTCCTATAACTTCACTTCAGCCTTCGAGTAGGAAGAGTTGGTCACTCTTGACCAAAAGTGAGAACTATACACCTTGAGTGACTCGAGAGTACCATCGGAGGATGATTCAAACTATCTTTTGAAAATAAAATTCATATCTCCGAGATGGAACCTGAAAAGCTGCAGGAACTACTTTGAAAATGACCGTTCAGGCTCTCAACAGCCCAAAATGTGAACCTCTTGCAGCCCCACGAAGAACCATGGTATGAGGTCTCTTTTATGCCAACTTATTCAAATGATTTGTTGAGTTTTGCCTTAAGCACAAGGTACCTAAAAGGTATAAACATTGAAGCTACCCCTGACCCGCCGAAACTAGAGTTATAGCCTTGCTCGAGGACGAGCAAGAGTCTAAGCTTGGGGGTGTGTTGACGGCCATTATAACCATGTAGTGACTGTCAACATTTCAGTAAAATGAGGATGATCATACCATGTTCCATACATAAAAGTGTTTTTACTGACAAATTCTACAAGTTTTGGATGAGTTGTGATTGCAGGACAAATCTGGTGAAACAGGGGCCAAACCTGGCTCAGGGCCAGGCCGGCCGGCCTAACCCAGGCCGGCCGGCCTCCCCTAGCCATCTCTGGTCACGCCACTGATCCACAAGCTGAGTTAAGCATCCAAGATGATCAGGAGACATGAATTTGATGTCGGTTTGCTCCAAGGACCCGAAAGGCCTAGAGTGGGATGAACATGGATTGAAGGGCCCACTACCTAGGATTCTCAGACAGCTTCAACTGAACGCAATCGCTACCGACCTCAGGAGAGCATCAGGACCGTCCCTGCCAAAGGCGGTGCCACTTGGCACTAGGGCCGGGCCGACCGGCCTAAGGGAGGCCGATCGGCCTCCCCCTGTAGCTGCCACGTGCCCCCTTTTGCGTGAAGCCTAAGCAGGTCCTTAGCTTACTAATGACACTGGGATCCACCCCCTGGAGGCTATAAAAGGAGCACTCATCCACCTTCAGAGACACACACCACACTTCTCAAGTTCATACTTGAAGGGAGCTCTTGTATCTGTTCCATTTCTTAGATTAGGATAGAGTTGGGAGTAGAGTCGAGTCGAGCTTCGGAGTCTTCAGAGTTCTGGTAAAGCTCTTATATCCTTTCCTTCATTTGAAAAGTTTATCAATATATTTACCTACTTTACTTTCAGAGCTTAAGTTTATCTTTTGTCTTTTCATCTTGCTCTTCTTTTAGAGTAAAGATCTTGCTCTCTTGTGAGAGTAAGTTTCCCCCTTTAGTCTTAGTGTAGAGTTTAGTTTAGCTCTACCAGGTTTTATTTCACGGGTTTGCTTGCCTTGACTGGGCCGTAAGATGCCTTAGGGAAGACGGGGATTTCTCTTGACAGGCCTCAAGAGAAATCTTAATCATCGAGTGCAGACGTGGTGTCTGGCTTGTTGATTAGCTAGGAAGTGTGTTGCACCTCACAGAACTATAGTGGTAGGCGGCAGGTGGTGACAGCCCTGTCCGTCCTTCGTAGTCCACCACATTCGAGTGTACCCATAACAGTAGTGCTGAGCCCGGAGAACCCCCCTTTCTCACCCCATTCTTAGGTTCTCCCGTTCTAGCCGTCGAAGCGAGCTCTGTTCTTGGTATCTAAGCTAGAGTCTAGGCTAAGGTTAGAGTGTCTTTCGCTCTGAGGTAGGAAGTGTCTAGGTCCATTCTCTCCCAACGTCTTTCCTTTTAATATAGATTTAGGTGCTCATGTGTGTCGTTGGTCTTTTAGACCTTCTATCCGGTCATTTATTTGACCATTATCCCAAACCTTAGCGTTTGTGCCCCTGGGTTTAGTGGCTTGATATTTCTGGCAAGATATATCATTTCATTCTCCAATACACTTTAACCACTCTGCTTCCCTGCAGAAATATAAATATGATACCCTGGGATAACTTCCTAGGTGAAGTGGTACAACGAGATATATTCTGTGCGTTTGCAGAATCCATTTACATACAACGATATATCTTCGCGCTCTTGAAGCGTTGCTAAAATGTGACGCTAAGGAGTGCCAACAACTGTGTCTGCTGGTGGCTCACGGGCAAACAATGATTTGTTTGATTGTGTCAATCTTCTGGTTATTAATAGGCCTGATTTTGCTTGCAGCTGTCATCAATCTTCTGGAGATATTGGCGTCTTAGCTGTAGGCTTTGATTTTCTTTAACTCTCTAGAAAATACGGTTGCCTTCTCTGGCTATAAGTAGATCTTGAGATCACTTGTAGCTGTCGTTGTTCTTCCAGGATCATGGCTACTTCAGATTTCTTCTCGTCTTCCTTACTTCTTCGTCCTCCTGAGTTGGGGCTATTGTGGTTCAAATCTCGAGGCCAGAAGAGAGCTTGCAAGGAGAGATTAGGAAGTAGTCCGTAGCTGGCCAGCCCAGCATTTCTGTGCCGTGCTGGATATAGATGGTCCAGTCCAGTCCTCTGCTTCCCTTCGGGATGCAGTCGACGTCTGGTCAGCTCAGCATGTTTGTGCCATGCTGGGTGTAGTCGGTCTGGTCCTGTCTTTTGCTTCCCTCTTCAGATCTTGTTTCCGTGCCCTGATGCCAGAAAAGAGCTTGCAAACGGATGGTGAGATGTAGTCAGCAACAGACCCGCTCAGCATTTCTTCTGCCGTGCTGGGTGTAGACAGTTCAGTCATTTTGTCGCCTGGTCCTTTGCTGTTTTCTTCTTCCCTCTACAAGATCTTGTTTCCGTGGCCTGATGCTAGAAGAGGGCTTGCAAGATGCTAGATATAGGCATTTTGTCGCCTGTTCTTGGGTCGAAGGTACGGTGTTGACTTGTGTGGCTGTTGGAGAGTAGCCCTTGTCTTTGTTCTTATAAATGCTTGTTCCTTTGCTTTCCTTGTTCTTGTAAAATCTTGTATCCATGATGTAACCAAGTCTTTTGAATAAAAGGAGTATTGGATGACTTTTTGTTTTGTCGAGCTGCTATGTATGATGGTTATCTAATCATTCGGCTGGTGCCAAAGGGTTTCGACCTTCCATTGAAAACTAAAGCCCCCAGACATTGTACGCTAGACCCCTTGACTGGAGTCGAAGAAATTTGGATATGTCCAAGTCTATGGCGAGTAGTTTTCCTAGGTAAAAAGTAGTGAAGGACCTGCGTATAGAATATATCTTCAACGCGGCAACAGGATCAATAATACTTTTAAATACTTATACAGTAATGGAAACTGGTTACATGACTAATGGATTTGCTATAGGACATGGTGAACTACTCGACAACCTAATGCCCTTTTATGCATCAGGGTCTTTTTGGTATTTTTGGTAGAGAAAATGATTGTTGCTCGACTTGTTGTAAAGCGAGCTCCTTTACTGCCTTGGCCAAACCTACTGGATGGAAGGGGTAACTTTCTTGAGGACCCCTTTGTGGCCAAACGGCATTGTTCCAAGGTTCCTTGAAGTGATAACATGCCTTTCGAGTAGGCATCTTAAGGACAAGGTAATTGTAACATGGGACAGCTTGGAACTTGATTAGTGTCGGTCTCCCTAAGATAGCGTTGTATGGGGTACTGAAGTTGATTACTTCAAAGTTTAGATACTCCATTCCTGACTTGTTGCCGTTGATGAAAGTTGCTGGTAGAGTTACTGACCCAATTGGCATGGCTTCTATGCCTGGAATGATTCCAAAGAATGGAGCAGTTGTGAGTACCCGCCATTTCTTTGAATCAAACCCCATGTTTTCCAGAGATGAAACTATTAAGAGATTAATTCCTGATCCACCGTCAATTAGCACCTTTGAAGTCTTGAGATTGCCGATTTTCTAGTCTTACTACGAGTGGTGGGGGGTTGAATTCTGAAAATGTTGCCCATTGATCTTTCTTTGAGAAAGAGATGGTAGTGTCTATCCTTCTTGGGCAAAAGTATTTGGATATTGGTATTGTTCTCTTCCTTTGTGGCTCCTTTGTTGGCCGAGAGATCACCATTACAATAGTGTCGTGATGTTGGTATGTGTACGGCTCCTCTTGTATGTCTTGACTTGGAGCAGTCTTCTGATTCTTTATTGGGATGCCTAATGCTTTTTTCAACGTATAGCATTCTTGGGTGAAGTGCTTCTGGTTTGGGTGCAATGTGTATCTCCTGTTGAGTGCATCTTCAAATGCTGCCGAGTTGGAGTTTTTGCTTAACTCGCTGAGCCGGTTGAGTGTTGCTGCTGCGTCATCGACTGGCTTCCTCTTTAGAGTACTCTAGGCTTCTTTGAGGATGAATTTTCCAGTTGTCTGAGGATCATACAGCTCTATTACTACAATCTGTAGGTGTGTTCCTGAGTTGCCGCCTTCTTCTTCTTGCAGATCCTCAGACCCATCGAGTTGTTTGATGATGACAGATACCAGCCCGAGTAGTTTCTTTACTTTCGCTGTTTGCTGCCTGTTGACGCAAAAATTGGGACCTGACAGATGCGCAAACATACGAATGAAGGCGTGGCCTTGAAAACCGAGGCGTGCCAGTCAATCTGACCTATTGATTGACAAGGATGAAAATCGGATATTAAGAAACAGCTAAGGAGCCAATTCTGTCGTCAGTGATATCGAATATAAGAGGACCGATTCCAATATGTAGTGAAACAGCTAGAGAGCCGATTCCGATATTGAAACAGCAATAAGCCGATTGAGATTTAAGCAATAAAAGATAACTTGAAAGCAATCTGATAAAGCTTAGGATAACAACACTTAGAACAAGTCAAACAGCTATTAGATGCAATCGGTGATGAAGCCTTTAACAGAGCTGATTAGATCAAGTTCTAAGATGGATAAAGGGGTGATGAAAGCTAAAAAGAACAAGACCAACTTGTAGATCTAGCTGATACCGATAACTGTTGAATAAATCTAAACGAAGCAACAACGATACGCCCGGATGCTAAAGCTTAGATGTTACTCGATAAGGGTGGAACTTACAAGCAAGCCTTTGGGGACCGAAATCGCCTCGACTTGCTCAGAAGAACTTGAATCCAAGCACGAGCCTTCAGGATCGAAATCGCCTCAACTCGCAAGAGAACTCGAAAACGAAAAAACTTTGGCGAAGTCGCCAACTTGAAAGTAAAGTACGAAAGTAAAGGTTTGGTGTATTGAATGTGTATTATTCTTTCCACGAGCCTCAGGGCTTATATTTATACCATGGAATTACAAACTCCTAGTCGATTACAACATGACTAGACTTGATGTAAAAGAAAGAAACTTCCTAAAAAAGTATAAGCTACGGACTACTATCTAAAAGATACAAAAACGGCCCAATCTTGGCCCAATTAAGCCCACGAAGTAATTATCCGAATCGGACATTGCCTGATCTCGTATACTCCGATTCTGATTCTTGTCACTTAATCCTTCGATTCCGATTCAAAACTGTCTTCCCCTTTCCTTCTTGACGCCGATCTGAAACGTGTTGAAAAACGACGTCAACACATGGCCCCCAGTTTCGGGATAAGATGAACATATTGTCCCAAAATTCCCACCTTTTTGATCTACTACCATCTGGAGGGAAACCCTGATTTTTCACCATGCAAAATTCCATATTTGCCCCCTCAGGGTAAGAGTATAAATAGAAAGCTTTTCCGCAGCCGTCGTCTCCACCCCGCCGCTTGCCATCCTTCATCGTCATCTTCTCAAATCAAATTCCCTTCTGGTGAAATCCGGAAAATTCCTACTGACGGTTCCTGCTCAGTGATCTTCAAGGCTTCCTCCACTCGAATCGTAGATCGAAATGGTTTCTAGTTCATCTGCCTCCCAGGTAAGAAACATCTCATCTTTGCTATTTATTTGTCCATGGATTTGAATCTCTCAGATTTTCTTCTTCTTTCTTTCCTCTTAGGCAAACCAGATCAACATTGTTGTTCCTTCGAAGGTCTCAAGATTATTTTTCTTAGGGCCTATAGGAAACAAAGATCCCCTAGATTTCATCAATCTAGAAACCCAACGTATTCCCTTTAAATCCTTATCGGAAAATTCTCCCGATTGGCAAAATCCATTCAGGTCTTGGCCAACCTTGGTTCCCAGTTGGAAAAATTGGTACATGAGAATGAGCAACAGCAAACGCCCTGACTAGGAAATTCATGACATCGGATAATGCATCACCCTCTCTTTGGCAGATATGAAACAGAATGACCCCCTTTTGATATCTGCTTCTTATTTCTGGTCCGATGCTCTAAATGCCTTCTTATTCGGTCATGGTCCGATGTCTCCATCCCTGGCCGATGTGGTCATGTTGACTGGTCTCAATATTACTTCATCAGTCACCCCAGATAGTCTTCCCAAAGTGACCCAAAAGATTCCAACATCCAAAATCAAAGGTTGGAAAGACTATATCACAACCTTCTTTAAGTCATCTGGTGATATAGATGAGAGAGAATATACCGCATTCCTTATGATGTGGCTCGAGAAAATTTAATCGGTTGGTAGAATATTTGGCAACAGGAAATCACTTTCCTTTAGGCAAGCTTCTTCTTGGGGCGGTATGCAATCTTATGCATGAAGTATCTGTTCGCCTAAGGAATGATGAGCCGATTACTTCCCTTGGAGGACCTTGGTGGTTTATAAATTTGTGGCTAAACCTCTATATGCAGAACACATTTGAAGCCGATATCTTTGGCAGCCAATTCCCATCGGATCAGATAGATGAAGAGGACATCGTCTTCCGTCAATGCCTCTCTTTTGGTGAAGCCGCCTCCTCAATCGGCGGAGATAAAGCCAACCCCGATCAAACGGCTTTGTACCTCAAATGCTTTTACCATGGCTTCAATGATGATTCCTTGATCTGGTTTACGTACAATGATCCCGAACACCACTTCAAAAGTCCGATCAACTTTCAATTCGACTCAGCTACTTCCGATGGTTCAGAATTACTTCTTAAAGAGATGATTCTTCCGAATATTCTTCCTGTCTTATCTCGTAGTACTTTCTCCTACGAGTTCTACTATCCTTCTGTGATAGCAAGACAATTAGGGTTTGGCCAAGCTATACCCAAGCTATACTTTGCTGATCAGCTCAAACCTCGGGAGATAGTTGAATCCGATTTAGACTTTTATCGGGTGTTAAGTCGGATCCCCAACACAAATACAGCCGATTTCAAGACATGGAAGCCGGCTCCAGCAATGTCTCCATCATTTCAAGGCATGGTGGAAAGAATGGTCCAAGCACTTGTTCTGCAAATCGGCAAATTATTACTGCCGTATCTTCATCCCAGACTTCACCATCGATCCTCTGGTATTAGATTAATTCCAGTCCTTCTATCTGTAATCGGTCATAATTCCGATTTCCTTATCTTGACAGGATGAAAATTTAACACCCCCGACCACAAGCAGAAGCGGTCGACCAATTGAGTATGCCCCTCCATCGGATGATCCTTACATCGGAGGTGATGCACCAACAATAAATGATATTGCTAAAGGGAAATCATTGAAACGTGAGATCGGCACTACTTCGAAAAAAGTTTCAAAGAAGCCCAAGACGGCACCAATTGACGTTTCAACGGCAGCTACGATGCTAGCCGATGCGATCCAGGAGACAATGCCTCAGTTACTACCAAGACCAGGTATCGACTTTTTAGTCTCAATTCTTTATTCCCTTACTCGTTTTGCTCAATCCCTATACATCATACAGAACAAACCATCGAAGAAGGCACAAGACTGAATCCCCCTCAGGCACCTCATCCAGACTCCCCGATTTTGTTAGCATCAAATCACCCTACACCCGATCCGATCGGTAACATCAAGAATCTGATTTTGACGTTTTATTGGATATATTCTTCATTTTGATATCATAATCGCCTTTTTCAGAAACAACAACCAATCATCCTCAAGAAAAATCGGCCACTTCCAGCCGAACAAACAAAGAGTTTCCTCAACAGGAGAAAGAAATGGTTGCTCATCACCAGACACTGGTAATTTTATTTTACATCCTATTATTGTGCATCCGATTCCAACGCGTTAACGCTCTTTCCTCTTTAGCTCTAGTATGAATCGGCTGAAATTCCTGAAGCCACCACAGGGCCAACTCCGATCTCATCATCAAGACAGCCTACTCAGTTTGATGAAATAAACTTGAAACAGGTTATTTACCATCCTCTTATCCGATTCTTTATTTCTTCTTTCTTTCAATCTAATAAAGCTTTCACTTTCAGGCTCAACATTCAATCGATAACAACTTTTTTGATTTCCCGATCGGAGGTCTTTTGGATGAAGAAGAAGTTCAATCATCTGACAAGGGAATTCCATAAACTACCACCACTCAACCATCAGATGTTAATATCCCAGCACTCCCAGAAGATACCAGAGCAAGCTGTCGGATCTGCGAATTCTGCTGGAGCAAAGCACCTCTTTATTAGTTCAAGACGCTGAACCGATCCGATTGATTCTTCATCAGCTACGACCACATCTTAATCGTGAGATCCAAGCTGTTATCATCCTAGCGGCTTATATTGAAGGTGATCAGATTTGATTTCTCGAAGCCCAACAGAAAATATCCGAACAGCAAAATCGAGCATTGTTAATCAAAGAATCGGAAGCAAAGAGAGATCTAGCCAATG
Organism: Urochloa ruziziensis; assembly: GCA_015476505.1. NCBI lineage: Eukaryota > Viridiplantae > Streptophyta > Magnoliopsida > Poales > Poaceae > Urochloa > Urochloa ruziziensis. The sequence continues at coordinate 34,085,248 of CM027125.1, read as the reverse complement.
CCACTAAGGAGAAGATTAAACTCCTTGAATTAAGTCATCCATCCATAGTGGCAAAGGTTGAAAAACTGAAGGCCCGCAAGGTGGAATTAGCAAAGAAACTCCGATCAGTTAGCCAAGATCTTGAGGATGAAGAGAGGAAACTGCAACAGCTTCCAGCCGTGATCGAAGACCTCAAAAAGACTCTCAAAACTCAAGCTTCCAACGCCCTCAAGCTCCATAGAAGTATCTCGGTGCAACAAGATCCGATCGAAGACTATCAACATATTGTGAATGATGTAAATCAAATACGTCGTCATGCACTAGATGCGATCCGATCTCTTCTGTAATTGCTTACAAAACTTTTATGATCCTGTAATAAAGAATTTGCTTCACTGTAGATTTGACCTTCTTTTTATGGCATGCATGACAACTCTGACCGATTAACCGGTCTCTTTTTCTGAATCATATTTATTCCTACCTGACTTGGCTATCAGACCATCAATGTGAAATAACTTCATGCCAGCGTTACATATCCCAAGGTCATTAATGAAATCATAAATTTCTTAGCCGAATTTCCCCTATAAATAGATGCATTGGCTCTCTTCCCTTCATCACTACGAAGTTTACCCAAACACGAACTAAAAATCTTCGAAAGAAATGGCGTCTTTTGAATAGGTAAGAATCTTGTTCTGACTCTTTTTCCCCTCAAAACATTTGGCATCATAGATTTTTTCTTTTCTTTTTATAATCACAGCGATTGGATCTAATCATCACATCCCTTCAACTGGGAACCCTTTGTCTGTCCATGACGTAGTTTTTCTTCAAGCCTATACTGAAGAAATTAGAGAGAAATTTTCAGATGAAATAGTGCCTGTTCTTCGCTCCATCAACTCCAATGCCTTGCCACCTGACGGAATTTCGAAAGTCCGCCGTCGAATTCAATTACTTCAGTTCTCTCTTCCTCTACTCGAAGAACAACTTTCTCACTTGGAATCCAGAGTAGATCTGAGAAAAAATCTGGAGCATCTCATAAACATTACTAGAAACAACAGAGACAACACTGCTAGAGCCCTTCAAGAACAAAGAAGACTTGAAGCTTCATATGAACAACAAGAAAGCTATCTGAGGGAAATAGAAATAATCCAAGAGTATTTAAACTCTTTGTAATTTTTTATATATTTTTTGCAATAAGGGCGATGTATGTCACATCGACCATGTATCCTCCGACTTAAGATAAAATCAGCTTATGAGTATTCGAAATGGTCGATTTTCTGACTCACCTACCCTTCGTATATTTGCTTTGAATAACTTCCGATCTGCAATCGGACGAAATCTCTTTGTTTTGTTTATTCATTAAGATAGATCCTCAGAACCGATTGCTTGAATCGGCTATAAACCAAAATCGAACATTCTCAAAAAATCAGAATCAATAGCTTGTCCTGATATGCATGTTACTTCATAACTCCAAGGACTTGCCTCAACTGTCGCAATATTGAACGGAGCATCGGCCTTTACAACTTCCACTGAATGCCCGATCCATTGAATCATGCATTGATGCATTGTAGAGGGAATGCAACAATTGGCATGAATCCAATCTCGGCCCAAGAGCATATTATATGAACTTTTGCCATTAATAATGAAGAAGGTAGTCGGCAAAGTTTTACTCCCGATCGTTAAATCAACACAAAGTTCCCCCCAGGCCGGAGAAGTTTTCCCTTCGAAATCTCTGAGCATTAAATCGGTTTTCATCAAATCGGTTTCTCCCTTGCCGAGTTTTCTTAACACAGCATATGGCATAAGATTAACCGATGCACCGCCATCAACAAGCATTTTCGTCATCGGAGTCCCATTAATATAACCTTTTAGAAACAACGGCTTCAAATGCTGCCGATCTTCTTCCTCAGGTTTCTCAAATGTAGCAGGTGCTGGTCCTTGGCATCATCTTGATCATATTCCTTGGCCTTCACACGCCATAAGAACATCAGCCGCTGGGGCATCATCTTGATCATGATCCTTGGCCTTCACATGCCAAACTCGATTACGACTTGCTCTATTATTAGCTTGGCGCTGTTCTTCTAACTCAATTTGCCTCAACCTTTGAACACACCTTTTCTGCGATTTAGTTAACCCTTCAGGACACCATTGAGGTTGAGGCTCCTTGAACCGATGAGATGGTTGATGATTATGAATCGGCTCTCTTTCAGGATCTCTTCGCATAATCTCTTCATCAGGAACCCGATCATTAGCCATATCTTCAATATCTCTTGCTCCCAATCGATCCATCACATTAACTCTGCGACCAAGTCTTTCATGAATCGATACCCGTTGTTCCCAATTATCATACCGATCTCTGCTTTCAGATCGTCGATCTCTGAAATATGACCTATTCTGATCATCTTGACGATCATGGATAATTGGCCGATTATGTTCTTCAATATAATCGGCCTTTTATTTGGCTGAGTACTTTGTCCATTGCATTCAGGGCAGTTTTCTAGAGTGAGAAGTTTAATCCCTTCTTCCCAACAATAGATAAAGAAAGGGCGTCACCAATGGTCAGCATTGTTTTGCCTCATCTTCTCTTCACGTCTGGTCTGCTCATTTTCTCTTCTGAATTTATTAATCAAACCTTGAGAAGTAACCCTTCTTTCTTGACTTTTAGAACTCCCAGCTTCCTCCGATTTGCTTTTTCCTTTCAAATCGGTTACAGACACTTGGACTTTAGGATCAACAACTCTTTTTTCCTTAGCTGATTTTGAAGTTAAAACTTTCTTTGGTACTTCTTCTTTTGTTGAAATTTTAACCATGTTGACAGGGAAAGGATGTTGATCAATCTTCATCGGCTTGGCAGGTTTCTTGGGCAACTCAAACTTAATTCTTCCCTGTTCTATAGCCGATTGCAACTGCTGACGGAATACTTTGCAATCATTAGTATTATGAGAAGTAGCATTATGGAATTTACAGTACACCATCTTTTTTAACTCATCTTCCGATGGAATCCTATGATAAGCTGATAGTTTAAGCAATCCTTCCTTCAGCAGCATATCAAAGATCTTATCGGCCTTTGTAACATCAAAGCCGAATTTTCCAGGTTCTTTCTTTTTAAACGGAACTGAAATCGGTTTCTTATTTTTGACCCACTCAGCCAAACCGACTTCACCTTCATTGTCTGATTCATAATCAGAATTGTAACCAGCATAATTGACTCTTTTCTGGTAATTCCTTCTCGGTTCATATGGCCGATTTTCTTGTCCAGTCATCCTCTGAACAATTTGACTCAAGCTTTCAAACTCATGGTTAACATATTTATCCTTTACGTATGGTAGAGGCCAATCAAAAGCTACCTCAGCCAATTGCTTGTCAGACAACATCAAGCTAAAACGTTTATTCTTGACCTCTCTGAATCGGGAAATAAAAGACGCAACCGATTCATCATCCCTTTGCCTCATGTTTGTTAAATTAGATAATTTCTTTTCATGAATCCCAACAAAAAAATATTGATGAAACTGCCTTTCCAAATCAGACCACATCACTATGGAATTCGGTGGCAATGTCATAAACCATGAGAAGGCAGACCCAGACAAGGAACATGAAAACAACCGAACCCTTAATGCATCAACATTGGCAGCTTCTCCACATTGCATAAGGAATCGGCTAATATGCTCCACAGTTGAAGTATCATCCTGACCGGTAAATTTTGTGAACTCTGGAACCCGATACCGGTGAGGGTAAGGCAACATGTCATAATGTGCAGTATATGGAGGTCAATATATGGCACTTTGCACTTTTGGCTTCAAACTGAATTGATTTTGGATCACATCGGCTATCTAGGAAGACCAATCAACCGGAACTTGAGATGTTTTTTCTGTAGACTGATGATCCGATTGGGGCAACACAGGTCCACTTGATTGATGTTGTTCTCTATGAGGACTCTGAGGAACGGTTGTTGCAGGAGGTGTATACGTCTGAATCGGCTGAGAAGCTGATGCAGTTCCTTGACTAGCAGAGGCATGAAGTACCATCCGATTATCTGCTTGCTGATTCTGATTTCCCGATGACGTATAGTTAATCGGTACTGTTACTTGTCGTATAGTTCCACCATTATTATCAACTAACGACCAAGTTATTCCATCATCATGCTGAATCCAAGCAACACCTCTCTGTTGTGTATTGACAGTTTCTTCAGCTGTTTTTCTTCCTCAACAATTTGATTTTCTTCAGCTGTTTTCTTGCCAAAATTGGGCGGCATGCCCCATCCTATTTTGGGATTATATGTACCAGTAACAAAAGAATTCTTGGGCACTGATTGTGTAGATGAATATGGAGGTGACATCTGTGACAAGAGATGTCCCGATGAATCGGTTATTAGCGGAGCTCCAGACAAAGAAAATCCCTAACTAAAACCAGACGGTTGTCCGGCCAACCGATTGGCTTTGATCTGAGCACTCAGGGATAGTTCCTCCCAATGCATCCGATCCTACAACAGTAGATTTGGCAGCAGATGCACTTGACATAGAAAAAGTAGGAACTGACGCGTTACTAGTATTAGCAGTAGATGACCCAGAAGTACTTCAAGCAAATCCTGTGGAAAAACCAAAAGGAGTAGGACCAAACATATTTGGTATTGCCATGTTGTTGGCACTCCTTAGTGTCACGTTTTAGCAACGCTTCAAGAGCGCGAAGATATATGTCGTTGTATGCAAAATGGATTCTGCAAGTGCACAGAATGTATCTCGTTGTAGCACTTCACCTAGGGAGTTATCCCAGGGTATCGTATTTATATTTCCACAGGGAAGCAGAATGGTTAAAGTGTATTGAAGAATGAAATGATATATCTTGCCAGAAATATCAAGCCACAAAACCAGGGGCACAAACTCTAGGTTTGGGGATAATGGTCAAGTAAATGACTGGATAGAAGGTCTAAAAGACCAGCGACACACAGGAGCACCTAATTCTATAGAAAAGGAAAGATGTTGGGAGAGAACGGACCTAGACACTTCCTTACTCAGAGCAAAAGGTACTCTAACCTTGGCCTAGACTCTAGCTTAGATATCGGGAATAGAGCTCGCTTCAACGGCTAGAACGGGAGAACCTCAGAACGGGGTGAGAGAGGGGGTTCTCCAGGCTCAGCACTACTGTTATGAATACACCCGAACGTGGTGGACTCCGAAGGACGGACAGGGCTGTCACCACCTGCCGCCTACCACTGCTGTTCTGTGGGGTGCAACACACTTCCTAGTTAATCAACAAGCCAGACACCACGTCTGCACTCGAAGATTAAGATTCCTCTTGAGGCCTGTCAAGAGAAATCCCTGTCTTCCCTAAGGCGTCTTACGGCCCAGTCAAGGCGAGCAAACCCGCGAGATAAAGCCCGGTAGAGCTAAACTAAACTCTACACTAAGACTAAAGGGGAACAAAACTTTACTCTAAAGAGAGTAAGATCTTTACTCTAAAAAGAAGAGCAAGAGATAAATATAAAAGATAAACTTAAGCTCTGAAATAAGAAAGTAATTGTTTTGATAAACTCTTCAAATGAAGGAAAGGATACAAGAGCTTTACCAGAACTCCGAAGATTCCGAAGATCTGAGCTAAGCTCGATTTGACTCTACTCCCAACTCTAATCCTAATCTAAGAAATGGAAAAGATACAAGAGCTCCCTTCTAGTATGAACTTGAGAAGTGTGGTGTGTGTCTCCCAAGGTGGATGAGCGCTCCTTTTATAGCCTCCAGGGGGTGGATTCCAGCGTCATTAGCAAGCTAAGAGTCTGCTTAGGCTTCACGCGAAGGAGGAAGCGTGGCGGCCACAGAAGGAGGCCGGTCGGCCTCATCAAGGCCGGCCGGCCTGGTCCTGGTGCCACTTGGCACCGACCTTTGCAGGAACGGTCTTGATGCTCTCCTGAAGTCGGTATTAGTTGCGTTTAGTTGAGGGTGTCCGAGAATCCTAGGTTAGTGGGCCCTTCAATCCATGTGTTTCCTACTCTAGGCCTTTCGGGTCCTTGGATCAAACCGACGTTGAGTGCACGTCTCCTGATCATCTTGGATGCTTAGCATAGATTGTGGATCAGTGACGTGGCCTGACCTGGCCAGGGGGGCCGGTCGGCCCAGGCTAGGCCGGTTGGCCTGGCTCTGTGCCAAGTTTGGCTCCTGTTTCACCTGATTTGTCCTGCAAGCACAACTCATCCAAAACTTGTGGAATTGTTTAGTGAAAACACATTTATGTATGGAACATGGTATGAGAATCCTCATTTTACCGAAATGTTGACGGTCAATACTAGGTTATAATGGCCGTCAACACGCCCCCAAGCTTAGACTCTTGCTCGTCCTCGAGCAAGGCTGAACTCTAGGTTCGGTGGGTCAGGAGTTGCTTCTATGAGTATACCCTTTAGGTACCTTATGCTTAAGCCAAAACTTCAACAAATCATTTGAATAAGTTGGCATAAAAGAGAACTCATACCATGGTTCAACGTGAGGCTGCACGGTTCACGTCTTGGGATGTTGAGAGCCTGAACGGTAATTCTCAAAGTATTCCTGCAGCTTTTCAGGTTCCATCTCGGAGATATAAATTTTTGCAAAAGATGGTTTAAATCATTCCCCGATGGTACTCTCGAGTCACTCAAGGTGTTTAATCCTCACTTTTGGTCAAGTGTGACCAACTTTCCCTACTCTTAGGCTGAAGTGGAGTTATAGGTAGGGTAAGAGTGGCATACCTTGGTTAGATCTATTGTCGAGTCAAAGAGTGGTTCGCGAGCGATGGCACTCGTCAAATTCCGGTCTTTGGAATTCATGGGTTTTCAAGTGGAAAGGGTGAAGGTGTTTATGCTCAAAAGGTCTTTGAACTCCTTGCTCTCTTCCTCTCTTGATTTTTGAGATGCTTTTTTTTGGATGGAGCATTTGACTCCATCTTCTCTTTTTTTTTTCTAATGCATCTCTTCTCTCCTTTGGTAACAGAGAGGATTTCAGCTTTGTATGGAGTAGTTGAAGACCTTTGGGACGAGCTTGGTAATGTGGGTGTTGCGAGTGTGTGTCAACGACGGTGGACATCAACCCCAGAGCGGGAAATTGATTAGTCGGACATTTGAGGCTGTCGATGAGGTGGATGTATGATGGGAAAGACCGGTAGATGACAAGTGTCTTCTGCAAGCGGACTTCACCATTCAACAAGACTCAAAGTAACTCAAGATAGCATATGGTAGCTCGAAATATATAAATGTTTAGGCTCTGGATAGGATATTTTAAACCATCGGGGAAGATTCAGCATGTAAAATTTTTATAAAAACTTCTGAGAGGTTCCTTACTAAGCATACAGTTATACTGCGAATAAAACCATATCTAAACTAACAACAACTTAGACAATGAACATGTGCTCTACTCCCATAGTTAATCATGATGGATCCTTAAATGCCAACGAACTCAAATACTTGAAAAGTAAAGAATTAAGCACGAGGCACTTAGAGGGCATAAACAGAGCAATCATTCATCATTCCCAAGGTTCAACCATACTTCCATACATAAGGAGCTTTTTATTCAACATTTATTTTTCTGATTATTATTTTTGTTGTTGTTTTTTATTATTTATTATTATCATCATCAAGGCAAGGCAAGACAAGGCAAGGCAAGGCAACGGGAGTACTTTCGGACTTACCAGGGACTCCCCCAAGCTTCAACGAAGCTCACTGGTAGTACTGGTCGGGGTCGTATTGCATGTAGTTGTAGAAACCGCTGAGGTCGGTCTAGAGGGATGTGGTCATCCCCCAGTTCTGCTGGGTGAGGTCGGTGTTGTGCGCGAGGTTGTCGCTGATCTGCTGCTGCTGTAAACTCACCGTGTCCAACCTGGCATTGATCTCCGAGATTTCCTGGGCGACCGGGTTCTCGTAGCCGTACCTGGCAGACGCAGATGGTCCGACTTGCGGTCCACGTCCCGTCTCCTGGTAGTAGTCGAAAGTCTCGTCGAAGTTCATATGGGCGATAGGTCCGGTCTGCTGCTGCTGGTAGTACTCGTGCTGCTGCTGCTGGTGGTACTCGGGCTGAGGTGCGGTAGACATTCCGGCTTCGCTATCGTGCCTGGCGCGCCTGCCACGTGTCATGGGTCCTGCGGCACTGGCGAGCGGGTTCCCTTCTCCTAAGCTGCAAGGTTAGACTTTTCACCGATCTCAACGAGAGAGCCGGGCATGGAAGCTCGACTTCGTCGATGAAACCGGGGTAACACATAAAGAGAGTATGGCCAGGGCCTTCACGAATCAAGTGACCCTGGGTAAAATGGTCTAGACCGATGGACTGATACTCTTGTGAAGTGGGCAGGAAGGAAACTTGAGCGCCCTGCAAAGCACCAACATGGGTGGCAATGCGAGTGACCAGCGAGGTTATGTCAATTGTGGCTCAGCCAGTGACTAACCTCTGCCAGTCATCGAGCATGCTCATGACAGGCGAGAAGCGAATTTTCTTCACCATGGCATAAAGGCACTCCAAATCAGGCAAAAGGCAAAGACGCAAATCAGCGCACGGGTGAAGCACCATGGCGATCCACTTTGCCAAAAAACGAAGTGTGGGATTATGGATGGAATTGATGCTGTTCTTCCCAGAGAGAGGCTCACTTGTGATGCTATCCCACCATTAGGCACGATTGTACCGGTGGTTAGTCACCAAAAGGTTAGCGTCAATGATGCATCTCTTGTGTAAACCAAGAGCCTCACTGAGCTGTTTTGGGCTCAAGATAAAATCCTCGTTGAAAAATTGAAAGCGAATGTTCGTCTCGTTGGGCAAAACCTCAACTTTTAAACTCATCAGAAATTCCATACTGAGAAAATGCAAACCTGTTTCTGAGATGGGGTGGAAGTTTTGCCATCCGGCATTGTTGAATGCCCGTTCCATCTCTCCCCCGAGACCAGTCTTGATTAGCAGCACGGCGTCGAAGTACTTAGCATGGCTGAAGACGCGGTTCTGGAGCTTATCAAGCACCGTCCTTTCTTCTTCGGTCCTGGCGATGATGTGCTCCACCTGGGTCATGATCCGGATACGGAGCCTGCTCCGGGGCACCTCCTGCCTCTCGCTCTCCTGGGAAATCATGTCCTGTTGAGTTGAATCAATGGACATATTCTCCCGGGAGGTGGATGATCCTTCAGATCATCGGGAACTTGAGGAGCTGAACTTGGTCACCACTCCACGTGCCTTCGATTTCGCCTTAGTCCACATGATTCATGCAAAAGATTAGTTCTACAATACCCGAAGGAAATCACGGGTTAGGAAATCAGCGGTTAGGCGTTCTTGTGGGATATTAATCACCACAACTCGGTTAGTCATTCTTGTGGGGTAAGAACCACCACAAACGTTCTCATTCAGCCGGACAGGGTTGGTTCTCACAAGAATTCAAAGATCAATTTTAGCAAAATTTTCTTATGGTTGCACTCCAATCTTGCTTAGAGATTTTCGAGATTTAGAGCAAAGGAAGAGTGCAGCTGTAACATCCCGGAAATTTCGTCCGGAATGTTAGAAATGCAAAAATGTGGATTTAAAAATTTTTCGTGGATTTGTTCCTAGCTAGCCAACTATAAGAGTGTCTTCTGTGAATTTCTCCCAAAATTCCTAGAATATAACTAAATAAATTAAAATTGGTTGTTAGGGTGTATTTGTCTTAGTGTGAATATTTGGAATTTATTGGATTTTATTTGGTCTCAATTGAGTGGCATTTGAATTTGAAATGGATCTTTCAAATTCAAATTAGAAATAGAAAACTAACATCTAACTCAACTTGGGCCAGCTAAACCCCTAAGTCTAATCTTGCCCCTCTAACTCTCTAACCCAGCCTACCCACCATCTCGTCTCGGCCCGTTCAACCACAGCGGCCCACCTATCCGACCCGCCCAACACCACCTACCGGCTGCCCCTTTCTGCCTCACCGCCAAGCGGGCCCCACCTATTAGCGCCTCCTGTTTCACTTCCACCTCGCGTCATCCCTTTCCACCTCACACCTTTCCAGTGACACCGCCACCTCTGCTCGCCTTCGCTCTCGCCGACCAATCCCGCTCCGCCAGCTCCGCTCAACCGTGTCACCGGCGCCACCTCGCCTCCCTCCTTTCTAGCTCGGTGCGCTGCCCCCACAAGCCCCCGCGTGCTCTCGACGCCACCTCGCAGCTGCCGTCCACGCGTCCCGGCCCGGACGCCAAGAAGCCCTGGCCGTCCATCGTGTCGAACCCTAGCCACGGCTCCCTTAAAAACCCAGGCGCCGCGCCCCTTTTCCCCCTCTCCCGATCCGCGCCGCCGCCAAGGGGAAATCCTCCCCTTGCCCTCTGTCTGCGCCCTCGCCAAGAAGAAGGGGAGGATTGGAGCCGCCCGTGGAGAAGAAGACCGCCACTCAAGAGACGCCGTCCGCAAGGAGGAGAGGGAGCCGCCGCCAAGCCGTCGCCTATGCTTCCTCGCCATCAAGATCGCCAGCGCCAAGGAGGAGAGCTCCGCCGCGACGCCGGGCACCACGACGCCGACGCCATCGCCGAGCCCCGCGAGCGCGCTGATCCCGTCGGCCACACCAACCCCGCCACGGCACGGCTACGCCTACACCTCCGCCCCACGGTGAGCGCCGCTTAGCCCTCTCTTCCCCGTGCTACCCTGCTGTCCGGCGTTCTCGCCGATGAAACCTCCATAGAGCAGCGTCACCCCGTCCCTTCTGTGAGCGAGCCTTCGTGCCGCGTTTTCTTGCAGGAACCCGTCGAGGTCGACCTCACCCCGAGCCTAGAACCCCGGCGCTCGGTAAACACCGCCTTAGCGGCAATCCATCAAACGCTCCCCGTGCACACCATCTCCCTCCTTGCTTGAGACCTAGCAAACCCTAGGAACCTTTACCTGAGCTAGTTCCCCCTTGAACGCGTGTGCAGGACCATATGCCGCCGATCCCGGCCCTTGTCACAGGGGTTGGCCGAGGTCGAGCCGCCGCCGGCGCACCTTCGCTGCCGCGCGCGCGCTCCCCCCTCGTCGTTCCGTCGAGCACCAGGCAGGCAGCCACACCGCTCCTTAGCCGCACCTGATCCCGACGCAGCCACAACCGATCCGGTGCTCCCGGTCCATGGTGGACCGTAGGCTTGGCCCATGATGGACCGAGTCCACCAGCTCGCGTGTCCCCGCGTGGCCACGCGTCGCTTCCCCGCGCGAAGCCGCACGGCTGGCCACACCGCGCCTGGCCACATCAGGAACTCCTGCGGCCGCTGACGAAGTCGCTGACATCAGCTGGCCGCCGGCCGTTTTTCAAACCAGCCCCTACACTCTTGCAAAGAAACCCTCGACCTTTCTTTTAATCACAGATGAGCCCTTCCACCCTTGTCCTTTTTCAGAAAACCCCCTGTCTGGTTTATTTGCACTTTAGCCCCTGTGCTTTTGCAGATACACCCTTGGGTTTTCTCTTAATCGCGTAAAGGCCCTTCGGCCTGACATGCGGGACCTACCTGACTTGACCGTTGACCTGGTCAACATTTACCGGTCAACGCTGACGTCATCCGGGCACACGATGACGTCAGCAAGACCTGGCCCCACTGCACTTTTGCAGTTTAGTCCTTGAAGTTTTCTGAAATTACAAACAGGTCCCTAGACATTTACAATTAGATCCCTGGCAGTTTACAAATAGGTCCCTGTCCCTTTTCTTTTTCTGTTTCGTAATTATTTATAAATCCAGAAATTGATTTAATCTTCAGAAATTCATAATAAATCAACCGTAGCTCAGAAAAATATGAAACCAGTTTCAGTATTTTTCTAAAATCATGACGAACACGATAGAATAGAGTTTGCTGCTATTTCGATTTCTATTGGTTCTCATTTGGAGTTCATTTGCTAATAGTTGCCGTTGTTTATTTATTTATGCGTCCAATAGGATCCCCGGAGGTCCCGGACTACTTCGACTACTTCGACGACGTCGACTACGCTGAAGATGAAGAGACGAAGGACCATGCTCCAGGTTCACGCCCATCCTGATTCTTTGACCTATTAGGCAATGCTGAGTAGAATGCTAGCGCTTTGCTTATTACATGATGATGATGATTGAGCCATGCATAGCCTTTTTATATATCCAGATTCCTTGATTGCCTAGTACACTATATGATTGCTATGCTGCTGCTTGCATGTGTATGGGATATTGTGGATTAGGATTCTTGGCGTGTGTGGGGATAAAACCGGCAGGAGAAGGTGTTTTTGGGAAACTTGGCGGGGGCGAGCATTTTATAACAACTCGATCTTTGATCGAGGTGCCTGGAGACCCCTGCTCTCGAGGGGGTCCCACACCGTACTTGTGGCGGGTACACAGATGTATGATAGGAGCATAGGAGTTTGGCGGCGGTACCTATAGTGGGTACTGCGATCTGCGTTCCTCTGCGGGGGATACGCCTTTTGGATGATGACGCTCGCCCCGGTCTGAAACCGAGTGGGGTAACTTTATCTGGGCCCCACGTACTTACCGCTTACCCATATGAACGGGTTCTAGCCTTCCTAGCTAGCGCGATGCCTGTACTGCAAGAAGATCCGGTGGATGGTATACGGGAACAGGACAGGCCATTTCCCCGAAGGACTATAGCCCCGACTGGCCCCCGAGGGAGAGTTCAACACAGCTTCCGAAGCATTGGATTGCGAGCCGATGGATCGAGACAGGAAGGGCATCATTGCGGTTAGGGTCTGTGCTGTGGGTTGTGTCTCAGGTCGGTTCGCTACCGATCGCAGCCCGAGTGGGTACAGTTGTACAAGCTCTGCAGAGTCTAGAATCTATACATATAGCCGCGTCCTCAGTATGGACATTGCCCATTTTCCCTGTTACCTCTCATATTTTGGGATCTTCTATCTCCCCCTGATTTTAGCCAGTGATTAAGGTTTGTAGCTACGGACGGGGAGAAGGAGAGTCTGCTCCCTCTTCTTTTAGGATCCGGTCGTAGTTGGTGAGGTGCGAGGGGAGGGAGCTCTCGCATCGACTTAGACGAGTGTGAAGAAGGTGATGTGAAGTGAGGTGGGATTTGGGGTGGTTTATGGAGATTATACCTTTATGATGCTACTGCTATTGCATAGGAAACTCCAGCCTTTCCTTGAATTACTTTTATACCTTTAGAATATAGGCCACTTAACGCTTGCATACAGATGGTGACGTGAACCTATCCCGTTTGAAGGACCGAAACGGCGACCAGAGAGGGGAGGAGTGAATGGGAGCCGATAAAAAATTTTTCTCCAAATCCGGCAATTCTCCCAAATCAACTCCGATGCCTCCGAAAGCGATCTTGCCAAGATCACGTAGCCACTATCAAGCTACTGACCCTAGGAACAAGATAGACGCAGCGGAACTCGAATCGATCGAAACGAACACAAACCAAACCAAAACCAACTCACCCTTGTGCTGGCAGGGGGGCGGTTAAACCGCCTAAGGGGGGCGGTTAAACCGGCCTGCCCTAGGAGCCTCGGGAAAAAGTCAATTCGAAAGTGGATCTCCCAAACCGCTTGAGCTCATGAGATGAGATTTTGGCCAGATGATATACACCTCCAGTGGAGTGTTTTCCGAAAAGATCTCGACCTCTAACTCACTAGAACTCCCGGAATCTCAAATCTAAGGAAGAACACCATGAACTCGAGTTCATCCCGAAATCTTCAAGTCCAAGGCGATTCACGGCGTTTGGGGGCAAGATATCACCAGCAAAAGAGGCACAAGGCACTCATACGTGAATCCCCCAAAGAAACCCGAGAGAAAACGCCCAAGGAAGTGAAGAACGAAAATCCCCCAAAAATAGTTCCAAAAATAGGAAAAGAAAAAGGAGCTCGTGGATTCAACTCATGGCACAAAGATGAACTGAACAAACTCAATCAACAAACCATGAATTCACCTATACAAACTACGAATGATTCGAAATAGTTCTAGGTGGAAGGGATGAAGGAAAAACTACAAGTCCAAAGGAAAAATAGAGAGATAGCTAAAGAGATTGCAAAAGAGATAACAGCCACCAACCCCTAGGGGGCCTATTAGTAGTCCAAATGGTGGTGCTCTAAAGACTAAACTACCCCTAAGTGATACATACCCCTCAGGGGCAAATTTGACATTTGGTCTTAGATATTTTCCGGCTGGGACACCTTCCACCGCAAGCTAGCTTCCCTCCGACGCAAGCATTGCGGTCACGCCGCGTGTCCTCCGGATCGAAGCTCCTCGACGCCGAACTTGGGCCGGCCCAGGGGGAGGCGGTTAAACCGCCCCTAGCTAGTCACCTCAGCCCAGCTGCCCAATCTTCGCCTCGTCGAGTCCTCGGCCTTGGTTTTGAGGCCCAAAACAAGGGAAACCGTCCACCGATGATTTTGTGGCCAAATCACCAAACCCCGCGCGCAAGCTTCGGTTGTTAGCCGCTACCTTGCACCGGCTTCTCGTCCGCGTACGAGCTTCGGTTGTGAGCCGCTACCTCGCACCGGAACCACATCCCCTTGCTCGTTCTTGCCAGCATGTGAACCGCACTTGATCCATCTGGCCACCGGGTCCCTCGAACCAAGCCTACTTGTCTCTCCGCTCCTCGGAGGCCGCCATGGCTAAGACCTTTCGTGCCTGTTCTTCACCTGCACCAATGCAATCAAGCCGCATTCTACACCTGCAATACTTGAGCCAAGGTTAACGTCAGTCCACACCACGTTGTCAATCACTCATCACACCAGGAAGCGACCATCCACCGGTCCTCGGACACACCGGGTCCTCAATCACCCCCTTGATGAGTGCATTGACAACACACAAATAGTAACCAATGATATAACAAGAAATATAAAAGAAATCGAAAAATAAACGCTCAAGCAAGTGACCAAAAAGCAAGAACAAGCCAAATCAAGTCACTCACAAGAGAAAACTCAGAAAAATGCCGACCCTTCAATAAGAAGCGAAAAGGGCTCAACACCATCGGCAAAAGAGCAAAAGCACAAAGCACAAATCGCAAATCTCCAAAACTCCAATTCACTTTTCTGAACACTCAAAGCACTCCCCCTGCGAAGATGCAAACTCCCCCTGAACAAGTGAACTTGTGCGTGCGAAAAACACTCGAAAATGCTCAAACTCTCACAAACTCTGTGCACATAGCACAGGGGCGGTTAAACCGCCCAGGGGGGCAGTTAAACCGCCCCTGGCAGATCACCTCCATCAAAAGTGCAAATCTGAACCAAAAAGCTCGCAACGATGCCGTTTCAACTCGAAAACCTTCCAAATATGCCCAGCAATGTTTTCCAATACTCAAACTCTCAGAAACTTTACAAATTTTCAGAAACTTCCCTTTTTGCAAAGCTCTCACCACTCACACAAAAATCCAACAATTTCAAGCTCAAAACTTTGTCACAAATTCATACAACTTCTCCCCCTTGTTGACAATGCACAAATCAAGGAAAAAAATGTACAAAATGCAACTACAAGCTTCTCAAATATACAATGAGCGATACAAAATGCTACAAGTTAGAGAAGAAGCAAACTAGATAGTTCATCATGTGACACGGGCATTGCCATCAAGAAGGTAAAGACATATAGCCAATTGACAAAGCCATGATCAATTTGTTCAATTATATCAAAAATGTCACCACATGAGCAAAGTCCTAAACATGGATCATTTAAGCAAAAATAGACTTCATCTCACCAAGATCATGAAAGGACAAGCATTCTTGACAAAAGATCATTACAAATGCCCAAATTCTATCTCATGTCATGTCAAAGCACGGAGCCATGTGTTCACTTCTCAAGGGAGACTTCTCCGGCAAACAACATGCAACCGCTTAGCACCCATGTGTGCAAGTGTGTGCAATGGTGAAAGCATAGAGACATGAGCATAAATTTCTTCAAATAAATCTTTTTCTCATCTTTCTTCTTTCATGCATAGAGATCTCATTTTTCAAGTTTTTCACATTAAGCATGGTACATGAAATGTCTTTGCGACAGAAAGAAGCTTATGCTCCTCCACAAGATAAAGCATGGGCTAAACATTCACAATGACAAAGGTCTTTGACCCAATTGAAAAGAATATCACATCCTAGCATGATCCTAAGCAAGATATAGCCATTTCGGCTCAAACAAGACATGCAAAGGCATTTACTCATGGGTGAAAAGAGTTTAAGTTCAGTTTGTCATTTTAATTCAAAAAGGAGACTATCTCAATAGAATATATATCAAAACCATCAAGAGCATAGCCATCCATACAATCAATCCCTAGCCAGCCTGCCTAAACTCTAAAATGTAGCAAGTTGTAGCAATCACTGCATATAGGAGAAGCTCATGCTAAGATATGATACAAATGCAGCATGATATATCACAAGATGCAAAGCTATACATCAAGATACAAAAAGCAGAAAGATGTACATCAAGATACAAAGATGGTACAATAGTATACATATGCTACAAGAGAAGCCTCCAAAACTTAGCTCAGAAAAACGCACACACACCAAGTTCCCCTCGCAAGCGGGTGAAGGTAGCTTGGTCAAGTGGTTTGTTGAAAATGTCTGCAAGCTGGTTTTGGGTAGAAACATGGGCAAGCTCAATATCTCCTTTCTCCACATGATCTCTCAGAAAGTGGTACCTCACTTCTATGTGTTTGGTTTTGGAATGAAGCACGGGATTTTTGGCTACGCTTATGGCACTGGTGCTATCACAAAGAAGTGGAACATGGGACATATTTAGGCCAAAATCTCTCAAGGTGTAGGTGATCCAAAGCAGCTGGGAACAACAGCTAGCGGCAGCAACATACTCGGCTTCTATGGTGGATTGGGCTACACTAGACTGCTTGCGAGAAGACCAAGACACAAGAGACGAACCAAGAAACTGACACTGACTAGAAGTAGACTTACGATCAACACGACATCCAGCAAAATCAGCATTAGAAAAATCATGGAGTGCAAGTGAGGAATCAGCAGAATACCAAAGACCCAGCTTAGGAGTGTACTTGAGATACCTGAAAATCCGCTTGACGGCCTGACGATGTGAAGTCCTCGGTGAAGCCTGAAAACAAGCGCACAGACACACGCTGAATTGTATGTCCGGCCTCGTCGCCGTCAAGTAGAGGAGGGAGCCGATCATGCTCCGGTACTCCTTCTGGTCCACTGGTTCTCCATCCTCATCCGCATCCAAAGCTGTAGTCGTACTCATCGGTGTAGTCATCGGCTTGGAGTCACTCATGTCGAATTTCTTGAGAATGTCCTTGGCGTACTTGCTTTGGTGCACGAACGTCCCATCCTTGGTTTGCTTGATCTGTAGCCCGAGGAAAAACTGCAAATCTCCCATCATCGGCATCTCAAATTCCCTGCTCATATCGTCTGCAAACTTGGCAACAAGATCATGAGAGGAGCCACCAAAAATGATATCATCCACGTAAATATGAACGATTAAAAGATCATTGCCATTCCTCAACAACAAGAGCGTCTTATCAACCTTCCCCATCACAAACCCCTTGCTAAGCAAGAACCCCCTCAACCTGCCATACCACGCTCTGGGTGCTTGCTTTAGACCATATAAAGCTCGGTGGAGTTTGTACACTCGGTGTGGGTATCTCTCACTCTCAAAGCCCGGGGGTTGCCTCACATACACTTCTTCCTCGATCACCCCATTCAGAAAGGCACTCTTCACGTCCATTTGGTACAATTTGAACCCTTTAGCAATAGAAAATGCTAGAAGAATTCGAATTGCCTCCAAACGGGCAACAGGAGCAAAGGTCTCCTCATAGTCTATCCCCTCCTGCTGCGAAAACCCCTGAGCAACCAACCTCGCTTTGTTTCTCACAATCTCTCCACCCTCATCCCTCTTGTTTTTGAACACCCACTTGGTTCCTATAGGATGGCAATTTGGAGGTGGTTCAACTAACTCCCACACCTGGTTTCTCTCAAAGTTTTCAAGCTCTTCATGCATGGCATTGACCCAATCAGAATCAGATAAAGCGTGTCCAACATTTTTGGGCTCGAAAGACGCAACAAAAGCAGAATGAGCGAAATGAGAGATGTTCTGTGACCTCGACCGTGTAGTGTGTTCATCCAGGTTTCCTATGATCTTCGAAGGTGGATGATCCCTCTGTACCAGCCGGGGGGCTTCTCGCCTCGAGATTGCCTCCCCCTCAACATCAGCTTCCACTTGAACTCGATCATGTGCTCGACTCGACGAAGGTGTAGCAGAGGGGCCGTCATCGAAAGCCTTGGTAGTAGTGGAAGTAGAAGGTACACGATCTCCAGACGGTGCATGAATTTCCTCATCATCTTCTTCATCGACCGGTTCTTCCTCAAAGATGGACTGTCCCAACTCATCATCACCTGCACACTCAAAGACAGAAGAGCTACACGGAATGGTCCCGTCAAAAGTGACTTCGCAAGTCTCCATGATTTGATTAGTTTCAAGATTGAGCACACGATATGCTCGAGAATGATTAGCATAACCAAGAAAAATACCATCTATCGAACGAGACTCAAACTTGTACAAATTTCCATTCTTAAGAATGAAACACTTGCAGCCAAAAACCCGAAAGTGACTCACACGTGGGGAACGACCATGGAAAAGCTCATAGCAAGTTTTCTTCTTGAAAGCACGAAGGAAAATCCGATTTGAAACATGACAAGCTGTATTCACCGCCTCTGCCCAATACTTCCTTGGAGTCCTATGCTCATCTAGCATCGTCCTAGCCATCTCACAAAGCGTCCGATTCTTCCTCTCAACAACTCCATTTTGGCAAGCAACATATGGCGAAGAATATTGATGTTCGAGACCAAGATCACGACAGAAGGCATCAAAACGAGTGTTCTTAAATTTAGTACCATTGTCACTGCGTATAGCTCTCATGACACCACCATTACTCTCGTTTTCAACCTCAAAATCAGATCTCGAACAAAATCAAATGTCTCATCTTTCGACGCCAAGAAGAACACCCAAGCATACCGAGAAAAATCATCCACTACAACAAGAACATACAATTTCCCACCAACTGAGCGAACGCGAGCGGGACCAACCAAGTCCATATGCAAAAGCTCCCCTGGACGCTCAGTCATCACATCTGGCAAAGGTGGATGGGAAGCAGCAACCATCTTACCATGCCTACAAGGTGCACAAACCAAATCTTTCTCGAACTTGAGCTTGGACAATCCTCGGATAAGGTCAAGAGCACTCAAGCATGTGAGTAAATCAAAGCTCACATGACCCAATCTCCTATGCCACTTCCAAAGCTTAGAAGAAGTATCAGCGATCGAACACCGAGAAGGACCAAAAGATCTAGAAAAATCAGCACGAAAAATCTGTCCCTCGGGAATGATCATACACACAAGATCACCTCGAGAATCAAGAATCCGAGAATCACCACTCTTAAATCGAACCTCATAACCCTCATCAAGAAGCTGAGAAACAGAAAGCAAATTAAAGCCAAGATTCTTGACAAGAGCAACCCGCTTCAACATAAAACCATCGCTCACCTGAATAGCACCCTCAGACAACACTCTACCTCTACCCTTATCCCCAAAAGTGATGTACTGCCTGGACATCACCGGAGTGAGACTGGAGAACCACTTCCTATTACCTGTCATATGTCTCGAGCAGCCGGAATCCATCAACCAAAAGTTCTCCAAGCCTCCCACCTGCACAATCAAAAGCGAGAAGCTGAGAATGAGCGAACGACTCGACACTGGGGTTAGCACAAAAAGAGTCAAACCAGTGTCGGGCCATCTGCTCAAAAGAGGGGTTAGCAAAATCAACTCTACCACGTGAAACCCTCTCGTCTCTCACCATCGGACCTCTAGCACCACGCGGGGGAAAACGTGGCCTAGACTCTCTCCTAGCCTCAAAGCTACGGTCAAAGCTCCCTGCACCAAACTGACCACGAGCAGGAGGCCGCCTAGCAAACTCACCACTAGCTGGAGCATGACGACTGCCAAACGAAGGAACTGTACGCACAAAAGCCTCTCCTCTAGGCAAGGGTGAACGAGACACAGGCACACTACGGGAAGAGTGGTACCAGTCCCTGTTCCCCAACTCCTTCTCTCGTCTCACCTCCCTCTTCTTCCTCCAGCAAAACTCTTCTAGGTGACCATCCCTTCCACAATGCTTACAATGGAAGCGGACTGGTTTTGGCTTTGGGGTTTCTCTCGGCTGTGGCTTCTCACTTTTCTGGTAACCCCCACTCCTCACAAAGGTCACTCTCCTTTGGAAGTTGTTTGTCTTCGGTGGAAACTTGGCAGGATCTGGAGTGGTGTCAAGCTTGTTCAACAGGTGGTTAGGCTTAGGTCCAAAGCTGTTCTTTGGTGGGGTTTTCTCTGGTGGGTTTGGAATGTTTGTGGTGGAACTGGCTTGCTCTCCCACTTTCTCACCACCGCTCTCATCATCCTTCTCACAACCCAACCCACAACCATCAGCTCTCTTGAACCCAGCTATCATCATCTTTAGTTGTGGCTCGTGACCAGACAACCAACTCAAACACTGACGCAACTCATCGTTCTCATCTTGCAAGCGATCAACAGACTGTGCTAGCTCAACATTCCTCAAAGCAACAGCATCACAAGCAGAACAAGAGTTTGCAATGGATGATTTCAATTGAGCCTCAAGAGAACTAATCATGGTACGAGATTCAAGCAACTGAGCATGTAAAACAGGGCAAGAAGTACAAGCACCTAGCAAAGAAGGTCTAGACTTCAACTCAGCAATCTCAACCCTAGCTTCTTCTAGTTCATCAAGGCAAGTCATGTGTTTTTCCTTAAGAGCTACCAAATCAGCTAGATGCACATCACAAAAAGAGCATTCAATTTCTTCCGACACAACAGGAGCATCCTTCAACACAGCAAACTCAGACTCAAGCTTAGCCACTCTCTCCCTAGACTCCCAAAGCAAAGACTCAAAGTCCATCGCCTTTTTTCCAGTCTTAGAAAGTAAGGCCTCAAGCTCAGCTACTCTCTCCTTCGACTCACCTAGCAAGGACCTAAACTCTCTCTTCTCCTTGTTGGTCTTCCTAAGCACATCATCACGGTTATCGACCAACTCCTCTAGTCTAGCAATCTCCTTACGCAAAGAGGTGGGATCGGTCAATACCTCATCCTCGGAGTCGGAGTCAGAGTCGTCCTTGCTCTTCACGGAGTCGTGAGCCATGGTGCAGTAGTCGACGGCAGCGAAGGAGATACCGTTGAAGTTGCGGTTCACGTTCTTCTTCTCCTTGCGGTGGCCGCGGTCTTCATCCTCGCTGCTCGAGCTTGACGACGTGTTGGTGGAGCTCGTGTCGATGTCACTCGCATCAGCCACCATCGCTCGAGGCTTGTTCTTCTTGTGCCCACTGTGCTTGTTCTTTGACCTTCTCTCTTCCTTGTTCTTGTGCTTGGAGCGGTACTCGTCCTTGGAGCGGTGCTTGTGGTCATCTCGCGGGCGGTGCTTGCGGTTGTAGTCGTTCTTGATCTGTAGCACGTACTCCCAGCATGCCTCGAACCCTTGCGGTTCTGGTACATCCTCTCGAACCTCCTGGTCAGCAACGCGAGATCCTCCTCGCTCAGCACCTCATACTTCTCATCTGGAAGAGACACAAGAGAAGACAAAGCAAAGTGTCTGGGAGTGTTAGCATGTCCATAACCAGAGCCACCGACTAGAGCCAGACTATGGGGATCAGTCGGACTCTTAGCCTTGGCAAGCAGCTGTCTATCAACCTCAGAAGACTTCAACTTGGAGAAAAGCTCATCAACCGACAAAGTTTCATAGTTAGCCGACTCCATGATCGCCTCAACCTTGGCACCCCACACGGATCTATCAAGTGCTTGCAAGAGCTTGATAGCTCTGTCATGATCCGAGTATGGGAGGACGGTGATGTTGGCTTTCATGTTGTTGACTATGGAAGTGAAGCGCTGAAACAAAGCATCAACAGACTCTCCAGGCAAATGAGCGAAATTTTCATACTCTCTGTGATACATAGAGAAAAGCCTAGCCTTCACATGGCTATCACCACCGTGGGCTACATTGAGCTTCTGCCAGATCTGGCTAGCTAGGTCCTCGCCCAAAACACGCTCAAACTCCTCGGTCGACAAAGCACGGAACAAGTAGTCGACAGCTCTGGCGTTTGCCTCAAGCTTATCTCTCGCATCCTGGGCATCTAAGTTGGTGGGATTGACATAGTGTTCATCTTTGGTCACATCCCACAGCAACTTTCCTTTGCCTCGCAAGAAAGCGCCCATACGTGCAACCCAGTTCGGATAGTTCTTCCCATCGAAGTGCGGAGGCCCGGAACCTCGATCTTGGTACGCCATCTTTGGATCTTAGACTGGTTAGAGTCGCAAAGACCCATAACCAGCTCTGATACCAATTGAAGGACCGAGACGGCGACCAGAGAGGGGGGGAGTGAATGGGAGCCGATAAAAATTTCTTTCCCAAATCCAGCTTAACCCAAATCAACTCCAAGCCAAACCAACAATATAGCCAAGATCATGTAGCTAGTGAGAAGCTACTGACCCTAGGAACTAGATCAACGCAGCGGAAAAAGAATCGAACAAATTGAGCACAAGACGTGGCCTCAACAGGAAGAACTCTGCAAAAACTGTATGGGTCGATTGATCTGACCGGGCAAGAAAGATCGGTCAGAGTTATAGCCTATGCTCCGACCGCAACCGTGAGAAAACAATAGAACAGAGCAGCTCAAAATGCATAGGTCGATTGATCTGACCGAGCATGGAAAGCACCGGTCGGATTGATCGCCTATCCTCCGACCGTTGCTGAGAGAAAACTTCGCTGAGTGAAAAACCACCGGTCGATTGATCTGACCTGTACAAGTGCGTCCGGTCAGATCGATAGGTCCATTGACCTAGCCTTTAGTGGTCGATTGATCTGACCACCGGTCGATTGATCTGACCTGTACAAGTGCGTCCGGTCAGATCGATAGGTCCATTGACCTAGCTTTTAGCGGTCGATTGATCTGACCACCGGTCGATTGATCTGACCTGTACAAGTGCGTCCGGTCAGATCGATAGGTCCATTGACCTAGCTTTTAGCGGTCGATTGATCTGACCCATCGATCGGAGCATTCAATCGAAATATCGACCTCCTACCAGAAACTTTGCAAAGCTGCTGAAGGCTAGCGGTCAATCGATCTGACCTGTACAAGTGCATCCGGTCAGATCGATAGATCCATTCAGCGAAAACAGTCAACTCGAGAATAGATCTTCCAAACGACTTGGAGTCTTGAGACAAGATTTTGGGTAGATGAAATACACCTCAAGGAGAGGCTATGCCCCAAAGATCTTGGTCTCTAACTCGCTAGAACTCCAGGAATCTCAGATCTCGTGAAGAACACCAAGAACTCGAGTTCATCCCAAAAACTTCAAATCCAAAGCGATTCCTGGCATT
Source organism: Urochloa ruziziensis (assembly GCA_015476505.1). Taxonomy (NCBI): domain Eukaryota; kingdom Viridiplantae; phylum Streptophyta; class Magnoliopsida; order Poales; family Poaceae; genus Urochloa; species Urochloa ruziziensis. The sequence continues at coordinate 34,061,983 of CM027125.1, read as the reverse complement.
TGGGGGCAAGAGATCCCCAGCAAAAGAGGCACAAGGCACTCATACATGAATCCCCCAAAAAAATCTGAGAGAAAACGCCCAAGGAAGTGAAGAACGAAAATCCCCCAAAAATAGCTCCGAAAATACCTCCGAAAATAGGAAAAAGAAAAGGATCTCGTGGATTCAAATGATGGCACAAAGATGAGCAGCGCAAACTCAATCAACCAACCATGAATTCACCTATACAAACTACGAATGATTCGGAAAAGTTCTAAGTGGAAGGGATGAAGGAAAACTACAAGTCCAAAGAGAGATAACTAGAGAGATGGCAGCCACCAACCCCTAGGGGGCCTATTAGTAGTCCAAGTGGTGGTGCTCTAAAGACTAAACTACCCCTAAGTGATACATACTCCTCAGGGGCAAATTTGGCATTTGGCTTCAGATATTTTCCGGCTGGGACACCTTCCACCGCTAGCTAGCTTCACCCCGACGCAAGCCTTGCGGTCACGCCGCGTGTCCTCCGGATCGAAGCTCCTCGACGCCGAGCTTGGGCCTGGCTGGCCACCTCGGCCCAGCTGCCCGAACTTCGCCTCGTCGAGTCCTCGGCCTTGGTTTTGAGGCCCAAACCAAGGGAAACCGTCCACCGATGATTTTGTGGCCAAATCACCAAACCCCGCATGCAAGCTTCGGTTGTGAGCCGCTACCTTGCACCGGCTTCTCGTCCGCGTATGAGCTTCGGTTGTGAGCCGCTACCTCGCACCGGAACCACGTCCTCTCGCTCGTTCTTGCCATCATGTGAACCGCACTTGATCCATCTGGCCACCGGGTCCCTCGAACCAAGCCTACTTGTCTCTCCGCTCCTCGGAGGCCGCCATGGCTAAGACCTTTCGCGCCTGTTCTTCACCTACACCAATGCAATCAAGCCGCATTCTACACCTGCAATACTTGAGCCAAGGGAAAACGTCAGTCCACATCACGTTGTCAATCACTCATCACACCAGGAAGCGACCATCCTCTGGTCCCCGGACACACCGGGTCCTCAACTCTTCAAATGAAGGAAAGGATACAAGAGCTTTACCAGAACTCCAAAGATTCCAAAGATCCAAGCTAAGCTCGACTCGACTCTACTCCCAACTCTAATCCTAATCTAAGAAATGGAAAAGATACAAGAGCTTCCTTCAAGTATGAACTTGAGAAGTGTGGTGTGTGTCTCCCAAGGTGGATGAGCGCACCTTTTATAGCCTCCAGGGGGTAGATTCCAGCGTCATTAGCAAGCTAAGAGTCTGCTTAGGCTTCATGCGAAGGAGGAAGCGTGGCGGCCACTGAAGGAGGCCGGTCGGCCTCATCAAGGCCGGCCGGCCTGGTCCTGGTGCCACTTGGCACCGACCTTTGCAGGAACGGTCTTGATGCTCTCCTGAAGTCGGTATTAGTTGCGTTTAGTTGAGGCTGTCCGAGAAACCTAGGTTAGTGGGCCCTTCAATCCATGTGTTTCCCACTCTAGGCCTTTCGGGTCCTTGGATCAAATCGACGTTGAGTGCACGTCTCCTGATCATCTTGGATGCTTAGCATAGATTGTGGATCAGTGACATGGCCAGACCTAGCCAGGGGGGCCGGTCGGCCCAGGCTAGGCCGGCCGGCCTGGCTCTATGCCATGTTTGGCTCCTGTTTCGCCTGATTTGTCCTGCAAGCACAACTCATCCAAAACTTGTGGAATTGATTAGTAAAAACACATTTATGTTTGGAACATGGCATGGTCATCCTCATTTTACCGAAATGTTGACGGTCAATACTTGGTTATAATGGCCGTCAACTCATGTAAGTAGGTCCTTTTTATTTAAATCCATCTTCACGCAAAGTCTTGACTACAGCATTATGCACAATATTGGCTAATACTCTGTCGGTGGTATTATCTCCGGCAGTCTTCCACGGGGTAGCCCACGGAAGTGATTTGTAATGCAGGGAAGATCGCAAAGATCGGAAGCAAGATGGTTAGGATGGACAGACACAAGGGTTTATACAGGTTCGGGCCGTCGACTTGACGTAATACCCTACATCCTGTTTTGGAGTGTTGTATTGCGTAGATTGTGATTCGAGTTGGCTCGAGTCGTGGTTCAGATCTCCAGTTGTTTTGGAGGGGGTCCCTGCCCGCCTTATATATCGGGGGACAGGGTTACAAGTCGGTTTGTATCCGATCCTATCTCTAAGAATCCTTTCCTTCTTTACAATAATTCCTATTCCAACTAGGACTTCTCTTTCCAGATCCTTCCTACGTGCGCCGACTTGTCCCGCACGTCTTCAGGTCCAGAACGATGAGGTGGGCCGCCCCCTTTTGGTGGGCTGCCAGGCTTGCTCGTGAGGTACCCGGGTACTATATCCCCCACAGTAGCCCCCGAGCACTTCTTGGCCGATTGTTGGCTGTAATTGTTCCATCCTTTCTTGCATGATTCGAGTGCTCCAAGTTTGTCTAAGATCTCATCCGAGTAGTTTCGAAGAAGATCCGAGTGGTTACGAGGAAGATCCGAGTGCTTTCGAGGAAGATCCGAGTGCCTGCTCAGACGTTCCTGAAAACAATTCTTCAATTACAGTCAAAGTGAGGGGAAGGAGTGCTCTTTTTCACGACGCGACAGCGAAGTGAATACACTTAGCCCCCGGGCTTTGGGCAATTTTAGTATGAAATTGGCCAAAGGTCTTCAATTTTTACACATCTGTTTCTTGATCTTCAATGGTGTGCACCTCCAGGTGCACCCATTGGGTGTAGCCCCCGAGCCTTGAGTAGAATAGAATATTCTGGTCGAGGGTCAAAAATAAATATTAAGAATCTCTTTTTGAACTTGATCCATCAATGGTGTGCACCTCCAGGTGCACCCATTGGGTGTAGCCCCCGAGTCTTGTTACGACTCAGCATGATCGTGTCAAGACTCTGAAAGCCATGAATTCCGACTGATTTTTTCAGCCCCCATGCCTCTGGACATGGATTTTAGATAATCTTTTCCTTCAGGGGCTTTTTTTGTTTCCCCTTTATAAGGATTTTGTCCTCAAGTTCTTTGAACTCGGCATGACTCCCGAGTCGTGTCCCACGACTCAGCTTGACCATATGGTAAGCCATCTTCTCACAAGATTTATACTTGTCAGCATTTGACCCAGATTTCTGAGTCAATTTAGCGATAGTATCGCATGCCTTACGTAAAAATCAGTTGCGAGGTCGCAATATTAATTGCAAAATCAAGCCTGGTCATCGACTAATTTTAGCCTCACGACCGAGTGGTTTCTGCCCCTGAACCCTAGCTCAGGAACCCACAAATTTATTATCATAACAGAACCGAAAGGTCATGCTATTTTTCAGCCCATTTAGGCCCATTATTCCTAAAAGTCCGTTGCGTCCCTAACGGTCGCTTTACGGAAGGCGAGATATCGCGAGATATCGCGATTCCCTGCCGCATCTTTGAATTCAAAGCGACGGGACGTGCCTGCGTCGGTTGAGTTCCCGAGACAAGCGCCGCGCCGCGCGCGGGAGGAACGGTTTATTCCTTTATAAGCCATCCCCGCCGCATTCTTCTTCCTTTACTTGCCATTTGCCTTCCCCGACGCTCCAGTTCCCTTTGCGCCAGAGCAAAACCCTAGATCTGCTCCCGCAACCTTCTTCCTCGCTCTCCAGCACCGCTCGCTGCCATGGCGCCCAAGAGGAAGGAAGCCTCGAAGCGGAAGGAGAAGTCGCCGGCAAGGGCCCGGTCGTCCAAGGGCAAGGCCACCGCCGAGGTCGCCGTAGATCGCGCCGCCGAGTGGAGGGAGTCCATTACCACCACCAAGCGCCTCGAGCAGCACGTGATGGATGGCGTCCTCCCCGACCAGCAAACCGCCGAGTGGCGCGCCGCCGCCGGTGAGTCTTTCCCCACCCCAAACTCCTCTGATTTGGTGGTGTTCGAATCTTTCTTTCTCCGTGGTTTCGGCGTGCCCGCGCATTCTTTCCTCCGCGGGCTGCTGCATTACTATGGGATCTGCCTCTGCGCATTGAATCCCAACTCTATCCTTCACATCGCCATCTTCATCAACCTCTGTGAGGCCTATCTTGGGATAGAGCCTCACTTCAATCTTTTCATTCATCTTTTTCTCCTTAAGCCTTATCCCCGAACCGACTGCCCACAAGTAGTCGGGGGCGCCGGACTCCAACTCCGCGAGGGTCGAACTCGGGAGTATTTTGATATCCCTTTCCTTACCTCCAATAAGGGGTGGCAGTCTGAGTGGTTTTACGTAGGAAACCACTCGCCTGCCATCTCTCCAGAGATTGATTCTCGTCCTGTCCCCTCCCAATCCTGGACCGCTCTTCCCAAGGAGAGTGAAATGGACCAGGTTCGGGAGCTCCTGGGTCTTATTTCCCAGTTGAAGGACAATGGGTTGTCTGCCGTCGGTGTGGCAGCCAACTTCGTTCTGCGCCGGGTCCAGCCACTCAAGCAGCGGGCTCACCCGGCGTACGAGTATTACGCCGAGGGGGACAACACGCGCGAAGCCCCCGAGCGCGTCGACAAAGTCCAAGCCGCTGCTCGGCTTGGCAAATTCTTCGCACCTGGAACGTCCCTGAGGACTACTGACTGTCCTCCGGCGTTCAACTTGGGAAATCCACGCCCTGAGGTATTTAGTCAGTTTGTTGTTGTTTTTATTTCAATTCCACCCATTGGGTGTAATCTCAGAACTGAACCCAATATTTGCAGGGTCGAGTTGCCTTTGTATCCCTCCCTCCTTTGCCTGAGATGCCAAAGGGAGTGGATCAACCTCGTCGGCGCAGGGCCGTTGGATCTGAAGAAGCAGTCGGGGAAAGTGAGAGTGATCTGCGCGACTCGGATATCACTCTGTCATCCTCTCCTTCCCCCGATGTGCAATCTCCGAGTGGTGGGAAGGCTGCTCCCTGCTCTGAAGAAGCGGAAGATCTCCACTGGGATCGTGTTCAGGGATGCGCCAAGCCGCCGCCAGCTCCTTATCTCTGAGTCGTCTGACTCGGAGAAAGATGAAGCTGGCATCGCCGAGTCGTCATCTCCACCCGCCAATCACGAGCTCGGAGCAGTCTCCCCTTGCAGTAATGCCTCTGAGTGCTGCAAGTCCGAGGGACCTCCCTTCCCCTACTCGGAGAGGAAAGCGCCTGAGAATGCGCATTTCTACTCTGTAAGTATTCTTGTCTTCTCTTGATTTCCTTTATGCTTTTTTGTTAGTGATCCATATATGCTTTATCTTGTAGCACGCCGTCTGAGGTCCCCTTCTCGGGTCCTCCGCCTCAGTCGGCGGTTGAGACCGCAGTCCCAACAATCCAAACTCCAGAGGTGCCGATCCACTCGGCTGATCTTCTCGGCGATCAGCCTGTGGGTCCGCTACCCGAGTCGCAGCGGGAGCCAACCCCGCCACCGCCGAGTCCTGTACCAGCGTCGCCGACTCCTTCGCCAGTTCCTCAAGGCAGCCCCCAGCATGCTCCTGCGGTTGAACCGACTGCAGCAGTGGAGGAGCCCCAACTGCGGCGGTCGAGATAGCTTCTGCGGCGGTCGGCGTCCTGAGTGGTGGTGCTCCCCTGACTCCTCTGGAGGAGTTCCTGTCCCTTCATCGTCGCATGGGCCACATAGCCAAGGTACTCCCCGAGCTACTTATCTTGTTGATATCAAATACCGAGTGGTATATTGATTCATATTTTCATCCGACTTGTTTTTGCAGAACTTAGCTGCTGATGCCGAGGCCAAAGCCTCGGTTATTCAAGAATTAACTTCTGCAGTTGCTAAGGCCGACTCCTTGGTGGCCCGAGTGGCTGAGCTCGAGGCTGCTGCGGTCGAGCGCCAGGCTGAGTTGGAGGAAGCCCAGCGTACCACCCGCGATTTATGCGGGGAGGTAGAGCAGGCTAAGCTCAACGAGGCCCAGGCCGTGCACGAGCTCAGAGGTATGTTCTTCCTTATTTGTTTTTCTGTCAGACGTGAAAATATTCTTCAGATCTAACCTTCTTTAGATTATCGATATCGGACTATGTCCCAATTCGCAGAGCTCACTGCCAAGGTGGCCCGGCTGCAAGGTGAGGCTGAGGCGCTGCGCACTGAGAAGACAGCGCTGGAGGATGCTATCCGAGTGGTGGCGGAGGAGATCGAGCCGGAGGCTTATCGTCCTCGGCTTCCATCCTCGACCGCGTTCGGGCACTCCCACGCTACTTCCGGAGGCAGCTCTGCTCCATCAGCCAGGCCAGCTGTGGCCATGTCCTGGCGGTGCTGAAGTCTCTGTTCCCGGCGTCAGACCTGGAGCCACTCGGCCGCGGGTATGCTGCCGGTACCTCTGAAGATGATGTGGGCAGACTGCTCCATGAAGTCGAGCCCATCGCCAATGTCCTGTCCAAGGACGTTGTTGATGACTCGGACGAAGCAGCCCCGTCTGGTGCTGGTGTCCCTGCAGTGTAAACAAAATATTTGTAGTATTTGATCGAACCAGTACTGTTTTTAAACAATGTTTGAATTATCACTTCTGTATATAAGTTTTTATTGGTCTACAACTCCCTTTCTTTCTGCGCTAGCCTTAATTTCTGAGTGGTTGACCTGTTACGGAGTAGATTAGCCTCGTTGGTCTCAGTCTCATGCCGCAGAGTCTTTGTCATACGTTTAGAGCTTTGACTTGGCGAGTACTTTCCCTCTCGATTTAAGGTTTGTTCCCCTCATACTTTATGTGCGTGACGTGAAAGAGGAAATGCGAGTAGTAGAAATAGATGAAAGATGAAATCAACTTTATTGATAACTCATTGTGAACATGCCGAGTCGTAACTGGGGGTGACTACCCTTCAAAATCACTCGGAAAAAATAAATCTAAAAATAAAAAAATAAATACATAACTGATTCAGGCGTAGAAGCGCTGTAAGTGCTCGATGTTCCATGGATTTGGGATGTCTACGCCGTCTTCGGTCATGAGTCGATATGAGCCTGGGCGACTGACTGACTTGATAATATATGGACCTTCCCAGGGGGACGCAAGCTTGTGCGCGCCCTTGGTGTCTTGCTTCCTTCTCAGAACCAAATCGCCTGCTTCAAAGGACCTCTGCTTAACTGATCGATCGTGATAGCGTCGCAGGACCTGAGCGTAACGCGCGGCTTGGATCTGGGCAGCCAATCTCTTTTCCTCAATGCTGTCGAGGTCTTCAATGCGCGCCACTTGCGCGTCGTATTCATCATAGAACTCCACTCGGGGGGAGCCGTATGTGAGGTCCGTTGGTAGGATAGCTTCCGAGCCGTAAACCAGAAAGAACGGAGTTTGCTTCGTGGCACGACTCGGCTGTGTGCGCAGCCCCCAGACTACAGCCGGCAACTCCTTGATCCATCGTCCGTCATGTTGCTTCAGCTGCTTGAATATCCGGGCCCTGAGCGCTTTGATTATTTCGCCATTGGCTCTTTCGACTTGGCCATTGGCCCTTGGGTGTGCGACGGAAGCGGGGCATAGCTTGATGCTCCTCTCGCTGCACCAATCTTTAAACTCCTGCGCCACGAAGTTCGTACCATTATCTGTGATGATACGATTTGGGACTCCGAAGCGGTGGGTGATGTCGGTGAAGAACTCGATGGTCTTGGCTGCCGTGTGCTTTCTGACTGGTTTTACCTCAATCCACTTGGTAAACTTGTCGATAGCTACAAGGACATGGTCAAAACCACCAGGAGCCTTCTTAAATGGACCAATCATATCCAAGCACCAACAAGCGAAGGGCCAGGACGCTGGTATGGTTTGCAGCTGTTGTGCAGGTGCATGTATTTGCCTTGCAAAATACTGACACCCTTTGCAGTGCCGCACGATGTTCTCTGAGTCTGCTACAGCAGTCGGCCAGTAGAAACCAGACCGGAAAGCTTTACCAACAATGGTTCTAGCTCCGGCGTGATTTCCACAAATTCCTTTATGTATGTCAGTCAAGAGCTCTATACCCTCAGTGCGACTCACGCACTTTTGTAGGATTTGGGAAGCTCCAGATCGACGATACAGCTTGTCTCCGATGATGACGTAGTTTTTGCTGCGCCGCACGATTTGTTCGTGGAGCGAGTTTAGATCTTTGTCTTCCGCGACCTCTGCGGGTAATATGCCGCTATCCAGATAATCGATGATCTGTGTCCTCTAGTCTAGCGCTTCGTCTACCACTAATGTGGCTGACTCTGGGGATTCTCCGACTTGTTGCTCCGCGACAGTGCCATCCGGGTTTATCTTGATAGATGGTTTGATAAGATCTTGTATGAAAACTCTGGGTGGGACGCCTTCACGGGTGGACCCCATCTTAGCGAGCTCATCTGCTGCCTTGTTATGGTCGCGCACCACGTGATGGAACTCCAAGCCATAGAATTTCCCTTCCAGCTTCCTAATTTCCTCGCAGTATGCGTCCATCTTTTCGTTGGTCCTGGACCAGTCCTTGTTTACCTGGTTTATGACCAGGGCAGAGTCCCCGCGTACCATCAGGCGTTTGATACCCAAAGATACTGCGATGCGGAGACCGTGCAAAGCTGCTTCATACTCAGCTGCGTTGTTGGATACTGGAAACATGATTTGAAGGACGTATTTTAGTTCCTGTCCACTTGGGGAAATCAGGATTACGCCTGCGCCGCCTCCTTTTATCTGGAGGGAGCCATCAAAGTACATCTCCCAGTACTCAACTACCTCGTCGTCAGTCGGAGCTTGGTTTTCTGTCCAGTCTGCTACGAAGTCGGCCAAGACCTGAGACTTGATAGCAGTACGTGGAACAAAATTTATGTGATGGGCAGCCAATTCTATTGACCACTTGACGATTCGGCCGCTGGCATCTCGGTTATGAAGAATTTCCCCTAAAGGATTTTCGCTCACCACCGAGATTGGATGGGCCTCAAAGTAGTGCTTTAGCTTTCTTGCTGAGATAAGAACTCCATATAATAATTTCTGCACATGGGGGTAGCGTACCTTAGATACGGTCAGAACCTCGCTGATGAAGTAGACTGATCGCTGAACTCCATATGCGTGTCCTTCTTCAGGACGCTCGACCACTAGTACCGTGCTAACCACTCGGGGAGTAGCAGAGATGTAGAGGTAGAGCTGTTCTCTTGGTTGAGGTGGGACGAGGATGGGAGGATTCTGCAGGTAATCTTTGAGTTCCTGAAAAGATCGCTTCGCCTCTTCATCCCACACGAACTTGTCCTGCTTCTTGAGCAGTTTGAAAAACGGCAATCCGCGAACGCCGAGTCGTGATATGAAACGACCGAGCGCTGCCATGCATCCAGTAAGCTTCTGCACATCCTTTTGACAGGTTGGTGGTAGCATCTTGGTGATGGCCGTGATCTTCTCGCGATTTGCCTCGATCCCGCGGTTGCTAACCATGAAGCCGAGTAGTTTACCTGAGGGTACTCCGAAGACACACTTTTCCGGGTTGAGCTTCCACCGGAATATGCGTAGGCGTTTGAAGACCTTTGTCAGATTCCCTATCATGTCCTCGGGGTTCATGATTTTAACCACGATGTCGTCGATGTAAGCTTCTACTATGTCTGGGATCAATTGATCCAGACATGCTTGAATTGTCCTTTGATAGGTTGCACCTGCGTTCTTCAGACCGAAGGCCATTGTGTTGTAACAAAAGGCACCGAACGGCGTGATGAACGCGGTCTTTATCTGGTCTTCCAGCTTCAGGCCTATCTGGTGATATCCTGAGTAGCAATCGAGAAAGCAGAGCAGGGCGGAACCTGCCGTGGAGTCAACGACTTGATCGATGCGGGGGGGGACGAAGGGGTCTTTAGGGCAAGCTTTGTTGAGATCTGTATAATCAACGCACATTCTCCAATCATTATTATTCTTTTTTCTTACAAGAACTGGATTAGCTAACCAGTCGGGGTGGAACACCTCCTGAATAAACCCGGCCGCTAACAGCTTTGTAATTTCTGCCCTAATTGCCTCCTTGCGGTCCTGCGCGAATCGACGAAGCCTTTGCTTGATCGGTTTGGCAGTCGGATTGACCTTCAAGGAGTGCTCGGCAAGTTCCCTTGGGACACCTGGCATATCGGATGGTTTTCACGCGAATATGTCGGCGTTTTCCCTTAGGAATTTGATGAGCACTTCTTCCTATTTGGGGTCCAACTCTGCCCCGATGATGGCCGTCTTCTTTGGGTCGTCCAGGTCCAAAGAGATCCTCTTTAGCTCCGTCTCCTTGCTTGGCGCGATGGCTTCTCTTGCTGGCTTCTTAGTGGGGATCTCTAGAGCGTCCTTGTCCACCTCCTGTGATGCAACCAGTACTTGTTTCATGCGCTTGGACATATCCAGGGCGGCTGCCGCGTTGAGAGTTTCCTGCTCGCACGTGTATGCGACTCGGACGTCTCCCAAGACGGTGATTACGCCTTTCGGTCCTGGCATCTTGACCTGCAAGTAGACGTAGTGAGGAATCGCCATGAACTTGGCGAGTGCCGGCCTCCCAAGGATGGCGTGGTATGCAGTTTCAAAGTTCGCCACCGTGAACTGCATGTGCTCGGTCCGGTAATTATTCCGGTCTCCGAAGGTGACGGGCAGCGTGATGTGCCCGAGTGGTTCTGCCCCCTCTCCCGGTATCAAACCGTAGAATGCGGATTGGGGGGGACTCAGGTCGAGAGTGGTCAGGCCGAGCTCCTTCAATGTGTTAGCAAAGAGGATGTTCAGGCCACTGCCACCGTCGACTAGTACCTTGGTGAGTCGAACGTTGCGAATCGTCGGGGCTACCACCAAGGCGTGGGACCCGGGCTTCGGTATGAAGTTTGGATGATCCTCCCGGGTGAATGTGATCGGAACTTCCGACCACTTGAGGTACTCAGGTACCGGTGGCTCCCTCGCGTGCATGACCTGGCGATGGGTGAGCTTCTGCTGGCGCTTCGACTCGAACTCTGGTCCACCATAGATCATGCGGACCACTCGGTCGGCTTCCTGAAAGTCATCACCAGGCTCGTCGTTTCGCCTGTCGTCTCGCGGGGAACCATCGTTCCTCTTTCTGTATGGGGGGCCTCTGTTGCCCCCGGTGAAGGCTCGCTTGAGCCCGTAGCACTCTCGCGCCGAGTGCTTGTGTTTGTGGTACGGGCATTGCTCATCGAGCATGCGCTGGAAGTCCTCTGGAGTTACCCGGCCTCTGGACCGGTCCAGGGCGGCGACCATGTCTCCTTCGCTCTTCTTCTTGCGAGGTTGGTTGTCATTGCGTCGATGGTCGTCGTGTCGGTCTTCGTCGTCGCGGCGGTCGCGTTTGCGAGTCGTCTTGTTCTCTTCTTCCCAGCGACTTCTGATCTCGCTGAGCTATTCTCTTTCCGCGATCTCGGCGTCCGCCCACGTGCTAGCGACCCGGAACATGTCATTGACAGTCGCGGGTGGCTTCCGAGTCCAATTATGGATCAGTCTTCCATCGGAGATGCCGCGCTGGAAAGCTGACATCACCTCCTGATCCGTGACGTCCGTGATGGAGTTGCGCTTTTCTGAGAACCTGCGGACGAAGTCGTGCAGAGTCTCGTTCTTGCGCTGCCTGATCTGACCGAGGAGCCGCTTGCTCCCGGGCCTTTCCCAGGTACCGAGATAGTTACCGATGAAGAGTTCGGTAAGCTGCTCCCAGTTGTCGATGGCGTCCTGCGGGAGTCCTGCCAGCCAATTGCGGCAGTCCTTGGTGAGCATGATGGGAAGATAGTTCGCCATCACGTCCTCGTCGCCGCCGGCCGCTTGTACGGCGGTGTAGTAGATCTGAAGCCATTGAGATGGGTCAGATTTCCCGTCGTACTTGTCGATGTCCGACAGCTTGAAGCCTCTGGGCCACGTCACGCTTCTCAAGCGCTCGGTGAACGACTGGAATCCGCCGATCCGACCTCTAGGGCGGGAATCGCTCGGACCCGATCCATCAGCTGCTCTTGGGGGTGTGCTGTCCCTCCTGCGATCCTGGTCCCTGGGCGGGGAACGGGTCCTCCGATAGTTCCGAGTCCTGGGTGGAGTTCGGTCCTGCCGGTAGGTTCTGCTGCGCGGTGAAGTTCGATCTCTTGGTGGAGTCGGTCGTCTGGGTGGCGGAAGCACTCGTCGTCGACCGCCATTGTTGCCGCGCCTTGGGCTACCAGAGAGGTCAGAGTAGTCTGACTCTGTCGAGTAGCCGCTTCTGTTGGGGTTACGACGGGGATTTCCATGATCCCGATCGTACTCTTGGCGCCGTCGGAGTTCTTCGCGATGGCGCTCTTCAGTGCTATTGGTGATGATGTCCCTTGCATCTCGATCTCTGTTGATCGTGGTGCGGAGGTCTTCATCACGACCCGATCCGCCGCCGGCCCGGTGTCGAGATGAACCGGGTTCAGGAGCGTCGGTGGTCGTTCTGCCTTGCATCTGGTGAACCTGGACGGAGGCGGCCTGCACGAGAGCCCTTACCTTTTCCAGGCCCGGAGTGTTAGGCGGTAGCCGATTGATTTCCTCGTTGATAGTAACGAGGTTCTGGACCGGTGTCTCGTAGACCTCGTGTCCGTTGAACTCGAACGTGCCGTCGCGCATCAAGTTCCGGGCGCTCCTCCGCTCGTGTTGATCCCGTTGGCGACGATGATCTTCAGGGCGAGGCTCCTGGAGTCGAGCAGTACCAGATCCTGACGCGGCGGCTCCGTGTGGTCGTGCGGCTCTGCGAGTCGCCCGACTGGCATTGCGTCCTCGACGCTGGTTCCTGGCTTCGGTCGTCTCCTCAGCAGGAGTGACCTCATCTTCTGAGACAGGATTGGTTGGCGTTGCTGGCGCCACCATGTAACAATATGATCCGACTCCCTCTTGCGCGAGGTAGTCTTCCTCGTACTCGGAGAAGTCGGATGTGGGCGTGTAACGCTCCAAACTACTCGGAGTCAATTCTCCGAGTGATCCTAGTAGTTCCGGCTCTGTAGAGGCATCGGACACCGTGTATCCTTCCGGCAGATCGTCCAGGATTGAGGGTCCCAGTAGATTTAGCCCGTAGGAGTCGCTCCCAGAGAAGTAATCATCCGACTGGACGATGTCCTTCATCTTTTGCTTCCGAGCAAGCGCGCAAAAGCCAGGGGTCTGAACAGCAATGACCTCAGGGCTCTGGACGCGTGTGGGTTGAGCGTTTACGCTCTGCGATGATTCGGCGACGCGACTCTCAGGAGTCGGATCGGAACCGAGTGATTGTAGATCTGTTCCCGACTGGTCTGGCCTCGCGTTCTGCGAAGGACTCAGCGGGGTAGATCCGGTACGATCAGAGGCGATCGGACCGGATTGGGCCGTGATGGCCGAAGTCGGCGCCAGAGAGGAGACCTCCGTGGCGACCGTAGCTCCTGCCGCCTGGGTATCCAAGACGGTGGTGGTGATGACGTCCCCGAACTGGATCTCGACTTCGTCGACGTCCGGGAGGTTGCAGCTGTCCAAGATCTTGACGCGATCCATCGAGCTTACCAGATTGATCTCGGCGATACCCCCTACCTGGCGCGCCACTGTCGGTGATATTATCTCCGGCAGTCTTCCACGGGGTAGCCCACGGAAGTGATTTGTAATGCAGGGAAGATCGCAAAGATCGGAAGCAAGATGGTTAGGATGGACAGACACAAGGGTTTATACAGGTTCGGGCCGTCGACTTGACGTAATACCCTACGTCCTGTTTTGGGGTGTTGTATTGCGTAGATTGTGATTCGAGTTGGCTCGAGTCGTGGTTCAGATCTCCAGTTGTTTTGGAGGGGGTCCCTGCCCGCCTTATATATCGGGGGACAGGGTTACAAGTCGGTTTGTATCCGATCCTATCTCTAAGAATCCTTTCCTTCTTTACAATAATTCCTATTCCAACTAGGACTTCTCTTTCCAGATCCTTCCTACGTGCGCCGACTTGTCCCGCACGTCTTCAGGTCCAGAACGATGAGGTGGGCCGCCCCCTTTTGGTGGGCTGCCAGGCTTGCTCGTGAGGTACCCGGGTACTATATCCCCCACATACTCCACATTGATTGACTAAAGCATGGTGCACTGCCGAATCAATCATCCCTTGCAACTGTCCTGGTGATTCAGCAATTGTAATTGTGCGCGGTCCAGGAAGAGGAAGTTTTCTGATAACTTCACCACTTTTTGTTGCACTATATGATTTCAAACATTCATCATGATACAGCTGCTGGTGAAAATTGAACTCCTTCTGATCCTCATTCAAATTTTCATAAGTCACAGGGATCATATTATCTTCATGGACTTCAAAAGTATTTTTTCCATCTTTTCCATCAGCTGGCTTCTTCGGAGGCATCGTGAGATTCCTTCTTCGTGTCCCACCAGGCGTGCCAAAAGTGTGTTGACACAAAAATCAGGAACTGACAGATGTGTAAACACACGAACGAAGGCGTGGCCTTAAAAACTGGGGCGTGCCAGTCAATCTGACCTGTTGATTGACAAGGATGAAAATCGGATATTAAGAAACAGCTAAGGAGCCGATTC